>OX940978.1:13867906-14494597 GCA_954871275.1 Leptopterna dolabrata
CTACAGGCTGAAATCCGGCCAGTGGAGGATATTAAAGATGACAAATTGTGGATCGTTCGTTCGAATGGTAATAAATTCTCCTCCCGTTTTTTCTTTCAGAGGTTTTCCATTACGTTTCTGAATTCCCTCACCAACATAACTTTTTGTATTCACCTAATACGTGAATTTCTCTTGCTGTAGGAGCATCATTCCTAAAATTCATCAAACGTTGACTAACAAAAGAGAGTTTTCACCTCCAAGATGAACCACGCATCTCAGATGACACCTTATTAAATCATCTTTTCAGTTCCTGAGTACAGCTTTGAATTATTATAGCGACGCAGCGCCTCTCCCATTGTGTGAGGGCTCCGTTGTTATTTCTCCCTACTCCGTTCCCTTATTCAAAACACTTTGCAGAGCAGACTTAGTTCTCTGTCGCTTTCACTTTAAATTTATTGAGAGAAAATCAGCCGCACGCCTCCAACAGCACGCTGGCTGGGCGATCTTCTTCGAGTTTCTTTGCTTGGTTTGAGCTTCCCTCTTGAGACGTCCCATGAAAGTTAGGTTTCTGAGTAAGGGGCAATCTGTTGCTATCGTTTTTGGTGGAAAGCAGAGAAGAACGACGTACATACGCACATTCCAAAGTTTGTGAAATAAAACTGGGTTCTTCACAAATTTCTCAACATCAGTTTCAGCAGATGTGCAGACTCTATAGCTATACTCATAACTCATCAATCTATTCAACTGATTTTCGATGAGCTTTAGGTGCGTTATGGTCGTCGATTTACCTGTGCATGTTGCCATAGGAGAAACTCTGGTCTTATTCGACATAGTCAATGGGCGTTGGGCTTCCAACTCATCACCTAGGGTATTAACCCATTATCTCATCGACTTCTGGATAAATTTTAAGTATATTTTCATTCAGTGTTAATCTTGAGAGTGTGTATGAACCTTCTTCATGTTGGCCCGAAAATTTGCAGGATTTATTTTGTTCCACGATATATAGAATTTCATTTTGAGGTGGGAATAGGGATGTGTTTCCGTAAATATTCAGCATAGTGCAGACTGACACGTCATGCTTGATCTCATGCCACTCTGATTTCGCCATCCAGCGAGGATCATAATTATGCTCGATTTTGGTTAATTTTTCAAGGTATGTAGAATTCGAAAATGGAATAAAAACGCTGGAAATTATTACACAACAGTTCATGATTCTCCTGTATAATACCCATTCTGCGTAGATCACTGTTTTCTGTGGTCTATACCTTCGTTCTTCCCCTGCGAAATCCCGAAATCGATTGCAGGGGCCGGCCGGGCAGTTACATAATTATATATGAATATTTTTCCACCACCCCAGATGAATTACTATAGGAACAGCTGGGTGCGGCTTCACGCATGGCTTTGTGAAATCGAGTCTGTTGTTCCTTGACAGTATTTCATTTGAAGAAGAATGATAATTATTTTGAATTTGGTTGATAGGTACTTTTTCCACTGTTTGTTGATAGATACAAGTTTGTTGTTGACCGCCAAACGAATCATACGAATTAGGGGAAAATTTGGGCATTTGTCGAGGATTCCACTCAAGTTCAGCGATCATCAAAATTTCCAGAATGGCCGGGTGGGGGTTCGTGGGGCCGAAATGGCCCCTTACGTTAGCGAGCTTATACCTACAACTTCGACTCTGTTGCCATTTTCATGTCTGCATATGTCTGTCTGTGCGTGCGTGGGTCCTGCTAATTTGGGCTAATAAGAATTCTGGGGTCTACCCCTTTTTCGTATTACTGTGCAGTATTCTCATTACGTTTTAATCTGTTGTTACTCTAAATTATAGAAGCTGCAATACAGCCAATCACACCAATTTACTTAATGAGGGAGAGCCTTTCCCGCGTGCTGTACTCGAAAGATAGGTAGTATTTATGTCTCCATTCCGCACTGAAGCAGTAATGATTGTAAGTATGTTATCGCACGCAGTCAAATCCGGAAAAAACAGTCAGTGCATGGTGACATGGAGCAGCATGACGACATCCGTCAAACATTTTGATTATTACATTCCATATCACCCCAAAATAGAGAATTTGAACGTCAGGTAAACATTTCTTGATTTATGTCAAATTATTTAATTTTCATATAAGAATGAGGAAACTCACAGAGCTATGATGACAAAGGGAAAGAGGCTGAATAGGGTGGTGGGTAGAAGATGAAATATTTAGTAGGCGTGGTGCCCATTTGGGTTAATTGTTTCACCCTCGGGCCGCCTGGAGATACGGCAGCACCACTGCATTATTAAAACTCCACAGGAGTTGGCACGACAGCCGCTGTCATCCTGGAGAGAAAGGATCTCTTCTCCCTGGGTGACGGTTTCTGTGTTAATTCGCGAGTCTGGTCTCTTAACTGATCTCAGATGATTTTACACTCGCCTCGAAATAAATGTTGACTAACCACTTTCCTCCAACCATTCCGTTCTTCTACACTTTTCAGTTTACCTAGTTGAGTAAGACCTAATCCACCAAAACACATCTCAGGCTGCAGTCCTTTTGGTGTGTTCATCGGACTATTTGCTTCTAGTTCTCAAATTGCCCTCTAAGTATTTGAACAGTAAACATTCATGCGCAGATAAGAGAACTGGGAAAAACCCATAGAGGTGCAGCTATGAACCTATCGAATCGTCTTCCGAATTTAGACGTTTAGGTTCAAAGTGGTGGCAGCTTGGATGGCTGAAAACCATTAAGCGAATATCGGACCTGCTACTCGGACTAGCACTGCCCGCTCACTTCGTTCGATCGTCTAGACCCGTCTCGTTGGACTGGCATTACAGCTCATCCCTGTAAACTGTTAACTCGAACCTGTACCGTCTACATCTGCTGCCTGCTTGTCAGTCTGTCTGCTCACTCGAAGTAGGATTTCACCCGCTCACGTTCAGTTCCGTGTTTATGTAGTCGGTGACCTTCTGCCAAATGGCTTCCAGTAATAAGATGTGTTGTAAGATGATGATAAATAGTCGGATAAAACATGGTTGAATTCATTTACCCCTACGCTGTTCTGTTAACACCTAGGAATTTACATAATAGGGGTGTTCCAGGACTTCAAGGAGCAGAAGGTATACGGGGGATGCGGTTTTTTGCATGACAGAGTTATTATTCATTTCCTAGTTCTATTCATTATCGATGGTAGCACCAGAACTAGTAAAACATGATTGCAGTATGTACGTATTGATCAAATTCAGTAGATGAGAGCTCAGTAAATAGCAATATAGTTCAATAGATGTGATTGTTGTTGAGAGCTTGTGACGGTATATGGGAATCCCGTCCATCTTGGATGCTGGCTCTTCCCGATCTTTTTGACACGCGGCTGAAGGGGCGGTTGATTCGCGGAAACGAATCATCAACTCCTGGAGGCAACGCGTTATAATCTAACCATTTGTCTCCGGGGGCAGCTGTCACACTGCCTCCCTACCTTTCTAGAGGATGGAGAGGGGGAAACTACGCTGTATGGGCGGCGTAGTTAAACTCCTCATACATTACAAGCTCCAATCATAGGTGCCTCCTGATTACCGGTAGAGCCAATTTATCTGAACCAAAAGTTTTTTTTTTTTGTTTAGAACGGTGTTTCAGTTGACTGGAAAATCCTTTTTATTTCAGTGCCTTCATCCGCAGTATTTTCCAGCCACACTCATTGTGTTGTGTTTTCTTTCTGTGTTCAGGTAATGCCAAATGGTACACGGTACCCGAGGTTGAAGGGGGCCCGCAACAGAAAGAGCCCCCTGACAAAGTTCACTCGCCGCGCCAGGACCACGTCCATTTTGTCGAACCAGACACGGACAGCTGTAACAGCAATAGAAGTACGAGAAGTAACTCCATTATCTTGGTTATACCGTTAATTATTTGGACTGTCATTCCCACAGAAGGCCTAGTTAAATCGTTGGGCTCCTTCCTACTCTTTCATGCGTTTCTGCTATATTATTGCTATATTATTAGAGGGAACTAGCATCCGAGCATGAAACCGATCTACCTAGAAATCGTAGTAATATACCTAGCATGTTTTAATGACGATTCTGTATTCATGAGTTGATTCACTTTGGCGAATCACACAATCATATGAGATCAAATTCAGTGGATATTGTAAAGATCAACAGTAACGCAAACCTACAAACAGAATGAACAACTCGGCTCCTCTAACCGGAAACTTGCATACCCAACCGTATACTGGAGATCAGTCTGCGCTGTTATAAGAATAGCCTCATATACCTAACCTTGATTCCTTTACGGAGGACATAACCTAAGATAATATTCATTCATTAGCTACCTGGGTTCACTAATAGGCTTCAGCCCCTGTACCTAGACGTGGTTAATTGAAGAATGATAGACAGTTTAGGTATTTATTTAACCTACATGAATTTTTAACATTTATACCTATTTCTTTGAATACCCTAATAATGAAATATTAAATTTAAGGTGAATTCGGGGAAAAATAGAAAGAACTCGGAAGTCAGTGGCTTGATGTTTTATGTTGTTGTCATTGAGTTTTCACATGTTACAGTTGAATCTTAGCGGAGAATGGATGAATCGTGGAATCCATTTTTGGTGCGTGTGGGTTTTGGTTTATTATTCTCTGAATAATACACCTATGTATTCGCTCAGCAAATAATTTTTATAACACCCCTTCAAAATTTGTTCTTTTACGTTTCAAGGTGCGTAGATTCCAAAAATGCAATGTCCGTCCGCCGTCCGCCGTATCACGTGTACAGGCTTCATTTTCGGTCTAAAAAACTCGTTCTTTCGCACACATGCTCCATTTGGGCCCTAGTTGTGTCCCGAAACTTTTCAGCCCGATCGGAATACACCCAGGGGTGTTATGAGTGAAAATGTGTATAAAAATAGGTACTTTTTGTCTTTTAGTAACATGTTAGCAACATGAGCTTTTGAGGTATCGTTTACCATGTTTTCGGGGACGAGAAGATCGAATATGAAGTCGATTTTGACCAAGGAGTGGAAAATTGAGGTTCTACCAGATGTTCAGCTCCCAAAATTGATTTTTTATAAGTCAAAATCCTGCGAAATCGTCTGAAATCACCATCAATTTGTATAATAACACTGGACGTAGTATCAACACGTGGATCAAGACGGTTAAATGGCACTACCAATGATCAAAGATAATTTGAAAAAAAAGGAGCCTAATTCAAGTTTTGGGGGCCAAAATTGGTGGAAACCACCAGAAATAGCTATTTCAATTATTGCACATGAAAGAAACAATAAATGAGCAGCCAACATTTCTGTAGGTATGTCCAATAGAATAATAAACCCATGTTACAAGGACTTTGCAGCGTTTTTTGGATGTTATAAAGAGAATCCTACTGAAAGCATAATCGTAGTTCCTGTTCAACACAAAATGTTCCAGCTACGCGTAACATTACGATTGCAAATTGAATACCTTAATGTTTTGTCGAATAAAGCGTAAGTAGGGTATGGGGGAGATGAACTAAATACGAACTAAATCACTCGCGATGAAATCGTGGAAACCCATTTCAAAGGAAAAGAAAACGGTGTTATTAAAAGGTTGTCTGTTTCCATCAATACGCGGAAAAACGCAAAAAATGCGCGGTTATACCACTCCTTGGCCAAAATCGACCTCATATTCGATCTTCTCGTCCCCAAAAACATGGAAAACGATACCTCAAAAGCTCATGTTACCAACATGTTGCTAAAACGCAAAAAGTACCTATTTTTACACACATTTTCACTCATAACATCCCTGGGTATATTCCGATCGGGCTGAAAAGTTTCGGGACACAACTAGGGCCCAAATGGAGCATGTGTGCGAAAGAACGACTTTTTTAGACCGAAAATGAAGCCTGTACACGTGATACGGCGGACGGCGTACGGCGGACGGCGGACGGCGGACGGACATTGCATTTTTTGAATCTACGCACCTTGAAACGGAAAAGAAAAAAGTTTGAGGGGGTGTTATAAAAATTTTTTGCTGAGCTATTACATAGGTGTATTATTCAGAGAATAATAAACCAAAAACCGGTATAACGAGTGTATTTTTAGCTTTTTTTCGTGTATTAGTTGAAGTAGGCAACCTTTTAATAACACCGTTCTCTTCTTCTTTGAAAGGGTGTGGGGGATGGAGTAAGCGAAGTGGGTGAAAAGTGGGAAGGAAAAAGCGTGTGACGTCGTCTGATATGTACTGACCTCTCGCTCCCGCACGTGAGAGCCGAGAGAGGGATATACATACATACCAGTTGACGTCATATGTTTTTCTTCAGCTTATTCCCGCCAGACTACTCGGCTTTCGGATTTGAAAATTGGGATACAGGGGTTTTCGACGGTGCTAAATTCGATTCTGATGTCAGAAGCAGAAAATTCCGACCCACTTCCGTTCCTCATTTCACATACCTGGTAGTACGTATGTGAAATTCAGTAGTAGGCACATGATTGTAATGTTTTGCTTCCGATCAGCAAAGGTAGAGGTACCGTTATAACCGCTTTCGTACGAGAAACAATTTTTATTCTCAAAAATCTAAATTTCTACATGAGTAGGTATCACTTCAAATCAAAACTCATCTGGAACTTTTGTCTTGATCTGCGCAAACTTTGAATCCATATTGGCGCGGAAAACGTAGTTTTTCAACAACTCTAAATGCCAAAAGCCTCAGAAACTAACTGGTACCGATGTTGAATTAGATCTCCATTATTTTTTCCGCTATTGTACTACGCTAATAATGATGTCCTTATTCTTAAGGGTGGTGTTCCGTAAGGTCGACTTCAACTCTTTCCCTGGTCTTAACGACCCTTACAATTAGGGCCCAAGTTCTAATCAATAGTTTGAAACCATCTCACCCACTACTTTTCAGTTCCGCCACCATTCAAAGATCCAAACCCTATCCTGCTTAATTTTCTTTCTTTTCCTTAATTATCGTCCACCTGCTCTGGCGTTTTTTTTTTAAACATCGCCCTTTTCTGGATCATTACCTCTTCTAAATGAGTTTTTTTTCCCACAATTATTTTCAATGGCAAACCACGCGAAACTAACTCATAAGTTATTCCAATTGGTAACGAACATTGAGTATGCGCATGCCGGTGCATACCTATCATATCCTCAATATTGTCATACACTAGCTGGAAGACCCCGTGCATTGCACTGGATCAAAAAATGGATTTGGGTTTATATTGATCACACCTTTCTGTCGCGAATGTACAGTTATCAAGTTTGAAATGATAAAAGAAGAAACCAGTGTAAATGAATAATGGGTGGGTGGGTGTACGGGGGGTGGGGGTTGTCGACTAACAGTAAATTGTACCTCCACCACCTAACAAACAAACAAACCAATCAAACTGGTTACATTGAACAATTTCAATGGAAAATGCTTAAAAAAAGAAACAACTAGGAGTGTACTTGATAACAAAATTGTACTTACCAGGAATAATGATTTTAAAAAAAACGGAAACAGGACAATTTATGTTGTTGAGAGACACATATAGCCAGTTTGGTGAGATGAACCAGTTGCAAAGCAGCTAAACTCAACATGATATCTTTGTCATCACCTATTTCTGTTGTGGCTACCTGTGGGTACGATAGCTACTACTGGTACCACAAGGTTTGACGGTTTCTTAAGATAAGCTTATCTTATCTTCTTAGATAATAAGAGCTTTCAATAATTTAACAACAGAAATTACTGTTAAAAATGACATTGATTGTCGTGCTACCGGACAAAATGGTGAGTCGAAATTCCCGTTATGGTGCCGAGGGACCGATAGTTTCTTTTATTGCTCAAAGATTTATTATATTCCAATATACCTACGATATACGTATACCCACTGCAGTTTTGGAACTTTGAAGAATAAAAACCACCATGGTGGTCATTTGCGGCCTTGGTACGTTCCTCGAAAACCGCAATTTGCCCACGCTACTTAACCCTTCAAACCCCTACTTCCTTTTAGAAGTATGTGCTACCCAATAACCATGAAAACTCGTCTACTCTTGGGGCAAACTATGGCATACAAATTTAAATTCGTGCTAAATACTTCTTCGCGCTCCTTATAGGAAGTTTGGAAGTTTCCGGATGAATACTAAATATGAACTTTTTGTTTTAGCTCTCAGCCGCCTCTAGTCGAAGATGAAATAATTAAACCGATCAAATCCCTGCACAACGGTTTATTATTTTGTACAGAATACGCTCCTGTTACATATCACAGGTCGCCGAATAGATAACCCTTCTATATAACATAATGTACTATTCTACAGTTATTATGTACAGCGCGGACCCTCCGTAGGTTAGTACCTAACCCCGTACTCGTTACTAGGTACCTACCAAAACCGTTGTGTAATAATTTACCTGTATAGGTTCCCCTTCTACGGAGATAGAATAATGAATCGTTGTGTAATAATTTGCCCATAAATAATACTTCAATGGTTGTTCAAGTTGCAAAAGTACCGATCAACAAAATCCAGCCCCTTCTGGGTAGATGAGCCGTTGTGTAATAATCTACCGTTGTGTAATAATTTGCCAATCAATAATACTTCAACGGTTGTTCAAGTTGCAAAAGTACCTATCAACAAACTCCAGCCCCTTCTGGGTAGATGAGCCGTTGCGTAATAATTTGCCGTTGTGTAATAATTTGCCGTTGTGTAATAATTTACCGTTGTGTAATAATTTGCCATTGTGTAATATTTTACCCATCAATAATACTTCAACGGTTGTTCAAGTTGCAAAAGTACCTATCAACAAAATCCAGCCCCTTCTGGGTAGATGAGCCGTTGTGTAATAATTTACCGTTGTGTGATAATTTACCGTGGTGTAATAATTTACCGTTATGTAATAATTTGCCGGTGTGCAATAATTTGCCATTGTGTAATAATTTACCCATCAATAATACTTCAACGTTTGTTCAAGTTTCAGAAGTACCTACCAACAAAATCCAATAGTCCATCACTTATCAAATTAAATGATATCGCAGAACAAACAACTCGACTCCATACAGCCATCCTTGATTATAACCAGATGCTCCCTAGTGATTATATCCCGGCTGGATTTATACCGTTTGATTCACGATCGTGTTGACGAAGCTTTTTGGTGCTCTCGAACGGCTGGACATACGATGCTCCGGGTGGTCTCAAAAAATTGTTTAGCTCGAGACAAATTTAATAACGTAAAAAAACCATACCCTTCTATCAAAAGTTTTCGAGCTACGGCGTTCTGAAAATTTCAACCCCTATTTTGAACCCCTTAGAAATGACTGACATTAACGTCGAGCTTCGAGGACCAACTAGACCCCGAACGGAACCTATAACCCGAATTTCATCAATTTTGTTTCATGGTAACTAAGAAAAGTACGGTGGACAGACAGAAATATTTTTATTGCAGTTTTGGATTCTAAATACCTTGAAACGTAAACCATCAAATTTTAAGGGGGGGGGGGGGTATGATTTTTTTTGCCATGCTCGATTCCAATGGTTCATTATTGAAAATAATAAACCAAAATTGATGGCTTCGCAAAGGCTAACATGCAGAATTTCTGAAGTCCAAGGAAGTTGGGAAAGTTTAAAAGTTTGAATTACCGTGTACGGAGTTTCAGTTATTGACTCATCTTCTTTTAGATGAATTGATGCGATGTGCATAGGACAATTTTCAACTCTGGTATTGATCGGAAAACGATGTGATACAATGCATCCCAGAATATGAAGGTCTCGGATGGCTGATTACTTGATTGGTCATTTAGGGCATCCAGCAATTTTCCATGAGTACTGGATATCGGAAATAAGCTGGATTGATTATAATCAAGATTTGAATTGGTTTGGTCGATCAATTTCACATTCACCTCTCATGCCCGTGATCTTTCGAAAACTTGTAAAAACGTTACCTACCAACTGGTTTGGCGCATGACGACGTACGTATGTACCTATACCGAACGTGTAGCTACCACTTGTACCACGTAAAAATTAGCTGCATGCTCGCGATGATTAGGGACCTATCTATAGACTGGATGCATAGTCGTTGAAGTTCCAAACACTGTAGTTGAATAATTAACAATGTTGCATGCGCAGAGATGAGGCTCTGTTATATGGGACCAACTGTACGTGTTTGTAAGGGTTGTTTAGTAATCGCAGGTTCCCTAGAAAGGTAGCTATTGAACATAGGAGAGGAAGTTACATACTGACCGGATTTGAAAGAATTCACATGAGAAGACCTACAGGACCTTCCGAATTTCTGCTCATTACAACAATAATTTCATGCAGCTAAGGTGAATTTCACGTTTACGCATGCTAAAAGTCAATTTTAGTGCGATTATAATGTTATTCAAAAGTACCTATACGTAGGTACCATCTACGGTCCAACCTGCACCTACAACAATTATTTCATGTAGTATGTGCATTTGCAAGGATTTGTTGACAAGCACAGACATGTACGGAACAAAAGTTGTAGGTTTAATAGCCATGTTTTTCTTCTAAAAGGTACACCGATGTAAATGCAAAAAAACTGGACTTAGGAGGACAACAGTACCTAATGTTGTTCCTCTCAAAGTGATCAGAAGGCATCTGCTACTTTGATCAAGCGGAATTAATCAATTAAACTTCCTTCACATTCGTGCCGCCATTATAATTATTTTAATTTATTCAGTTTCCCTGTTGATGGTATGTAGAATTCATCCCATATTCTATGTCGTTGTGTTAAACCTCCGAAGTCGATACTATTTGGAGTAGTACCTTCATACCTACTTATCATGATTAGGGATGCACGAATTCCTTAGGTAAAGGTTGTCACCACATAAATAGGCGCCTGCGAATACATTTTCTGTTCTCACCGCCCGTGATGAGTTTATGGGAGTTGCTACCCGTGTGGCACTAAACCCCGCCTGAGCACTCTAAGGGTCCCCACGATAAATAATGAGTGACAGGGGAAAGGTTGTTTTAGTGTAAAACAGCCCTTGGGATTGATTAGGGCTCACCTCACTTCGCTGAGGCTGCTTCGATCCCCGCTGAAGGGAGGAAGTTTGCGGGAATGGAAAGGCATCAACCGCGGGCCATAAACGTCTGAGCCAAAAGCCCGCATGAATAACGTGCTTCGCGATAATATTCAACTACGTTGCAATACTGGCTGCCCGATCCGGAAGGTGGCAGGCGGGAAGCTGATACGGCGTTGCATATCTTTCGGGGCGAATATTACAGCTCGCAAATCACTGGGTGGCCCCACCACACACCACGTGATCACAACCCTACCATTGCGGAAACTAGTGTTTCCACTAGACCTAAAGTGTTCCAACTCTTACTGAAGTAACGAAGACTTGGGGACGGAAATCATGAAGTTAATACTGTGCATAAGTCTTGGACAATTTCGTGCCAACCTTTTGGCGAGATCAGTAAAATACAATGTTCTATATCCAAATCACATACAGATTTGATACGTAAGTCAGTGAATTTGATGTTTCACAGCCCCTGAAAACATAATTTTTACGGGCTTCGTACGGGTCACTTGAAAATAGTGCTCTTCACAATAATTCTAACAGACTTTCCTTCTAGAAAGTGCGTAGTTCTGCCTGAGGAAGCCCAGGCGAACACCTTTCTTGGTACTCCACAGTTTACAGTCTTCAGTACGAAGACATTTGGAGTGTCATCTTGAATCATAATCGGGACGAATGTAGATATGCAATGTCACTGGTTCTTGGCTGCGGCATTTTTCTCTTCCCGGTCTGAAATGCCGTTCCCCATTACGCCGGAGTGTTCGGGGACCCAGCAGAAAATGATTTATTCAGATGTCATGTTCACTCCAGGTGCCGGAGCATAATTATGATAATTCGTTGCAAAGATGTTACAATCCAGTTAGGAGAAGCACGAATGGTCTGAAGCTCAGCTCTGAAGTTCTAACAATCCTCAAGGCAAGGATAACTTAGAAACTTTGCGATAACTAACAACTGCAGATATCCCACTCTAGATTCGACTTCGGTCCTTAACAGTAAACAGTGCGGCGAGGAGAAAAATCATGAACCATCTCTGGGAAGGCTTGCAGAAAGCTCATCTGATGGATATAATAACCCAACTACTACATCATAATATGTATAACAACTTCCATCGCGATTTAATTTATGCACTTTTCTCTGAATAGTGCAATGAAAAGCATTGTACTAGATAGCTCGATACCTGCGCAGCAGATACTGAACCGTTGTATAAGGACATACAGCGTTTTAAAAGCTATATTGCGGGGAGTGTGACAGTCGTGTTACTGTAACCTGAATCTTTTTGGTAAAAAAATAATGTTGACGAAATGATAATAATAATTATATCTCTCAATAGAAAATTCCTGCGAAGTAAATCACAACGAGTAAACTGATTGTACGAAGGCAAAAGGATTATGCGAGGGGTAACTTAGAAATCACACCATCTTTGCAGAAATAGCAAGCATTCTATCGTAAGTGTACCGATAGGGTAAAATGCCATCGGCATGCACATAATAGGTATCTTATATTAATTGATGATGATCAGGTTATTGATTAGAATTTGGTGAAATAAGTTGAATATTTATTCACACAAAAAAAACACATTTTTGTACGTACATTCTAAGCAGTTTACAAATTGTGCTTACTTCTAGATTACCAGTCATTTACGATTTGGCCACAGTGCAGGCCACGGTACAGGCCTTTCTCTCTCAGTTTTTTATCAAGTACAAGATAGCCGAAAACGAGCACAGTGTAAAATTTCTAGCATTTTTCATAGCTATATGATATGATGGAACTGTTCTGTTTTATATAAAACGGTATTGATGACAATGATGACGAACCAAACACCTTACATCGGTTGATATAATAGAGAAATGGGGTATGCACACGTATTTATTTTTATTTTGTTTTATTTATTTTATTTTTTAAATATATATTTTTATTATGAAAGTAGATTCCATTCTGAGAATTGCTACACCAACTGCACTGCCCTACGATAAGTAGGTAGTTCTATTTCTATGATTTTTCAAAGATTACGGAAGTTCTGACGTCATTGCACTCCCCCCCCCCCCCCCCCGCACAATGTGGCCTAGATCTACTGAAAAAGTTTTAAAAATCATAGAAAAAGAACTTAAGTACTTATTGTTTAAGAGTGAGTTTGGTGTCAGTGTTCTCAGAATGGAATCTAGTTTCATTAAAAACTAATATAAACAGCTTTTGTGGCCCATGCCCATACCCCATTGGAATAAAATATTCGGCGGGAGAGGAGCCACGAACGAGCGGGATGATACATCGTCTCCCGTGGAGGAGCAGCCCCGTTACATGCGAAGGTTTCAACTGTATTCACTAGCTCTTCATTGTGTACATACGTATTATTTATTGTTATAGGTACTCATAGCCCCATAACATCGACACTTAGTCATAAGAAAGGTGGCAGTAAATTGTAGAACATTGGGCCTTCATAAAATTTAAAAATTCAGTCACAACACAGCGTCGTAAAAGATGGTCGAAGGCCTCTTGTGGAGTCTCAGCACGCATCATAACCACTCTCAGAAAAAAAATGCGCTCGTTATCATGGAAATTTCCCCCCATTTTCTTCCAACTCTCCCTTCGGCAACCGTGGGAAGCTACTCCCGAGGGATTTCCGCAAGCACTGTCTTTTTAGAGAAATGCTTTTTCATGTTGATGATCCGTTACATGAAATTCATTCCATCTTACTGCTTCCGAGTCTATTGTGTGTTTGATATTATTTTCATTGCCAATGCATGAAAACTTACATATTATTATTTTTCTGCAATATAGATGTTATGGCTGTTGACCGTCTTGAGGTTCCGCCCGATCCAATTTATCTGTTGCCTACAACAACGGAGTAAATGATTTAATAACATTGTTAGTTTTAATATTTTAATATTTTAGTTGATGGCGAAGTAACAGTAATATTGATGCATAAGTGATATTAATAGGTATCAGAAAATTGATATGGTGAGCTTATTATCCCGAGTCGATAAACCACAATGGAAATAAATGTTGAAGGAAAATTACATTTTGCGTCCATCAATATTAAAAATACGAGTATAAGCCTCACGCGATAATTTGTTCGACTTTCAATGCATTATAAAACTTTCATGATAAATTGAAAGTTTGGAATTAACATGTTTAATGTTTTAGGGCTGGGGGTCATTCTGTGAATTCCGACACGCAAATATGCAACGTTTTTCATTGGTTACTACACAGTTACTACCTTCTGTTGTAGCAACCATAAAGAATATCGCACTCGAAAGAAACAAGAGTCAATAGCTACGTTTTTCATTGGTTACTACACAGTTACTACCTTCTGTTGTAGCAACCATATGTTGATGGCGAGTTCTATAATAAGTACAGTAAATGCAACATTATACTTGTAGAGTTCAGTGAAATTGTGGCTTTCATTTTTTCTTGACATTAAAAAACTATATCTAATTTCTCCCTTGCGAGGGAAAAACATTAAACATGATTTAATGTTTTTCCCTCTCAAGGGAGAAATTATGATTGGGGTAATTATCGTAATAAAGGCATTCCGCCAGTCACACTGATTCTCGGACTCTTCGGACATTAATAGTATCCATGAAGATCAATTTAGCCTGGACGGGTCACTGGCCTTAGGCTCATAAACCAACAGTTTAGAACTTGTCTTACGTATATAGACTGTAAAAACATTATATAATATATTGTATAAAGTTTTTGTTGAATAAAAAATTGAGTTGAATTTAATTGAATTTTTAAACTATCTTTGATCATTGGTAGTGCCATTTAATCTTCTTGATCCACGTGTTGACACTTTTTCCAGTGTTATTATACAAACTGATGGTGATTTCAGACGATTTCCCAGAGCTTCGTTCTTAGTGGGCGTTCTGACAGTTCTCGAACTCATAGGAACTGGGACGGAAAATCCCGGGGCGTTCCGGAACTTGAGGAACCGCGTTCTGCACTGCGAACGATTTCAGAACTGGAAGTGGAATAACCACGCATGAAATAAATAAATGCGCATGCGTCACCTACGTTCTTGAGTTCCAGTTCTGACAGTTCCGAAAAAAATCGGGGACTGTCAGAACCGTTCGGAACTGGATTCGCAAAACACTGCGAACGCAGAACTCGGCGTTCTCGGCGTTCTCGGCGTTCCGGAACTGGGCGTTCTGGCACTGCGAACGACAAAACTCGACTGCGCTTGCCCAGAACCGTTCGGAACTGGCAGAACGCACACTGAGAACGAAGCTCTAGTTTTTCACTCATAAAAAATCAATTTTGGGAGCTGAACATTTGGTAGAACACAATTTTCCACTCTTTGGCCAAAATCGACTTCATATTCGGTTTTCTCGTCCCCAAAAATTTTACAATTTTTCAGGAAAACAACATAGCATTCATGTTTCCAAGGAACAGTGGTTTTTTAAGAATTTTTAAAATTGAATCTGGGACCTTTGAAACGGCCAGATTATATTATTTTTCTTAAGAACAATGTGTAATGTATCTATGTTTAATGCTAAAAATAAAGAATGCAAGAATAAGAATATCAGGCGGTAGCCAAACTAAGAATGCCCGTGTATTTTCTCAAAACCTCCGTTGCTACACAAACGATAAACAAAAGGGTCTATAATAACTATTGAGAGTCACACAACATCGTATTTTTTCCAAACAAATTAAGAACTTCGAATAATTTCACGTATCTGTAGTCAGTTTATTTAAATGTTTCCGGTTTCTTCGTATTTCTCCACCTTGGTTGAGGACGATGATGTACGACCTAGGAAAGTCTTCAAGTTTTGATTTTATCGTCCCTTTTTCTTCGAGGTCCGTGATCCACACCACATCGCCCTCCACTAAATCGGGAAGTTCTATTGTTCCTCTCCGGTCATCATAGTTCCTCTTGATACGCGATTTGATGTTCAAATCCTTGCGTTGGAAAATTGCCTTCTAGGCTATTTGAGCGGTGTTCAATGGCAGGAGCACGGACAGAGGTTTGTATAAATACGTGGTTCAAGTACGTAAATATTGACACGTAATGCACAAAATTTGTATAATTTATCAAAAGTCCTGTTCAATTCCTATTGTTGCAAACCACTGCGGGAAAAAGTTGGCCTACATACAGCATTATGGGATCATTCAGCCGGAATTCAAAAATAAAGAACACAGACGAGTCATGATGGATGACTCAGCATCGCATTTGACCAACATTATATGCCGGTCATCAAATAGTACCTACCTACTGTACTGGGAGAGCTTGATTCCTCACCAGTAGGAATGGGTCCAGCGTCAAGCAGGGAAAGGGGGTTTCAACAGTGCTAACACTGCATGGTCTGAAGAGGCGTTTGCTCAGGGGAGGGCGCAAAGGTTGAATGGTATTGAAGGGAGCGGGATGCTTTCCATCGGACCGAGGAAAAGCGGACGTGACCTGGAAACCCAAACAGATTCAGAAACGTGGCTGAGAAAAACTCCCGAGAAAGACGCTGGAGAATGCTATCTAAAACTTACCTTTCAATGGAATCGCCTCCTTTTTTGCTTACGCCGATCCAGTCTCTCTGCTTTCCATCTGACGCCGACGGTTCTTTGAAGGACTTCCTCGGGGCTCGTTTTTTGCCGTGTTGCTAAACAAAAGAAGTGGCTTCCATCTGCCTAACGAACCCCCGAGTGAAGGGAATATAATGTAGGTATGACATCCCCGTCTGCTACTGGGGTTAGGTAAATCGTATTTTTTCCAAGTATTTTTGGTATTTTGTACGTTGGTATAATGGACAGAAATAGTAGTGTCTTGGCGTTTTCCTGTCGACTGTACAGTTACCTAAAAAACAGTAGTTGATGGTATGATTGCATCATCGTCTTGGGATAATAATACCTAGCGTATCATTTCCGAATGTTTGCCAAAAGAGCTTCGTAGGTACTTGGTAGTTATGGTCAGAAGAGCATGGGACATGACATGCTTTTGCACACCGGAGGCTGTTTTGATTCCTCATCGGAGAGCTCAAATTTTGGATCAATCGATCAGAGAGCTGAATTATCCTCCCCTATAGCCCAAAGGGACTCCATTTAAAATTCAGCATCGTAAGTTCGATGGGAGAGAAATTAGCCTTGGAGTATGGATGAGAGTATGGGAGTAGGTATGGTTGGAATGGATAGTTTGGGGGGGGGGGGGCAGATTATAATGTACAGCTTCCAAGTCTACCTAGGTACCAAAAAATCTGGCTAAGATCTGGATCTCCTAGGTGCGAGTTGGGCACTAGGTTGTCCCATATGAGTTTCATAAAATTTTGACTGCCACGTCTAAATAAGCTTAGGTACTTGAAATCTTTTTCACACCCGCAAATTGCCCAAAAGGACGGCTGTAATGAGCTGAAATTTGGAGGATAGGTTTGGGCTTTGCGAATGATCCAATATCTCCGACCGATTCTCAAGGGTAGAAATTCTCAAAGGGCCGTTTTATCAATCGCAAATAAAAGTCACAGGGGAGATTTAACTAGCAGTAAGAACAAAACGGCAGTTTGCTTCAGTATGAGTGTTTATCCACCCCCATTTATGGGCTTACTGAAGTTTAAATTTATGTGGTCTGAGGACGGCAAGATAAGAATTTTAATTGAGGTTTAGTGAGTTCATCCAAGGCTTTCTAACCTGAAAAAGTGAGTCCGTTTCATGCAATTTCAGTTTTGTTCTGCGACATTGTGACATTCTTTGACATTATTATGGATGCCATCGATTTGTATTATTCCGATAGTAGCGACGACGAAAGTAGTGCATTTTCAGAGTTTTTGATTTGGGAAATGAGGTCTTACACGGTGAGAAATAGAGTCGACCAGTGTGTTAGGTCCTTTTTACGACAAGTTTGTGAGCAAATTTTTTCAAGTAAATGTGTATTTAAAAATAAATAAATAAATAAATATATCTTCCGAGCCTAAAAACTGAAATACGTTTAGGGTACCTCACTACGTAGAAAGTCGAAGAACATCACGGCCGGACGTTGAGAACATGGGAAATCTATATCTTTGGTAATCTTCTATAATAACGACTACAATACGATCCTCTGTCATTTGGCCGCTATCTTTGACGGCAAGCGACAGACCATACTTTTTCGAGGCGCTTCAAGGAACAACCACAGTACTTACCTCGCAACGGCGAAAAAACTACAAACAACACCCGCGAATCCGCTAAATAATGTAAGCTAAATGATCAAATAATTACTGCAGTATCCGTGCGGTTTTGTAGCTGTCATTGTAACTGTTGGCATTGATGAACGCTTCAGTTCGATAAGCGACAGTTACTCACAACTGTGGTTTATTCAGCTGCCCGTTTACCTTGCAAATGATTAACCTGCCCTAGGGGCACGATTTCTATATATAGTGACCTCTGAAACACATTGTTTCATCCACCCACTTGAGACGGAATCCCTTTAGAATATCACTGGAGTCCAATATTTGCTTTGCGATTCAACGGCAGTCGATGACAAACGGTTCGCGGTAAAGCGTTTTTTCAGTCACCCCAAGCGGTCTTCACGACCCTGGAAAACCCTCCCGTTCTCGAGGAAGGACCTTATTGAATTTTATCAAGAAGGAATTTAATATCCTTGGGAAGTGGTTAGGGGAGGAATTGAGAGATAGGTATCAACTACATTTATTAATCCCATCTTGAATCGCGTATTTATGTGATACCGAGAAGGGAAGTTTCTTTTCACTTTTGGAGCTTCACTCTGTATCGCCGTTTCCCCTGGGACCAGCAACCGCGCTAAAGCACACTTTGGTTTTGATCTCAGGCGAGTATTAAATCTCGTCCCTTCTCAGTTTCTAACTGATCCAGCAAACTGGTTTCTGTAATGGTATTTTCAATTATGTAAGGGTATCTTCAACACAAATCCAATTTGATTTATTATTTTCAGTAGTGAAGATCTGGAATAGAGCATGCAAAAAAAGAGTTTTTAACCCCCCCCCCCCCCCCCTACCCCTCAGAATCTATTGATTTCCGTTTCAAGGTATGTAGAATCCGAAAATGGAATACAAAAATACAAAAATTTCTGTCAGTACGCGGCCGTACTTCGCACTTTCCTTAGTTACCATGAACCAATGAACGCCGTACTTTCTTGGTTTTGAGGTCCCGTTTGGGGCCAAGTTGGTCCGCGAAGCTCGGCCTTACTGTCAGCCACTTCTAAGGTAAGAAATAGGGGTTGAAATTTTCTGAACGCCGTAGCTCGAAAATTGTCAGTAGTCGGTTCACGTTTCGAGGTTCGTAGATTCCAAAAATGCAATGTCCGTCCGCCGTATCTTCATAATCTACTTTAGTTTTGGTCTAACAAATTCTTTCTTTAGCTCACTGGCTCCATTTGGGCCCTAGTTGTGTCCCGAAACTTTGCAGCCCGATCGGAGTATACCCTGGGGTGTTATGGGTGAAAAATGGGGATTTTTCGAGGTTAAAAAAAAAAAGTTTTACAGAAGATGAGCTTGTGAGGTATAGTTTTTCATGTTTTTAAGGACGAGAAGACCGAATATGAAGTTGATTCTGACCAAAGAGTGACGAATTGAGGTTGTAACAAAAGTTCAGCTCGCAGAAGTAATTTTTTATGAGTCAAAAACCTGGGAAATAGTCTGAAATCAACATAAATTTGTATACCACTAGAAGTAGTATCAACAGGTGAATCAAGACAGTTAAATGGCACTATCAATGATCTAAGATGATTTGTAAAAAAAATTTGTTTTTTTGGGGGCCAAAATTGGTTGAAACCATAAAAAATAGCTATTTAAATTATTGTACATGAAAGAAACAATAAATGAACAATGTTGAATAAAGAAAAAATAGACCTTCAGCTTATCACCAAAATTTATTTAACACGAAGCTTTTCGCTCAAATTCTGAGCCTCATCAGGTTGGTACTAACTTATTCTACATCGCAAGATGGCTTACCACAAAAGGTCTGTAATTATATTCGATGAATTTATTAATAAATGAACGGATGTGATTTATCGGCCCGGCAAAATAGAGGTTACTCCCTACATAAAAGGCGGGCATAACAGCTTTTAATTCAAACACACGTCCAAAAAATACTTCGCACATCAAAAAAGGGAATCGCACGTCTAATTTGGGAGTCGCACGGCTAATTTGGGAGACGCCCGTCTAATAAGGTGATTCAACGTTCAAATTTGTTATTGCCCTTCCAGAAATTGATTATAACGGCAGAAGAAGGATTCTCACAGTAGAAATGTCCAACTCCACATCAAATAGCTGTGCAAAACCTCTTTTTTGCTGTGCAAACCCCTTTTTTGCTGTGCCAACCCCTTTTCTGATGTGTGATTGAATTATACGCTGGTATTGATCACCTATTTAGCCGTTATTGGAGTCAATATTGACGTTTACTTTATGCTGGGGGTTTTACTTTTTCTGAAGTGAAGATAATCTTTTGGTTTATTATTTTCAATAATGAACCATTGGAATCGAGCATGAAAAAAAAAATTCTTACCCCCCCTCAAAATTTGATGGTTTACTTTTCAAGGTATGTACAATCCAAAACTGCAATAAAAACGCTGCAAATCCCTGCACAACGGTTTATTATTTTGTATAGAATACCCTTCTGTTACAGATCACAGCTCTATGTATAGATAACCCTTCTATATAATATGATATGTACTATTCTATTATATACATATTATGTAGATCGCAGACCCTCCGTAGGTTAGTACCTAACCCCGTACTCGTTAATAGGTACCTACCTAAATCACGAGTTAAATGTTGCTAAAATAATTCTGCCGATGACAAACAGTACCTAACAAAAAGAAACGCACATAATGAAGTTCTGAAAAGAAATTGTTGATGAGGAGTGAAAAAAGTTGCAAAAGTACCTACCAACAAACTCCAGCCCCTTCTACGTAGATGGTATACTGAACCGTTGTGTAATAATTTACCGTTGAGTAATGATTTACCGTAGTAATAATTTACCCATCAATAATACTTCAACGTTTGTTCAAGTTTCACTACCTACCAACAAACTCCAAAAGAGCCATCATTTTTCAAGCGAAATAATATCACAGAACAACCAACTCGACTTCATACTCCGCCAATATAATCAGGTGATCCCTACCAATGATTGGCCGTATTCACAAATTCCTATTGTGGGCGCGTCTCTGGTTACGACATTTGGTTTGAATTGTATACAATTTCATTCACACTGGAGTCGAAAATGCCTGTCGGTGCAAACTTCGGGGCCTTACTGTGAACGAACGGCTGGACGTACGATGCTCCGGATGGTCTTAAAAAACTCGCAAGTTCAAGAACTATTTAAAACCGTAAAAATATTTACGTAAAAAAATAGTATAGGCGTTTTGAAAATTTCAACCCCTATTTTGAACCCCTTAGAGATGACTCACAGTAACGTCGAGCTTCGAGGACCAACTAGACGCCGAACGGAACCTATAACCCGAATTTCATCAATTTTTTTTCATGGTAACTAAGAAAAGTGGCCCGTACGGCGTACGGCGTACGGCGGACAGACAGAAATATTTTTATTGCAGTTTTGGATTCTACATACCTTGAAACGTAAACCATCAAATTTTGAGGGGGGGTAAGAATTTTTTTTTTCATGCTCGATTCCAATGGTTCATTATTGAAAATAATAAACCAAAATATTTCTGTCTGTCCGCCGTACGCCGTACGGGCCACTTTTCTTAGTTACCATGAAAAAAAATTGATGAAATTCGGGTTATAGGTTCCGTTCGGCGTCTAGTTGATCCTCGAAGCTCGACGTTACTGCCAGTCATCTCTAAGGGGTTCAAAATAGGGGTTGACATTTTCAAAACGCCTATACCATTTTTTTACGTAAATATTTTTACGGTTTTAAATAGTTCTTGAACTTGCGAGTTTTTAAGACCATCCGGAGCATCGTACGTCCAGCCGTTCGTTCACAGTAAGGCCCCGAAGTTTGCACCGACAGGCATTTTCGACTCCAGTGTGAATGAAATTGTATACAATTCAAACCAAATCTCGTAACCAGAGACGCGCCCACAATAGGAATTTGTGAATACGGCCAATCATTGGTAAGGATCACCTGATTATATTGGCGGAGTATGAAGTCGAGTTGGTTGTTCTGTGATATTTTTTCGTTTGAAAAATGATGGCTCTATTGGAGTTTGTTGGTAGGTAGTGAAACTTGAACAAACGTTGAAGTATTATTGATGGGTAAATTATTACTACGGTAAATCATTACTCAACGGTAAATTATTACACTACGGTTCATTATACCATCCACGTAGAAGGGGGTGGAGTTTGTTGGTAGGTACTTTTGCAACTTTTTTCACTCCCCATCAACAATTTCTCTTCAGAACTTCATTATGTGTGTTTCTTTTTGTTAGGTACTGTTTGTCATCGGCAGAATTATTTTAGCAACATTTAACTCGTGATTTAGGTAGGTACCTAGTAACGAGTACGGGGTTAGGTACTAACCTACGGAGGGTCTGCGATCTACATAATTATGCATAGAATAGTACATATTATATTATATAGACGGGTTATCTATACATAGAGCTGTGATCTGTAACAGAAGGGTATTCTATACAAAATAATAAACCGTTGTGCAGGGATTTGCAGCGTTTTTAATTTGGGATTTTGTTGTTCCAAAATTTTGATTTTGGATTTTGTTGGACCCTTTTGGATTTTGTTGATAGATACATTTGTAACTTGTACAAACGTTATGTTTCATGAATAAAAGCAAATGAATATTAAGGATTGAATTATTGAATCCTCCGCATTTTTATGAAACTGTAATTCCCGTGAGTACTCGATTTTGGGCTTTGCTAGGGGGAGCTGGAGAGTATTGACCATAGAAAACAGTGAATATACGCCGAAGGGTATCTATAAAGGTAAATAACAAACAGTTGTGTAATGATTTGCAGCGTTTTAACAATTTTACTGTTCTTGTGATATCAGATCGCAAAATAAGTTTCAGCTAATGTACTTATTTATCCTTAGAAAAGTGAATGAAGCAGGTTTAGTATTGTGTTCTTGAAAATAAATTATGAACATTCGTAAAAGCGCATTATAGTTATGAATCGATGGAAGTTCCTCTAAAAATTGATAGGTAGGTACCTGATCGAAACGTAATGGATGATAAATGCTGTGCTGGTGGATCCGATTGTCAGAACTTCTGTTATATTTTTGATGGCATCCCCGCTTTCGTTTCCTTTTTGGTTTATTATTTTCAATAATGAACCATTGGAATCGAGCATGAAAAAAAAAATTCTTACCCCCCCTCAAAATTTGATGGTTTACGTTTCAAGATATGTAGAATCCAAAACTGCAATAAAAATATTTCTGTCTGTCCGCCGTACGCCGTACGCCGTACGGGCCACTTTTCTTAGTTACCATGAAAAAAAATTGATGAAATTCGGGTTATAGGTTCCGTTCGGCGTCTAGTTGATCCTCGAAGCTCGACGTTACTGCCAGTCATCTCTAAGGGGTTCAAAATAGGGGTTGACATTTTCAAAACGCCTATACCATTTTTTTACGTAAATATTTTTACGGTTTTAAATAGTTCTTGAACTTGCGAGTTTTTAAGACCATCCGGAGCATCGTACGTCCAGCCGTTCGTTCACAGTAAGGCCCCGAAGTTTGCACCGACAGGCATTTTCGACTCCAGTGTGAATGAAATTGTATACAATTCAAACCAAATCTCGTAACCAGAGACGCGCCCACAATAGGAATTTGTGAATACGGCCAATCATTGGTAAGGATCACCTGATTATATTGGCGGAGTATGAAGTCGAGTTGGTTGTTCTGTGATATTTTTTCGTTTGAAAAATGATGGCTCTATTGGAGTTTGTTGGTAGGTAGTGAAACTTGAACAAACGTTGAAGTATTATTGATGGGTAAATTATTACTACGGTAAATCATTACTCAACGGTAAATTATTACACTACGGTTCATTATACCATCCACGTAGAAGGGGGTGGAGTTTGTTGGTAGGTACTTTTGCAACTTTTTTCACTCCCCATCAACAATTTCTCTTCAGAACTTCATTATGTGTGTTTCTTTTTGTTAGGTACTGTTTGTCATCGGCAGAATTATTTTAGCAACATTTAACTCGTGATTTAGGTAGGTACCTAGTAACGAGTACGGGGTTAGGTACTAACCTACGGAGGGTCTGCGATCTACATAATTATGCATAGAATAGTACATATTATATTATATAGACGGGTTATCTATACATAGAGCTGTGATCTGTAACAGAAGGGTATTCTATACAAAATAATAAACCGTTGTGCAGGGATTTGCAGCGTTTTTAATTTGGGATTTTGTTGTTCCAAAATTTTGATTTTGGATTTTGTTGGACCCTTTTGGATTTTGTTGATAGATACATTTGTAACTTGTACAAACGTTATGTTTCATGAATAAAAGCAAATGAATATTAAGGATTGAATTATTGAATCCTCCGCATTTTTATGAAACTGTAATTCCCGTGAGTACTCGATTTTGGGCTTTGCTAGGGGGAGCTGGAGAGTATTGACCATAGAAAACAGTGAATATACGCCGAAGGGTATCTATAAAGGTAAATAACAAACAGTTGTGTAATGATTTGCAGCGTTTTAACAATTTTACTGTTCTTGTGATATCAGATCGCAAAATAAGTTTCAGCTAATGTACTTATTTATCCTTAGAAAAGTGAATGAAGCAGGTTTAGTATTGTGTTCTTGAAAATAAATTATGAACATTCGTAAAAGCGCATTATAGTTATGAATCGATGGAAGTTCCTCTAAAAATTGATAGGTAGGTACCTGATCGAAACGTAATGGATGATAAATGCTGTGCTGGTGGATCCGATTGTCAGAACTTCTGTTATATTTTTGATGGCATCCCCGCTTTCGTTTCCTTTTTGGTTTATTATTTTCAATAATGAACCATTGGAATCGAGCATGAAAAAAAAAATTCTTACCCCCCCTCAAAATTTGATGGTTTACGTTTCAAGATATGTAGAATCCAAAACTGCAATAAAAATATTTCTGTCTGTCCGCCGTACGCCGTACGGGCCACTTTTCTTAGTTACCATGAAAAAAAATTGATGAAATTCGGGTTATAGGTTCCGTTCGGCGTCTAGTTGGTCCTCGAAGCTCGACGTTACTGTGAGTCATCTCTAAGGGGTTCAAATTAGGGGTTGAAATTTTCAAAACGCCTATACCATTTTTTTACGTAAATATTTTTACGGTTTTAAATAGTTCTTGAACTTGCGAGTTTTTTAAGACCATCCGGAGCATCGTACGTCCAGCCGTTCGTTCACAGTAAGGCCCCGAAGTTTGCACCGACAGGCATTTTCGACTCCAGTGTGAATGAAATTGTATACAATTCAAACCAAATCTCGTAACCAGAGACGCGCCCACAATAGGAATTTGTGAATACGGCCAATCATTGGTAGGGATCACCTGATTATATTGGCGGAGTATGAAGTCGAGTTGGTTGTTCTGTGATATTATTTAATTTGAAAAATGATGGCTCTATTGGAGTTTGTTGGTAGGTAGTGAAACTTGAACAAACGTTGAAGTATTATTGATTGGTAAATTATTACTACGGTAAATCATTACTCAACGGTAAATTATTACACAACGGTAAATTATACCATCTACGTAGAAGGGGCTGGAGTTTGTTGGTAGGTACTTTTGCAACTTTTTTCACTCCTCATCAACAATTTCTTTTCAGAACTTCATTATGTGTGTTTCTTTTTGTTAGGTACTGTTTGTCATCGGCAGAATTATTTTAGCAACATTTAACTCGTGATTTAGGTAGGTACCTAGTAACGAGTACGGGGTTAGGTACTAACCTACGGAGTGTCTGCGATCTACATAATATGCATATAATAGAATAGTACATATTATCATATTATATAGACGGGTTATCTATACATAGAGCTGTGATCTGTAACAGAAGGGTATTCTATACAAAATAATAAACCGTTGTGCAGGGATTTGCAGCGTTTTTTCTGTTGGTACACAGATACATTAGGGCGGTCGTTTGATACAAGAAAAGGCCAGGTGTCACAAAAGCCATTTAATTCTTTTTAATTTATACCCAACAAATTTTGTACTTAGGTAGGTAGTCCTTCTGTCACTGCCATTTGAATGCCTGTAACTGTGCGAAGGAAAAGTAAGATTGAGTTGGGGACAGTAGCGGTTTGGTGCTTTGTGGGGCCTACATGAATTTAATCGAAATCGGACCTCACATTTCGTCTGCACTGATTCACAGTATACTTTGTGACAACGAGTGTAGAGTAGTGGAAAACTGGGTCACCTCTGGGTCATACGCGCACTGCAATAGACCAGAACATCCATTTGTTGGTACTGAGCCCCAAGTCAGTAGAATAAATATTCGGAATCACCTTCTTTTGTTTGACTTGGGGAATGATTCAAAACAACAAATTCAGTCTCATCATGTGACATGAATTTTAACTTCGTTTTGATTCACATTCATGTTGGTATTATCCCCATTTTTCAATTGCTGTGCCTACCCTTCTTTCAAACGTTGGTCCTACAATTTTCCGGTTAGTATAAAATATGATTCTAAAAATCTTAATCTGTGCAGATTATTAAGAAGGTGATAAAAATTTCGTTACCTCTCTCAAGCCTGAATCCAGGTAGAGTAGATGAATAGGCGATGTAGGTCGGTTATGGCCTTCATGTATTCCGATTATCCCTCCTACACGTCCTGAATTCAGATTTATTGAGATTGATGTCTGAGACCACCGTAAGGCGATTACTTATTGCCTGTCTGTATCAATCAGAATATTCGCCGGGCGCCTCCAACATCGAATTGAATGCAGTCTGCGAAGATAGCTCTAATAATAGACCTAAAGATTCTCCGTTCCACTCAGCGTTTGTCAGTAATAACCCTCAACTCTGAGAACGTTTCTCGACTGTAACAATACTCGGTATATCGGGGAGGCGGTTCGATCCTGGAATTCACTATACGGATGGGGGACCAGACTATTGAATTCTATGCTCCTGTGTAACTTTCATTCCCTCGAACAGTTCAAATGAGGTTCAGCTCGACAGTGTTCACCCAGCTGGAGTTAGCAGATGAAATGAAGTTATTCAGCTTGTTCGTTTACTTCAATTGAGTGTGTATTGTGGATGTAGCACTCCTGGATCTGAAATTTTCCTCGCATAGTTACCACACGAAACCAATACAAATCCTAGTTCAATAATAATTTGTGCTTTGGAAATCGCTGCCCCTGATAAATATTTGTGAATGTTTGAATGTTGCTTTCACTGAAGGACCAAATAACTATACCACCCACAATAGGTACCTAGTTAGATACTGTTGTTCTGTTCTTCTAAGTCCGCTGAGCTATATTATACTAGGTACTAATAATTAAACTTCGATCGACATTCCCGTGGACAACTCCTTGGACTCATTGTTCAAAGATGTTGAAAAGTTAGCAGAGAAAATTAAACGGCAGAACTCGTGTTTTCATTTCTTTCATGGTTGTTTTCCTTCCTTGCGAGAAAATTATTGGGATTGAACACTTGAAATCACTGGGACCATAGCTGGGTGGTACCTATTGGTGAGATATTCCGTTCAACCATTTAACGTAGTGGAAGAAAACTGGGATAGGCTGAATGACAGATTGTTTTGCGAATCGGGCAAAGAAATAGTAGCCGTACTCCATCTCATGTGCATTTTGAATTTGATTTTTCTTACGAACCTGATAACTCAGCTGCTGCAGCTGTCCAACCGTTTGTTCCACAGTCATATTGATGATGTTGACTCATGCATATTGATGACTCAGTGATGCAGGGAAATTTTCTTCCCTTTGAATCGACACATCTGCCCTTCACTTTTGTTTGGAAATAGTGGGGCCACTGACCAGGTGCCTTACTTTGTATTTCACTAGTTCACTAGTACATGTTTCACTTCGGATTCACTTTAAATACCAGTAAGATCAAAACACGCAGTAGCAGTAGACTTCACCAGCCCTACTTCAGACTTTCCTACCTTCAAAATAGTTTACCCTACCTCGGCCCGAAATTGTATAGTGCTCTACAATGTAACTTTACTCTTCTCACTCCATCCAGATTTAAAATTACCCTGAAGAAATTACTCAAAACTGAAGACTTTTGACTGCGATATTATTATAATGACGACCTATTTTATCTTTTTGGACTGTTTATATTACCTTTTTGTTTTGTTTATAGTACCTAATAACTTATCCAATGTTCGTATTTCATTTTTCTTTCTTTTTTATGTATGTAGTAATGAATAGGTATATGCATATAATTTTATCAATTCATTTCGCCGCACCTCTCTATAATGCGTAACGTTGTTTTGAGACTCCGGCGGTCTGACAAAAAGTTGTATACAAGGAACGGTTGCCCACACACAGGCTCTGCTTTCGTGGGATTTCAAACCACCATTACTAGATGTTTTTTTTTTTTTTTTTTTTTTTTTTTTTTAGTGGAATTTTTATATTTGGACTTGCTTTACTTGATACTCATGAAAAATGTGAAAAAATGTGCTTTTGAAAAATAAAAATCTATTGACTGAAGCGAATTGAAGTGAATCAGATTTCGACTGTTCTCGATTGGACTCATCAATTCTCGTCAGTTTCTGCTGAATCTTCCGATGAACTGGAGTCAGATGAGGATCCGACTTGTATGATAAATTCGTCAACACGATCTTCTAGAACTCTGCCATCTTCCATGTTACTTCATTTAATTTTGTTTCACATGTTCACACACTTTTTTCCGCTTTCCGGCCGTATATTCATCAAACAGTCGATCGAGGTGTCTTTCCTTTTTTCCGAGGGAGGTCCCGACTGTGTCTCTGGCGAGTTGTCCCTTTTGATGTCTCCAAACCATTTCAATGGAGTTCAAGTCGGGGAGGTTAGGTGGAAGGCGAAGAGCATCGTGCCCAGCTGCAACGAGCGTGTCGTCCACCGGGATTTTGGTTTATTATTTTCAGTAATAAACCTGAGGAATTGACCATGAAAAAAAAAAAAAAAATTAACCCCCCTCAAAATTTGATGGTTTACGTTTCAAGGGACGGGAATAGGAATATCAAATAAAAAAAAATTCCCCGCCGTACGCCTTCCACGGCTTTTTCCTTAGTTCCCATGGACCAGGTTCACGAAATTTGGTATATGGGTCCCGTTTGGGCTCTAGTTGGTCCGAAGCTCGGCGTTACTGTCACTCAACTCTAAGGGGTGAAAAGTAAGGGATGAAATGTCCAGAGTATCCCTATCTCTGAAAATAGTATTTTGAGGTGTGGGGTTTCTCGCATTCTTGAACAGTTCGATTTTTTCTGAATTCTTGAGACCATCCGGAGCATTCGATGTTACCATAAAATTTGCTGTACCTACAATTCGCCGTAAAGAGCAGGGTGTGCAAGCGTCAGGCTATGTTGAGAGCGCGCATCACTGGTCTCTTGGCTAGCGCAGTGGTGTAACTGGTGGACTGATACGCCTAAGTTCCCGAGATCTAAACCCTACCGGGACTGAATATTGGTTCACTCCACGTCAATCATTTCCATCCAGAGCTTCATTATTTGTGTTTCGTTTTGCCATTTTAGCTAATGTTTGTCATCCACAGAAGCATTTTAGAAAAATTTAACACGTGATTTAGGTAGGTACCTATTAACGAGTACGGGTTAGGTACTAAGGTACGGAGGGACTGCGATCTACATAATATGTATACAACAGTACATATATTATGTAGAAGGGTTATTTATACAAAGAGCTGTAATAATAAACCGTTGTTTAGGGATTTGCAGCGTTTTTTAGCTTTATTAGCAGTCGTCAAAATCGTCAAAATGTAGTTTTTGTGGGTGCTGTCTTTGCTTTTGAGGCGTAGTAAACGACGCTATCCCGGTTTCTTCAACTGACTTTTTTCCTTCCTGGATCAGCGGGAACTTAGTCAAAGTTCCCGCTGAAACACCAGTAGGAGCTTTCACCGTCATATCTCGGACGTGGGGGCCCCTTCAGCCTTTTCTCTTGAGAAATGCTCGAAAGCGTTGAATACAACGGTTCTCGCTTGGCGGCGGTGGGCCCTTTGCGAACCGGCAGTCTTCGAAGATTTCGGAGTTGACATTACGAATATCAGAAAAATCTGAAAATTGTTAGCTAGCGAAGTAACAATAACTATCACAAGTAACAATCGCCATATTGCCGAAAATCGGAACGGGTTACGAAGTCATTGCTACCAACATCTTAAAAACAAGTGCCCTACCCTTAGTGAGCCTTTGAAATCCAGCTTTAGTTCAAACTTCCGTCTCCAAGAGTCATCGCTGTCAGACTATAAATCCACTAAGCCACAACACCTTTAGTCCATTCAAAATGGTTGATCAACACTTTCTTTGATTCGTCGAATAGTCGTGTACCCATTATCCAAAGGTCCCGATGTCCCGTCTTCACAAGGAGGAATCTGGCCTTTCTCGTACGCCGTGCCTGAGAACGGAGCGGGAATGGCAGGTTCGTTCAGCCTCCATCACACATAGGTAAACATGAGACACGCTATTCTCACCGATGCGCCGCGGGCAAATGGGCCGACGGTCGACAAAAAAAAAGAATTATTGACGATCTATTTTCGGATCCTTTCCTTCCACCATTCCACCCACCTTTACGCTACCTTATTTTTCTTCCAACCCAGAATAATATTCAGGGAAACCAGTCTATGAAAACGCTGCAAATCCCTGCTCAACGGTTTATTATTTTGTACAGAATACCCTTCTGTTACAGATCACAGCTGTCTGTATAGATAACCCGTCTATATAATATAATATGTACAACTCTATACATATTATGTAGAGCGCTACCTAAATCACGAGTTAAATGTTGCTAAAATAATTCTTTCGATGACAAACAGTAACTAAAATGGCGAGAAGAAACGCAAATAATGCATTTTTGAAGGAAAATTGTTGATGTGGAGTGAAATAGATGCCCCTTCTGCGTAGATCACTGTTTTCTGTGGTCAGTACCTACCCTCTGGTCAAGTAAAATGAACCGTTGTGTAATAACTTGCCCATCAATAATACTTCAACGGTTGGTCAAGTTGCAAAAGTACCGATCTACAAAATCCAGCCCCTTCTTGGTAGATGAACCGTTGTGTAATAATTTACCGTTATGTAATAATATACCGTTGTGTAATAATTTACCATTGTGTAATAATTTACCATTGTGTAATAATTTACTCATCAATATTACTTCAAAGTTTGTTCAAGTTTCACAAGTACCTACCAACAAAATCCAGCCCCTTCTTGGTAGATGAACCGTTGTGTAATAATTTACCGTTCTGTAATAATTTACCGTTGTGTAATAATTTGCCGTTGTGTAATAATTTACCGTTGTGTAATAGTTTACCCATCAATAATACTTCAAAGTTTGTTCAAGTTTCACAAGAACCTACCAACAAAATCCAATAGTCCATCACTTATCAAATGAAATAATATCGCAGAAAAAACAACTCGACTTCATACAGCCATCCTTGATTATAATCAGATGCTCCGTAGTTATGATATCCGGGCCGGATTTATACCGTTTGATTCACGATCGTGTTGACGAAGCTTTTTGGTGCTCACGAACGGCTGGACGTACAATGCTCCGGGTGGTCTCAAAAAATTGTTTAGCTCAAGACAAATTTAATAACGTAAAATACCCTTCTATCGGAAGTTTTCGAGCTACGGCGTTCTGAAAATTGCAACCCCTATTTTGAACCCCTTAGAGATGACTGACAGTAACGTCGAGCTTCGAGGACCAACTAGACCCCGAACGGAACCTATAACCCGAATTTCATCAATTTTGTTTCATGGTAACAAAGAAAAGTGGCCCGTACGGCGTGTGGCGTACGGCGGACGGACAGAAATATTTCTATTGCATTTTCGGATTCTACGTACCTTGAAACGTACCATCAAATTTTGAGGGGGGTTAGAATTTTTTTTTTTTTTTTTTTTTTCATGCTCGATTCCAATGGTTCATTATTGAAAATAATAAACCAAAAAAGCTCTGTGCCCATGAATGTTCTTTCGATTGACTGATGGAGGTTAGAAATTCAAATGCCGCGAGTAGTTGTTAACTGTGGTGGAAAGTATCATTATATAATAGTAATAATTAGGTTTTTTGTATCGCTGAAAAACCAGTTTTACGGACATAAAATATGCGCTAAAACTCAAAATATGCAACTAAATGTGCAATATGCACATAAAATGCAAAAATGTGACTAAATGCACCAAATTTTCCGTAAAATGTGCCTTTATGTTCAACAGCAATAAAATTTTTAATTATTAACCCATTAATTATTAGCCCAGTGGTCCCGTTTGGGATGAACAAAATAGGTCGGTTCATGAATTTCCCAGCTGCACCTCGTTCATCCGTGCATGTTTTATCCGGTCCAGACATGTTTTTTGAATCTGTCAGCTACTCTGGCAGTCGGCCCCCCGCCCCTCAGTCTGATTTTGTCTTCCTTCGAGTGCATTCAAGATGGAGGAAGTTTTTGATTTGGAGGCCCTTCAACAATTATTGAAGTAAGTACCACGTACCTGTTAATTTGAATAGATCCATACTTGTTTCATATTCTTTAGTTATACTAGCATCGATTCATATGCCTTTCCAGTCTCATTACCAATTTTAGATACCCATAAATCAACAAAAAAGTTAGCGATCCCGTTCGGGACCACTGGGCACTAGCACACCCTTGTTTTTGCAGGCCAGGTATTTCCCTCCAGGATGCTGTGGATATTCTCCAAGACGGAATTACTGATCACATGCAACCTCATTCAGTCTATGTGGAACCTCCCCCACCTCAAGCCCAAACAGATGAAGAATCTGGTGATGAGGACGACCTTGGAGATAATCGACACCTCTCCGGGAGACAGCTGCTTGCTCCAGCCGAGGTAGTTTTTGACAATTTCCGGACTCCCTACAGTTTCTATTTTGATAACCTCTTCAGTGGGATCAATCTGTTCCGGTACCTGAAAGTCAATGGTTACTCTGCAACCGGAACTTTTCGGGAAAGCAGAGTTCCAAAACCGAAAACCAAGAACCGTGGCGTGAAGACGGGCAGAGTGAAAAAGAGGCCGAGAAAAAATAATAGAACCGTAGGTTTGCCCGAAAAAAAGGTTTTTGCAAAACTTGAGCGTGGAACAATCAGATCATGTTTGGAAAAGAATGATGGGATAATATTCATACGCTGGAAGGACAATGGAGTGGTAACCGTAGGTTCAACTGACTATGGAGTGAACCCTCTATCTACAGTGAAGCAGTATTCCCAACAAAAGAAGAAAAATGTTTCGTGCAACCGTCCCTTAGCAATTGCAATGTACAATAAAGGCATGGGGGGGTACTGATTTGATGGAGGCCAACATCAACTTTTACAGAATCGGACTGAGGAGTAAAAAGTCTATTGGCCAATTTTTACATGGATTATTGATGCTATAATCCAAAATGCGTGGATCTGTTATCGCCGAAGTCAGCCCATTTCACAGCTTGAGTTCCTCCGCCAGCTTGCCATCGGATACCTGACAACGTACGCCACACCAAGAATTCGTCCTGGACCTGTTGGACCAACAAGAACCCGTGTATCTGTGCAAACCAGATTTGATAATGTCGGTCATTATGTTCGGAAGACGCCAGATGACGGGAGACTGAGATGTGCTTGGGAGCCGTGTACTTCTCGTACCCGCACTATGTGTGCAAAATGCGGTATCGGAATATGTGTGGAATGCTTCATAGAATATCTAAAACAGTAATAAACATTTGCAGTTCTTATACCAACTGGGTTTTAAATTTTATTGACTTGAATTTGAGCTGAATTTTTGTGTGTTATATTATAGTTTTTCAAAGCCTATGAGACTCAATTCAAGAGAACTTTCTTTTTCATAGTTAGTGTGCAAAATTGGTATTTTGGTGTCATTGAATTCTGCAATAACGTTTTAAGTCGCCATATATAACAATTTTGGCTATTCAATAAATATTTTGAAGTTATCATAGTGTTTGATATTATTACCCTTCGTGGAAAACACGGGTGCGTAAGCGCCCAGTGGTCCCATATGGGACCAAAAAAGAACATGATTTTCGCGGAATGGAAATGCTGTAGGAATTTCTTTTGTATTTTTCCCATCTTCTAGGAACTGCCTAGAACTATCATACGAAATTTCAAACGAAAATTCGAACAAAAATATTTATGGGCGTTAATGGGTTAATTTAGGACAGTTTCAAGGAACTTGCAGTAGGTACGTACTTATTTAATTTTAAAAAGACTCCAAAAATGGAACTCTTGGCTTTGAACAAAACTTGAAATGTTTATTTAAATAATGTCATTTTCACTGGGAATCTCTTCAGTCACTGCAAAAAAATCAAAAAGGTATTCTGTTTTGCTCCTAAACATTAAAAGTATGCAGTTTTATGCATTTATCCGTGAGAAAAAATAAAGTAAATAAAATAAAATAAAATAAAATAAAATAGCTACTCTAAAGAAAATTGCCAGAAATTATTACACTGTGTACGTTTTCGGCTACCTTGTACTTGTTCAAAAACAGAGAGAGAAAGGCCTGGACACCATTGTGACCTGTAGGCCAAATCTTAAATAACTGGGAATCTAGAAGTGAGCACAATTAATTTGTAAACTCTTTAGAAATATATACAAAACAGTATTTTTTGTGCAAATAAATAGATGAATAAATAAATGTGCGGCTAACCCTAAAACATGCGTTTTTATGTATCATAAAAGTGGCGATATTTGATCCGTTTTGCTGTGAAATGGATGAATGAATACCTTTCGATCATTCAAAAATATTCTTGCAGGAAAAAAAGTAATTACTTAGAAACCCCAGTAATAATTTATACAGGTGCACTAGCAACTACACAAGTATTACGTATCCATTACTTATTTGGTTTATAATATAAGTAATTCTGTTTATCATGGCCAGTGGCAAACTCATTCGGAGGAGAAAGGATGTGGAAAGGGTGTGGTTATGATGAATTGAAGATACCATATTTAATAATAAGTATATAGTCGTCTAAAGGATGCACTTAAAAAAACTATTCGATTTCATTTACTTTACTTAGTATGGATACCTGAACACTAAAGTTGGCACCAGTGGAGTTTGAAGTGGTTGAGGTCCTCTGGAATTCTCCAGATTCCATCTCTCGAGATTCTGAGGGCTACCGATACGAAAACCTGGGGAATTTGAGGAGGATGGGGGACAGAAGTAGCTGCCGTAGAACCGTATAAGATTGTTCGCCTCCTGGATATGCAAATAGAATTAGCCTATTTTGTAGGTAACTTATCACCAGTGAGAGGGAATTGTATACATGGGAGATTTTTCGAAGTAAGGGAATGTATTGGTTGTGATTTACACAGAAAAGGATCCTAGTTGATCGCGGATGAAGAACGAGGCGTAACCGATGCATTCAAATTCAAATTTCAGTATTATCATGGTTTTTCACAGGAATAGTGTTAGGGTCCCCTCTTAGCTCCTATGCATAGGTTGAATTTGCTAAATCACTTTGAAATATTTCTTAATGCTGCTCCTTCTCCATTAAACCAATTATGTTCGATCATCATACAGCAGAAAGCGGGTTTTGGCTAATTGGCAGGGAGTTCACTGGTGAAAGAACAAAATGTGAACAGCAAAGTTCATTCGTCGTCATCATAGCACTCGAGATTTCCGTGCCTTCCGGGTTGATAAGTGTCTATTTCCTCGCCACTTACTACATTAAGCGGATTTTGGCTAAATTTGGTCGTTGTCAGGGAGTTCAGTGGCGAGAGAACAAAATGTGAACAGCAAAGTTCATTCGTCGTCATCATACCACCGGAGATCTCCCTGCCTTCCCGGTTGATGTGTCCATTTCCTCGCCACATACTACGAGTAAATGCATTAGGTTAGGGGTCGAAGACCGCCAACCCCTCTGAGGCGGACGTAAATACCGACCCGGGAATGACTGGATGGAATTGATCTCGCCAGACCGCATTGTCAAGTCGTATCTGCCCACATGTCACCTGCTACCCAGCCCACAAGTCGGCTCTCCACGGGAACCCATCTCGTACTTTTTTCTGCTTTCATTTTTTATTGAGATGCCGGTCACTGAATTTTCCCCAACCAATACCTTTTATTCAATTTTCTCTCTCAGGCTATCTCGACGCCCGTCTGCTATCTCTTTCACCTTCTGTTATGAGAGTGGTAACCTCTTTTCCCTGGTGCCATCTCTTCTTCGAAGATTCTCCCTTGCCCTTGACTAATCCATTGTTACTGCAGAGGTGGTCTCAGACAATCTGCCAGTTCCACGATGGGAACGCTTTTGACAGGTTAGTCGATATTTCCTGTCGGGCTTGATAGTTCAAGACATCGTTATCTGATGTAGACCTTGTGCTATCAACTACGGTACAATATCGTCGAGTATGATACGATTATGTCAACGTCAGGCCTTTAACAGTACCAATCCACTCTCCGATGGTAGTAATTGTTCAACCAAAAGTAGTACCTACCTATAGATATGTCTGGGTTCTTGATGACGGCGCACGCGCATAAATGTCTACAACACCGTGCTTCAAAATTAGCCAAAACCATTTCAGTCACTAACGTCGAAAGGCTCAACCAACTTTTTTTTCGAGAACCGGCATTGTACCTTTGCTTTTTGACTGTTTATGAGCGTCATGATTATTTCATTACCTGTATACAATAGAACTTTCAATAAAAATTATTCATTTAGTTAAATAAATACCTATATAAATTTAAAAATATTTAGGACTATTACCTAATATGCATAATTTTTGTTTAATAATTTCAGGAACCACTGTGCGAACGGCTACAAGCTGGAGAACTGAGCACAAAGCTGCCAGAACGCTTGGCATCATCATGGGCGTTTTCATGATTTGCTGGCTACCATTCTTCCTGTGGTAAGTTGCACTACTTGGGAATCCTCCTTTAACATAATTTACATAAAAATTAGGTATATAATTTATAGCGATTAGGTATATAATCAGGCATACCTAATTATAATTTTCTGCCCATTCAAATAAACTAAGTAAGTGTAACATGACAGAACAAAAAAATAAATACTGTGTTTCAAACCACCCGATGGTCGGTTCTTTCGCTAGGAATGAAGGGAAAGAGTTAACAAACGGGAAAACGGAGAAAAGGGACATCGCCGAAGCCCATACAGCATAAAAACAGGACGTGGTGTATATGCGAGTCCGGATTTTCGTTTTATAAATTTGAAGCACCGTGATAGTTACAGATACTAAATTACAATTAACGAGTGAGCCTGCCGACTCGGGTTCCAGGATGGCCCTTCTCTGAAGGCTTCAGTACCTATCTATTTATCTCAATAGTAGCGTCATGAAATATGGCAGCTAATCGGACACCACAAGTACGAAGTTTGAACTTGTGTGTGACTCGGGTCTAGGCTGTAGAAGTCAGAATGAAAAACTTATTGCACAGTTGGAATGTTTATCTCGCCCTACGGTTTTGCACCATAATGCAATACTCAGTATCAATATATCTGATCAAACTAAAACGTGAATGGTAATGGTGATACCTGTTGATTCAGCAGTGCCTTGATTCAAAAAACCGGTTCGCATAAAATTTTAGCATTACGCATCAAAATCATCAGAATGGAGGGAAACTCAATCAGTACCCAATGTCTTATTAAACAGAAATAGACTAAAGTATCCTTATAACTAGGGATAGGATTTTTTGTGTTTAAGAATGTTCTTTTTCTATGGTTTTACGAAGTTTCCGGAGGTTTCTACGTCACAGTGTGCAGGGGGGTCCCGCCCAGGCGAGAGAGGGGTAGTGACGTAGGAACCCCTGGAACTTTGAAAAATCGTAGAAAAAGAACTATGTAGGTACTTACCGTAGGACAGTGCGGTTGGTGTCAAAATTCTCAGGACGGAGTCTACTTTCATATAAAAAAATAAATAAAATGAATACATGCGCAGACCCCGTTCGTCTATTAGAGTGTGAATTTCGCGGTATTTCTCACCAGAAAACAGTGTCCAAGCCAAAATGAGTTTTCAACAGTGAGCTGTGTAATGCAAAATACGGTTTTACCATCCGCAAATGGCGGAGTTCTCCAAAACTTCGAAAAACAGTTGAAATTGAAAAATAGGCATTTAGTGAAATATTTGAAAATATGTGTGTCAGTCAATGAAACAAATATTTGAACATTTTATTAATTAAGTATGTTAAAATATGCGAAATTAAAAGTGTGTTAAAACGGTTCAAAAAGTGCCTGCATGAACACATCTAGTTTAAATTCATGAATACATAGCGGGGGAAAAAATATGTGAATACATAAGAATCCTATACCTAGTGATAACGATAGATTTGGTATTTGCATTTCATCACGATTTATGGTTTGGTTGGTCAGTCCCCACGTTTTCTCACGCAGAGCACTTGAAATACCTTTAATTGTGGGGATACAAACTGTGAAGCTAGTAGGAAGCGGTACGCCAACCCAAAAACATTATCCCACAACCGGTATCGGTGCGGTAGTATCTCACAACCTCATCTAACGCGTTATTTAGGTGATGGTCCTCCTCCCCGTCCAACCCTTGAGCACTTTAATGATTTTATCAATTATGCATGAATGACCTTTTTTTCAGCGATCTTTCACTTCAATCGATAGACGGTCCCGTTTCAAGAATAGCGGGACTTCACGCTATTTTTTTTTATTACAGCTACATTTCACCATAAAGACGGATTTAATTCAGTCGTTAAGGATTATGTTAAAGTTCGAGCGAGATCAACCTTAGTCACGGGTTTTTTCTTGCGCGTTTCATTTTCTATTCCCCACGTGGCAGCATTATCCTTGCAGCACAGTGATAAAATTATGCTGAGAAATGACTATATTTTTGGATTATTTGTGAAGTAATTCATTGCTTCGGCCATAAGGTTTGTGGAAATAACCATCGTTAACAAAACCATTTAATAGAATCATTTACCACACCGTTGTCAGTTCAATTACTGTTGTGCATAGGTGACTATCTGCCAGTAATTTTTTCTCTTGATAAATTATGATTAGGGCTCTTTTTTCATATCTGTATTAAAGATGAAGAATGAGGTAGACGTACTTAGTTATTGAAAACAAGTATCGCCTACTCTGCTGAAGACTGTTGTGGTTGGGGAAGTCCTGATAATGATGAATCTACCTGTATGGTATTCAGGAGATTTCTTACAAAGGCCGGAAGACTTACTAGATAATTGTCTGGACGTTCAACGCCAGTGTCACCCACCTTACGACCATGGACATTATGGAAGCACGTAAAACATCAGTATTGATCCAGTGTTTCCATAAACGGTCATGAAAACTCGAAGCTTCACAGAAAAACATAGAATCGTGGAGATATTTTCGGGTTAGAATTGTTTCACTGATTCCTCTCTAATCCACATTTCAATATTTTTAAATGAGTAGGTATTTATTGTAAGATGAAAAGAAATAAAAACGCTGCAAATTATTGCACAACGGTTTATTATTTACCTGTACAGACGCCCCTTCTGCGTATATCACTGTTTTCCCCACTGCCCTTGTGCTCCTCCCAGGAAAGTCGTAAATCGAGTACTGGAGCCAGCCGGGCAACATTGCAGTTCCGTAAATATGCGGCGGATTCAAGAACTCTGCCGTTCATAAATTATTTGGTAATTCATGAAGCATAACGTTTGTTGAACAGAAGTACCTATCAACAAAATCCAGAAGAGTCATATCACACAGCAACCTAGATCATTTCGTAGAGCCACTGATTGTAATCAGGTGTTCCCTGGGCTGATATCTGGGCCGGATTTATACCGTTTCATTCACGATGTTGACGAAGCTTTTCGGTGCAAGTGGACGGCTGGACGTGCAAATGCTCGGGATTAGTTCGACGTCAATTTAAAAATGTAAAAAAACCATACCCTTCTGCTGAAAATTTTCGAGCTGCGGCGTTCTGAAAAAGTCATCCCCCTCAATTTTTCACCTCTTAGAGATGACTGACAGTAACGCCGAGCTTCGCGGACCAACTAGACCCCAAATGGGACCTACAAACCAAATATAATTGATTTTGGTTTATGGTGACCGAGGAAAATGCGAAGTACGGCGTACAGACAGAAATTGATTCTGAGAAATTTTTTCAATTCCATTTTCGGATAGGTACCTAAAATTGCATGGATTTTGGTATTGAAATTTCAGTAGTAAACCTTCAAAATGACGACTTTGAAAAATTTTTTTAACCCCAAAAAATATAGACATTTAGAATCCGCAAATGCAATGAAAAAACGCTGCACCTGATTACAAAACGTTTTATTATTTTCCTGCATAGGTACCTTACATGCCCCTTGTGTGTAATTCTTTTAATAAAAGACCCTGATTTTGTAGGGTAGTAGGTTCTTGAGTTTTAGCTCTCTTACTGTCGCTAATAATAATTATAGTTACATAATTACGCATTTTCCCACCGTCCGCAACTCCTGTAACGCGCCATTAAGGCCCCACGAGCACCCCCCCCCCCCCCCCCCCCCCGTTTGATCATATTTGAAGTTCTGATTATCGGTGAACCTACGTAGAACCCTCGAATATTCCCAAATTTCCACCTAATTTGAAAGTTTCGTTCGGCCGTGAACAACAAACTTGTACCTATCAACAAATAGGTAAAAAACTACGGATCAACAGAATCCAAATTAGCCATATTTTAACGTAACAACCAACTCGATTTCATAAATCCATGCGTGATTATAGGTGTTCCCAAGCAGTGATATCTACCTATACTGTATGATGAACACAGGGTCAAACATCGGGTCTCGAACGGCTGACTTGGACAAATTTGGTTCGGTGTTTGTCCGTGTGTCCAATCATTGCCACACGCATAACTTCCCCAATTCGAATCTGATATTGGTGGCATTATCAGTGATAATGCGGGTTCTGCCCCACATGGTCTATGAATTACAGAACGATCGGATCATCGGTATGCGGCCACTTCGCATGCGCAAACGCGAATCCGATTCAGTTAATTTCTGACTAATAAATGATCCGATTATGCTCAAGCAGAATTACAGAACGATCGGATCATCGGTGTACGGCCACATCGTGTGCGCAAACGCGAATCCGAGTAGTTAATTTCTCACGAATAAATGGTCCGATTATGCTCAAACAGAAAACAGTGATCTTCGCAGAATGGGTATCTACAGGAAACCGTTTTATTATCATTTGCAGCGTTTTTGTTTCAAACGCGAATACGTGATGAATTTATTTATTTATTTATTTTTTATTTTTAATATACGGGCAAACATTGCCCAATTTACAAGGATTAATAATTAGCAACTAAACATAAAAGAAAACAATATTTATAAAGGAAAAGAAAATTTAGGAATGAATATATAGTAGGAAAAATTTCTCTTACAGTTCAAAGTTTGAAGTTCGAGGTGTAATAACTTATGCATCCACCCAAGTTATTTCATGTGTTGTCGCCAAGGCAAGGCACCCATGTAGAGCTTGAGTACGCAGAAGATTACATTTTCATATCGGCTTCCAGCCCTCACGCTTCTATCCGAAAGGAGGTCTCATTTCAGTAAAGATATCGTTGAATGATGGGTGTGTGGAGGTGCTCGGAGATTAGAAGGTAAAATCCCAATACGCAGAGGATCTCCAAAAGATTTTCTGAATCACCAGAGCATGGGACGAGTTCTGATGGTAGTAACTTGAGGAGGTTCGAATGAAAATGATCGCCATTGACGATTCCATTATATATAATAAATAAAAACTCGGCGCTGCGCGCCTCGGCGCTGCGCGCCTCGGCGGGGGCTTCGCCCCCTGCACCCCCGGATGACTTCCGCTTAAAGCCTGACGGCTAAAATGTGGTGTACCTGACCCATCAGGTTTTTGCCCCCTCGCTGTATTATAAAAACTTTAGCCACGCTTATACACATCGAAACAACCAAGTGACAACCAAACAAGCGTCATTGTTTACTATCGATTTATAACATCCATTTATATAGTTATATTATGAAACTAGGAAATAAATACCAAGAACAAATACGAAATAAATGCGTGATAAATCAAGAGCTTTCCAACGAATGGAAATCGATTTTTGTCCGATGAAAATGAAAGAAGTTTCATTTCCCTAGCAACTACTCGGTTGTACGTGAAAATCATAAGAAAATTTCGCGCTACTTTATCTCACTATTTGGTCTCACTATTTGGTCAAACAAGCGTCATTGTTTACTATCGATTTATAACATCCATTTATATAGTTATATTATGAAACTAGGAAATAAATACCAAGAACAAATACGAAATAAATGCGTGATAAATCAAGAGCTTTCCAACGAATGGAAATCGATTTTTGTCCGATGAAAATGAAAGAAGTTTCATTTCCCTAGCAACTACTCGGTTGTACGTGAAAATCATAAGAAAATTTCGCGCTACTTTTATCTCACTATTTGGTCTCACTATTTGGTCTCACTTTTTCCTGTCGTTTTTCGGCGGGGGGTCCCATCGCAAAAACCTGAAGGGTCAGGTTAAAATATGAGATGTCCCAATCGAATCAAGGTATGAAGTGAATTGAAGGTATTGAGTTTTCCTTAGTTGGCCAGATCTCAGGGTGCATCCATGGAAATTCCGTAAACATTTGCTGATATGCTTCATTCATACCTCCTGCAATCTTGCGATACAGTTCTTCGAACAGGCGTGTGTTAATAATAATTATTGATTGATAGCCGGTTTCCATATACATTGATGAAATAACTTTGTTCATTGCCCAGTCGTAAACTAACCTTTAATTACTCCAATTTTAAGAGCCACTCAATCAAAATAATTATCAATGATAACCATTTCGCTGACGCTGAATCAAAACACAATTCATTTTACAAACTTGTTGAAATATTTTGGGGCTGACACCGCATTGCATTTACGTATATTACGTATTTACTTAAGCCGGGTTCTGCTCGACTGGCATCTCTACTAATCCGACTCTACTCCACCTGGAGCATTCACACATCAGTCGAGTGCTGTTTCCAGACAGGTATAGTAGAGAATCTCTGTTGAGTTTCTGTTTTGCTTTCTATTCTAATCTGATCGGTTTAATTGTTCTGTACCATGTCTATTATAAAGAAAAAATTGAGAAAGCCTTTTCTTCGTTCGTCTAGTGTTTTGTCGAAAGAAATGGAAGAGGTGTTGAATGAGGAAGCAAGAAATGAAATAGGGGAATGGGTCAGGGGTTTGAAGATCCGGATGAGTTTAAACTTCTGATGAGAATGTGTCCTGAGGCATTTGAACAATGACTTGGCATGGTGTCGCCGTTGCTCAAACGCGATGATACTGCAGTGAGGGATGCCATTAACTCCTAGAGTACCTAATGTTGGAGCTTGGAGGTATCTTGTGTCTCTTCCCTTCTTCCTCTACTTCCAACTCTACCGTTACATACATGGGTGGAGTACGTGGTAGAGTGAACAGTTGAGGTCAAATTTTGGTAGTGAGGGAGTCAGTAGAGTCTCTACCACCGTGGTTGTTGCTCCAACTCTACCACTTACTCTACTGAAAATGTTTAGACGAGGGGTAGAATAATTCTACTCTACCACTCTACTCTACCTTCAACTCAATCCGGCTCATTAGAAAGTTTTTTGTACTGTGTAGGTAGGTACTTGAGCGGAATTACCTGAAATAAGCGGAGTCATTGAAGGGAACACTAAAATGGGAAGAAAACTCTAACTCGGGACTTATCAAAATGATGTGATAATTTCTTTCAACCTTGACCCCTTCACTTGAATAATGCAGTAACTAAAGCCCGAATGCAAGACATCTGTCGATGATTTATTCCTGGGGCCTGATAAAGGCTCAGTATCCTCGGCCGTTGGGAATGTGACCCAAGGGCCGAGTCGGAACCTTGAATATATTTATGTGACGACAAAGGACGCGTGTACATCTATAATAATATTGACCTCTCAATGTGGACAACTGATCTATAGATTTCTACTCTTCCTGGGGACACTTATAAATTAGTACATGATCAAAGTCATTGAATTTGCATTGCTCATGCATTTTGGTTCATTGTTTGCAGTAATGAACGTTTGGAATCGATTATTTAAAAAAAAAATTGTTAACTGTTTGCGTTTCAAGGAGAATCCAGAAACGGGATAAAAACGCTGCAGTTATTATAGCATTACGGTTTATTATATTATTTTCCTGTATAGATTAGACCTTCTGCGCAGATCACTGAACAAAAATATATATAAAAATATATCAAAATCCAAAATAATCATATTTTTTCAAATAAGTCACGGAACAACAGTGCGTGATTATAGTCAATATAATAGCATATTTTTATTCAGATCGTTTAGATCTACGAGAGTATATGAAATACAACAGAAGGAAACAAGTGTGTCCTCGTTCCTGTCGCATGCTGCCCGACATCAGGCTATGCCCGTGTCTTCGAACTTCGAGTCAGTAAATTCAAGTTCTGATGAAATGATTAGTTCCTACTTAAAACTATAGGTAACTACCTACTAATAACTAACATATTTTCCTTAGTACACTTATTCGCTATTAATCACTTTATCAATATTATCCATGCCTCTTTCCACTATCCACGACAAAATTCCAATTTTATATTTTAGGCGTTTTGTGGCAATTTCATTTTTCCATTTAGATTTCTATGGATTGCAGGTACCTATACATTATGTACGTAGGGCTATGTGTCGTAAGAACCAGAGAATGGTTAGTGAAATTCTGATGGTCGCTTAACCTAATATATACCTATATGACCCTCGACAGATTCCAAAATTTTCATCCAAGATGGATCACTCGGTTGGCCGCGAGTAACAAACTTATCAAAATCTAACATAATGTAGGTAAAATACCCATTCAAATGAAATAATATATCACGGAATAACGTCGATTTTATAAATTCACACGTGATTATCAGCTGTTCCCCATGATCAATTATACCTCGGCTTGAGTATGATTCACACGCGTGTTGACGAAGTTTTTCGGTTCACACTTCACTGTGAACGAACGTCTGGACGTACAATGTTCCAGGTGGTCTCAAAAAGACCCGAAGTGCAGAATCAATTTGAAAACGTCACAAAAACCTTACCCTTCCATTGAAAGTTTTCGAGCTACGGCGTTTTGAGCATTTTAACCCCTTCGTGCAGTTTCAAGGTTCGTAAATTTTCAACGTTCGTTGATACAAGTGGGCTTTGACATTTTTCTCTGTTATTTTTTATAGTGTGCTCAACATAGATATAGGAAGATAGGCCTGGTTCACTTTCACTGCTGCCCTCGTAGAGAGGTATAGCCTTCACGGTTTTTAAACATCCAGGAAAGATTGAGCTTGAATTAAAGGCATTTAGTAGTGGGTGTTTTAAGTATTGTTTTAACACACTCAGTTGCATGCCATCTAAGAGTGAGGAGCGGAGTTTCATCGCTTTGCTTTCAATATATTCTTGAGATCTAATCTAGATATTTCTGGAACTACAAACTTGGTAATAATTAAATCCGCTCGTGAAAGTGTTGAAGTAGGTATTTACTTTGTTCGGTATGGTCGATGTTAATTTCAATCCAATCTGCGAGAAAAATGTATTTAGTTACTACAGGCCACTTTTTTTGCATTTACTCAAGAAATATTCTTGGCATGCAGATCCTCAACAAGGCGGCATTCCTTTGCTTTGTTAATGTTCCCTGAAATAGCTGTCTTGATAAGTTCTCACGTTTTTTCGGATTACCTTCTGCGTCTTCTAATTCCTTCGCTCTGTCAGTCATCTCGAAAGAGTGGAAAATGAGTTGGAATTTTCAGATTGCCTTTGCTCAAAAACTTTGAATAGAACGCTTTTTTACGTTATTAGATTGATTCCGAACTTGAGAATTTGGCGGTGGAAAAAAAGCATATTTATGTAACAAACTATAATTCCACCGGGGAAAAGACCCTAATAATTCAGGGTTTGCAATTCATTGATCTAAACAAATGTGGTACTTGTATCTCTACAGGAAGATAATAATCCCTACAAAATCAACTGTCTAGCTCACTTATGTGAAAAGCTGGAGTTGATTTCATTCAACGCACAACTTTCATGTTTGACCTCACAATTCCCTCAATTCCTCATGCCTTTTGAAATCCTCGTGCGTTTTTTTCCTTTCTGCAAAATACCGAGGAAAAAAACGAATCCATCAGTCATAATGATTTAGGTAACTTCAAATCCGAACTATTAACTCACTTCATTGGGCGAATGATTAGGTGTAGTGGGTTGTATATATTATTATGTGTATATATATAAATACGATTGCTGTAGATGAAGCATATCAAACAGAGCTGAGAGGTTTCATGTGGTCGCGGAGAGTCCGCATTCAACTTCGCCGAGGAAGCCTGTGCTGGCTTTTGTTGGGATGTGAATATATGCGTGGGTATTTGCTACCTGTCGTCAGCCTGATAATTGAGCAGGCAAAAATAAAAATTAATAACTAAAAATGATAATAGTAACTCTTCCTAGCTTATAGGAAGTGCAACGGTTATTCGAAACATTATACCCATGTTCTTATCCCTTCTTTCTGGAGGTTTACAAAATTATGTTGTCTTAGGGATTTGTTTTGGAATCATTCAGAGAAAAATTTGAAAATTTACCTAAAATTCTGCTTCATTCCGTTTTTATACCTGAGATGCAAGCGCTAGCAGGCGTCCAGACCGCTGATCTGTATCCTGCTTTCCTAAAAAGATTTAGTTTATGTTTCATACTAATTGGTACCTATCTATTAATATTTCGTAACAAAAGATACCTAAAATATTTTTCTTGGTACTTGAACAGGCTTCTGTCATGAGAAGAGTTCAATCCACTGCTCCTTCGTTCAATGTTTCCCATCGAAAAAGGGTTAGAGATAAAAATTGTGTTTGGAATAGATGAATATAATAATAGCTCGGCATATACTTAGGTAATTGGTAGTGTTGGAACTGGTATAGAAGTAGGCTAAGCAAACCCGAGTCCTTTCGCGTAAAAATTGTTTTGATAGTACAGTTTGTTTGTCTGTGAATTTTGCTTGATCCCGATTTCGTTTTTCATAAAGGTCAAAAGTTTCCTTTGTTCTTATAATCACTCTAACCTTTACACTTACGACAAGAGCCTAACACGCTTATTGCGTGGGGAAACTCTGGTCACGCAATGCTCCCGTACTCGTTATATTATTGAGGTGCTTAATATCTGTATAAACTGATTGGTACCCGCCACGTACAGTTATGTGAACGGAACTAACTTTCGTTCCTCCTGAAGTAAACTTTTGACGGAAACGATTTCTCAGGAAAACATTATGCTGGGTATTACAATGGGTGGTTCTAACATTTTCAGCACTTTTTGATGTGTACGGTATGTATCCTAGTAACGGTTCATATATAGGCCAGTTCCAAAGTAGAGACCATTCATGTCGGACAGTTCCAAAACGTACAGCAGTAGAGATCTGGCTACTCGATCCGGAAAGTGGGAGTTACAAGTGGCTCCCCAATGCTGAACTCCTGGGCTCGGCCCAAGAAAAAAACCGAAACGATTTATTTCCCTCAACACCAACAACTGACATTCCCGAAATTTCTTACACTACTAGACCCAAAATTGAGTCAATTGCGGAAGACACGCGAGAATCCCGTTGTAAAAATAAGTGGGAACAAGATAGGGAGAAACGAAAAAGGCAGGAACGTGAGAAAACAATTTTTAAAAGTGATTTTGGTTTATTGTTTTCAATAATGAACCTTTAGAATCGAGCATGAAAAAAAAAAAGAAGTTAACCCCCCTCAAAATTTGTTGGTTTACGTTTCAAGGTATGTAGAATCCGAACATGGAATGCAAAATTTCCGTCCGTCCGCCGCACGCCGCCGCCGTACTTCGCATTTTCCTTAGTAACCATGGACCAAAATTAATGAAATTTGGTTTGTAAGTCCTGGTGTCTAGTTGGTCCTCAAAGCTCGGCGTTGCTGTCATTCATCTCTAAGGGGTGAACAATAGGGGTTGAAACTTTCAGAACGCCGTAGCTCGAAAACTTTCAGTAGGAGGGTATGGTTTTTTTAACGTTTTAAATTGATCTTTAACTGATCTTGAGCTAAAGAATTTTTTGAGCCGGAGCATTGTACTTTGTATTTTTTGTGAGCATTGCCAGCCGTTCGTTTGCACTGAAAAGCTCCGTCAACATGATCGTGAATCAAACTATATAAATCCGGCCCAGATAATCGCTAGGGGGCACCTGATTATAATCACGGATGGCTGTATGAAGTCGAGTTGGTTGTTCTGTGATATTATTCCATTTGAAAAATGATGGCTCTTTTGGATTTTGTTGATAGGTACGTTTGCAACTTGTTTGTAACTTGAATAAAAATGCTATGCTTCATGAATAACAGCACATAATTAACTATTGTATTATTAATTGTCCACCGCATTGTTATGAAACTGCAATTCCTGGGCCGCTCCAGTACTCGATTTAGGGCTTTCCTGTTGGGGGGGGGGGGGGGGGGGGGGTGGGCTCGAGGGTAGGTATTGACCACAGAATACAGTGACCTATGTAGTAAATAATAAACCTTTGTTTAATAATTTGCAGCGTTTTTATTTATTATATAGGAGCTCGGAGTAGGAGGGCTTCATTGCGGAAATGAAGTACCAGTACCAAGGTATCCGTAACACTAGCCTATGATAGAATCTACAGAGTCACCACTACAGTCAGTAATATTAATTCTGTATTATATTTAATGTTGTCTATTAAGCTTCGATGTGAATAGCTACCACGCAATTCACCGAGCATGACTTTGAACCGAATACGGGCAAGGCTAGTAGTAAGAATCGTTCTTCCGGAACCCAAAAGTTGTTCTTCTCCCATCCACATTTAAATACAACAAACACAATCCCAAAGGTAAAACCGCGTCGTTTTTGCGGCTGTCGCGTCGGCAGTATTGTTTGACCTCGTGTATTCAGTACCTGTAGGGAAATTTTAAGCCGTTACGTCATTCATTTCAAGAGTGGGTAATTTCCGCATAAACCCTTTCGAAGAATCGTTTGAACTAACATTCACGTCGAACACATCAAAAAGCTGTCATCGGTCGTCAGCTAAACTGGTTCATAACACAAGCATCTGACAAGCCATCAAAGATCAACTTCCATCTGGGTCAAGAGCGACTGGTACGAGTATATATATTTTCAGCGTCTTCAAAGTGCCTTGAAACTCATATACCTATATTTTACTACAAGTAGTAAAGGAAAATTAGTTCATCGGTGTTTAAATAAAAACGATATTGTGATTAAAACTATGAACTTTATTTAGGTTTTATTTTTGTATTTCTGAAATAATTTTCATAAAAATGCTGGGAAGTCAAAATCAGGGGGTGGAATGATGATACACTGATTGGATCCGTTTTCGTTGCGCTGAGGTGACAATTCTCCGTCCTAATCCGTCATCTGTGACATAGGACAACAAAGGACGTAACATATAAATACTGCTCTGTCTTGGGGATGCGTTGAAATTGGAATATACGGGAGTGTCAGAATTATCTTGTTCACGCATGCGCCGACCAAAGTTCCCGTAGGATTTAGATAATGAATCATATGGGGCAAACATTTAAAATTTAATATTAATAATAAACGGCTATATTTGTGTTGGAGGCCAAGAGGATGGTACACATCGAATGACATTAATGAAACGTTACACAATAATGCAAAATGAAGAGAAGTTAAAATACTGGAAATTATAGTTATATTACCGGTAGGATGAATGAAATGAAGGGGGAGAAACAGAAGAATAAGAGGACCGTCCGAATGCGGAGAGGGAGGGAATTCCACAGCCGTGCACCTGCAATTTGGAAGGATTTACCAAAAAGTGAGGAGTGATGTCTCATGATCATGATGGCCCGGGAGCGCTTGGAGAAGGGGAGATGGATCAATGACGAGAGATAAGGGGGAGCTAGGCCATGGACAATTTTAAATATTTGGATAAGGATACGCAAATTTAAGTAATTTAATAAATTTCGGCTTGTTTTGATGCGAGCACCTATATTATCTAAACGCCGTCCTGCGGGAGTCCCTTGTAGTGCATGCATTGAGTACCAACTCAGCAGTATGTGTGCAAATGTACAGATATGTGTAGGACTTTGTAAGGATATGCCCTACAATTCTAATTCCATCCTATTCAAGGAAAGTTACAAAGAACAGTTAAAACAACAATAATAAATTATTAGGAATTGTGTTCGGTAGCAAAACTAAAATTTACCTGCATAATATCATCCTGTTTTGTTATCTCGTTTCTATGGACCTATAGTAATTATTTAATGTACTCCCACAACTGTCATGCTATTTCATGTTTATTTCTTGTGGACTCAAAGATGGTTTCATCTGTGAACAGGTACGTGATAACTTCCCTGTGCGGGGACGCCTGCTACTGCCCCGATCTCGTCGTGTCGGTCCTTTTCTGGATCGGCTACTTCAACTCCGCTCTCAACCCGCTGATCTACGCCTACTTCAACCGCGACTTCCGGGAGGCCTTCAAGAACACCCTCATCTGCGCCTTTCCCTGCTGCTTCACTTGCTGCCCCAAGGCGGAAACCCCCGTGCAGTATGTCTGAAGCCTCCCGCCTGACCTGTACCTACCCCGGTGTTGCCTGAAGCCTAACAAAATATCGTATAAAAAATACAAATCTCAACCTCCCCCTCCTTCTCTTGCACTGTACTAGGGAGAGGTAGGTGCACGATGGACCGGCTTTTACTGAACCTTTGAACGGCTGCTATCCCGCTAAGATCCTCAGAACATCGCTAGGTACTCATTACTCTATTTGTATATAAAATACAACATGAAAGCTCATACTTGATAAGACTGACGATGAAGGCAAGATAAAAAATGTTCTTTGATGGATTGTTGGTCGATTTCCAGTCGTATGCAAGCTTTTTTGGCAACACCCATCTGAGGCGTTATTTTATTGCTTCAAGGTTGAATCCTATGTATATGCATCTCACCTGTATCCAACACACCCATTGTCCTTCATACTTTTCCAAAGAAAGAACTCACCAAAAACTGGCCATTCTGAGGGTCAACCTGAAGGAATATGTTGCTATACATTTTTGAATTAAAAAATGCGAAATACCTGCCAATTCATATGCCTTATTGAGCGATGAAAGTTATCAGATGGTCAGATTATTTATTAATTTCAATCATTTACCATTATCAAAAATGCATGAGGAAACATAGGAAAGCTTTAAAATTCCCAACCAATTTTCAGTAATAATTTACTCTCGCATTGAAAACTTGATATGTAGATAGTTGTCATATAAATCAGTGAGTAGGTACATGAACGAACGGAAGATATGGTTTATACTATCTTGTTAAAATTTTATACGAACCAGCAACCATGTTATTCAAGAAGTTCCCAAGTTGAAGACGACAATACTTCTAATTTTGTGGTTGCGCTTCCTAGATAAATAAATCTACGCGATTTGATGAACGAGACATATAATACAATATACAGGATCACTGCACACTTGCCTTGCCGTCGTTGACGTGATTTAATGACAGTAGTATTTCTTTAACTATTTCTAGATATATGATGGAGTTGCCAGGGATAGCTTGCACACCAGCGGAAATACACCAATCATCCGATTGAGTTCATTCTTATCTGTAGCAAGGACCGACAAATCCTCGTCTTGTGTCTGGGGTTTTGATTTGTGACATCTCCAATCCTTCCGACTCCAAACCAAACTACTGCTAAATATATTTCCACGATATCAGTCAAAATAAAAGTAAATAATGCGTTAAAATATTTTAAGCACGGTGCGTAAATTTGTTAGTTCTCAGTTATGAATTTCAATTCGGTATAAAAATGCATAATAACTACTGAACACCATTAGAGCTTGCTTTCTTGTTGACTGACTTATACTTATTTGGTGCAGGAAATTTTATGCAAACTGCATAAAACTGCAGCTGTTATGACATGGGCTGTAGTACACACTGCGCAGTAGAGATTAAAGATTGTAGTTCGTGTTTCTGGTTAAACGTTTAAGTAAGTAGGTAGGTACTTTCGAATCGCACACTTTATTTGGGGATAATAAGTCGAATCCTTTCATAAATTTACATTATGTGTGCGCAGAAATCGTAAGTTCATCATTTCAATTAACATAATGTTGAACGTTGAACCAAAATCATTTCCGAATCCGATAGAAACCCTTCCAATTCAATAATGGGGCAATGAGGGTCATTAATTGTTCGTATCATGATTCGCGTTATGTATCGATCAAATAGTTTTCGCAATTTGCAATAGTTTCGGAATTTTGCAGTTTGCTGAACGAGTATTTGTTTCCTTTTTTAAATCTCCATATTTGAAGTCCATAATAAAGCTCAATATAATATTATAGTATAATCCTACCTACCTTTGATAGCTAGGGTTGTTTTTTTATTAAACACAATGATTAGTAGTTCTCTACGCACTGCATGATGTAGGAAAGGGTATAATTACTTTTGTACTAACTGTGGAACTACTTGTTGACCATATTGCAGGAAAGATATAATAGTACTCTTCTTTTCTATGATATATGTACTCGTATAACTTCACACAAAGCAAGTGACAGAAAATCCAATGCTCTCTCTTCAGTTCAGTAAGAGAGTTAAGTAACCTAAAAGCTAATAAACAATTGCACTCCCCTCATCACTCATTCGTGTTCGTTGTCTTATAAAATGATGTTTAAAAAAAAGTTAATTGTACCTACGTCTGAAAAGTAGTGTTATAAAATTGCATTTAAAAATGGGGGTACCTTATGACTGGAATGTCATTTTAGTTAGAACAAGGTTTGCAAATAACACCCTACCGTGCAATGTGGTCATCTTGTAGATTTACAGAATGTACACTGATAAAAGTTGCTGATATGTAAAATTTTTCAAGAAGATTGATAAAATACCATTGTGTACCAGGCATGATTATTGCTCCGAGAAAAATCACTGAACTAAATTACAATTTAGGTATCATCGATTGCAGTATACGCACAGTTAGACCTAATACCTATAGAAGACGATCTAAATACAAAAATATTTAGAATTTTTTACCCTTGAAAGAATCACATCGTGGATATGTCTTGTTCTATATCTGCATTAGAAACCGAATGAGTTTCTTCCTTTTTGCAGCCACAAAACATTAATATCATTCAGTTCACTATGAGACATATCCATGTCATTATGTTCTGTTTTGGTCCTGAAATTTGGATGGGAATGGATTGAAATTAGTCGTCCTGAATAGATGCTACATTCTCTAGAGAAAACTTAGCTTTTTGGTCAATTCTTTTTTTTATTGCTATTCAAGTGGTTGTCATGTTTATGCAAGTTGCTTGTATAGAAGAATGATGAAAACTTTTGATGATGATTAGACAAAATAATTGATTTTTCAAGCAGGGATTGATTGTACCATGGAGATCACATTCTTTGTCATAATACATCCACTTAAAAAACTTGAGTGCCTAGTAAAAAAAAAATTTAAAAGTACAGACTTGAGAGCCTCATCAGCATTATTCATAATCAAAATCAGGTTGCGTTAAGCACTAAATTCTTCATTCCATAATTTTTACATCATCAGTAGGTACCACCAAATACTGATGATTTCATTCATTGCCATCACATCACGTAAATTGCATTAATTGTTGAAAAATCCAATAAGGGTTGAGAGGGATGGACAGAAAATCAAAACCACAGACCTGAGGGGATCTCCGCTTGGTCTTATATATATATATATATAGGTGATCTCATAGTTCTTGTTTAGTATAAATATACATAAATAACACACATCATAATATTTACCAGAACATAATAATTGTATGTATGAGTTCCAAACGAGATAGTTATTTTCTTGTTGGCAGAAATTTCCGTAAGTTGGAAAATCGTTAAATTCACACTGAATTGAAAATTCTTCATAACTCATTGGCTCATCACGCAGAACTATCGAATCTTTCATTAAAGTATAGTTTTCAAACAGTTTTGGAAATAGTAGTTAGTATGCGTACTTTGATAAAATGAGATTAATCGATTGATCAGGTTAAAAAAAAAAATCATAATTACAACTGGTTTTTTTAAATATATTTTTTTAAATTTTCTCGACCCAAAACCACATTTACACCAACTCTGCTCTCAACCATTTTCATTTAAGCACTATTGTTTTCCGAAATTTATTCTATTCCAATCGACCAATAAACAATTTGTTCTCACTCCACCCGCTCAAAATTGCTTGATGAAAGAACGACGTACCTACCCCATAAACCGATAGAGAATAACAAAGGAAAAACAAACAAAGGAAATGATGTACGCATGCGTACTTCGGTATAGTGTTTAAAAACAAAAACCTAAAACTCCGAGAGAAGAATTAGTATTTCGTATCTATAAACCTCTAAGGTACAATGTCATCCATATCATGTACCTTTCATGAAAACGATTAGATCTTTAAAAAAAAAGATTAAATTTTGAATACAATAAACTTTTCCAAATTTCGCTCTTCAGAACTCACAACTCCCCACAACCTTGTTTTGTCAATTACCTACGTAATCATCCACGCAACTGGTTGTGATACCGCGTTTATGAGAAAGGCATGAATAGAACCTACCATGAACCTACCACGAACAGATTTTATTACATCAGTATTTCCTAAATCGAATGTACTATTTCTGCAACTGTTGTTGTCGAACGGTGGAATATGTCCCTTTTCTTGGTTTTGAACTTGCTTTGATATCGTAAACGAAATGCAACTAGATTGCTGAAACCATGCATAGAAGCATATGAGTGTCATGGATGACTTCTTTTTCACGTTTTTTATGATGCGTGTGGTTTAAATATGATGTGGATATTTATCGTTCCATTTATTCTTTATTGTTATTGTTGCATATTGACTGAGCCCTTTTTTCTTTGATGGAATTTCCTTCTCTTGATGTTTCATATGATTCCTCGACTCTTCTGGTTTTCCGAACGCATGATTCATTAGGTTTAATTTATATTTTCAGCTCTACAATGTGGCCTTGAGTAAGTAAGTTGAGTATGTAACAACTGAAAAGTACGGATATGAGGTTAAGTAGGTACTCATAATCATGACCAATAATAAATTATTCATGAGATCTGAATGGTGAGGCAAAGTGGTATAAATTCATTCTGGCATCATGTATGACGGGTCAAGGGTCCTATTGTATACAGTCTAATTGAATCACTTCCCTGATGTTCCCAATCCAATTTTCTCATTAGGTACCTGCGGATGCTTGAATGGGATCATTCCAAGCGGTACCAGAGCGAAAGCAACACTATAAAACCAATATTGATAATTCTCATGGTAATTAGTTATTAGCAATTGCTTGCAGAGCTAATACGGAATGTTCAGTGGCCTTATCCACGCAGAAGTGAACTAACCACCCTTAACCCTGCTCAAAATTAACAGCGTTGTGGGAAGCTCTGCTCAGAGGATCAATGCGTTTCAACCAATAGATAATATTTACATTCCAACCAGTTGTAATAACGGGTTATAATTATTTTCCAATAACATACCTTCCTAGATGAGATTTAGTACATTTTATCTCGTGTCGTTGTGAGCAAATTCTGCTTTGTACAAACCTCGATTATCGGAAGTTGGGTGAGGGAAGTGAAATGCAACATTGACTAGAGTAAATTCATTCCCTTCTGACGTGAAAGGAGAGGTGTTGGAAGCCCAACGAAGCTTTGTACAACATCGGAGTAAGTTGCTCAGTAGTTTTCCAACATTATATGGGTTGAAAGGCCCCACCGCTACCACTACTCATCATGTTGGCCCGTTATCTGGAACATCTTCTTCCTTTCTGTATCTTAGCTGTTTTCCGTTTATCTCTACCCGTCTCCACAAATCGAAGGCTTTGGCAAGTCAAGTTGTGGAGGAGCAAGCTTTTAAAGAAATTATCCAATCTTACTTGCTTAAAGCTTGAGCATCCAAGTCAAATCAATCATGCCTCGATTTTTTCCTCCGGTATTTCATCATTTCTAAGATGGAGTGGTTGGTCGTTGAGGATGATCCGAGAAGTTATTTTTTCTTGATTATTTATCCAAGATTATTGAGATCAAAATTGAGATCGTTACCAGTGAAAGTGATAATTGAAACCAAAGCATTTCATCTGTCACTGTTTAAAACTTCGGAGGAATGAAATAAAAAAATTGGGGAGATCGGTTCCAACATAACACCAACATAACATGATCGCCATGGCTATTTCTGGAAGTGCCAACTGAAAGTTTCACCCACCTTGGTACACACACACACACATACGCACGCACGCGCGCACACACACACACCACACACACACACACACACACACACACACACACACACATCCCATAACAATCCTGTTGTAAAAATTTACCCGCAAAGAAAACCTTCTCAGACGCTAAAAGGATCGATATCCATTTTACCCGCCAAAGAAGCATGCTCGGTGCTTCGCACCTCGCTGTTGAATGTGCATATAGAAACATATTCCTTCGATTTCGTCAATTAGGATATTTTATCATAATTTGCAGCGTTTTCGTACAGTTACAAATCGGAATCTACTGAACCGATCGGGTTCAGATTTTGAACACTTCCTCAGTGAGCCCCAGGGAACAATTGTGCCAGATTTCAGCTCTTAAAACCCTCCATACTGCATCAGCTATCGTTAATCATTCCATAAGTTTAAGGTCACAGTAGTTGTAGGAATCGTCATTACATTACAACAGGTAATTAATTACCCCAAAAGGCCCTTAATTTGTTCTCCCTTTTGTTTTTTGTTCTGTTTTTCTCATAATTTTTATCAAAAAACACTTGAAAATTAATGCACACTATTTTCATGAAGCCGTGGAGGACCGTGTGGAGGACCCACTCTAAAAATACAATTCGACCAATAGACGGATTGATTGATTATAATAACCCTTCATTCACAATACCTACTGTGGAAGTTTCAAAAATGTAGTAACAAGGACACGAAAAACATAACTCATTTTTTCTGACAACGAACTACCCCGTCCAAGTTTTCACTGGCAACTGATAGTTGTGAAATCTATCTTTGGTGGCAATAGTGGCAAAATAATCTATTATGAGCGAAAAGTGGCGGTGCTGACATTTACCCCGTGCAGACAATTCCTCCCACCTACCCTATGATTATGCAGTCAATATTAAATAATTTTTGTATTTATCTTACTCCCGGCGGTAGATCCTATGGATAGTCAACGAGGTAGTGGTAAGTAGGTGATCACCAAATGTCCATTATGAGGAATGTACTTTTCAAGATCATTTGATTAGTGGTGGGTAAGTGCAGTTCATTTGAGGGACTCAAGTTCAGTTAGTTCACTCTTTGAAAGGAGTAGTTCTTTTGAGTTAGTTCAGTAATTCCTTTCCAGTTCCTTTTTTTCCAATCACAGGACACAAAACACTGAACTAGAACGAACATAATTATACGACAACTTATTTCCTGAACGATAACCCCCATCCTTACCAACCAACCAGCCATTCCTTATTCCTTTGAACTGTCGGTCATACCGTGATACTATGAACTCCTTATTATGTAGTATCCACCCCATCCTAACTAACTCCTATCTAAATAACTCCTAATGAACTAAAGAAACTGTCGTTCAGTGGATGCTATCAACTCCTCATGTCCACCGTTCCTATGAACTAGGTAGGCACCTGGCTTTGCTTGCACGGTTTGAAGACCTGAAATACCAAGCACAGTTAGCCTACCTTGTCGACCTTTTAACCATCTGAATAAGGTGAATTTTCAACTTCAACGATCTGGGAATGAAAATTTTAAATACAGGGAAAGCATATTTGTATTTGAAGATAAAATACGCGCTTTTCTTTGTAAAATCGAATTATGGCTCACTAAAGTGAAGGATGGCAACTTCAGGGTTTCAAAGTCTGAAAGATTTTATTCACGATAGATGCACTGAGTTTGATGAGAATTATGGTACTGGTGGATTATTGCACATTTGGAATTGTTGAAGAGTGAATTCGCGCGTTAGTTCCCTGAATTCGCGGTCGGTGACACGGATCCTCTCCGAAAAATGGTGATCCATTTAATATTGACGCGATCTCAGTACCTGATAATGTGCAAGAAGGAGTAATAGAATTGCAAAACGACAGGAACTGCAAGGATAACTTCACCTATCAAAAAACTGGAAGTGTTCTGTTGCAAAAGTGCTCTTTCGTACCTCAAACTTCGTGGTATTACGTTGAAACTTCTCACTCTGTTCTCGCGATCCAAGCAACGATCGAAGCTGGTGAACCCTGAGTTCCACCTGGCAGTGGCCAAAAGTATTAACCCCCACATCGATAAACTGGTCAAAAACCTGCAGTCGCAACCATCGGATTAAAAATTTATTGTCGACGATTTTAAATATCTTTGAATGAAATCGTCGAACAAAATCATCTTAAAACTTATTTTATTGCGTTATTACTTAAAAATTAACACTAATAACAACGAGTAAATATCAGCTATATCACCATTACTTTAAAAACAAATCAAGTGGTCCGCGGAAACTTCTCTGGTCCTTGTTCGTGGTCCACCACTTCAATAAGTTTAAGAACCCCTGCTCTAAACCTTTGCTGTAAGGTTCTATATTCACGAGTCAACCTCAAAATAATCGCCTGCTTTATCAATGAAGATGTAATTAATTTAATATTTACAAAGGCGCCTCGTTCCACAAAAAAGCTCCCTAGAAAACCGTGGTTGAAGGGGGAGGCGTCGGAAAACCCGTCGTTTCCTGCATATTCATGAGTCTGTTAGTTAACGCGATACCTTCCACTTCACAACCCTTGCATGTTTTCCTGTTCTAAATTTAACTCGAAAGCGATCATGTAACGCCGCTCTTATCATGTAGATTAAAGCCTGCTTCGGTAACTAAGTGAACTGAAGGAGGATTCGGGGTAGACTCTTAAAGATGCCGTCTTGATTTTTATTTGAATAATAACTTAAAGCAGTCAGTGTCATCAGTAGCGATAGGATTCGTATGTATTCACTAATTTTTTCTAGGCTATGTCCATGACTAACAACTAGATGTGACACTTTTTGAACCGTATAAAACGTTTTAATTTCACATATTTTCACATATTTCGTTATTGATACATATTTTAAAATATTCCATTGATTGAAACGCATATTTCAAATATTTCATTAGGTGAGACACCCATTTTTCAATTTCAGTTCTGTTTCTCAAAGTTTTGAAGAAGATCGCCGTTTGCGAATTGTAGGGAGCTGTGTAAACAGTATTTTGCATTACATTGTTCATTGTTGAAAACTCATTTTGGCACGGACACAGTGCTTTCTGGTGAGGAATTCCGCCAAATTCGCACTCGAATAGACAATTGATGGCTAAGTACTAGTGAGTTCCCGGATGATGTTTTTTAACATTTCATTTTCTGTTAAATAAATATTAGTTGTCGGTATTGCGTATTTTCACAAATTATGTTGACTTCAAAATGTGTACCTATTTTTACATATTTCGGAAAATATGTTATAAATTTCACATATTTTGTGCATATTTCAAAAAAATTAATACTTTTTTAGTTACATATTTCGCATTTTTAAGTACATAAAAATCCTGTTCCTAGTCATGAGTTTTTTATTGTTGGCGAGTATTGCTGTTTTAAATGGCAAGTGTTGCGCCGCCGAACCTAGTTCTCTTTGTGATTTTAATGTTGGCTGCCTGCCGTTTAATGTTGGAAGCCTGATGCCATAATCCGATGATACATTCACTAAATCAAGTACCTATTGCAATTATATATCAGATACGTACCAAGTATTGCGTTAGAACGAAGGAAATATGATTTAACAATAAAACTACTCATTCAGAAAAAATTGCCTTGCATTTTTGATAGAATATTCAAAAATAAATTAGAAGGAAGGGAGATATTAATTGCGTAATAGCTAGCAGTAGTAAAATTTTGTTATACATAACATTTGTGTGCTTTGGTGTCGCCAAAAATTGTATAATCCCGATTTCCAGTTGCGCAAAATGGATCAAAAACAGAGTTCAGTTTTTAATTTTTTTTATTTTCTTATCTTTATTTTTTGGTCTATTATGTTTAACTTAAATAATAAATATTGCTAAACATTGGAATTTATACCGTAAACTCGACAGAATTTACACGACCAAACAAGCATTAATGCAATAAAGTATTAGTAACATTTTCTTCCACATCTATCCCTTCACTAATTTACTCAGGTCTGTGATGCATCTATTCAGTAGAGTTCAACGAAAAGAGGGCTCAAATCTTCTCTCTGTGTTTCTGCATATTGTTTCAAAGTTTATTGGTGTTTTCATTTTCCAGTGCATTCAGTTTTTCGCATGCATTTTCTCTTGTTATCTTCATCACCTCCACCCCTTCTGTATGTTCTAGGTATTGAGTCAACGTACAGGAAAACGCTGAGTCGATCGGACGTTGAATGAAACCGCTAGTGAAGCTAAGCTGTAGAAAAGTATTATATATTTTGAGAATTCTAGGCCCGGAAACGAGATGTGCTTCGTGTGAAATGTGGTCTGCACTACCTGCAAGATGGTTGTTCGATTGGTGGGTATAACATGAATTAATTACGATCGTGGACCAACCACGATTGTATGAAAGCCCTGGGTATCTGTATTCGAATCAATAATTTAAATATCGCAGATTTCGGTAAACATTTCCATCTAATCTGTTGTATGCAATCAATTTCACAATTGTTTGAAATGTATTTCTCATGCATTAGACATTGGACGAACACATGATCATATCAGTTGACGATTAAATGTGATTATTATTTATTAGATCCAATTTAATTTTGAATAGAAATAATATTATTGTGACTTGTTGGTGTTGTCGTTGAGAACGAATATTGATGTCAGCAGTTGTACAGTTGCCTCGACTGAAGTACGGATGACATCGTCTCACTCATTCTTCCCTGAAATTCTATTATAATTACGGTATAAAAAATCCGTATGTGAACAGAGACCACGATTATGGTCGAACTATCATCATCTGTGGGTGAAGAGAGGCTTGTTTAAAATCTATAAGGACGCGATGCACTAATAATTACCTACTCATTAACATTACCTTCATGGTATTATCGTACGTTGTGAAGGCCTACTCGACAACAGTACCTCCTACTTGTATACGTCAGTAGAACTTGACAAAGGATATGAAATTTAATAAAGTTTTGGGAAAAAATAAAATTAATGGACCCTGTAGGTAGTATCCGCAAGAAAACTTGCCACTGTGGTACCTACCATTACTTCAGGATGGACATAAAAATATGTGGAGGACTCAGTTGGAGGTCTGCAAGTGAACAGATTCCCCAAAGCCGCACTAGTACTTGTTTCAGTGAGCAAAAGTGCTGCCAAAAGAGTTTTTAGTCAACGTGGCGGAAAAAGATGTGAGCAGAGGTATATTTATATTGTTTTACCCAAATAATGTTGCTACGCAGGAAACTTACAGACTCATTCATTGATCCAATGTATTGAAGAACCATCAACTTAGAGACTAGGGAAGTAGGGGTTAGCATCCTCAAAACCAAACTTGGTGCGATTTTGGGGAACTCATGAGAGGAATGTGGCACACAGCATCACGTATTAGTTAGGATTACAACTGCTAACTCTTAGCCCAGCATTCATTTGATTTTAGCCCTTAATACCCCCCCCCCCCATTGTCTTTACTCACCCTTACATACAACTTCCAGTGATTTTATATAAATTATTCGCGATTTTAGCAGTTTTTGTCAATTTTTGACCCCTAAAAACTCAAGTTTGACCCCGTTAAGTCAGAATTTTTGAAAATTCCTCATCTTCGAACTCATAGTTTTGTTTAGCAATACGAACATTTTGGAATTTGGAATTTTTATCGTGTACTCAAGGTCAGACATCGTCTGGAGTGACATATAAACATGTACATATATAAGTTTTTTTAAACCTAGAGATGAATTCAGGATGCTTTGAAACGGATTTGCCTGTAACAAATTTCAATTTCAAAACATCATGTTCTGAAAATCTTGGACCTATTGCAATAGCTTCATTTTCATTTTCTTTGAAGATTTGCTAAAAGATATGAAAAATAGTGATGCAAGTTTTTCTTCTCTCGCCGTTCATTTTTCAACCGATATTGACGAGAGACTGGAAAGCGGCTGTTCACATTCTCAGCCTGATGTTCCGTACGTTGAAATGTTTTGTATAGTTAATTGAATAAGATAATCCTTTCGGCTCGGTAAAATCCACTTTCCCCAACTTAATTTAGTTTTTGAGGCAACGCTGTAGACTTTGGGCTCGTTTCACTCTCCAAAATGACTAAATAACAACATGAACGGGTAAAACGAGTTGACTGAAGAGGTCACAGAGTTAGCGGTGCCTGTACCCATCTCAAAAGGTTTTGTAGCCGTGGGAGGGAAGGGAGATCTCGAGGGCTTAATTAAGTTCGTGAGGTCAATTACCGGTTAGATTGAGAATGAGTGTGATAAAAGGAAAGTTCAAATAGGATTTCCGTGAATAACAAAACGGCATAATGTCACCATAACTTGGCTGTATTCACAAGTTTCATTCCAGCTTTTGTTCCCCTGTTCCAATTAAGGTTATCAAATACAGAAGATGACTAGAACTGACTTGACGGTTTTCACAGCAAGCGACCTAGCTGTTATTTATTTATTTATTTTATTTTTTTAATAAGTGCGACGGTCTTGACAAACTCTTGACAAATAATGTATTTCGAGTGTTGTAACCGTTCGTTTCATGGAGTACCGAAGGCATAGGTACTCGTGTCTGCCTGGTAGGAATTCATTACAATTGATTAAGCGGTAATTGTATGCGCTTAAAGATTTATTTTTATTTTTGTTGTCACTTATTTTTACCCATATTCCTACCTGCATTTTGTAAAACCTTTTCACTGCCTTTTGTAATGCCTTTTTTGTACGACTTACCACTACTGTAAAATAAATTGTTATTCGGCGTATATTGCTATAAATCGGGGTTAATGACGTCTTTAAGCGCATTCAATTTTCATTTAGTCTGTTGTATGGATAAAGAAGATTGGTGGTCAACTTATAAGTCCCTCCTCTGATTGGCCCTGGAAGTGAATGCCAAAAAAGAAAGGACGGTAGGCCGGAACGGGGGAGGGGAGGAACCAAGCCGTTAAATAAATGAACGCAATAATGGAGAAAAACTTGAAGGAATAATTACATCATTCAAAGATTTACCCACCCTATCACTCATAATAATTTTGGATTTTTCAAGTACATCCAACATGCTCCCTTTTAGGCAGAAATAAAGATATTCAACAAACTGTCTGCCTGTAAGATCAAAATTTAAGCAATGACTGGATTCTTTCAAGTGACGTGCAGAGACCAAATCACCCTTATTATCCACAGTAGTTAGGTTCACAAGAACACTTTAATTTATAAACACCACTTCTATCTTGACAATTAATTTTATCTTTAACTGAACTTAATGAAGATCTGAGATTATTTTTAGTTTGATATTATACCCTTTAGAAGTTAATATTGTATCAGTTTTATCCAAAAATTTTCCATAATAAGGTATACTGACCCGAATATTCTCCTCAATCGTAGCTTCCCTAACTAGGTTTGAAACTCCTACCCTACTCTTTTTTCCTAAGAACCCTATTCCATATTGTGTCAACGAGATCTCCCTCATAGCCATTAATCGCCGCTATACTTTTAATAGTTAATTTTTCTTTAGCTAAATTCTGTCCACTCATCGGTATAGATGGCGCTCTGTTAATCATACTATGGAAAGCAGTATGTTTGTGGACTCCGGGAAATTTTGAAACGGGTTTCCACGATTTTTTCACGAGTGATTTAGTTCGTACCAGCACATAGTGATAGGGAACTTAAACAGCTGGATTCTAAACTTCTGGACTATCCGAAAAAGTTTTCGCTTTTTATAGAATGAGCATCCCTAGTTTCAAACAATTTTACAAACCAAATTTTGGTTTATTATTTTCTATAACGAACCTTCGGAATCGACCATGAAAAAAATAAAATTTAACCCCCCCCCCCCCCCCTCAAAATTTCATGGCTTACGTCTCAAGAGGCATAAAGACGAATATCGAATAAAAATATTTCCGTCCTTACGCCGTCCGCGGCTTTAGTTCCCATGAACCGAAATTCACGAAATTTGGTATATGGGTCCCGTTAGGGCTCTATTTGGTCCGCGAAGCTCGGCGTTACTGTCACCCAGCTCTAAGGAAATTGAAATATCTCAAGTATTACCCTATCTCGGAAAATTTGATTTTGAGTTGTGGAGCTTCCCGCATTTTTAAATAGTTTGATTTTTTCTGAATTGTTTAGACCATCTGGAGCATTCTACTATGTCGCCATAAAATTTGCCCTAAGAGCAGCGTGTATGCAGGCCTCAAGCTGGGTTGAGAGTGCGCATCACTTGTTACTCGGCCATGTAGCCTCCGTAGCGGAGTGGTCTAGGCGTCGGGCTCTTACATTTAGAATCAGAGGTTCGAATCCCGAATCCATGACCGAATATTTTCACTTCAGAACTGCATTTGTGTTTCTTTTTGCCATTTTACCTACTGCTTGAACATTCAAGGCATGTATAGGTACTAAACTGCGGATGGGCTGTGATCTATACAGTAGGGTTATTATCTATACAGAGAGCTGTGATCTGCAACAGAAGGGTGTTCTATATAGAGAGCTGTGATCTGTAACAGAATGATGTTTATTATACAAAATAATAAACCGTTGTCTATAGGGATTTGCAGCGTTTTTTCAAACCCCGATCAACACACATCAGGTCGAAGTGAGAGCATGTGCCGACTAGTCTGCGCACTCGCATTGCCAGCCATGTTGTTTACGCGTTCAGCCGATATTTGGCCAACTGTTTAGATGGAAGTTCTGCCCATCAAACTTTTTCATCGGCCGATGAAAAGCCCGTAGCCCGTGGTAGCTGTAAGTAAGAGGCCTCAATGACGTTCAGCAATGAAAATTTTACGAGGAGGCACATGATGTGGCCTTTGGCGAAAGTGTTGCCACTAATTCGACCCATTCCTTTTTATTGAGCAAGTTGGTTCGATGCTGGTGTTCTTGGACTCTCCCGGAGCTTTTATCATTTCGTACAAACGTTTTCTTTCATAAAATCATGCAGTAGTATCGCATCGTATTATTAGGTCGGTGTCCACTTAATACTTAGTTAGGATCTACCTTTCCATTCACCTAAACAGACACGTATTAGTCACCACGCCATTTCACGTACAGCCAGGTAGGTCCTTTCAAGCCTATCAAAGTTTGCACTCTGAAACAGCATGAACATCATCAGAATTGTGTTCAGCTACGGATTAGGTACTCTAATTTATAACAATGTTTAAGAATACTCAATCATAATAATCGAAGAATAATAAGGGAAAGATTCTGAGTACCGCACGGCAGTAGGTACCTACTGATTCGAGGCATGCTTACAATAATTAATGCTTAATTGCAACAGCCATTGCTATAATTTGGGGTATGACCGATGGAAACGCACACAATCTGAATTGCTCGTACAAAATAAAACGTACTTCGCGAAATTGTTACCTTCCTTTGTTCTTCGTATTTTATTTAGTGAACTAGTTCTTAGTAAAACTTATTTTAGTAAATTAGTTTGTGAAAATGAGATGAAGGTCATTATAGTATGGCAAAGGTGCGATAGTAAAGTAAGTGACAAAACAAGACTGTGAACATTCTATGGTTCAGACTGTTTTGAGAGGTGGTGGAACTAACGATAAAAATTGGCAAATTCAAATCGGCAGACAGCTGAAGTACTTGATCCATTTTTATATTTTTACGTGATCACCTAGTGTGTTTTCCATCACTTCTCAAAATAAATATACGGGTATTCATAGATGTCCTTCGATAATACTGTATATAAAATTTGTAGAAGTTTCAAAGTAAATGTAAAAGTAACACATGCCGATGCCGCACGAAATTATTTACAAAAAAAAGAAGTTTAAAACAATCTATACCTAGTGCTGTGGAAAGTTCAAAAGAGAATGTGTATGGGAGATTTAGCGTATCAGATATTGGGTCATGTTTGAAGATTAGTTAGCGGTAGTGACCTGGATCGAGTCCCTCAATCTTTGAAAACTTTCTCGCCAATTGTTAACCTGAAAAGAATATAGGTACGTCCATTTGGCCACTTGGTCTTGAAACGGTTGGACTCTACGATTCCATCATTCATACAAATACTCGTACTCGAACGCTGAATATTGTCAAAAACCTCACCATTGTGGTCTCTTCACGAGTCTACTGTTAACCTAAATGACTTCGCACAACTTCAGATATGACCCTAATCTTGATATTTTACTACCTAACTATGGAAAAAATATGAAATAAAAATAATTTATATTATAGAAAAATAGTTGATGTTTTTGTTTCGTTTGCCAATTCGTTCGGGGGAAATCTCTTTATCGAAACGAAAAGTCCACACTTTCAGTTGAAAGAGATTCGCTCTCCGCAAAGCTAATTCTAAAAAATAATAGGAACTTACACATTATTCACGTGTATGAGTAGAACACGCGTACCTCATCATCTTTCTGCAGGTGTGAAAAACGACAAATTATTGTACAGACTTGATTGCAGATGTAATTTTCAGTGTCTACTAATGTAAATGCATTAATAGGCGTTTTTAAGTTTGCAAAACTGCTACGATGGTAAATGTGAGCGTTTTTGAAGGTTCTAATGAAACACTCTTCTTCGTTCATGTCGTTTGCATTAAAGTTCTACTGTAAATTGAGACGATGCGATCATGGTACCAGTTAATTGTTTACTCTCGTCATTATATTACAGGCACAAACATAATATGATCACGTCGTTATGTTGAATGATGATCAAAATCAAAAGCGCTGTAACTTCTAAAACAACAGCGTAACAGCTATATTTTTTGTAAGTAGATATCCTGTCATGATCACCGTTACATACCCAATAGTCTTAAAATACCCGTAAATATTCGGAAGAACAGCGTCAATGATTGTTATGGCAAAAGTATTGCAGATAGATACAGGTTGGTCGTCATTTGGTTTATTAAAAACAGTCATATCATTGTGCCTAATATTCAGTTATTTTTACATACTTACTGGAATACCTTTTTTTAAATAACTTGAAGTTATTTCCAACTTCAAGTTATTCACAGAATATGCTAGGTACATATTGGTACACGGGTGAGGTGATGACCAGTAGCTGAATAGTATTTAGGTAGCTGTATTCCAAGTGAGTCTGGTAATCACCTGTTTATATGATACCCATTTTGCTTCATCCCAATGAGGAGTACCCACGACTTCTGTTTATATTGCGTTTCTTTTTAAATTAAATTAGACGCCATTGCGTCCCTCCCGCTAAGACGGGACACCCTTGCCCAGTGTGACGTGGACGTCACTTGTTGCCGAAACTTTGAAAGCTCACAGAAAAAGAAGTACTCATCGTAGGAGAGTGTGGTTGGTCTCAAAATTTTCAGAAGATAACCTAATTCCATTCAATAATATAAACAGAACTCTCAGCATAATAGTTAATTGTTAAACATATAAAAATAAAGGAAATCTCGGCAGGATATTTTGTTTCCAATTTTGCTAATCAGCAAGAACGAAGTGAACATTGAAAACATACCTTACTGCTTTTGATGGCAGACTTTCGCAACTTTGAATTTTCTTGAAGGCCCAAACTAAAAAAATTAAGGTAAAAACTCTTAGGTACCTGCATGACCATTCCTTACACAAGAGCCTCTCATCACTGTTGATGAGGACTGTAGAGAGGCGCTCCCCTGTAACTAGGGTAGTAGTGCATAAAACATTATGTGTAACTTTATGAGTAATAATTCAAAATTCCTCAATCATCGAAAATTCTATGGCTTCATCCATGTAAAAATAATCACATCGTTTCAGTTCTCAGTTTAACACCACGCCAATACGTGTTGCTTTGAACTTATCAATAGGTACCTACCATTTGATTTTCCTTGTAGGTACTGACATGTATCTAGTGTACCACTTCTGAATCCAAATGCCTATGCAATAAGATCTCAAAAATATTGGCCAAGCTTACTCATAGATTATTATAAGCTATTGGTGATATTTACATCGTCTGTTAATTTTGCCTTTAAAATTCTACTTCTGTTACAGATCCCACCACCTCTATTTGTTATTATTTTCTTTGGAAACTTTTTGAGATTCCTCATTGATTGGAGCGTTCTCAAATACCTGTGTAAGAATTGTTGTGTATAATAAGATAAACTAGATAAGTTACCATAACGTGAACTAAAGTTACCTTCGCAATCCTTTGTTGTCTCTCCATACTGTTTTTGCGAGCTAGTTCTTTGTAATGAATATCACTCGGAGTCCACTCTTCTTCCTTTTTCAGTTAAATGTCTTTCATAAGATTCACAATCAGTCTGACTCCCTTGAATAATTAATTAATCACTTGCGTTAAATTGCCGAATTTTCTTTGTACCTATTTTATTATTATCATTTTTTTTTAATTTTTTGTATAGGTGCTAGTCATTTCTCTCTGATAATTAGGTAATAATTCTAATTTTTTGTAATTTGTATACCTACAACCTGAAGAAGAGTCGACATTGATATATCATGTAAAACGGAACGTAATTTCGTCTCATATAAATATTTATTTAATCATAATATGTCGGGAATTGACTGTTTTTTCAAAAAGCCGTATACGTATAATATTTGTGTACTTACGTGTAATGTAAAAAATGATATAGCAATATACCTGCATAATATTAAGTGATGAATGGTCTTGTTGACAATCGCAATAAAATATTTAATTTATTTTTTAATATCGGCAGCTTGAACAAAAATGCTTTGAATTATGAAAATCATCTATCATTGTAATTATAACGTACCTACACATATTTGCGAACAATCAGTATTAGTTTTTTTAACAGAGAGCAATATCCTGTGTTATGATTATCACGAAATGTGTTTTTTATCAACTAAGTGTCTTTCATAACCTATTTGATCGCCATGGAAAACTGCAATATACGAATGTATAAACAAAGATTACAGTACATGTTAGTTGTTCTTAGTTTCGAGTAAATTGTGAAATTTAGTGTTTTCATAAATGGTGTTCTATTTCCAGTCCTTTCCTCAAGAATGTTAGTTACCTACATTAGGCGTGTGAGATTAGGTACCTGCAAGTTGTTTCGTGTTGGAAACTGGGGGTCATTAACTTGCTGCGTAACTTCGTGGCTAAAATTTAACAAGAGGCCCCTTTGGTACTATTAGGTATACCAGTGACAAGGTATGGAGCCTCCTGAACCAGCTAAGCGTGTGCTGAGGCTAATTTCTTACCTGTTAACCTAAATTGGTACTGAAATCACTCGAGGCCGCAGTGGTAGGTATTCAGGTACGGGGTAAGAATGACGAGGAGCCACCTCGGTCAACTTGGTGAGCACTAAGAGCCGCCTGTCTTTCCTAGTCAACCTAAAATGCTGAATTCAGAGATAAAGCGTAAATAGATGTGACTCTGATAGGATTTATAGGCCTGGCCCCATCTTCGATCGTGATTTAAAAACGCCTACCAGTTCGAGAAGGCAGTATAGCTTCCTCACTTGAATTACATGAACGCATAGAATAGTTGGGTAGGTTCATTCGCTGGACAGGTGGAGCATCCATGCATGGGTTACATGCATTTGAGACCACCCAACACCTTCATGTATCTTCCAAGTTTCACCTCTTTACGATGATTTGCAGGGGATTTATGGGTGCTACGAGGATGCGCAGACGAAAATTATAGTTCGATTTTAATGATTTGGATACCGCGTGCACCCTCAAAATGTTAGCTCTACGACTATTTTTCGTGTAGTTAGAAGTGTTGCAAGGAAGCGTGTTGCATATCACAGCATTATTCCTGATCGACCCTCCAAATTTGAACTCATTTCAATTATATTTAAGGTAGTTATGGGCGTTTAAAGTATTTGACGTTTCCGCACGCGCAGACGAAAGTTACAGTACTTTTTCAATGATCTTGGTACTGGACCATCTGTGACCCAACTCGCACCTACCCTCCACATTTCTGTCCATTTCGACAATTATTTCAGGTAGTTATGGGCTTTACAAGGAATTGATCACAGACAGACAGACGGAACAAAATAATGTTCCTTGATATCAGACGGACGGAACAAAATAATGTTCCTTGATATCTGAAACGTAAAAGTGGAAGTTTCATTTTGGAGGACATACATTTTTTTCGTCAACGGCACGAATACAAAGCTTCCCCTACCTTCCTAGTGAGGAAGCAAAAATTCTAAAAATTACCCCTTTACTTTATTTACGTCCTACTGGCTCATTGCATTACATTAATTGCCAATCCGTGTAAAGTGGGACCACCCTGCACAGGAATAGTAACAACAATGTAATAACCGTTTTTCATTAGGTACCTACCTACAAATTCAAGTCTACCAACCTGCTTCAACAAAACAGACATAAATCCAATATAATCTCCTGTAGGATCGCGAAGGCTGTAAAACTCAAGGGATTGGACTGTACATTAGAGAATTATTAGGTTTATGAAAAGCACAGTAAAAAGGGTTTATCTGCTTGGAGAAACAATAGCTTGAGGGTTTTCACGAGAGAGCGCTAGAAGACAAGGTGGGGTGCGGGTCCTTTGACGAAAAGCTTATGTTTCCAAGCAGAGTTCCGGGGAGGTTCTATATTATGGTAAATTAGACAGCCGATTATTAACGTGAAGCACAAGCAAACTATGGTTGAAAATACTGTTGCCCTAATATCAATGAAAATAGGAAGCAAGAACTATAAATTGAAAGGTAATGTGATAGCACACGTGAGATGGTTCCGATAGCGGAGAGAGAGAGCACAAGGATGAAGGAACTGAAGTAAAATCGTGTTCATATGGATTCTACTCAACACTGGGATAACCGATAGTAGTGTGCTCTACGCAGCAGTCTAGTGAACTAGGTATTTTTTAGAAGTTTTCAACCAGTAAACCTAAATGGCGTTCACCAGCCAAACTAGAACCACCCAAATTTAATAAACTACGAACTTTTTAGTGACGTACCAACTATTCTTTCCAACATTCTATAAATTGAAAGGTAATTCTGTATTCATTTGTAGAATACATAGAATGTTCCAAATTACGAAACATGGTCAGCATGATAAATAGGTACCATCAAAAGGATAAATTTATTGGTTAGGTTTGGATTGGTCTTCCTACTTGATAATGCTGCACTGTATACAAAGGATAAAACTCAAATGAACCTGAAGAAACAATAGCTACCTACCAGGAGTAGCCACACTGATTATTATCAATAATTTTCAGGACACGAGGAAAAGATAAAACTTGAATTTCTAATCATTACTGTAGACTGTAGACTATATTTTAAAAACGTACAAAATTCAAGAATGAAATTCTTTTCGAAATGGGCATAATCTGACACCCCATCAGATGAAACTTAACATTTGGGAACACGGATGGTTGTTACTTAGACAACGTGGTAGTAGAGGTCTACTCAAAAACTCAGGCCTACTGAACCTTCCCCTCCTTTCCATCCATGGGCGGAGATCACACAGCACGATCACTTGCTGTAGGGTAGGGGAATGTCCCCGCACTGTACGCGCCGTATTCAAAGGCGCATACATCTCCTGATAGACTGATCGAGAGGAAATAGGGGGTAAACTAGTAAGTCAGAATATTGACAACATAGTACATTTATTAGTAAAATAGACAACTGTTCTACAGTATTCGACTAGATTTATACTTGACAACCTTCTTCAGTATACAAAAAAAACTAATTTACAACAATCGAATTTTTCAAGACTGTGGTAGTTAACGACATTCAAAGATTCGACGTAACTCTCACTGGGTAACATTAATACATCGTGGTGGTGATTGGAGGAGGAGGAGTGGGAGGGGGTGCATGCGTAGAAATACGGTCTCAACGTAATAAGTTGGTGAAGACCGTTTGGTAAGCTCAAATTATGAATTTCAACATAGGTAGGTACCTAATCCTGAGTCTAAACTTCCAAATCCGAATGTAAAACCAAAATTATAACGCTAAACGTGTTTCGACGAAATACATGTTTGATGTTTGAAGTTGAACATATACCTAATCATCTACCAAAAATTATCAATTCTCACATATTCCAATTCTGTAGAGCGGTAAAATCAGTTGGTGGCCTGCGGACAGTGGATGATTTTGATAGGCTGGGTTTTTATAGGTAGTGTAATTTCAAAGCCAATTTGCAGCACGTTTTCATTTTCACGGTGGTCCCCGATGGTCGACAAGCTACTACAGAAGTAGCAACAAGTTATACATTAGTTGGCTGCGGTCGAAAATTCCATCATCCGATTTGTGTTCATGCAGAGATACAGAGGTCAACAATTTTGATTCCCTGAACCGAATAAATTTTTGTAGGCCGTTGATAAACTTGGACAGAACGTACAAGATCCTGAAGTCAGTGTTTACTATGTTCTGGAATCAGAATTACATGAGCCCATCATGCAATAATAGAAACAAATTTTAATCAGGCCAAACAAGGTTAATTATTACAGTAATATTGGGCCTATATTTTACAGTACTTCAAGGTATCTGGTATTTTGAGATATTTGTACGTGTAGTGGGAGGTGATTCTCGCAACTGGCAGATCCAATGAATTTTTTTAAATTTATTTTTTGATTTTATTGCTGATTTCAAAATTATAACGATGACGATGAGGTTCATTCGCTGGAAAGAGCTTCAGATGATTTTTGAGAGGCAAAATAAATCATATAGGTTTAAATATATATATATATATATATATATATATATATATATATATATATATATATATATATATATATATATATGTGGAAAACTCCTCCGGTGGCTCTCGGGACATGGTTTTGAATAAGCACACGCGATTTCTATCTGAACTGACCGCACTCTATTTACAACTCTCCCTCTTCAATGCACAATGACAACTGCCTTCTATACCGTAGCGCTGATGGCGCTCTCTCTCCAGTGGCGGCCTCTGGTGGCAGTCCGTCTAATGAGAATCAGGATCCCACATATATATATATTTAAAAAACATTCTGGCACCTCAGTCGTGATTGGATTGGCATCAACTAACAGGTTTATGAGCCCACAAAAGTTGAGGGCAGCAGTTGTGGCCTGCCCCATTCAAATGTAAATAGGTAAGTTTATTATTATTTTTTTTTTGCATTTCTCATTGGACCTAATCGAAAATCTGGAATTTCCCACTGGAAGGTTGAACAAAGCATTTCAATTAAACTAAAACCAAATTATCATCAGAAGTTAGACGAAATTGATACGTGAAAATATACGATCTCACTGGTCAAAAAATGCTATGTACTTACATCGATTTGGAAAGAAAATTAGACGAACAAAATATTCAACGAATTAATGGAAATGTAATTGTGACTCCGAAGGAGATATAGAAAATAATGTTAAAGCTACCCTAAGGACAAGAGAGAGTTATACGATATAACTTTATTTCGTACCTCATTTTACAAACTCTTCATTTGAACCATGTGAGATTCATAATGCACGCATAAAGCATTGATAATTACGGTTGGACGACCTTGTTTGGCTGATGCAAGCTCAGACTACCAAGTACCTACGTACTACTCTACCGATTAATTTTGTGTGTTAGTAGGTTCTTGGTAGAGTTTGTGAGAAAGTTAAACTTCCTACTGAGATGAAAAGCAGAAAATATACTGTAGATCTGTACGAGATATCGGAATGTGAAATCGTTCAAATTGGATTAATTCCAGGGGTCCAGGGTTGATTTGTAGCTGGAAACTGGAATGGGTCTATAATTTACCTACTACTGAAACGTGCAATATGAAGGTAGGTGAATATCATCATCTATCAGAGAGTCGGAACTTAATTCCTAATTAGCACCACGTAGTTGTCAACAGCAGAAGTCTATAATGTACTGAACAGTGGCGGATCCAGAGAGGGGCTAAGGGATGGTCAGAAATATAAACTGGATAAGATGTACTTTACTTAAAACTAAAACGCTATTCTATTGTATTAAATACCTTGACCTGCAATTATTGTATTTGAAACTACTTTATTACATATCTCACCTTTACCTCCACAATATGAACAGTGAAAAAAAATACATCAGCGATGGCGAATCATGTAGGCCAGCACAAGCTTGGCTTATAGGCCTACATTATCCTTCGAAATGTACATAATATTATATTATCCAATAAGTAATGGGTGGTATAGGGCGTTTGTCCTAAGAGTTGTGTTTCGGTTTAGATTAGTTTTGTTCAAGCGAATTAGACGGTGGTTCGTGTACGAATCAGTGTAATTTTGTATTACAACTGTTAATTATATAGGTACATGGTGACGGTTTATAATAACTTGGGTCACGCACATTTGAATTGATACTGTGGGTAACCCCCCACAGGTGGAAAAAAACCAGTAATGTCTACATATTGTCACGTTTGTAATATGAAATAAATAAATAAATAAATAAATTTCAATTTCAACGATATTTTCAATGAAAAAAGAATTTGAAGTGTTGTATATTTTTTCCACTCTGCCAGTGACACTAGGCAACTATAATCATGTTGTAGTATAGTTTCACAAAAAATCTACTGTAGAGAGAAAGTGTTTATTAAAAAATAACGCACTTTGATATCTGTTTAAAAGACCAAAATAATCCTACATAATTCAACCATTTTCCGGTTAGTCGGAAACTTCGCCAATCCTGCCCCTCCAGTAGTCGGCCGGGGGGGGGGGGGGGGGGGCTCACAAATCCCCTAGATCCGCCACTGCTACTGAATTGATAAACGGGATTCATGAACTCAGGTTCTTCAATCCTTTCTTATGGTAGGTACGCGAAACTATCACAATACGGTATCATTACGGTAATAAACATTAAAGGATGTATTCACAACAATCTTGAGTTGAACATCTGAATAGGTGACTGATACAATTATGAGATATCCCAGTGATGGGACACTCATTCATAGATAATTTATTTCTGAATTCGTACCCATGAGGTTATTAGCAGTAAATCTGGTCCAGCTGGCAAATATGCGTACTCACAGTGGTAATAAAAATCATCCAGCGGCGTTATTTTATAGAAAAATGGCAATCCAAATACAACCTAGAACAAAATATAATATTTATTTGTGGCTGGTATGGTCACATTTTGAGGGGTTGCTTGAGCGCCTTCCGTCTTTTGCGATGCAGTTTACAATACAGAACCGAAGTGCGTGCTACATATCCTCCCTCCGAAAGGCGCGAGAAGCAGGTAAGATCCGAGCACTCGAAATCACATTACAGTGGTCCGTCTGTAATCCACTGTACAGAACTTCGCCAATCCGGCCCAAACAGTAGTCCGGCGCTTTCAGGAGGTCATGTGGGGAGCATGAGAGGGAAAACATGTTCGGTTTTTACAAGAGCATAATCCCCTGTTTCTGGAGACAAAATGTTAAAGGAAAGATCCAACATTTTTTTTTTATTTTACAGAAAAATTAGGTATTTCTAGCGTAATTACCAACCAAAGAAGCAAAATAATATTGACCTTTTTTTTAGACCTGTTTTCTCAAAAAAATAAATCAATAAATTAAGTGCAGAAATGAAGGCTTCTCTTTCGTTTTTGTCATAACCTACTGTAGGCCTAGTTAATAGATTTTTTTAAATACATGTGTACCTACCTACATATTTTGCAATTGGTATTTTGTGTTATAAACATAGATTTTTTAAATGAACATCCGCTAATCTGGCGTTTCCATCAACCCAGCAGTCCGATAGCAGACCAGAGGCCTGCTATCGCATTACTGAGGAATTGCTGTGCCTATCTATGTTTTAAGTTCACTCGCTTTGTTAGCACTGAATTTTTCTGGTGGTTAGCTGACTCCTAGAAAACAGTAAGAAAACATCCGTGATCCAGTGCCATACTGATATGGGTTTGATAATGGTTTGGAATCGAGAAGGCAGTGCACGTCCAGATCTCCTTCACCCGATTTTCTGTGGACAGGAATGACGTCCAGTGACCTGGCTTTGGATTGTCAGGAAAACACAGTGAACATCCGGACAATATACAGCCAGAAAAGAGTATAAGAATCACTGCGAACGGCCAATCGCCTTTCTGATGGTCGGACAACCGTCAGATGGTCAGTGCGAACAAACTTACAACCATACTCGCCAAGATTGTTGTTGTATTAATTCAAGCGAAGTAAATAAACAACTTTCTTTTAGAGCTTCTGGTTCATCAATTCAAATTATAGGTAGGTAAGTGGAAGCAACAGGTTTCTGGGTTACCAAGTATGAACGACTTATACAAAAAACTGGAGATGAGGTCGGTAGGAACCTCACAACAGAAAATAGATATACATTATTACCAAATTATTTGAAGTATATCTACCAACGGGTGTTAAAGAGTTAAATAACAACTACCTACTGTACATCGACTGGTACATTTATCATTGTAAATAATAATTGGCAGCATTTATGAACAGGTACTCTGGTTCTGGTAACTTTAAATAAAAACGGATATCAGTCTATGAGTTGATATTTAATTATAGCTAGAGCATGAATGAAAAGCAATATGATAATATATATGATATTTATATGAACTTAAATAGGTGAATCGTAATTAGAATAGCCGAAGGTCAGTGTACTAACAAAACGACTGCTATGAAAAGTGAATGCAGAATGAGGTAGGTAGTTGACATAAGCTTATTTACAAGTCAATTGGGAACTCCTGCTGAGCTCATATTAGTAAAATACCTACCTAGGTATATTATATCTGATGAAAATAAAACGCCATTTAGACGACAGTAATATTATTTAGACACTATAAATATTTTCAACCATCTTTCGGGCAGTGGTAACTTGTCACACTGTAACCTATTCTACGTTCATAAAAGAATTATTATTAGTACTAAAATAAATTTCACACCCCAGTGAATTGGAGAGTGAAATAATTAGCTATTCCCGAGAAGCAAATTCATCGTAAACTAGTGGGTAGGTACCTAGTTGAGCAGTAACATTGATTCAAACTGTCAGTTACGATGTACCTATAGTAAGAAAAATTTCGTTGAAAATAGATATGTTTAACCAATGATATGTATGAGGAATATGGTAAAGTTGACTGCTCTGATTTGGTTACACACGAAAACTGTTGAGCATCCTTGTTCACATAGTGCGCATTAAGTGTGATGTAGGGAGGTACCTACTTATACTAAGAAGATGAATAGGTAGAAGTAATAATTTTGACTCGTTTTCACTCGAGGTTACTGATACAAATGAACTGATTTGATATATTTACATTAAATTTAAAATGGACTAAAACCAGAATCGAGACAGGTACGAGCAACGAGAATGAATTTTTCAAGTCTGAAAGGAATTTCGCGTAGCAACCGGTGAACAAGTTTAGTAGGCAGTTACTTTTCGCTACATTTTTACAGTGGGATCTGGGTAAGTGGGAAACCTCTGCCTGTGAACAAAAGTCAGGACCGCAGCAAAAGCAGGCCCGGTGGTTGCGTTGCGATTCTACAGATCCACAATTCGAGCGGTGTTTGACTATGGATGCCAATTGTATGGTCAAGCATCCAAGACAGCTCTTAGTGGTTTGGATAAGATCCAGTACAAATGTCTGAGGATATGTATAGGGTACCTTCAATCGACGCCTATTGTTGTAATGTTACAGGAATGTAACGAGCCCCCGCTTTGTCTGCGTCGTTGTTTACTGTCTGACAGATTTTTGATTCGCGTCCAAGCTTATCCCAGCAAATTACTCAGAAAACTGCACAGGCTAAATGAGCACGATTTACTGTGTAACTTCTAGATAAGGAAACCTTCGCCCCCCCTGGCGGCTAGTTTTGCCTCAACAAATGTTTACGGTGACGTTATCTACTCCAGCAGGATATTGCCAGTGTTTCAGGTCGACGTGTCCATTATAAAGTACAGTGTGGGATACAGCATTGTTGACGTTGACAAGCTTGGAGGATCTCGAGAGGCTTCAGCACGGTTTGCAGAGCAAATGCAAACCAGGTTTCCAGGTGGATATGTGATCTACACAGATGGGTCGAAAGCTGTGGATGGTTGTGGTTGAGCGTTTTTCGACCCACAGGTTGGAACTGGTAGAGCCTTCAGACTCCCCAAGTTAGCCTCGAGTTTTACTTGTGAAGTTGTTGCAATCCTGGAGGCCCTGCGGTATGTTGGGATCAGAGATGAGGAGTCAACCATTGTAGTTACTGACTGCCGGAGCGCCATTTTGAAGCTTTCCAACTTTGTTATAAAGGCCAACTTCAACCATATCCTCATGGAAATACTACAGATGTTGTTAAACATGCAAGGGGACGGTCGACGAGTTCATTTTGTATGGACGAGATCACATGTTGGTGTTAGCGGCAACGAAATGGCCGATTCTCTGTCCAATGCGGCTCGACAAAACGGAGTGGATCTGGATATTCGAATACCATTCACCGACATCTACGTGAGGCTCCACGAAGAACTGAAGGTCCGATGGCAACAGCTTTATGATGAAGCCAGAGCGGGCATAAGATACCGCGGGCACAACCCTCAAATTGGGGTCAAACCTTGGTTTTCCCAGTTTGAGCTGAGTAGACCGGAGATAAGGGCAATAGCCCGTTTACGCTCTAACCATGCTTTGTGTGGAGTTTACTTGCACCGAATCGGTATGGTCAACGTTCCAGCGCGCGAATTTTGTCAAGATCAGGAAGACGACCTAGAGCATAGGTTTATGATTTGCCCGAGATTCGATCTTGCAAGACGTCGGGTGTTAGATGCGTGCGTTCATCATTTGGTCAATCCAGTGAACTTTCCCGAAATGGTGCATTCGCGGAGTTTTATAGTTTTCAAAGGCATTTGTTCATTTATCCAAGAAGTAGGAATCAAAATTTAATTTTCTTATTCATTCGTCTTTATTTTTCGTTCTTTTATTGCAACAGTAATGTGAACTAACAAAATAAAATTACTTCATGGCTATAATCTGTAGCCCTTCTGTAGGGGGGATGATGGATGGGTTCATTTCGATTATTGCGTGTTTTTTGTATGGTGTAAAGAGTGTAGTGTCTTTGACAAATTTCCTGATAAGTGTGCTAAAGTGTTCGACGGGACTTTTTCTTAGTGGGGCCAAATTATTTTCGTTGATAAAATCGTGAACAAGTTTGTCGTTATCGGGTTCATTCATTGCCTTTACTGCTGCATTAACTTCATCGGCCTTAGTAACAATAATGTGGTCGTCTGATTTTTGTTTACTATTTTCATTAATAAACCTTTGGAATCGACCATGATTTTCTTTAGAGTAGATCTTAAAATTGATTGTTCATTGGAGGGCCTGTGTTTGTTGGTATATTTCAGTCGTTCTTCTTGAAAGATTTTGGCAGATGCCGACTTCTTTATATGGAAGTATACTTTATATGCCAACAATTAGAGGCCGTCCAACGATCAATCAATTTTGAAATCTATTCTAAAGAAAAAATCAGGCGACCACCTTATTATAACTAAGGCCGATAAAGGTATTGCAGCAGTAACGGTGAGGAATGAACCAGATTACGACAAACTTGTTCAAGATTTTATCACCGAAAATAATTTGGCCCCACTAAGAAAAAGTCCCGTCGACCCGTCGAACACTTCAATAACCTAATCAGGAAATTTGTCGCAGACACCAATAATCGAAATAATGAACACGCAATAATCGAAATGAACCCATCCATAATCCCCTCCATTATAAGGTCTCCCACAAACTCATAAACATGAACATTCGTCCAGTTGTAAGTTACACCGGAAGCCCAATCCAAAAATTAGCAAAGAAATCAAACAAATAATTTAAACAAATGACAAATTTTCTAATAGTAGGACTCGTTGATCTGCCGACCTCTAACAGTGGGAATTGGCCCCGCTTTGTTGCTTTGTGTTGTTTCGCTAAGAATCGAAGTTGACTGTTACCTATCTTTATTGAGCTCACTCGAGTTTTTTAAGAAAATTTTTTTATGTCAACCCTGTAAGTACATTTTTTCTACAATACCTACATGACAATGCATTGCTTTTCCCAGTTTAATTCAAAATTCAAATACATTCTAAATTTTATCTTCTTTGTACTTCTTTCTGTAAGTGGGATACTCGGGTTAGTGGAAAACCTCTATGAGTAGGATTCAAAAGCTGGTCCTTTCAACCCCCACTTATCCAGGTTCCACTGTAATTGTTACTAAACACTCATATTATAAAAGAAAGAGCATCCTTGAGGTTATTCATATTTAGGTAGGCACAGGGAATTTGAGTAACGCATCCCAAATAGTACCTTATATACCTACTCTTGCATACTTGCAGTATAAATATGCTATTCAATCTCAAATACCTCCATAACAAACTTGGATCCAAATAAAAATGTACACATTTTTATTTTTGATGGAATGCTGACTGAGTTGGACAAATAAAACTGTACGTACAGTTTTCAAGCCCAGTGGCTAAACAATATTGCAATGCGTTTGAACCATTGGCTGATAAAGACAAACATTGGGAGGAGGGGGGGATCATGTTTATAGACCGGAATATATTCCTAGCTACCAAGATATATAATTATACACTGTACACTGTAGTCCAAAACTCCCGGCTATTTATTGGCCGTTCAGGAAAATTTCGTACTATCGTAACCACGAGAATCCAGAAATCGATTCTACTACCGATTTCCAACAAAAATTTCCGCCTTGCAATTTACTTAACGCTTTGCTTTTGAGATTTTATTCGTTTTTAAGATTTTTTCCTGTTTTCGACCTTAAACCGCTAAAACAGCCATAGCCCACATAAATTACGTTGTAAAATCAAAAATAAGGCTACCTTTGAAAATACCGTTAAATTTCTCATCAGAATATGGACCTAACACAAATTTTGGAGTACATTCCGCGAGCGAAAAACTGAACTGAAAATAACATTTTCTCAAAGTTTAAAAACACTGTTTTCTCAAAATGTCTGTACGCCTCAGAAATAATGGGTGATTGAACGTACATCTGACGGAAGAAACTTACTCAGAATTTCATCTTTCCAACGACGTGGTTATTTTTCATTTTGCTGCAATAAATTAGGAGATAAATTCAAGTTTGATGCAAAAAACCGTGTTTTCCGAGGGAAGAGTGTTTTAGGGTATAATTTATGACGACGCGATCTGACCATGACTAGAGGAGTTAGATGTCGTTTTCCACGTAATTTTTCACGCTGAACTGAATGGTGACACACCCGAACCTCCCGTGAATGTTCTCCCAATATTTGTGTTAGGGTATATTCTGCATATCCTGATAGTAAACTTGACGATCTTTCTAACGGTGGGCTTATTTTCAGTTTTACAGTTTAATTTAAGGGAGTTATGGCCATTTTAGTGGTATGAGGTAGAAAACACGAAAAAATCTCGAAAGTGAAAAAAACTCACGAAAACAAAGGGTTGAAAAAATTGCAAGGAGGAACTTCTTATTGGAAATTAGCATAGAATCGATTCCTGAAGTTTCGTGGTTACTGAAAGGAAATTTTCCAGAATTGTCAGTAAATAACCGGGGGTTTTGGACTAAACTGTGCGTGATTAGGCCGTATGGCTTTTTATTATAAATGCAAAATCAGAGCTGATATTCACACTCTTTTGTAAATTAGTTTCATGGAAAATAAAGGACACTAAAGGAACTTCAAGAAACGACTAACGGTGCAATTAAATTACTTAATCTTACGGCGCATTTTCCCAAGGCGGAAAAAATTGTCCGAAGTTTGAACAAAACAAACTAAGAGAGTCAGGACGGTCATTATCATTAGCCTCATAGTTAGTCAACTTCTCTTGCTTCCAGTCTCGTTCATGAGGTTTATCTTGATTTCTTGAGGTACTTTTGTATACTACTCAATACAAGATTTCAACTGAATGTTCTGTTCAACAACATTTTTCGAGTTCAGTTAATGGCAGTTACCGGAAACCAAAAGCCATCAGACAACATTAACTCCTCGTGGGTAAAAATAATAGGTAAGTATCTAAAATTAACTCAGGTAGATCCAGTTTCGTTGCATGACTTCTCGGGAATAGCTGAGTGGTAACTTTAGGGCTTACAGTTCAAGCTCCTCAGCTTGGCTGAGTTCGTTACAGGAACAACAAAACAATCTCACTCATATTCATAGCTGAACAGCTCAATGCATCAAGACCCAGACGGATCAATGATCAGCGGTACCTAGTCGTTAGATGCAATTAAAGTCTTACCATACTGTTGCCTAAAAGTTTTAATGGGCTATGCACATGACTTTCAGTATTTTTTATTGATAGAGGACAGCTTCAAATTTCTTAAAAAAGAGGCTCCTCCGAAAAAATTAGCACTCCTTGACTTTTCAAGAATAAAATAGAATTGAAACAAATCCCGCTTGAAAAAAAAGGCGCTTTAGGTCCCATGAATTGGTGACGCTTCTGACTGGTCGGATCACGCCACGCGGTGAACTTGCAAACCCTCAACATTCTATTGGGGTTTACAGTCTCCATACGGCAATAACTGACCAAATTGAAACGAGTTGGGGAAAGGAAAAAATATGAAAGGAAAAAATGGAAGCGGGAATTCTGTTGAACTCACCACTCACCCGAAAGTCACTGTTAGTGCTAGAAGCCCGATCAGCTGACGGCGTTACAGTATCCGTGAACTCTATTTCAGGGAGGACGTCACAAGACTTCTTGAGTGGTGACGTACAAATTGCACCGTCAGGACACGGCCAAACACGCGCCAGGCTTCAAACCAACCCGTTTTCAAATGTTAATTTGACTGTTTTCAAATTTGACGTTTTCAAATGTTAATGTGACTGTTTTTTACCGTGTTAGGTGATAATGCACCTACTGCGGCTACTAAAATAACTAATTCATGTAGTGTTTTTTTTCATTTTCCATGTGCATAGCCCATTCAGCAATGGGTGGTATGGCGGGTACTTAAAAAAATCAGCTGTTTTTCGTGGGCCCTCACCCATTGCTACAGATCATGTTATTCTTCCCTCCATACATATTAAGTGCAGTACTTCCATACCACTATTATCTTCAAGAATTGAAGCAAATCAGAGGTGCTTGTCTTGTGAAATGAATTGTAAGAATCGTGGTATGGAAGTAATGACTCATTGAGGTCAACATTTTTATAGTGTAATAAAATGCGCAGCGCGTTGAATAAAGGAAATGAATGCAGGGATGTGGGAATGTCAAACGTAGCTCTCCTCTTTGTTGCAGTGCCCTCCGTGCAGCAGTTTCATTGATTTGGAGTCTTCTAGAGAAATCACCCGCACAACGCTGCGCCTGAAAACAAAACAAATTTTTTTAATATTCAAAGTGGTTGTCGTATTAAAAGTGTAGTGATCGTGTCTGGTTAAAATATTCTACCTATACCCATCGCCCTGACTCATTCAGTGTTGTAGGACCAGATAATTTTCATGTACGGTAATGTCACTGGTAGTTGACCATGTACTAGTAGTTGACCTTTTCAGGAGAAAAGCTCGAATATAAGGTATATCATTTTGTGTCATTGTGTGTGTGCAAACCTGCTATTAGATGCTAATGCCATCTAGCAACACTTGTTATCAACTTGGAGATAACAGGCCTACCTGTTGAATAATGGTGGACGCTGAAAAGTAGAAGGTTAGTGATTCTGTATTTTCACACCCCCCCCCCCCCCCCCCAGTTGTTTGTGACTTTCGTTTAGAGTTGACCTAGTTTTTGCGTAACTACAGCTACTTCTTTTCATTTCTCATTGTCTTGACCACTATTTTGGTGTGGTCAACTACTGGATATGGAAGTGTTGATTTTCAGAAATTGACCCTACTGATGTTTCAAAAATAATGTCTCTCAACGTAGAAATGAGTATAATGTCGAAGGTAAAAGTATTTAAAATAATGCCACAAATTTTCAAGTCCTTCCAGTAGATGAGTGCCTAGGTCAACTTCTGACGCAACTGATGGTCACCTACTGAATTTCCTACTCCCATAGCTATACTTGTTTATTTTCAAGCGACTGATAAAGGCGGAAGAATAGAACCATAATTGAAACAAATCAATGAATACAATAATTACCAAACGGATAATCTGAAGAAATGAAACTTAGGGAATCTGTTGGGGCTAGTCAATTTGAGATCTGCCACCATCAGAATACCAACAACCATAATGTGATAGGGAACGTATCGGAGGGTTGCAGGGAAGGATGATGGTGGGGTGACTATGGTAAAATCTCTTCCTAGATGTTTCGATTTCCTTGCAACTTTATGAATCTGCCCCCTTGCCGTAAACTTGGAATCGGAGGTCTTCAATATCGTAAAAATGGGGCTGGAATGGGGCAGTTGGGAAAAACTGCCTAACATTTGTAATAAAACAAAAATACCTACCAGCTAGGTCTGATTTGAATGAATACTTCCGAAGATCGTTGATATTATATTTAGAACCACCGGCATGTTGAAAATATAATACGAGTAATTCTCGTAGCTACTGAGGTGGAGATGGTTGTGAAGTGTACAGTAAGGCAATGAAGCAAATCCATTGGTACGTTTACGTTTGATTGGTTGCATTTACAAAATAGGTACAGGATCTGTCAGAATAACGCATGTTTTCCAAAATGTTTTTCATTACTTCTACTACTACTACCTGCTACATCACAGTCTAGATGAACATTCTAGATCATCGCGTTTTCGCCATACGCCATTACTCCCAAAATGGAGAATCTGCCGTTCAAACACAGCGAGATTTTGAACTCATTTTCAGATTCACATTGTGGGACAGCTCCTGACTGTCGTACGATCTTGAGATGGGTCGCCACGTTCAATGCAACAGACGGTACGGAGATGAGGAGAAGACCTATCAGACGAAACTGGACTATTATAGGACCCCAGAAAACATGGATACTGTTAGGGTGGAGAACCCCTACTGATTGCTCCCACGCCTCTTCTCTTGGGGTCAATCAGTCACAGGTGCGTCGGATCTCAAGAAAGGCGTTATCGTTTCAACCCTACAAAATCCAAGTGTGCCAAGAACATGGTGGATCCACGGGGAAGCATTGCGCGAACAAACTGAACAGTAGGGGTTGTTTCCGCCATTTGAATTGCGGCGGGCGTCCGCTCTTTAATTAATCGATTTATGGATTGATCGAATTGATCCAATTCCACGAAACCGGTAGTAGCCTTCCTCGAAATCTGACTCACTCTCTCGTTGTTCTCTCTCTCGCACAAAAGTACCGTACAGACCTTGTAGTTTCCGCTCAATATCACGGATCGGATTGGAGAAAACCTGTCATTAACGTCGCACTGAAATTTGCCCACAGTAAATTTATTGTTGTGCTCTAAAAGTAAATTGGCAACTTTCCCTTGCGTCTCCGGCACGGCTACGTCTACCAACTCACCTCACCCGGCGCCGGGAAGCAGCGAAGATCGTCGAATTCGTAAGTCAACCAATATACTTGACGATAAAAGTTTGCCAATTGAAATTTGTGCAACAAGTAATTATTTTGTTCAAAGCAGTTTCACTGCCCCCGTCCGTAGAATTCGTTCCATACAGTCCACTTAACACGCCCGAATTTTCCCAAGTGGGGAGTTTCGCCTCCTTATAAAACAAGGAAGTTATTCGCCCACATTTCTTGGTCCTGGCGAGCCAAATCATTTAATTATCCCTTTGTATCCTCTCAACGATTTCTAAATACCTACTTATGGTCTTGGTTGCCCCACGTGCATGAGAGAGAATATTTAGATATCCAACGTTTTTTTCTATCATTAGTTGTTGCAAAGTTAATATTTCTTGTTCCTAACCTATTAATTAAAATATCTACTTTCATTTCCGTGCATTGTTAATTTTATCCAGTAAACTGTAGAGATCGCGCAGGTGGTTTTTTGCGGAAATTCGTGTGAGATTCGGGGGTGAGTGGATGCCAGTTTAACGACGCCATTTCACATCCATACATGTTAAAACTAGATAGGTACCTACCTAATTAATTCTTGAACCGTTGAACCAAACTCACAACCATGCCCAAAGAACCACAATCTGGCGCAGGAATGGAACAAACGGAACTCATAGCAAAACAAGAGTATTATATGAAATTACGAGAAACTGCATTCACTCAATTACAAGCTACCTTTGATGCTTCTAAAGCTGTCGGAGCTGGATCGATAGCACAATTTTTGGCGCGATGCAATGAAGTTGGTGATATTCGCGACCGCTATTATGGATATTGCGACGCGCTTACTGAATTGAATGTACTGTTGCCTGATAAACAGCGTAGAGACGTAACGAATGCTTTGGCCGCCTTTGATGAGATTTATTTTGAAATAAGAGCATTGGAAGGAAATATCCGCACACGATTTGAAAGTAAAGGTAATGCTGTTTCGGATATTAGATTGCCACGAATCGATGTTCCAGTTTGGGATGGGCAGCTTCACACCTTTCAGAATTGGTGGGCGCTCTATAACGCTGTTGTGCATAAATGTTCATATCCAAACACGGCAAAGTTCGCGTACCTACGATCCTTGTTATCGGGACAACCTCTTAATCTTATTGACACAATAGAGATATCCGATGCCAACTATTCACTTGCCTACAGTAAGCTTGAAGAAACTTATGCGAATAAACGGGTGCTTGCCGCTTATCACGTAGATAGTATGCTTGAATTTAAAACATTGTCTCGAGAATCAGCTACTGATCTCAGAACCTTTTTGACTGTGTTTGATACAAATTATAAAGCGTTCCAGAATTTGGACCTCAATTCCCATTCTGATTTCCTTATATTCCAATGCGGTCTACGTGCACTTCCTCCTTCACTCAGAATTCTGTTTGAACGATCAGTACCTGCTACTACTGAAGTCCCTACCTTTTCTGATCTCATCAAATTTGTTCGTGAGCAATGCCGCATTAAGGAATTTTTTATGCCAGTAACCTCAACGCCTACAAATAGTAACACCAACTACAATCGCAATTCCAAGTTCTCGCAAAAAACGCAGTTTCCAAAAGCAACTTCGTTGCTTGTCAACGATGTCAACGAGCCGACGAGTACCCCAACAAATAGTTCATCAAGTTCTAATACCTCTAATTGTACCGCGGTTTCTGAGCCTGCTCATCATATTATTAACTCGCCATCTACAGTTACAAATTCATGTCCAGCATGCGCAGAAAGTCATAATATATATAACTGCCAAGCATACAAAAAAATGGCACCTTCTGAACGATATGAATTCATTAAAGCTTCCCATCGGTGTTTCCGGTGTCTTGGTCGGCATTCTAAGCTCCACTGTAGGTCCAAAGGTAGATGTGGAACTTGTCAAAGTAATCGGCACCACTCTACACTTCACAACGAAAATATTTCGGCACGCCCTTCACCCTCCACAAATAATGAGTCAAGTAATCCAACGAACAGTACTACACTAATAACTATCGCCCCCAACGTTCAAAGTCTGCCCAAATCCCAGCCAACGCCGTCATGTTCCAGGGTCAAAACTCTCGTGACCAGTCCGTCTGTTATGTCCACTTACGTCCTACTCGGAACAGCCCAAGCATTCCTTAGGAATGGGTGGGGTTCCTGGTCCCCCATTCGGCTCGTGATAGACATAGGGTCGCAAGTCAATCTCATTTCCAGAGAATGTGTCCAACGTCTAGGATTGACTGTTATACCTAGAACCACCGAAATATCTGGTGCCATGGAACAAGTGGTCGGTACATCAAGCTGTATGGTTTCATGTGTGCTTGCTCCTGCTCCAAATGATAGTCCTCAGTTATGTGCTCCAGCTGTAGTTATTCCAAAGGTCTGCTCCAGTGCTCCCTCGATCAACCTCCCCAATGCATTGTACGAACGGTTCTCACATCTTCAATTGGCCGATAAAACCTTTCATCAACGAGGGTCCATTGATTTCCTTCTGGGAGCTGGGTTGTATTCGCAACTGTTCAAACCTGGATATGAGATTTTGCATGGTGAACCAGCTGCAATCCAAACTATTTTTGGTTGGGTAGTGTTCGGCAATTTCAACGTTTCCCCTTCTATATCGCTCAAGGTCAGCTCGACACCCTCACCCGAGCATGGTTTGAATGAATTAGTGCAAAGATTTTGGAAAGCAGAAGAAGTTGAATCTGTTGTCCATCATGATCCACTCCATCTAGTCGCCGAACAGCACTTCCAGGAAACGCACAGTCGTTTAGCAGATGGTTCGTATTGTGTACGGCTTCCATTCAAGACAGATGGAAACATTCCTCCGTTTGGGCAAAGCAAGGAAATCGCAACTCGTCGTTGGTATAACGTTGAAACCAGACTCCGACGAAACGCTGTATTGTATGAGGCATACAATGCATTTATGCGAGAATACTTATCCCTTGGCCACATGGTTCCTACCTCTAAACCTGGCTCCTACTATATTCCTCACTTCGCCATCACCCGAGATTCTGCTACTTCGCCTCTCCGTGTTGTATTCGATGGTTCCTGCCGTGATACTTCCAACGTTTCCCTGAATCAACGCTTGCTTCCAGGACCGCCCCTGCAAAAGGACATCACAGAAGTCATCACTTGTTTCCGCTTGAAGGCCGTAGCAATAACAACGGATATTAAAATGATGTATCGGAAGATTTGGCTGAATGATGAAGACTGCAAATTTCAGCATGTGCTTTGGCGTCCGTCTGCGGACCAACCTCTTCAAGAATTTGAGCTTCGAACTGTAACCTATGGTCTCTCCTCTGCTCCGTTCCTCGCTCAACGTGTACTTGCTCAGCTTGTCATCGATGAAGGAGCTAGGTTCCCCGAAGCAGCCAAGGCAATTACAAACAGCTGTTTGATGGATGATATTTGTTGGTCCTTAGATTCTGTTGAACAGGCAATTGACTTTAGAAACCAATTGATAGAGCTTCTGTCCAGGGCTGGCTTTGAGCTCCGCAAGTGGTCTTCAAGTGATCCCACTGTGTTGGAGGGCGTTCCTGAGGAACACCGAGCCAAGGTGTTGAATCTCCGTCCTAATGAAATGGAGTCACTGATGATCTTAGGACTGCGATGGTACCCCCGTGAAGATGCATTCTCCTACAAGATCAAAGTTCCTGAACGTGCTTTCACCAAACGTGCAATTTTATCGCAAGTGGCGTCCATTTTCGATCCCCTTGGGTGGTTGTCTCCAACAGTCTTCTGGACGAAATGTTTTTTGCAGGAACTTTGGTCAAGTGGGTTGGATTGGGACACCCCTCTTTCTGATGAGCATGCTACACGGTGGGCGGAGTTCTCCAACGAGTTGAAGGATCTTTCGCGGGTCAGAATCCCTCGGAATTGTGTAAAGCCCGAACTGCCTAACCAGCAGCTCATTGGGTTTTGTGATGGTTCGACCTTGGGATACGGAGCCGTGGTGTACTTGAGATGTTCCTCCGTAGATGAATCAGAAGTATCTGTACATCTTCTGAAGTCCAAAACGAAAGTTGCCCCATTAAAGGTACAGACCGTGCCACGCCTCGAGCTGAATGGAGCATTACTGCTCTCCAAGTTGGTGAGAACCTTCGATGTCGTTAAAAGTGAGTTAGGTGTTTCTGAGACTATTCTTTTCACCGATGCATCTACTGTTCTTTCCTGGTTACGAACACCAACTCACCTTCTAAAAACGTATGTGGGTAACAGAGTGGTTACAATCTTGGATTCTGCACCCCTGGAGCAGTGGCGACATATTCCATCCGGTATGAACGGTGCAGACTGTGCCTCAAGAGGTATGACCCCAGTGCAGCTGGTGAACAGTTCTTCTTGGTGGGCGGGACCTGAATTTTTAAGTTCTCCTATGTCAACATGGATTGCCCCAACGTCAAACGTAATACCTATTGGCTACAACGCTGAGATCAAGAACAAAGCTAACCCACAGCCACAAGTACTAGTTGTATCCCGCACCTCAACGTCTAGCAATTTCATTGTCACAGCTATGTCAATGTTCTCCTCCTTAACTAAACTGAAACGAGTCCTCGCTTATGTCCTACGTTTTACAAAAAACTGTCGCCTCTCTAAAGGTCAACGTATTACTGGTTCTTTGACAGTGGCTGAATTACAGCATGCGTTCGACCTTTGTATAAGAACCACTCAGCAGCAATATTTCTCCAACGATATCCGTGCAATCCGGAAAGGTAGGTTCGTGTCTAAAAGGTTGATTCCTTTTTCACCCTATATTGATTTTCAGGGTTTTGTGCGAGTCGGAGGCCGGTTAACGCACTCAAATTTACCTTCTAATGCCAAACATCCTCTCTTGCTTCCGCCGCAGGCCCCTCTCTCACAAATGATATGTGATTATTACCACTTGGTTTTGCTCCACGCTGGGCCTCAAGCAACACAGGCCATGATCCAAAGGTATTTTTGGATTCTGTCTTTGCGCCCACTCCTCCGTAAGCAAATCCACAAGTGCATCATATGTTTTAAGACAAAGGCAAAAATGAAGCACCCGGTAATGGGTGACCTTCCACCATCCCGGGTAACTTGTGCACCTCGCGCCTTTACTAACACAGCTGTTGATTTCGCAGGGCCACTGTATATAAAGCAAAGCACACGGCGAAATGCTCCAATGGTCAAGGCTTATGTTTGTGTTATGGTTTGCATGGCCACTAAGGCCGTTCATCTTGAGCTTGCGAGTGATCTCTCAACTCCTGCCTTCCAGGCTGCACTCGATCGTTTTGTGGCGAGACGAGGACTCTGCTCGCAGATATTTTGTGATAGAGGGACCAACTTCGTTGGCGCCTCAAATGATGCAAAGACTATAAAGGAGTTTTTGCTGCGCTCCGAGCCTGCGGTCGCTGATTACCTTTCGTCGCGGGAAATTCAGTATACGTTCAACCCCCCTGCGTCCCCTTGGATGGGAGGTATTTGGGAGGCAGCCGTCAAGTCGTTCAAGAATCACCTCACAAAAATAACGCATCACCGCTCCTTGACGTACGAAGAAATGAATACCTTCCTCTCAAGAGTGGAGGCTGTGTTAAATAGTCGCCCATTATGTGCCGTCAACGATGATCCCTCAAATGATGCTAATTTCTTAAGTCCAGGCCATTTTCTTGTTGGTTCAGCGCTTCTTAGTCCACCAGAGCACAATTTGCTTCCTGTTCCAGAGAATCATTTATCTCGATGGCAGCTCGTCCAACGTGCAAGTCAAGAGTTTTGGAGGCGATGGTCGGTGGAGTACCTACACACGCTGATACAGAGAAAAAAATGGACCACACCTCTTCCTCCTCTTCATGTAGGACAAACCGTCTATATTGCTAGAGAAGACACCAAACCTTTACAGTGGCCACTTGGCATTATCTGCAAGCTGGTCTCTGGGCGGGATGGGGTAGTGAGGGTAGCGGAAGTGCGTACCACTACTGGTTGTTACACCAGACCGGTAGCAAGGTTGATACCTCTACCTTTTGATACCCAATAATATATCTAATGGTGTCTGGGGGGGGGGGGGGGAATTAAAGTTGAGGTTTAGTAATATTAGGTTCGTTCAATAATCCTTTATTATCTTGTTCATTAATTAAAACTAGTAGTTAGGCTATTCGTATACAATTTGTTCGTCTGTCATTTGCAACGTATATTAAATATCCTTTGTTAAATCTCCAATGCAAAATTTATAACAATTTTGGGTGGGCGGTGTTTCCGCCATTTGAATTGCGGCGGGCGTCCGCTCTTTAATTAATCGATTTATGGATTGATCGAATTGATCCAATTCCACGAAACCGGTAGTAGCCTTCCTCGAAATCTGACTCACTCTCTCGTTGTTCTCTCTCTCGCACAAAAGTACCGTACAGACCTTGTAGTTTCCGCTCAATATCACGGATCGGATTGGAGAAAACCTGTCATTAACGTCGCACTGAAATTTGCCCACAGTAAATTTATTGTTGTGCTCTAAAAGTAAATTGGCAACTTTCCCTTGCGTCTCCGGCACGGCTACGTCTACCAACTCACCTCACCCGGCGCCGGGAAGCAGCGAAGATCGTCGAATTCGTAAGTCAACCAATATACTTGACGATAAAAGTTTGCCAATTGAAATTTGTGCAACAAGTAATTATTTTGTTCAAAGCAGTTTCACTGCCCCCGTCCGTAGAATTCGTTCCATACAGTCCACTTAACACGCCCGAATTTTCCCAAGTGGGGAGTTTCGCCTCCTTATAAAACAAGGAAGTTATTCGCCCACAGGGGTCCTAATCGATTTCGTCCAGTAGGTCTTCTCCTCATCATCGTACCTGTTGCACTGAACGTGGACACCCATCTCAAAATCGAATTGTAGTCAGGAACCGTACCACGATGTGAATCTGAAAATTGATCGAAAACTCTTACTGCGTCTGAACAACGAATTCGGCATTTTGGAAGAAACGGCATAAGGTGAACACGCGGTGATCTACACTCCACATCGTGGTGTAAACTGAAACTCATGCTTCTCTTATTCCCAACAAGATGTCCCCCATTCCTATAAGACTATGAGACCATAGTCTATTAGGAATGGGAATAGACCATAGTGTATTAGTAAGGTGTATTAGTAGTGTATTAGTAGACTTGGTCTATTCCCATTACTAACACACTATCGTCTATTCCCATTCCCAATAGACTATGGTCTCATAGTCTTATAGGAAAGGGCGACGGCTTGTTGGAAATAAGAGAAGCAAGAGTTTCAGTTTACAGTTGTTAATAGTCTATTCCCATTACTACATATGAGACCATCCCACTCGAAGTACTAGCATTTTTAAAAACATGCGTTCATTCTGATGGACCCTTTGAATATGGAATTCCCCACCCCATCAAGTGATCAATTAATTTTGGTAACACATGTACATTAGGTACCTACGCAACGCCTCTTGTCCTTGGCTATATATATATATTAAAAAGTAGTCTTCTCGGCAAGACTTCCAATGTACAGTAGCGCTCCTATAGCATACCCGACACACTACTAATTGTGTTATTCCTCAATGAAATAGACTCTTTGTTCGATCCTCCATGAAATAGACTCTGTGTAGAGTAACAACACATATTAATCAAAATAATCCGATGTATAATTATAATCAGATAATCATATAATTATTCAGTATAATTATACTCCTTCGTGTAATATGTATAATTCCGAATATTCGAAAACAAGTAGTTCCGCATGTGATCAAGTTGGCACTTCGTCCAATTCCTTTGTTCTTAAAAGGCAGTCGCCTCACTCTGTTCTGCTCCGCCTTCTGCTATACAGCCTTTTCAGCGTAATACTGTTTTCTGTGCAATCATACAAATTCATATTCCGTTTTGTCTCTCCGAAATACAAGGATTCCGTATATCAAGAACACTCGTTTGTTATTGACTTCACCAAATATGTAAGTCTATCTGATTCAGTAATATTCGTTATAAAACCTATCGAACAAAACCTCGCTCACCTCGCTTTTGAAACCGATGTTCTGGCACGATATCGTTAGACGTCATCTGAACTAAGTTTCTATAGCAAATTAATGATCGAGATGCGTATAAGCGCCCAAAAGTAATTCTTGGTCGCAGTGATAAATATGTTAACAATGATTTGGTTTCTCTCCCGGAGTATTGTCTAGGCTCCTTCTTGAGATTGGTCCTTGTCGAGAACGCCATCGTGGTTGCAATCGACGCTCCGCGAAAAATGGCGGACCTTCGCTGTGTTCATTTTTCGGTCCGATTTTGGATTGAATTTTTTTGTTTATATTTCCCCCTGTGCCAGGTGTCGCTCCGAAAACTGACTGTTTTGCTCACAAAATACTGACTACGTACTTACTCGAACGTTTCCGACTGGTTTTTATGTCAAATAAAGGTTCAGAGGGATTTTCTGGTTTCATCACCAAGGTGTTGATTAGGGGGTGACTGAAACGCTCTGTTCACAGGTTCCGGTAATGTCCGGTAGAGCTCTCCTGTGAACAAATTCCGATCGATTTCATAATCGAGAGCGTAAACCGTGCGTTTTTATTTATGTTCCGTCCGATATCCGATTGGAATATGGTACCTAAATTCCTTCGGATGAAATTTATGCTTTCTGTCTCCTAGCGCCATCCGCATCCGGGCGAAGTCGTACACCATCCTTGGCCCTGAAGGTGGGTGTGCGCACGAGTTCGCGCGATAGTGGTGATGCCACTAGCCCGAGTCAGGAAAGATCGACCACGGCCTTTTAGTGCACAGGCTTCCGGTTCTGTTCCGCCTAACGATTAATGAATCACGATAAGAGAATGCATTCTTTGTGGTACATGGATACTTCGTGAGTGGTCGATTCCGGTGCACCTCCGTTCCGTCCGATATTTTTGTTACTCCTGGCGTCAAGTCATATCTGACTAGGGTACCCGGTACGTAGCTCCCAATGGTGGAACGTTGTTAAATGTTCGGGCCCGGGAATAATCATAAAGCACGTATCCAAAAGCGGGGCCTATAAAATCAATAGGCCCCCAAGGGCCGCGACTCAATGGGAAGATCCGTTGGGCAGTCTGAACTTCCTGGAGGTAAAGAACGGTCCGTTGATATTTATGTAACCGTCGCAGAAAGGCCGCACGTATTCCGTCAGTCACCAGGGAGAGTTTTTCCGATCCGAAAAAGCCTTATCATTGTTAACTCAAAATATCTGCAAGGGCCCGAAATGTGCCTCTCCGCTGTCAGTTCCTCTGCTATAAAATTTTCGATGTCTGTATGTACCATGAGGGGTACATAACAGCTCCTTTCGAAATGAGTAATTTCTTTAAATTACCACATCCCTAACTTTGTGTTGAACTGACGATTTGCAATCTAAAATCCGTAAATTTTGTGATAAGAAAAGTCCGTAGATTTGTGAAAAAGTCCGTAGATTCGTGATAAGAAAAGTCCGTAGATTTGTGAAAAAGTCCGTAGATCCGTAATAAGAAAAGTCCGTAGATTTGTGAAAAAGTCCGTAGATCCGTAATAAGAAAAGTCCGTAGATTTGTGATAACAAAATACGTAAATCCGAGATAAAATTCTTTGGAGCATATATCTGAGTAAAGGCACATTTTGGAGGACCAAGTCCGTAAAATTACCAAAGAAAGAAAACGCAAATCGGATGCTCGAACAAACTACCAATATAAATGTGGTGCACTTATCTGATATTTGCATTTAGGGGTGAGTGAGGTCCGTTTTGATCCTTGTTCCGTTATTGAGCTGTGTACTAACCGTTTGGATTCCGTTTTTCAGTATCCGTGTGACTCAGGTCCAAATAATCCGTAACAAAATCCAGCGCTGGTGTTTTTGATATGTTGACAATGAGTGTTTTGTCAAACTTATTTGATATCCAAACAATGTCTGTGCGGTGTGTGTGTCCCGAATGTGATACTGCTTTCTGGTTACAGATTTTTTTTGCTCCCGTCCGTATATCTCAGATATTCTGTCTCCGTCATGAGTGGCCACTCCGACGACGAATTCTCCATTGCGGATGATCTTGAAGATCTGGCCCGCGAGAGGATCGCTGACCAGATGCCAGACGCAGTTCCGGGGCAACCTGGCGGTAATATTCCGCTTCCGATACCAGACTCATCCGCCCGAACCGCGAACCCTTCCGTGGAAGGGTTGCGACTCCAAGCCGCCAGGACATCCGATGAGGTCCTAGCAAGGTACCTTGAGACTTTCAAACATTCCGTGGAGGTAAGCTTTGAAAAGTTCTCTCTAAAATTATCCGAACTGGACAACAAAATAAATGCCTTAGCTGGTCATGTTCAGAATCCTCCAACCCCTGTGGCTCCCATTGAGCCTATGTTGGCAAACCCCTCTAATCCGTTGCCAACAGTTTCCGCTGTTCCGATGGAAGTTGATGGAAGTGTTCCATCTACTTCGCAGGACCCTCGATTTTTAAATGTCCAGTTGTCCGGAAATGAGGGAAACCCCTATAGAGTACGTAAAATTGATTCTGTCCGCTTTACACCTGTGGCGAAGCTAAAAGAGCTGATCAATTTAAGTATCCGAAAAAAAAGAAGAAAAAAAAAAAAAAAAAAAAAAAAAAAGGGAAAAAAAAAGCCTCCCTCTGGTTTTGTTCCGAAATTTGGTCAGACATCTGTTCCCTCTGGTTCCGTTCCGAAACGTAGGTATTCACAACTTCCGAAACCGAAACAAAGTCCCAAATAAGCTGGGACTAGTCGCTCTTATCCGGGTCCACGTCTGTATAAGATGCCCGCTGGGCAAGCTAGGCTCCTTGAGCGGTTTTTCAGGCAGCATTCCGATGCTGTCTTCTCCGTGGTCCAGCCTTCCCTCGCCGTGTCCGAGGACGATTCTGATGTGTGGGTTGCCATGGGCCCTGAGGAAGCTCAACATGCGAGTTCTCTCAACCTTCTAAGTGAAAACCCCGGAAGTTCAGGTAATGCGAAATTTTACTGAAACCTCTAGATGCTTCACAGCTGCTGTGGATTCTGGGTGCCCTGTATTGCCCCACAATTTACTTTCTGTATTGTGCAGGTATTTGTTTTCTGTATTTGATTTCTGTATTCTGTTTGTCCCACAGTTTGTTTTCTGTTCGGAAAATTGCACGGGCTGGCATCACTGTTCTTCTTTTTCAAAAGATAAGGTCGATTTTATTCAGGCTGACACGGGTGTTGTCACCAAATCGGGACATTTCCGCGAGGGGCTCTAGTGGGTTGACTTTCCGATCGCCCACCATTCCGATTCCGTTAATTTTCTGCTATGTGGTATGTCCGGGGCCAAACGGCCCACACTTGGTGCTACCCTGGCTGCTTTCCATGGACAGCCTTGCACTTCCTCTCGGGTCGGTCTTCGGCTGGGAGGGAGTGATGTGGAAACGCATCCTGGTTCATTTGGGAGGGAGCCTAGGGAGTATTCCGAATCCTGTCCTCCTATGGTCTGTAACGACACACCTGTGACTAGCCAAGATTCTATTGACATTACAAATTCAAATTATTGATATTGAAAATACCGGCAAATTTCCGATCTGGTGATGACCCAAAACAAAACAATGAATCTAGAAATTCTGAAAATATTGTTGTTCTTCAGAAAAGTCAAGACAGGGATTCTGAACCCTCTACATACAAGGAAGCTATGGCTTCTTCCGATAAAGACTTTTTGGGAGGGAGCCATCCGGGAGGAACTTGAATCCTTGATTGACATGAACACCTGGGAACTCGTATCACAATCGAGTTTGCCTCCTAGGACTAGAGTTATCAAGTCTAGATGGGTTCATAAGAAAAAGCGAAAATCTGATGGGTCAATCCGCTACAAGAATAGGCTAGTGATAAAAGGGTTCGCAGATACCAATGAGTATCTGATTTCCGAAATGTTAGCTCTGGTCGCCAGGCTAGGTGACGTCCGCTTATTTCTGTCCGTAGTCAATAAATATAAATTGCACTTATTTCAATTGGATGTAACTACTGCTTTTCTGCATGGCACTCTTTAAAAGGCAGTCTACATGGAAATTCCGGAAGGTCTTGTTGAATTAACTAAGCTGGAATAAGACCCAAATGACCCATTTGTCTGTTGTCAGAAGAGATCATTATATGGTCTCAAATTGTCACCCAACCTCTGGTATAAGAAATTTAATGAAGTCTTTAACCTGGGGTGTGAGGCCTATCCGTTTCAGCCATGCTTGTTCAAGTGACATCATGGCTCAATCTTTGTTCTAATGCTTATCTATGTTATGAAAATTCTGAAGTATCTGAAAGGTACTTCCGATTATTGTATTCTGATTTCAGGAAATTCCGAGGATCTCACTGCATATTCTGATGCGTCCCTTGGAACCAGTGAAGCCAATGGTCGCTTAACCACTGGTCACTTGATAAAATGTTTTGGGGACTTAGTTGCTTGGAGATCGAAAAAGCAGTCTCATGTTGCTCTGTCAACTTGTGAAGCTGAATATATAGCTATGTCCGATACTTGCAAAGAACTAACCAATATTCGAAGTTTGTGTGAATTTTTGACAGGTACGATGTTGATTCCGACGCTGAAATGTAATTGTGCTCCAGCAGTATCAGCTACAATGACTAATGATTCCAGAAATCTGAAGCACATCGTGAAACTGTGCATGCACTACGTGCACGAGAATTACAAAAAGAATAAGTTACAAATTGTCTGGGTGCCGACTGAGGATCAGTTGGCAGACATCTTTACCAAGGCGCTGCCTTTGGAAAAGTTTCTCAGATTCCGTGAACAACTAACCTTTCGTAATTAAATTGTTGTTTTTTTCTCTGCACTTTCAGGAGCAAAGGAGCCATGGGTGTAACTTCCCCATCGATTCACCACTCCGACTGCTCCATGACTCTCCGACTCCTCCGTGAATCTCAGACTCCCGCAACTTCTCTGAGACTCTCAGATACTTCCGATTTCTCCGACATCTCCAATATCCGACATCCGTAAAATTTCCATTATTCGAACTTATAATCCGTATTGATCGAAAACAAATTTTTTTTTAAATGAATCTGTATATGCTTACGCAACTTGCACTTGCTAGCTTTGGAAATTCAGTTTTTGACTAGTGAATCTAAAACCTGTAATCTAAACCTTGTTTCTCCTTGTGTGCAATTAAGAAACAATGTCAATACAATACGTCAGATACCGTTCAAGTTAAAATTGCTGTTCAATTTGGGAAATTTGTGGTATACCATTGATCAATGTTCAAATTCATAAAAATCAATGTTTGTCATATTGTCCGTTGCAAAAATTGTTGTTTCACATTTTACATTTTTGGTATCTTGACTGTCTTTCCTCGAAGAGGAGGGAGTACCTATTAAAAAGTAGTCTTCTCGGCAAGACTTCCAATGTACAGTAGCGCTCCTATAGCATACCCGACACACTACTAATTGTGTTATTCCTCAATGAAATAGACTCTTTGTTCGATCCTCCATGAAATAGACTCTGTGTAGAGTAACAACACATATTAATCAAAATAATCCGATGTATAATTATAATCAGATAATCATATAATTATTCAGTATAATTATACTCCTTCGTGTAATATGTATAATTCCGAATATTCGAAAACAAGTAGTTCCGCATGTGATCAAGTTGGCACTTCGTCCAATTCCTTTGTTCTTAAAAGGCAGTCGCCTCACTCTGTTCTGCTCCGCCTTCTGCTATACAGCCTTTTCAGCGTAATACTGTTTTCTGTGCAATCATACAAATTCATATTCCGTTTTGTCTCTCCGAAATACAAGGATTCCGTATATCAAGAACACTCGTTTGTTATTGACTTCACCAAATATGTAAGTCTATCTGATTCAGTAATATTCGTTATAAAACCTATCGAACAAAACCTCGCTCACCTCGCTTTTGAAACCGATGTTCTGGCAATATATATGTATATTCCCAACAATTCTATACTCGTTACTACTCTGTGCAACGCACAGCCATCAAGCTGGTTCCGTGGTGAGATTGCCTACCTCAGCAGGTGATTGTCTGAAGATGATTTTCTAGATGAGGATGTAGTGAGCGTGGAAGTGGTGACGGTCCCTTTTCTAGCGAGAGGGTCCCGTTCTTGGATGCCGAGCAGCCGCCTGAAGCCTTCTCTGAATTTTGAGGACATGAGGTTGTACAGGATTGGGTTCACCGCTGAGTTGAGGTACAGCATAATTCTTAAAGAAAAATTTAAATTTAATATTGCAGCAACCACCCATTGAATGTGTGTGGTTATAACTAATTAGAACATAATATGCATTGTGAATAAAGCTATACATTTACGAGGAATTTAAAAAAAATCCTATAAGCCATGTAGAACATAATATAATCTTGATAAATCACAGGATGTCAGGCCCTGATTTACGAAAGGTGCCCAGAGCGCCAGTTTTCGAGAGGCGGAAGAATTCGAGGTGCGAAAAAAAGGACAAACCAATTTGAAAAAAATCAAGGAAAACATCTTTTTTTGTATGTAATATAATGTTATTGCAGTTCTGGCAGTTGAAAGGTTTAGTATTAATTCTGTCTCCGCTATTTTTAAAAACAATTTCTAAACTACTTACTTTATTTTATATTTTTAGTTTCATCACCATTAATTCTATATTTTGATTCGTACCTACAAAACCTGTTCTATTTTTAAGGTGTTTTTAGTAAAAGCTCCAGTCATGCAGCATGGCTATAAAACTAATTTTGGCCCTCTAAAAACTCAAATTTGACCCCTTAGAGTTTGTGAAAATTTCTCATTTTCGAAATCATCCTTTTGTTTGACAATACGAACATTTTGGCGAAATTCAGAATTTTTATCATGTATCCAAGGTCAGATATCGTCTGGAGTGACACATAAACATATATATATATATATATATATATATATATATATATATATATATATATACATTTTTGTTAAAATCTAGGGATGAATTCAGGATGCTCTAAAACAGATTTCCCTATAAAAAATTTCTGTGATTGATGTTCTGAAAATTTTGGACCCATTGCAGCAGCTTTATTTTCTTTGAAAATTTGCTAATAAATAATACATAAAATCAAATACCTAACGTCTATGATTTTGATTCTGATTGATTTATTTTTCTATGATTGTCTTTGGTTTTAAAAATCTTTGCATAAAACAAACTAGTTTGTTTGGCCAAATGTTTTTGATTTTGTTATTTCTATTTTTTGTAAAAAGGGGAATTTTTTACCAAAGAATACTGCCATGGACAGTCAAGAGGAAAATGTTACTTTATACTAACTGTTGCAGTGCGCTACCTACCTGAAATCTGGGCCTGCAGATGGATCAATATTATTAGTCATTGTCATTTATCTGTAATGTGTACGTTTCTGTATTTAAACCGTATTGATACCATTTGATTGTCCAATAATTAGGTGAACCCCAGCAATAAACAATGATTATGATCTGGGATCTGCTCATTGACGAGGACGTCAATAATTCTGATTAAAAAATACTGCTTCACTATTGTGACGATGGATGTTACAATTAATACAGAACGAAATGACACGCTATTATTTTAAAACACCCACACTAATAACGTTTGTTATACTTCGAGAAAACTCGTTGTAAATCTGATTTGTTTCCTTCAAATATGTCAGTTCCTAGTCTCCACTATCAGGTTTTTGCTGGCTTGGGCGAAATCGTGATAGTTGCCCGACCAGTGTGAAGGTAGGTACGTTCGACTACCTACAGTCAACTGCCATGACAGATGACTTGAAAAACATAAAATAACGATTACCTTAACACGAATAATCCGTACCAAAATCTGTACCTGCATACCAAACATTTTGGCAGCCAATATTGAGCTCCAATACTGCATATTATGTGCTCCTACTGCGTCGAATATTTTTGCTATTTACTGCGTACCTGCTACTGGATTATAGTGGCTATTTACTGCGTACCTGCTACTGGATTATAGTTGCTATTTATTGCGTACTATAGGATCGAATAGTTGCTATTTTAAATAGGTATGTGGAAACTTCATTCTGCTTTAGGCAATAATGTCAATAGCTCTTAACCTGCAGAAGTAGAGGATGCAGTAATATTTCTCCATGCCCAAGTTGAAAATGTATTCAGATGGGAAGATGATGATGAATAGCGTCAAGGCCCTGAATGGTAGTAGACAGACGAAGAATGATATCACCACTGTCCCGAGCATCATGACCACCTGCCTTCTGTACCTGTTGAACATAGAAACAAATGGTGAACACTCCTTGTAGGATGCACAGGAACGCATAGGTATTCTGGTTTCATGATTTTTTCCCAATTTTTACACTGTTTTGAATTAGGTTTATCAAATTAAGATGATCGAGTCTCGCTTGGTTTGGAATGCCCTGTATACCACAGGACTGACAGTTACTGGCAAATTTAATGTTTATGATCCCAGTCTTCTTCAGTTATTCTCTAAAATAGCTGGGAATGTTGGATTTGAGTTAACGTTTATCTATAGTTCATGAATTTTGCCAGTTCTCTCATTGGTAGATTGGTACGTTATTGGTGGCTTATAAAAACTGACCCTCCAAATTGATAATGCCCTATCAAAGGCCTGAGAGGTAGGGTTGCCACATCTGCTGTTATTTATAGTATATCTTAGTAGATTTTTATTCAAAATAATATACACCTACTATATATATAAAATATATACTTACCTAGTAGCCTAAAATACTATATTTTCAAATAAGAGGAACTTTAATTGATCGCACCCAACTTATTAATTTTGAAAATTCACTGTTAAGAGGACTTCATGGGTAAGTAAGAACTAGCGACTCAAAAAACGGATATTTTAGGGCCCCAAGTGAGCATCTATCACAATCAAAAGTACAACCTCTAGCTGGATGGTAGAAATTATCAAGTATGTCACCCTAACCATAGCCATCCAAGAACAAGAAAATATAACAATGAAACTGATTCATTTTGCCATTATTTATAGTTTTTCTTGGCAAGTTTACAGAAAGGCATTTTCCTAGATTTTCAATGTTTCTGCACCTTTTTCTTCATTGTTTCAACTGAAAATTGCTCTATCCTTCAAGTAAGTACCTAGGTATTTTTTTTTCAAAAACATGATTGCCAAGTCACTTAGGCATATTTAAGGCTCTTCATCACCGAAATGGTTGGGAACAAGAGTATCACCTTTCTGGAAATGGAAGGTTTTATAAGACTGTCCAGGCAAATCCCCTCCGAAGACCTTGGTTTGTTGGCATTGCATCGAATCGCCGGGAAATCAGTACGATGTGTCGGATAAGAAGCAATCACGAAATGTGCGATGCATATAAAAATCGCTTCATCGGGGATGAGCATTCAGCTTTGAGCGCGAACTGCCAACTGGAAGAAGGAACCCTGGAACATCTTATTATGACCTGCGAGACATTCTCTTCTGCTCGATCTGATCTGTTTAATGATGTTACTCCGCTAATGACTTTACCGTTCAACTACTGTGAATTGATTGGCAACAATTTAGCACTCCCTAGGATGTATAGGTTTATTGTAACACTAAATAAGATGATTTAATGTGGTAGAGCAATTATGTACGCACTTATTATAATGCTAAATGTACCGTGGCTGTATATACCCAGTATAATGCCAAATAAAATGAAATTAAAACAAGTCTCTTTATTAACTCATCAAGATGGTGAAAGTCACGATGTTTTTTATTCCTCTTCTGAATTGTCTAACAATGCAGTTTTTTATTATATTTAAGACCAGTAATTTAGTAGATAACGAGTGTTGACTGTACGTGTTGCATATAGGTACATACAATATTCATTTGGCATTATTATGTACTTTTCATAAATGTCATTCGCTGAGTACCATGGGCCCTCATGGCCTCTAAAACAATAAAGCCGTTTATTATTATTATTATTATTATCATTATTATTATTATTATTATTATTATTATTATTATTATCATCATCATAATCTACACAAGGCTGTCATTAGCCAGATCACTCTTGGAGGAGAGAAAAGCGTGACCTTTCAAGTTCCTTGATGCTCGTCACGTTGTTTAGTCATTGAAACTGTGATTTATATTTCATATTGTTTTCACTTTTCATTATTTGGAGTTTAAAAAATGTTTGTCCTTGAAAATGACACTGAACATTACTTCATTTTTATTTTGAAAAAACAATCATGTTAAGTAATTAGTAAGTATTGTGACCAAGATTTCCTATTTTAATTCGGTAGGTACCAACCTGACTCTAAAATTCTAACAACTTTACGTGAAGTTACGAATATTTTAGAGACGGATACTATAATTTCATGGGGATACTAATTTTTCTCGGTTTTGACCAGAAATACCATATTCTGAATATAGAATATAAAAAAGAAAAAAATAGATAGAATAAAATTAAAATAAAATAGAATAAAATAAAATTAAATAAGATAAGATTGATAAAGATAATTAAGATAAGATTAATACGATTAATTAAGATTAAAATTAGAATAAAATTCTGTACAGCACAAGAGATTAGAAGACTCATTGCTGAGTTCGTTCTAAGCTAATGTATTTTACATTTTTTGATGGAAGACCGCACTAGTAAATTTACAAGATATTGTTCCAATAATTTCGATGGAATAAATAGAAAACAACGGGTTATGAGAGAGTTTTTTGTAAAACATGGACTTGCCTCGTTGCGGAAGTGGACGTGTTAGGCGCCACCAGTCCCGGGTTCGACATGAGATGGCAGGCGATGACAGTGTAGAGAACGATGAGGATCGCCAAAGGGAGACCGAAGAAAACTGCTATGCTCATGATGAAGTAGAAGGCTGGCCAGAACGTGTCAGCTTGCATAAGGCAGACTTTGACCATCGATCCATCGATGTACTCCTCGTCCCGATAGTCCGCCACCACGAGGATAGGGCTGTAAAAGTTGGGACAGTGAAATGTTCTGTACACTTTTTAATTGTTATTGTGGTGGTCCTATCGGGATCGCAACTTGTCGTGAATGTGTTTTCACGACTATCACCAGAAATTTTGAGGCGGAAAAGGAGACACAGAGAGTGAGTTCGGTTAGAGAGGTCGGGTGTGGAAGGGTGTGCTCCTGTGGAGTCTTTTACTAACTCCCCGCGGTTTTCTCCACAGCAAGAGTTAGCTGGAAGGAGAGTAATACGCCGCGGTTTTCACCATAGCAGGTACTAGGTGAGATGGAAAAGTCCCGCGGTTTTCACCACAGCAGACACTGGGAAGATGGAGGCTGTCACCCCACGGTTTTCACCACAGCAGGTGTTAAGGGAGAAGGAGACGTACCGCGGTTTTCACCACGGCAGACGCTTGGGAAGAGAAGTCTGGAACCCCGCGGTTTTCACCACAGTAGGTACATACCAGGAAGGAGTAACCCGCGGTTTTTACCACAGCAGGTACGAGGAAAGGAGGGAGAGAGGGATTCGAGAGAGAAGTCGTAAGTCGGGGTCGGATCGTGGAATGAAGAGCTGGGCCAGAAGGGCGAGTTTTTATAGGGACTTTTCCACCCGTCCCCTGTCAACAATCGGCCGTTACGACCGTTGAGGCAGTTGGCGGTTGGGGAAAACCCTTGTTGTTGACCAGCTCAATGTTCTCCGCGTTTATTTGGTAAAACCTCTCGTAATATTACAGGAGTGGTTTCTGAAAGGGAATCAATTTTTCATTTTTTTATGTTTACATTCTCATCAGCTAGTGACGTCATTACCGTCTTAATTTATGAATGTCAGACAGCATTTCTAATCACGATGAATCACAGCACAGTCACACCAAGTACCTACATATTTATCGTAGGTACTTCATGTATGTAATGTAACATACATAATGTAGTAATATTAGTATGTTAAAACGCAGCCGGCATTTCTTCATCCTTGGTAGCTTCCTCACATTGTTACATGGATTCTGACGAACATTAGGTTTCCATACAGGTGTTCTGCAAAGACTGTACCTACTCCTCAAGTTTACCTATTTCGATGCATTGGTGCTAAGCCCAACACTGCGACACCACCACTCTTAAGTCTGTTTTAAAAACAGAAAGTAATATATCATAGGTACCTATATGCAGCGTAGGATAAAATAGTACGTAGTAAGGGCTTGAAGAAAGAACGTTGTGTACCTACAACATCTAAAATTTCCCACAAAATTCAATACACTCGCGTACGCACAGCTGAATAAAATCGAGTGATATGGTCATTCCGCCTAGCTAGAATACAAATCTGAAATAACAACATGTAGGTTCTCTTTTGAAGTTACAAAGTGCGTCTCCCATGTAGGTACAAGATGGTCAAACAAAAACGGACTAACTTTAAAACCTTGTCAACTGTCAGTTTCGAGCGTGTAGGGTTAAAAATAAGCACACTGTGCAAAGAAATTTAATGATCTATTTTAATTATTAGAATAAAACAAAGGAAAACATGTTAAGTGTGAAAAATAATCTCACCTCTTTCGGGCGGTAAGTACTTGAAAGTCGTCATGACGCGCTGTACCACATCGTCTGGAATCGCCACGATCTCATTTCTGACGGATTCATTTAGTTCTTGGACGGTTCTTTGTATATCGGCATTTTAGATTTCAGGTAGCCCGTAAGAAAAAAGTCACAGGGGTGACGTCTGGGGACGTGGAGGCCAGGGAAATTAAACGAGATTGTTTTTCACACTTGTTATTGTTTCCATTCTTTTTCCTTTTGCTAATAAAATTTATCGACTTTCTCTACACGATGTGCTTATTTCCAACCCTGCACACAATCAAAATTGACAATTTCACAAGGTTTTAAAATTCGTCCGTTTTGGTTAGACTACCCGTTACTTCGGGTTCAAAGCTTTCTGATCATGCTGAGTTAATTGTCGTCTATTTAAAAAATATAATAAAATAAAATATAATAAAAAAATTTGTAAGTACTACCTACATTTCTTTGGAACTATCGGACCAAAATTAACAAAACTCACCATGCTTTTAATATTTGGGGTCTAGTTGTGCAACGAAGCGGATGAAGAACAGGGAAGGAAAAGAACGGCAGAGGAATTATGTACCTAAAAATATATACGCCTATTCGGAGTAAAGGTGAGGTCGATCGTTTATCCCTCCCAAGTGAAGGAAGGTCAGCGCCGTTTTTCCAAGTGGCATTAACCCGCTAATTGTTATTGGGTAACTTGCGAGGATCCCGTAAGTTCCTTCGGCAAACTGCTGTTCATCACCGTAACGGTCTCACGGGATATCTTACCTCTGGAAGCTTCCCTGCCTATTAAATTATTTGTCTTAACCTCCTCTATTCGGGAGGCGAAGGGCACTCCTTCAGTTTATTATGCTTGCGGAATATCAGGGAACGTAAATCATCATCATCCGACCGGTAAGTTTCTTTGCGGGGAGACCGATTTATTCCCTCAAGTTCGGTAATTGCACGAAAGAACCGCGACTTCTTCAGACTGGTGTTCTTTCGAGACATAGTCCTTCCACGTAGGTTGGAATTTAACGAACGAAAAGTTCAGAAAGAAAAACTTACTGCTTACTAGTCTGCAACTGCTTTGGTATAGGTACCTATCTCGGTGCTTGATTTACTCACGACGTAAAAATGGTTCTTTTATATGCACATGATTTTTTTTTCTTCCATCGGCTCTCGTGTGCGAATATGAGTAAAATTATGTTCCAATTTAACCCACCGGCGATAAAAGTGGGGCCTGTAAAGGCCAGTACTTCCAATATAGCTCAAGGTAATTTAAAACAGATTAAACCTAAATCACCTTTTGATAGCAAAATTAGTTATCTTCACTTTAGCTACTTATACTTGATTTGTAGTAAACGTTTACTTAACGGTCTTTGATCCCTCAACACTCAAATTTGACCCCCTTTTTCAAGAAAAATATGTATGTTGTTGAAAGTGTTTCCCATTTGTCTTGAATCACCGTCCCACACCACTTTAGATGGATTCATAATTATTATAGACAGTTACAGCCATTTTATCATTTTTTGACCCTTAAAAAACCCTAATTTGACCCATTTTTAAAAAAATCATGTTTAAAAAATAACTTACTTTGGATTTACGCCCCAAATAACGAGTGTGTACCAAGTCTTATGCAAATAAACAGAAGGCCACCACCACTGTGCGTCGGTCGGCGGTCACCGAACCGTCATCTCTTGGTTTCTTGACGAAGATATCCTTCCGGTTTTGACTGCCGTCAATTTTCATTTCAGTGAGGTTTTGAGTTTTGGCCCCAGTTTTAAGATTGTCGCTACTGTTCAACATGAGTTACGAAAAACAATCGGCACTCAGTAACAGTTAGTGCGGAAATATCTCCCGCTCTACGATATCTCTAATCCAAAATACCGACACGATGTTGACTTCAAGAGCAATATCTGGAGTAAAATTGGAGAGGAATGTCAAACAACTGGTAAGAAATAGGTGTATATTTTCAAAGATAGTTATGATGAGACTTTTGAGGCAACAGCTTGATAGAGACTAACTGTGCCTAACAACTCTCAGTGTAAATAGATGCTATGCCAGAAAATCTAATTCGCGATGTGTTAAATAAATTATTGAACCTGAAGGTGCTATAAGTAACGCTTGGGACTCCATGGGTAGGTCGTCCACGTATCATTCAATTATCAGTCGTGAGGAAATAAGGGTAAATTACCGTTAGTAAGTAACGACATTGTATTTCAATGCCTGCACCGATGATGTTCTAAATAATTTCAAGGTATTTAAAGCAAGGCCAGACTTGGATGGGCATCAAGGATTTATGGGTACAACAGTTTGGACGCACAAGATTTTGGCGAAGGACCAAATATTCCACATAACCTATTCGTTCTTTGAACAACGTACTACCGGAGTTCAATTCTTCATCCATGCTGTACCTAGTTAATATTCTAGACACTCGGCTGCATGTGCGCATTTCCTATACAAGACGACGCGCGAAGTTGGCGCGTGCTTGGCCAAAATCAGATAATACGATACAAATGCTTGCGTAATACGAATGAGGCTTGATTGAAATATTCGTCCCACTGGTGTCGCTGATTGGCACTTCGAAGTAATTGGGCACGCATTACTCGATGATGTCAGGTAAGTGGTGGGTAAGAGTATTTCATTTGTGGGACTCTAGCTGTAGTTAACTCCTTGAAAGAAGTAGTTCTTTCGAGTCAGTTCAGTTAAGTAGTCCATTCCAGTTCATACAATGCACTGAAGCAGAACTACTGATATGTTCTGGCACGGATACTATGAACTGAAGTTAGTTCACTCCTTGAAATGACCTAGTTCTTTTGTTCAGTAGTTCATTCCAGTTCATCAAAAAACACTGAACTAGAACTATCGATATCGTTCTGGCTGGCATACTATAAATAAACTCCTAATGTAGTATCCACCCCATCTGACTAAACTAAAGGAACTATCCAAAACGTAAAGAACTCACTCACTCAGTCCCTCTTCCTACATCCTTCTCTTGCCCCTGGGTCCTTTTGATTCCATCACTCTGTGGTCCTAGTGAACGACCGTTCAGTGAAGTGAACTAGGTACGTCGAGGAGTACCTAGATCATTTGGCGGAGTTAGTTCTTCACCAGCAGTTCAATCAGGAACAGGTACCTACCTCTGTCAGGTAAGTATATAGTGCCAAAGTATCAACTATCTTACCGACAATGCGTCTTACGGATGGAACCCATTCAATCATCCGTTCAAATTATCTTTTCGAGTCCGGAATTTGCCATTAATCACTTCTCCTCCTCAGTTGGATATTAGACAACGTAAGTGAGTATGAGTACATAATATGAGTACATAAATCTTATTGCTACTGAAGTAGTGAAGGGATCACATCGCCCAAAAAACACATTAATATGTACTTACGGATTTTCCTCGGACGTAATTATTGTTCCTAAATGTGGTTATCTTATCCTTCTTTGGTTGTAATCATTCTGTAAAAATTGAAAACAATTCCCCCCCCCCTCCCAATTTTCATTTCAAAGCCTACCTTTTTGAGCGGGGTCATCCCTAAAGCATTCAAGATCAACAACTAAATGTCTTGATGACTTGGGTCAAAGAATCACTAGGTCTGGCAGCATATTAGACAAGAAATAATATTTTAAAACTTAGCCGCACATTAGGTAGGGCAGTCGAGATCGCGATATTCCTCAAATTTCAAAATGAGAGATAATATCCGTGTCAAAATAAACAACCATAACGTGCCAATAACTAACTTGAACATTCAGAAAAATTTAAGACAATGAAGTCCAATGAAACCAATAATTCTTCCTTACATAACCAGAATAAATATATAAGTATAGCAATAAATCGATCTTGAACCATCGAAGGAAGTGAAAACACTGAGTGAGGGACAATTAAATCCGGTTTACAGTCTCAGAGCGTCAAATTCCTACTGACACAGGCACTAATGGTCTGACGTCGTCAAGGCAACGACCTACCGCAGTTTTCATGGCATCCTTATTTTTTGACCTCGGAAAATTGTTTTTCGATGAAGAACCAATGAAAATATGTTTTCAACTCGTTTGAAGGAACTCTGGGAGAAAATTGCTTCCTATATTGCCGACAAATTGATGATGTACGCGTAGATGAGCCGAAGTGAATTTAATGATCAGAAAAGGAAACTACAGAAAACATGTGAAGTGTACTGAAGAACATAGTTTCAATTGATTGTTGAAAAATTGACTTAGCTGACAATTTTAGACCAGGAAATTTCGCGGCAGGTTAGGTTATGGAATTTTTGAAGAAAAATATACAATTTCAAAATGAAAAAACACACACAAATTGTTAAAACGAATCATGAGTTTTTTTTTCCATGAATTTTTGAAAAACTCGACAATACAAAACAGTTTAGGCGTATTAACTTAACCCATCCTAATTTTCTATTTATAAGGGTACCTATATAATATTATTGTAGTATTCATGTTGTTCATACGGTCATGCTGCACGGCTGGAACGTCTTACATCCTGACATCGACTCATTTTTTGCACAATAATTATTATTCACGTACACAATCTAATGCGATCATAAGCCTCTCTATAGGATGACGTGAAGCGAATAACTGAAAGTGAGAAAGAAGAATAAAAGGTAAGAAAACAGCTGCATTGCCAGGATTACTAGCTTTATTTATCCAACAAAACGACATCCATATAAAAAATGAAAAATTGACCATTTATTTTAGTAGGTATACAATGTAAAGAAATTAATGTAGAGTAGTCTTTAAGTAGGAGGAAGATAGTAGGCTAGTATAATCTGCGAACTTCATGGCAATTCTTTGGTATGAACCGAATCATTCTAGCATTGCAAAGCTCACGATAACCTATTGCAGGTTAGTAGGAATATTAAATACCACCTATTTAATTGGCAGCAGTATGTCAATTCGTTAAATTTAGATAATACTCTTAGAATGCAGCGGAAGAACAGAGAATTGACTAGCAGTGGATTATATAAGAGTACTTCACACAAGAAATTATAGAGCGCATTAATTGACAGGTTACAACAACGAAAATTATGCAACTTACCTAGAACAATTATTATTAGTGGAAATCAGCACCAGATAGTTGGCACAAGATTTCATAGGTACCTAATTATTTTTCAGCGAACCTGACATAAATATAACGCACAAAAGCTTCATTCTACCATAAATATACATTGAGGAGCATAATTCTGATATTGAGATTAATAAAAGTTAAAATAGTCTTGGCGTGTATTTAATCCACAGTTGTTTTCCATCTTGTTCGAGAGATACTCTCGTTGAATAATTCGGATTGATTTCATACAGTATAATCTATATAATTATTAATACAAAGGAAATAGCAGTTTTGGTGTTAAAATGTGAAGGTATATGCAAAACATAGGCGATTGGGCTACAATATCCTTCCAATAACTAGAATTTTTTTCTATTATCGAAGTAAGAGCACAAACTTACCATAGACAATACCTAGTCATAAATGTACAATACTAAACACTCAAGAGAGGAAGACAGGAGTCTTACGAAACGCAAGCTTTCTATTGTCTCCCCTCCGTGAGACATTTTCTCTCCACATCAGGAATGGATAGACCTGAATGATTCATAAGTGAAACAGCTATTACAGTTACATACCTACCTACCTATACGTATTATGAGAACATCAGAATCATATACGTATAAATATCCAATTGTAACCAATCCATAGAATATAGAAAAAAGGCACACGATATGTTTCAGGAACAGAATCATTATTCTCATTCAGTGCTTAATATTGGTGGTAGAAAGAAGAGATTTCCATGGCACTGGTATTGTCGGATTCCGAAAGTCTAATGGAGTAAAAAGTCAGTCTTTAAAAAAAAGGTAAAAAAAAAGGTGATGTACCTACCTACTTTCATGACTTGTATTACAACATAGAAGAGTGAGAACGAATTAGATAGCGGGTATTGGATATCGGGTCAGAAATTGAATAAAATGGTACTTACAGGGGAATATCCCTATTTGAAGAGAATTATGGTGTGCGTAACTCTACTTTAGGTTAAATTATGGTTGAATATTCTCGCAGTTCTTCCCACTAATCTTGTTCGATTTATAACGAAAAGAATAATAATCATAATCAAACTAGGCTTCCCAATAAATTATTAGAAGGTAGATAGTTAGAAGGAAAAATTAAAATTCTTGATAAAATATGAGTAATATTAATGGATACCATATGAGCTAAGTACGTACTACATGATTTTGTCAAGTATTTGTATGTAGAAAATTCCGAAACTTGATTCAACCAAAACTTTTTGCGGAGAGCAGGGGTCCTCAGACTAAGTCACTGCGTACCACTTCCTCTTCTCAGATAGCTGAACGTACCACTAACTGATAAATCATTCATTAAAAAAAATCTCGCACCACCTGAAAATTATTATGATCATATACCTAATGCATTTTCCTCAGTTCCTAACATTCAGTACGAGATCCAAGTAATCTAAATGGTGCCTGCTGATGTGGATTTGTAACTGAACTGACGTACGTCGGCCTTGTATCTGGACCTTTTTGTTAGAAGAAATTTGATTATATTCTTCTACGGACACGATAAAGCAGACGGTTATTGGTACCTACGAAAACCCTGATTTGGCGAGATTGGTAATTTCAGGCGATGAACCGTGAGAGGTTCCATCTCGTCGATGCTTTGAGGCAGTTTTGAGAGATGATCGAAAAAATACAGAGCTCGACCAAGGTAACTAACATGACCTTTCGAGCCATACATTTTCTTTCACTCGGAACCGTGTGGAGTAGAGGTACCCACGGTGCGAAACTAAATCGTTCGGCTTATATACTGAGACAGGTTGGAGGTTTGTAAAGAACTCCACGACATAAATTACTAACGCTCTCGAAATTTGTAGTGCAAATTCCGATCAAATCTTCAAAAGAAAAAAACTTCCGTAGCTCACTATTTCAAAGTGACTAATCACCCGTGGGAAAAACTGTTAAGCCCAGTGCTCAAGAATTCATCTCTCAACAGTTTGTTCTGGACTTTTTATACGAGGATACTTTTTAAAGAGCGTTAAAATACTTTCTCTGGAGAAATACGGAAAAGGGTGAGCGGAGCCGAAAAATTAATTTATTGCGATGATTTAGTACGGTAGATGTGGCAGAGGATAGAGAACCTTCTTTTCAACGGGGTCTTCAACGTTTTGAACGGATGCCGCGGAAAAGGAGGGCAGTTCCACAGGAAAATATGCGTTTCTTCAGGAAACAACGAGAAAAAGTTGAGCAACAAATAAAATTCTGGAGGTTGGCAGAGGGCTTCAGAATTTTGGGCAGGGCAAGATGGCGCATAGGGTTACATTAGGGAAGGGGGTGGGAATCAAATTAATTATAATGGTTCTTCAGATGGCAATTAGTTGTGGCTGAAAAAATTGGGGTCGTAAGAGGTTCCTAGAAGAGAGGTCAGAGGGGCAGGAATGGTGTCCTAATTGAATGAAAAATGAAAACAAGCTGTCTCAATCTTTTACAAACTCTTAGGGGAATAGCGTCTTGTTTAATAACTAACTCATGAATGTATGACGAGACCGGATTAACTACAGGCGTAATCGAATGAAGGCTTTGGAACCGTTTCGTGTCCTTTCGAATAGATATGAATAAGATCCGAACCAAGAGGAATGAAGAAGGCTCCATCCCTTTCATCGGCAAGTCATCATTTTTGCTTTCCGGGTGTTAACTGGCCGATAGTAAGATCATTAAAAGTTTAATAATTGGATAAAATACCGTAAAAGTCAATGTTTTAAAATATATGGTAAATGTCAGGTTTCAGGCAACTTCTTCATTATGTAAATTCAAATAAGATTTGGCCATGAGTCTTGTCAATATTATGAGTAAAATGTTTTCTGATTTATCAGTGGACAAAATTCATAACTTAATTATGTTTTCTGAGTCATGTATATGGCAATGATTGACGCAATTTTCAGTATTAGTGAAAGGTTAGGAATAGGAGAAAGAGCTGTATGAATAAAAACGGAGGGGTCATGAAAATTCCAGAGAGGAAGAGCTGGTATCAGATTCTGGAGGGGGAACATTGACAAATAGTCTCTTCGGTCCGTGTGAGTAAGTTTGTATACTCGTACAGGCTAACCGTCTGATTTAAAATAAAAAGGTTTCTCCTATCTCCGCGTTTGAAAACCCTTCTATGTCAGCAGTCATGGAAGGAGAAGGAAACCAAGGGAATAACAGGGACCGTCATCCTTGGTCCCAAATGAAAAAGAGCTGTCCCCAATCCTTTATACGGTTTCCTAGACTTTCAAATATGGGTGGATTCAGATGGGACAACATCGTTCTGAAATAAAATTATAATCAATATCACAAGGTGAGTCTCGTTTGTGTACAGTTTATTGAAGGGAGCGTACAAGCCGCAGGTTAGGCTTGAACAATTTCCAACATTAGTCAATGTCATTCGTGCCCCGATAAGATTGTCACTATGGACATTTTGAGATAACAGCGCCAGTTTCTCGTGCGCAATTCATCACCATGTATACCAACTTCAAAATTAGGTAGGTACCTACGTTAAAAAAGTTCGCTGGATGTTCACTGCGCTTCCCAGTGTTGATGTACTTAAACAAGAAGGATCACCTTGTATTATAATTCCAAACCGGAATAGGTATTATAATGACAGCTGAATCGCCTACCAGCCCCCTCAAAGAGCATTGCTCATCATTTCAATCCTTCTCCACGCCTAGCCTACAGAAACTGTTGTACAGTCCCTTTGAAAAACTGAGCATGATTAAGGTTCACCCAGTAATACTTCGTAATTATGTGCTATCAGGGGATCCCGTACCTATCATTCTTGTTGAATGTAATAAATTCATGTTATGAGTATAATAATATGTATGTGACAATGATCGGTGGGCAGAGTTTCGAAGCAGCAACTCAAATTATCCTCTAATTACTAGGACTCAAGTCATATTTCAAAAATAATACTACCTATCTTAATTTGGGCACGTACATTTTAATTACTCAAGACCCTGTCATGAGTTGATTATATTTTAAAACTAGGATAATAAATTAATGCTACAAATAGAAAAGTATAAAAACAATAACAAAAAGTATGAAAATTGGTTTCTAAAAAAATTCAAAATCTACCTACAGTACAACGAAAGCTGAGATGCTACGATCTAGGCACATCGATTTAAGCGCATACACATAAACATTAAGGCGTGTTCACGACGTTTGCTATACGAGTAAGACAGACCCTCCATCCACCTAAGTTTGGAAAGGGCCTGATAGGAAATTTTAGTATAAGCCTTCATAAAGGCTAAGAGAGGATTTTATATAACGAATATATCATGGATAAATATTTTTTCTTACTCACCGCGCTTACAACATTCCGAACATATTACATGCCTACTGGAAACAATGGGGTATGCGGACCCATTTATTTTATTTTGTTTTAAATGAAAGTAGATTCCATCCTGAGAATTTTTACACCACGATTACTCGTTCTTTTTATATGATTTTTAAAATTTTCCAGAAGTTCTGACGTCGTTGCATCTGTCTCGCCTGGGCGGGGCCCCCTGCCCACTGTGACGTCAGAACTTCTAGAACTTCGAATAATCATAGAGAAACTAGCTATCGCAGGACAGTGCGGTGGTGTCAAAGTTATCAGAATGGAATCTAGTTTCATCAAAAAGTAATATAAACCGCTTTCGTGACCCACGCGTACACCCCATTGAGGGAGAAGATGCCACAGAACGGAAAAATTACAAAAAACCTTGTGAATACTTTCAAACAAATGCTCAAATATGTATAGTTTATCTGAAATGTAGCATGTGAAAGGCAATTTTCATTTCTAAGCACATGAATTTTTAACGTTTCTCTAGTGAGGAAGACCATCTTGTAATATTTTTGAGGAGGTTTTCTAAAAATGGGGCACCACTCACTACATTGGGGCTTAAATAGATTTCTTACGGGGATAATTCGGTAAATCGTCCATCAATAGAATAGCTATAGGCATGTAGGCATTATCTGAGGCAACTGAATGATGTATCCCTATGAAGCAAGATGAATTCTACAACGAACAGTAGCCGTAGTACATCGCTACTCAGCAGAATCTCTGTTGAGCAGATACAGGCTCGTTGTAGTTTGTCGGATACCATTCCCATAAATCGACGATGACAATAAATTACTTGTATGATCCGGAATTATTCTAGTCACTCCAATATTCACTGACGCTATAATTACGGTTTTCATTTTAAACATAGCTCTCGGGGTGTTGCAAATCCATTTCCCCTGGTTTAGTTCGATCCCCCAGCAAGGAAGACCTAAGTATGACGCTTCTTCGAATAGATCCGTTTCTCCTCGAATCCACCGACGCCCCGCGCCAAGATAAATCTGGGGAGCCTCTGTTCCTGATCGAACTGTGATTCAGGCTCGAAGAAAAAGTGGCACGGTTTCTCAGTAGTAGAAGATTCCGTTTTCTTCGATACATGACCATCCTGGAAAACCCGTGGCGGAACTTGGACGACATCAAGTTATACAGTATGGGGTTGATGGCTGAATTGACGTAGTGCATAATACGGCAGAAGTATAGTATGTTGTAGTATGCGACGATCCCGATGCTCACAACGGTGTCCCTATCGGCGAAAATGATCCACAGAGTGAAGATCCGGAACGGGAGGAGGCACGTGAAGAAAGAAACAACGACTGTCACCAGCATCAGAACCACCTGAAATAAATCAAACAGACCTCATTCCAACACGCGTTACCAGGACGTAGACAATGAAGAATCAAGATATTGAAAAACACCGTATACCTAATGAGGTTTATTCATCTTCATCCAACCGCGACACTGATTAACATATATAAGCGTCTTAACATAGGTCTGAACAACTTTTTGCATTAAATTTATCCATCCAATTTGCATGAAAAATCCTACATGGTTGTCTTTAATGTTACTAATGGTTAATAAGTAGTGTAGACATGAATTATAGGCATAATAAGAGATAGCAACAGAATATATTTGCATATACTTCTCATTTATCTACTCTACAGGAGGACAAGAACTAGCCAGCTATAACGGATACCTAGTTTTTTTTCAAACTTTTTTTTACAGCCTTGCAACACAACATACCCTTGTGGAGCTCAGCTATCATTGGGCTCCCTCCGATACGAGCATATAACAAAAATTTATATGTTTACATCGTTGCTAAAATCTAGGGATGAATTCAGGATGCTCCAAAACGGATTTGCCAATAAAAAAATTTCAAAAATTCTTGTTCTAAAAATTTTGGACCCATTGCAATACCTTCTTTTGCATAGAAAATTCGCGAAAAACAACCTTCATTTTTGTGGAATACCACAGAATACACACGTAATCTGGGAGTAAGGGCGTATCGTTGATACCTACATGTATTACCTGCTATAGTCGGCGAAAAATATGATCGTGGGATAACAAACCTTGGTGAGCATTCACGTTGGTGACACGCCTTTCCATTCCTGACCCATGAAAATGCCATGATCTCCAAACACGTATGCATATGGACATAGGTACCTGTTATGCTGCGTTCAAATTGTCCTTTTGGGATGACGCGGGAATGTAACAAAATAGTAAAAACAGATCCAAGATCACCAATCCTTACAACTTCAACGAACCTGTTTTCGTGCTCTCTGGTTGAAACCGTCAGTCGAGCTAGCTGCAGTATCCGCCATCAGGTGCTTAGCGATCACCGAATACAGGAATATGAGGATGAAAAGCGGGAGAATGAAGAACAGGGATATGATGAAGATGAAGAACACAGCCGGGAACCAGGAGTTGGCTTGTGTCAGGCAAGCTGGTACTATCGAACCGTCAATGTACTCCGTCATCTGGTACTTGGTGAAGCTGATGATAGGACTGAAACAAACAATAATTCGTGTACTTTGTAGTTACATCTGTTGAACTTTCACTTGCAACATTGCTAAATTAGTAAAATGTATGTAGGTGTTTCAGGGGCGGATCCAGAAATGATTGCTAGGGAAGGATTACACCTAAATTTATCCAACACTTTAGTGTCATTTCCTGAAATAATATGTTAAAAAAAGATAATATCTTTGGGAGGGGAAAGGTGAGGGGGAGGGGAGAGGTGGACCACTCTAGCTAAAATATTACTCTTCGGCTGCCAAAATGATAAACTCGCAATCGTCGGAATCTCTAATTTTTGACACTGAAACCGGATTTAAGTGTACATACCAACCAAATCAATACCTATCGTTCCAAAATCAGGTATGACTATTAGGATCAATGCCCCGAATTTTGCCCAGTTTGAGCATCTTTCTACAGTACACTTGCTGTATAACAGAATCGGGCTCCGATAAAACTTCTTCGTTCTCATCTACTTTGTGCATTACTTAGCCAACTCCATTACCGTCTTCTTCAGCGATTTTCACGTCTCATAATTCAGTAATGCTCCATTAAACATTTTTGAAGTAGGTAATGGAGTGACGATATCGAGTGAATAATAATTTGAGTGGAGCTCTGGTGCAGACTAACAAGTTTGTTCTATACATTCAATAACCAAGATTCTTTTATGAATCGAACTCTATAGAATGATTATACATGTAAAATGATCATCGCAATTAGATATCATTGATTTTATAGGTGGAACCCAATTCTATCTCAAATTACGTGAACGAAGGGCATTTATCCATACAAATTTATCGTGTATCCACCAAGTCCACTTCGTTATTTATTTGAAAAACAACGTACCACCTATTTATCAGATCTCTCTTCTATCAAGCCATTATATTAAATTCATATGACATTCGCGTGGCCGCAGATTTGTAACATGTGATGGCAAATTCTGCAATTGTATTATAAAAAGCGTAGCAAAGAAAATTACAAAGCCTCCTCCAGGAGCCAGCAGCGTGAAAAATAGCAGCAAATAAAGAAAAGTAGGATCATGACGTGCTAAAAGAATTTTTAAAGTGCACTGAGATGGTCATTTGAGAGACTCTACTAACCTTGAGCTGCTACGAACCGATCGGGGGTGGCTTTGTAAAATTCTTTGAATCAGTCTTTTGTTTTGTCAAATAAAATTGGATGAGCGGAAGGTATTACTTACCCCCGATGGTGTAGCAGCGCAAGGCGTGGCAGGTGCTCCACTCTGGATCATTGTGGCACTCTTATAAAAGAAGCTCTCAACGAAATAGAATGAAGAATGAAAATGCATTCACTTGAAGCAGGATGTTGTAATAATGTTTTGAAGAACTGAAATATATTATTTGTTGATCGTATGATAATTCGACACAACTTATTTCCTAAGGAAGAGAAAGAAACAAGAGAATGTTTTACTAATCGTTATCCACCTTTCCCACCCACCATCTCGATTAACCTGTTCCAAAGGAGGAACTTCAGGAGAAAGTTAACATCCATCCCTTGTAGGTCACTTCGTTAATTTGTACAAAATTGTTGTTGTTCAAGTAGGATTGGATTAGCAGTTGAGTATCAGTAAATATCGATGTTGAATGAAAATTCAGGTCTGGTTTCTATACTTTCATCCTTTCTATAGGACAGAATGGAGCTACTTAATCATATAAAACTCAAAGTAAAAGTTTATGGAAAGAGGGAAAATAACGAGTATCGTCAGTATCAATCGACGAAGCGTTCGACGATTCAAAAGTCAGAGTGGTTTGGTTTTTATGGATTCAATACATTTAATTACATTTATTTAAAGTGACTGAATACCTAAGAACGTTCTATAACCACAGAAAACTTTAGAATAGTTTTGGATTTGATACTGGTAGTTAAGTACCTACCTGTCAACCCATGAATCATTGTCAGCGAGGATCTTCGCACTCATAAACGTTCATACCCTTCCAAATTTTTGTTGCTGGGAAGTGATCCATATGTTATACTGAAGGTTATGTAAAATCAATGCGAACCCGTAGTTTATTATAAGTCATTATCTATACTTAGTTGCCTGATTTAGAAGGTAATGAGGATCTTCAGGTGGTGGAAATTATGCGCATGCGCGGATTAGTGAGGAATCTTAACTAACCTAACTTGGCTGAGTTTTTCTAGCGAACAATTCTTGTTTGGTTTGAAAATTATATACATTTACGGAAAATGTATTACTGCTTTAAATTTTATTCATTTGAACGGCTGTAAACCATTAAAATGTCTTTAGCGAATGTTGCAAGGACTCAATAAACTCAAAATGAAACGAGCAAAGTGTAATTTATTGTCAGTGTCGACAATCAAAATATAATAAACACGAGCTATCATTTCATAATGGAATAGGTACAGTTTCTACTGGGCAAAAGATTTCGTGCCGCGACATTCCACTACTTATTCCAACCGCTGAGTGTTGTGAATCTGAATGAACCCTCCTCATTCACTCGCCTTCCATCCGCCTTTGGAGTCCTTCATTTTATTTTAAAATGAGATGGATATCCCATTCATCGCTCATCCCGTACCGTCACTACCTTTCCCACCCTGTTCCCAGTCTTATTTCAATTTAGACGCTCCCTGCCGAGCGGATCTGAATTGTACATTTTCCCCCTCCCAGAGCGCTGCTGGATGTGGCCTGTCCGAAGACGATTTATATAATGGTGAGTCAAAAAGGAAGAGAAACTCCAAATTTATTCAGTTATCAAGTGTGTAGAGTTTATAGGGCTGACGACCTACGATAAACGAAGGACTTGAGGAGGAAGGGAGAAAAGAAGTGTATATTGTAAAACAGTTTCCTATAGTTGATCTAATCAATTTATGGAGTATTTATGCACAGTATTATGCAGTATGTAGATATAAATATATTGTAAATACCTAAGCAGGAATAAGAGAGTAGTTGATACACCTGTCGGTGAAGCTGGTGTCTCATTTTGAAAGTTAACTAAGTACCCCCCCGCTTTGTACACAACAACAACAATGTATACAATGTTCAAATATCAATTAAGCACTCAAGCAAGGGAAATGGACTGTCAAACTGTCGTTTTTTCTTTGTTAATAATTTCAAAGACTTCGTCATTATTCGAGGAATAGAAATAAGGAAGCCTTCAAAAGAAGTACTTACCATCAGCTGTTGGTATATGTCAAGTTAAATTGATTCACCTTCTAGCAGGTAGGTGCGGGGTGGACCGTGGATGTTCCCATCAAAACCGTAAATTTAGTCTGCCTCCGCACAAATTTGAGATCCTTGCCAAAATACTCGTATCAGATGCTTCAGTTACAACCAAACGATTTTCATGGACTTTAGAGAGAGTTAGTTATTAAATAATAGTAACTGGCAACACCCGGACGTAAAGTGACTGTGGTGTAGTAAACGTTGACCTGTGAGAGAACAGGCAGAGCAGACAGTGAAAAGGGTTCCATATAAATTTTGGACTTGAACGAGCATGTCTATGAGCTCCAGACGGCTCAGTATTGATTTACGAGAATGTACTAAGAAATTCACCCTGCAGTTTTACAATAAATAAAACATTTAGGTACTGTTTTCATTATGTATTATATTTTGTTTCTTTGCTTCCGTTGGTCAGATTTATTTCGTAAGATTTATCATGTCCATATCGTGTCCACTAAGTAGCCTCGCGAAGTGCTAATATTTCGACATTGTGCGCGCACACACACACAAGCACGCACGCACGCTCGCACACATTGCGCAAAGATCAAGGTTTCATTGCACACTGTTTCGAAGTGGATGTACGCTGAAGGGCTGATAGGGTTTGGGGATGGAGCCGCTCTACCTTTAGGGACAAGAGATCAGTCTTAACCTCTACTTGAATTCCCCTAGTAATGAAAAGGACCCCCTGAAATCCAAATAATTTGAGAGCGACTCTGGAACCATTACTCTGTAAGTCATAATAAATGTAATTCTAATGGTAAATACGACGTACGGGGGAGAGGCAGAGCAGTGAGCAACACGACTGCTCCAATGCGAGTCTAATTTATTTTACTATCTGCACAGGCGAGATCCAGTGGAACAGTCGTGTTGCTCAGGAGAAGCTCGAATGACCTTCTAATTTATTTAACTATCTGCACAGGTGAGATCCAACAAATTCTCTATATATCCATTAAAAAATCAATTATGCGCTCATCCTCGTCTTTCACTCAATCATTTGACTGCCTTTTAGCCTCAAGTAATTTCAGTGTCCGCCCAGGGATTGAATGGCCAATTAGGAACAGGTGAGAAATAAGTGTCGTTCAGCCCCGAACAATACAAATGAGCTGATGTAATTTACAGCGCGTCCATTCGAGCCAATTAAAAGTCAGGTTTTGTTCGGAAACCATATAAAAAATTTCCAAACAAAGAACTCCTCTTTTACACATACGACTTTCCACCTTCTGCCTACAAGATTTTTTACAGTTGTATTTTTGCAAGTCTTGCTGAGTGAATTTATTAGCCATGAGGTCAGGGTGGGCAGATGATGCCAGATTCTGCAGTAAAGTTGGCGAGCCACTCATGACTTTTCAAGTTGATGTTTTACAAATCTTTGTAAATACCTAGTCACTAATTATTTTGCGCGGCGAAACCATATTTCAATTCCAATTGCCACATACCACGAAGTATAAACTAAGCGAGTCATTGTTCCGTGTCACACATATCAAAAAATGATAAGAATCGTTGAGGATATAGCAAACTGATACCTGCCCTAATAACATTTAGTACTAACGTAATAATAGGTGGTTTGAAGATTCACGCCTTGAATTTCAGAAGAAATATGAATGAAAAAAAGTTCTAGTCATGCAGCATGGCTATAAGAGGGAATTTGCAAAGAAATTCGTGCTATTGTGTAAAAAGCTGATATAGCGAGAAACCATACCACTTCCGTGTTTTTGCGTGATTTAAGCCAGTTTTACAGATTTATAAATAGGTATCACTAGAGTGGAAAGGAACCATGAGACTGATTCTTAATTGAAGAACGAATTTATGATGTTCCAATTTGGGCATACTCGTGCCCATGAATACTAAGGACACAAATTCGCCTCGTGTATCTGTTCGGACCGTGTGAAAGTGATGTCACTTCGAAACTGAGAAACCTCTCTTCAATCGCAAAACCGTGAAAAACGCTGTGTGATCTACAGGAACGGTGTCCGAAAAATTCATTTTTTCCCCCCTCTGTTTTCGCGTGATGTGGCGCAGAGTTGACTCCATAAATATCTCTAGAGATTCTTACTTGGACGGGTGGGTTCTGAAAAAGGCGATATATCAGAGCTCCAACCGGCTATGAAATCGAGGGCCTTGAAACTCGGAGATGAGCGGTGAGGGAAATGTAAGGCCCTACATAACTCGTGTTAGATTGTGGGAAGGGTGGGGGGGTTACAAGGAAGGGTGAGGAGCTTCATTTCACCAACAATCTTCTTCAAGTCAACGGTGAAATATCCGAGACAATTTATAATTCACACTTGTTGGAATCCTCCTTCTTTCCATCATCCGCGATGGTGGACGTGTTTGAATTAGCTACCTGCATATACCCACCATAAAAATAAGTATTAGTAGTATAATCTTTAGGAAATCGAGTAACAAGTAAACATAACAACCTCCGAAACAAACAGCAACCCCTAATTGTTTTGAAATGCAGAGGTTACAACATACATCCTTATATGTCGAAGGTACACGAAATGTTTTAAAACATAATAATGTGAACCATAGCTTCCCTTTCAGACAAAAATAAACCCAAACCATAACGACTTAACCTTTAGCTCACCGTCCAAAAAGTTACAGCGTCCTCTGCGTACAACAAGAATTACACACGGGTCTGAAAAATGTACTTTTATTTTTTGAATTGAAGTAGATTACATCCTGAGAAATTTGGTACCAACCGCACTTTCTTATGATAAGTAGTTTTTATTCTATGATTTTTAGAATTTTCGTGCACCAATGACGTCACACCTGGCGGTGCACGAGGTATGATGACGTCATCAGCGCAAGAAACTTCTAGAAATCATAGAATAAAAACAGCCTATCGTAGAAAGTGTAGGTGATGTGTCAAAATTCTCACGATGATAATAAACTGAACGCGTCCCATTCCTTGAACAAACATATTTCTCTAGCCTGTTTCTCAGTCGGAATATACCTCATAAAATTTGCACGGTTGCAAAATAGTTGTAGTTGTCCCTAGTCACAAATAAGGGAACAAACATGTTATTGCGGACGAAGCGTCATAATTTTTGCCATGCAGTATCTTTTCAGTTCATCAGTAGAAATTAAAAATGTTAGTTTGTGATCTGGAATTATCTCTGTTCTTTGTATAGATTCTAGGGATAGATATTTTATACGTACAGGTTCTAGGGTATGTAGTCCACACCTTAGAGGCGAAGTATATTTAGATAGATACCAAAATATTTTGAGGCGTTCGAGGGAATTTGGAGTGAAAATTGAAATGTTCACCGGCCGATTCCATGTGGAGACGGGAGATTTCATACTCATCGATTACTTGAATATATTCAGAGCAGATAATAACTCTAGCAATTACTTGACTGTAAAGTAGTATAATGGCCTTATTATTGGTTTCATGATCAGATGGCAAAAGAAGACTAACTGCCATAATAATTGGGAAGGTGGTAGGAACGAGCTTATCTAGGTAGGTACCTACCTATGCATTTTCTAGATCGGTATTTTTTCTAATACATGTGTACAAATATTCCTTCAAGTATATTGTTCGAGGGTGTGTAAGGTACTGTACAGCAACATAATAACATTGGACGAAATTAACTTGCAACTTCTCGACTTATATCAACTTAAATTAACTTTCCAATTTACCTTGTAAATAATGCTGCGAACGTCCAGGCAAGGAGGCATATAAGGATGGCACGAGTTTTGGTGCAGACGTACCCTGCTCTGAGCGGCTCACAGATGGCGTAATACCTTTCAAAAGATATTGCCAGGATAGTGAGAACAGAAGCGTGTGCGACAGTCAGTTCTACGAAAGGTACGGCTTTACCTGCGAACATTAGAAAGTTAACAACAATGAAAGAAAGAAATTCGTCCTATTTAGGTTCAGCGACCATCAATAATGACCGGTTGGGGGGGGGGGGGGGGGTTCGTGGGGCCGAAATGACCCCTACATGAGGAGGGAGGGGGGAATGCATTTGATGTAGGTAACCGATATTATGTGAACGTTTCATACCGAAATGATGAGGTAGATAACAAGGGAAACACCGTACTACACTTTTCTCACTTCACTAGTCTTTATTCTCAGGAATAAGTACTTTGAAAAATGACGTGACTACCGTAATTGACGCATCCGAATCGGACCTTCTCTCCTCTCTCGCATTAGTTCTGGCAACTGATAGTCTATCACGTGGTGCTGCCAACTAACCATCATGTGATGATCGTTTGACCAGACCTGAAAATCCGGCCATTTGAGACCATTTCTTAAAAAGTGTAAAAAAGCAACAGCCAGGCCCATCCACATCGGCCAGGCTTGACTTTCACAAAAAACAAAAAAAATCGTCATTTTTTAGTGAGAGCTGAGTATGAGCGAATAATATGCTGTGCCATTTGATGGTACACATGGGTGCCATGGGGGCTGTGCCATTTGATGTCATGAGCTACACTGCCTGCTGTGGTTATAACATAAAAATTGATTCTAGCTGCTCTTCCTTATAGGTAGCAGACACTAGTGATTACTAGGTACATGCACTGTTTGTCAGAATAGATGGCATCATTGTACGCTTCCTATTTACGAACAAGTGGTTAACCCTAAAAGTAATATTGGCTGCACCATGGTGGAAGGAACAAGGATCCCATTGCGCAGGTTCTCCCCCCCCCCCCCCCACCAAATCTTCCATCTTCTTTGCGGTAGGTAACCTCATCCGAATCGCTCCTCCCTCTCCTCTCTCGCATCAGTTCTGGCAAATGATACTTTTTCACGTGTAGAGACAATGGAATTACCCGTATGTCTATTCACGTGGTGCTGCCAAGTAGCCATCATGGGAAGCTCGCTTAGAGGGGATCTTCAATTTATTTCCGATGGTATGCCAGCGGATCGGCCAGTGGCCATCGGAAATAAATTGAAGATACCCGCCAAACGAGCTTCCCATGATGGCTACTTGGCAGCACCACGTGAATATATATAGGGGTAATTCCAGTGTCTCTACACGTGAAAAAGTATCGCTTGGCAGAACTGATGCGATGCAAGGAGAGGGAGGAGCGATTCGGAAGAGGTTACCGCAAGAAGAAGAAGGATGATGCGGCATGCCAGGCCACCGAAATATTTATATCAGTGGTGTCTAACAGTTTGTGTGTGTGTAGGTAGGTATCCATTGCAAAAAAACGAACCTAATTCAGGGTCTTACGCTAACAGGAATTCGGTGATATATGCGGAAGGAAATAATACAGGAAACTTTCCTATACAGGAAAATAAATATGCACCAATAATTTGCAGCGTTTTTTATTTCCTTCTCATGATGCCTTGTGTAAGGCTTCTTCTATGCATGATAAATGATAATATTCATATTCGCAGACAGGGAATGTAGGAAAGTCAAAACTAGCGACTGCCAAATGTAAAGTTAATATTCGATGTCAACTAAGTAAGCTTTGCTTTTAGGAAAATCGTAAAAGACCAATAACCAATAACTATGTTTAACTAGGTATACTGAAATAATTAATGGATTTCATTACACCAACTATTCATAAGTTTGAAATGTCATATTTCTTTAATATGTAATATTTCTATATAATTTCACCCATCGGGTACCAAGCATAACGAGCTGATGTTGGTTCTATTTTTCAAGACTTCCAAGCGCAACACATCCCGAAGGGATGAACTCGATTTATCCAATTCAAAGGGGAAACAATAAATCTCTCCTCCTTCCCTTTATAAATCCCAAGGGGACCCCCAAGAAGGGAAGAGATCCGTTTGGCAATTACTGTGCGCCAAAAAATTAGTTGACTGAACGTATATAAAGTGGTTGGTTGGAGACCCAGACACAATCCAATCTCAGAAATGTCACTGGGAAGAATTGCTGTAGTACTTGGGTAATATTGTAGGCACTACTCGTCCTACGCTTTGTGCCAACCATCTAGGAACCTTCGGAGCTAACATTTGTTTCCAGACGATATTTACCGAGATTGATATAATATGGCAATATTTAATTGATTCCCTCGACTTGCAACAATAAATTTACGTACCTAACTAGGTTATACTATGTGTCAACAAGATTCGTCCAAATATACGCTAAAGATGACTGAGTTGGTATAGAAAGTGAGGCATTTTTATTTTAGGGGCATTTTCGAAACTCTGAAGAATCGGTGAACTCTGAGACAAAGAAAGGATAGCGAAGTTGAGTTCAATAAACGTGATTTTAGGTGTGAGGTCATTTTCGATTAATTAAGTACCTACCTACCGATCCGAATTCCACTTCAAAATTACGTTATAGTTTTCATTATGTAGGTACTAATGAAAAAGCTTCCTACCAAGAACTAGTAGTAGGGACACCAGGGGCGGATACTGGCCAGGGCATAGGAGCACCCCCAAGGAAAACTGTGAGGGAGGGAGAGTTGCAGTTTAAACTTCTAGCTCTACCGAATATGCAGAAGTGATTAGAAATTTACGTCGTCATTCAAATTCGCGCGGGAAGAGCTGGCTGTGGTTGTAGAATGGAGTAGAGGGGCTTCTAGATGCCGAGGTTGACGCGCGGGTGGTATCAGTATGCGGAACCCATGGAAACCCACGAACTATGAGCACAGCAGAGCTGTACTCCTGATTTAAATGATCAAGGCCATTGTGAATGGATAACAGGGACTGGCGACACGAAACGAATGAGAGATCGTCTTTTATCGTGAAAAATGAATTTCTGTTAAATGGAGCTACGTCTGTTCCTAGGGCTGCCTATTACTAAACCATGAAGATGAATATTCATGAATATTTTCTCGCTTGAGATTTTTTTTTCTCTTAATAATTAAATTTTTGTCCACACAAGGCAAATAAACATAGAAAGAAGCAAGGAAGCAAGTCACCCATCACAACACAAATCATCACTACAAAATGCTACAATATACTCGTACACCTTCCTTCCGGCTTGATAATTATATTATTTTCGTGGATTTTATTTTACTAGTGGATTCTTTTCGATTCGACAGATTCGGGTTCATGTTACTTCAGAAATGTTCGTTGGAGAGTCCTTTGGAAAATGTGGGATATCCGAGGACTAGTAATGATGTGTAAAGGAAATGGGGACGAGGAGCGAGTTGACACTCGGTGATACATTGGGTGCCCAGGGGAGTTTTCATAATTCATCGAAACCAACGACTGGGACTGAAGCTAGGAACGTTATACTTTCGAATGTATAAGTGTATATTCGACCCGTCTGCGAGGTTTTGTATAATGTCCCTAGCATTAGAATAATGTCGGGTATGTGATTTTATACATAAATCTATATTGAACTGTGCATACTCTCGATTTCATAAATACCAAATGAACATCACACTGATTCATATAAGACTGAACGTACGAATAACAGCTAATGACCCATTTAAGCTCAAGAGTTTACCTACCTAGCAATATGCGCGTAGCAATATGCCTAATAGCTGGATGGCTCGTCAGAGGCTGCCAATGATATGAGTCTTGAGGTTTGTCAGGATACCATTTTCTATTACATGGCGATCCATGTTTACGCATAAAAAAAGCCTAAATGAAATTTGTTTGAATCGTTCTTGTGCCGCCAGATTCAAGCCGAACCCTCGAGAGAGCACCTTACTATCGTGATTCGAACGACTGTTCGTCCGTATTAGACTATCACTGAGACTCAATTTTCCAGTTATAAATTCTTGGATTCATGTATAACATACCAGTTACTGACCTGACCCTGAGCCTCACGAACGCCCCGAGAAACCCAATATACAATCACTTGCGGCGGAGTAGTGGAAATCCATAGCAAAAAACTACAGGATAAAAATAGAATAGTCTATTTCCACGTAAACTAACAAACTTTAGACCGATTTCGGTTGTTAAACCATCATCAGTACACAACAGAATTGTGTACTGTGTGTGAATTGTGTGTATTGTGTGCTGATGATGGTTTAACAACCGAAATCGGTCTACAGTTTGTTATTTTACGTGGAAATAGACTATTCTATTTTCATCCTGTAGTTTTTCCCCTATAACAATTAAACAACTTTTTGACAAAGTTACCAAATTCAACAATACCCGCAATACAAAAAAAAAAGATACTGAAACGAATTACAAGAGGTGGCGTCAACGATTTTTAGGTCTATTTGTGAGGAATTCAGGGTTCACCCTCCACATTTCGAGCAGTACCACCTCAAAATGAGGTGTTTTTTTTTTAAGCGATTATCACAGTGAATAGAGACATAGCAATGGATCAAAAATGCTAATGTAGATGCATTTTACTAGAAAAATTCTGGGACAAAAATTTAAAGCTAAAATTGGTAAACAACAGCAAAAACTAGTACCCGAGATCGAAATCTAATTACTACAAGTGGTTTAGAATGGTGATTCGAGACAGGAAAAACTACGCCAATCGTCAAAATTCTATTTTCTATCAAAAGGGTCAAAATTGAGTTTATGGGGCCAAAAATCGTAAATATTCTGTAGCAATAACTATGATACTCGGAAATAGATGTAAATTCACCAAAATAGGTATAAAGCGGTGACTCAAGACAGAAAAAGACATTGCAATAGTCAAAAATACGCTTTCCCAGAAAATTAGGATAAATTCAAGTTTATGAGGATCAATAATAGTTAAAAATTGTCAAAAATTGTCAAAACACGAACGTCAAAAGTCCGCTCGTACTGTCACTCTGCTTGACCTAAATATTTTTGGATTAAAAGAGTACGAGTAGTCTTCCCGTTCCACACTGGCTTATTAAACTATCCTTTCAGATTTGTTATTGGGACGGGTTTTTGCTGCAATCCGTCACCAGCCATCTGACTGCACGATAAGCAAATCGCTCGAAATCAGATGCACTTGTATGTTGCTTGTTCAGAGGGTTTGAAAGCAGAGTGCTTGTACCTCTAACAATCAAAATCAACATACAAGTGCATCTGATTTGGAGAGAGTTTCATCTCGTGCACTCAACTGGCTAATGATGGATTGCAGCAAAATTCCGAAACCGGTCCCAATAACAAATCTTTAAGGATTGTTTAATAAGCCAGTGTGGAGCGGGACGACTACCCGTACTCTTTTCACCCCTTGATTAAACTACCGCACGGACAAATCACTATTTTGCATGCCACCAGTTTGTGGCGCCGCCTTCATGATACCAAAACCCATACCACGATTTATGACATTCCAATGAGTACACCAAGACCAAAAATTATGTACCAGGTTGATTTTGGCTTTTAGCGGCGGCATTACTGGTGCACCATCATGACCCAAAAAGTATAGGTATATAGTGTCAGACCCGGAGTTGTCTGCCATAGCAGTGGTGGAGGCGCGATCGATCTCAGTCAAAGCCCCCAAGAAGATTAGATAAATGATAGCCACTCTAATAAACAAATATGCTTAGACAAAAATCTCAAACGCGACAATAGACTAAGTGCGTATACTTATATCCATAGTTTCCCAAATAATATATTATTATGTTTCTATGAATATCACATCCTGATCCTGCCCAAACAACCGGATTTAAATGCATGATTTATCAATATTCCTATTTCTCACATGATTACAAGAACAAGAAATTATTTATAACATTGATATTTGTATTTTTATATCCTCTGCACGAAACGCATTCATACTGTGTGCACCATACACAAACACGAATACTTGAAATACTTAATTAGTACTATAAGTCAACAGAAAGACTCACCAATAGTAGTCAATTAAGAACAGTCGACCATAATAGAATCAAGCATATTTGGAAATCAATTTGGAAAGGTTGCATTTCAAATATATAGGTAGATACTGAATAATAAACTGAACATTAATTCGCTGTAATGAAATGAGAAATGCGAAATAGTTACCGGGCAGGAAATCCTGAGGATACGGAACCATCGCATTCACGGGGATCGGAAGCAGTTGTTACAGAGAGAAGAAATACAGGAAGTACTAAGCAAGAACGGGAAACAATTCTAATTCAACATATTCGGAAATTAATAAAACGGTACAGCAAACCAGACGCGAAACTGGTGAAGAAAAACTATCGGACCTCACGAAATTTGCTCTGTACGCCGGAATATTCACAACCGAAGACTACTTGAGAACGGTTGTGAACGGAACTACGGGAACGCTGGTGGAACAGTCAAGATTTTAACGTCGTATATCAATTCAGACGGACATTAAATTTAGCACAGTACGATTTTGACCTACCAAAAGCCAAAATATTGATTGAAAACCACACAGATCTATGTAGTTATACAAGACCAACACGTGAGCAGGACGAGTGGACGTCAATAAAACAAGCGGGTTCTAACTGCTTAATTTTGACGATACAAAATATTCGCCCACGGGATCAGCGCAGGACTCAGGAAGCGAATTCGATGGCTCAGAGTCCAGAGAAAGTACACAGACATCAGAAGGGCGAGAAGACGAAATGACAGAAAACTCCGGTGTCTGAGAGGTAGGTACAGCCATTAGCGTTGGTCTAACGAGTTTACCCATCTTCGAAATTTCAGGTCATAAGACCTATGTACCTGTTGCAGTGGTTTCACGGAATACACAGACAGCGTGGCACCCGATTGCAAATGCGTGTAACAAGTTTCGAACGTTTGGCCAATTGTTTGCATATCATCTGACAACCCACCTGTTCAAGCGTCACTTGAATTATTAGCAGGTAAGCTGCCAGGATTATCGCAGAGCTTTTTGAAGTCATTGAACTCAATTTCCATGCCCTCGGTCACGAGATGGAAACTGAAGAAAGACCGAACGATAAAGATACGAATCACTATTGCCATTAGATAAGCTTCACCTTCTTGATAAGGAAGTATAAATGAGAGCATTTGAATAAAATGAGCGCCCTCAATATTGTAACCGGTAATTTTCATATTATTTACATACTTAATGATAAGAAGTATGATTAACTTATCTGACGGATTCCCATTACTTTTATTCCTTAATCAAGGTAATTTCAAGTCGTTTCCACCTCGTATAATTCGAGCTTGCCGATAAAGTTTATTTCACTGCTGGACTTCATGTTTGAACAGTTGAATGCTACTCAGAATGAAGGGCTTTCACCATGGAGTTGTTTGATCTTCATTATTCCTCGTTTTGAAAGGATATGAGTCACATATGGGTGAAGTAAAATTTTCTAGACGGAATCGTTAGATCGAGCAAAACTTTAAAAATTTCAGTTCGACATTTCAAGGTATTTTCTTTAAAAAAATTAATAGAATTTTTTCCGCCGTGCACAGCGCTTTGCCTAGTTTCCATCGGCCTTAATTTGATGAAATTCGGCACGAAGATCCCATTTGGAGTCTAGCTGCTCATCGAAGCTCGGTAGGTAATACTATCAGACATGTAGTGGTTACAAAATATGGTTCGAAATTACCAAGCCGTCGTTGCTCTAAAACTTCCAGTAGAATAGTGGTTTGTTCCTTTGCAAATCTGATAGACATAGATTTTTAGGATTCTTGGAGACCACACGGAGCACTGCACGACCAGGCCGTAGACGTTTGAACCCCAAAAAACACCATCTGCATGAGCGCGAACGTAAATCAAACGGTATATATTATCTGCAGCCCACTTACCACTGGGCGGGAACCACTGATTTAAATCACGCATAGTTATGTAAAATCGATTTTTTTTCCCACCAAGACCTTCGGGTCCAAGATAGAAGGTACCTATAGTTTCTGTAGGATGGTACATGAAACAAAGTACAAAATTCACGATGTAGGTAGTAAGCAAATTTTCTGGGTCCACTGCAGTTCATGAATTCAATGAGTTAGTTCGTGAATACATGGATTCAGCATAGTCACTGGACTATGCCGGTTCTCAAAAACCCTCCACATTTGAGCTCCATCACCCATTTTAAGCTTATCACAGACGGATCTTACAACATACGACAGCCATGTAGCTACCTTTAAATCAACTCCTCAATAATACCTTTCTTCGTATAAGTAGTGATGGGAATTTTAAGAGTATTGTGTATAGAACAGGATTATCATACAGAAGGGTTATCTATACAGCAAATAATAAAGCGCTGTGGAAGAAATAACAAGCGTTTTTTCAAAGAGATTACAACACCTACAATACAGAAAACTCTTGAGGAGTCTTAACAGTGTAAAAAGTTCAATTCATGTAGAATTTTCAGAAGTTCGATTCATGAGAATTTTTTTAAATGTCATTCCTTAACATTTTTGTGAAAAGCAATTTTTTTAGCGATTTACAGCCACTTTGGTTTATTATTTTCAATAATGAACCTTTGGAATCGAGCATGGAAAAAAAAAAAATTTACCCCCCCCCCCCCTTCTCTACATATGGTTGGTATCCATTTCATGGTAGGTATGTAGAATCCGAAAATGGAATAGAAAAATTTTTTTCCGTCCGCCCTACACCGTGCTTACGCACTTTTCTTAGTTATTATGAACCAAAATCAATGATATTTGGTTTATAGGTCCCGTTTGGGGTCTAACTGGTCCGCGAAGCTCGGCATTACTGTCAGTATCATCTCTAAGGGGTGAAAAATAGGGGTTGAAATTTTCAGGAGGCCGTATTTCGAAAACTTAAGATAGAAGGGTATGGTTTTTTTTACGTTATTAAATTTGTCTTGAGCTAAACAATTTTTTGAGACCACTGAAAGGGGCATCTATGCAGGTAGATAATAAACAGTTGTATAATAATTTGCAGCATTTTAAAATTTGATTTTAGCGGTTTTTAGCCCCCAAAATGTTTTTTCGACCCACTTTTTTCTTTAAAAAATATATAACTTATGACCGAAATAGTCTACAAAATAGTTACATAGCCTCATATTTACATTTCTTTTGAGTTAGTGATTTTACATCAATTTCTGGTGATTTTTTTTATTTTTTAGCAATTATAACCGAATTCTAGCTGTATTTAACTCGAAAAAACCATATTTAACCCATATTCTGTGATCGACATCATCCCCTCCAATAACTCATCTTTTCGTTTCTCATAAGTACAAACATTTTATTGAATTTTGTAATTTTTCGTCTCGTAGCTAAGGTCAAATAATATCGTATGGGATATTATTTATTTGTACGATAGAAATAAATGTGTATTTCATATCAACTTAATGAATATTTTATAGAGCAATCGCCAGACCCCATCAGAATAAATCATAAAGTATGCTAATAATAATAATAATAATAATAATAATATATTAAGTATATGGATATGAGTATCTATACCAAATCGCTCTCTATACAAATTCTGGCCTATGTTTTGTGTTGACTCCGTAGGAAGTACCAAAACTTAGGACCATCGTTAGCTGTTCATAATCAATTACATGTTCAAACAATTTCGGGATGAAGGGACGATAAAACTAAAACGACGTGATGAATGGTATTGACTATTCCTTTTATGATTGCAACGCCTACAACTTTTCGTCGTCCCCTTTGGTGTTGGAAAAGTCTCGGAGACAAATAGGATAAAAAAGGCCCGGGTCGAACGTCGAGGGAAAAAGTAATCTGCGGGGCGGGGATGCTTTCAAAAAGGACTGGAAGAGATATGGTCGAAGGAGCCGTGTTTGTTTGTTGGAAAGGCGTGCAGATAGATTAAACTACAATTCAAACTGGTGTTAAGGGCCCGGTCTACCACAGGCACGGGTGCAAAGAGGATCTCAAAGAACGATGAAAGGTTTTCTTTTATAGTGAGGCAAAAAGGAGTACCTATCCAGAAATATTTGGTTCTCTTTCTGAAGCAGACCTGAAGATGAGTGTGTTCTCTATTCACTTTGTCCTAACTGTGGGCTGTTACCGTTTACAGTATGTACTAGGTACCTACGCTAAAGATATCCACTTCTACTATCCGTTAAGGAACTAACTGTGTATCTCGCTTTGCTTCTTCTACAGTCTTCGACCAATATTACAGTGCCTGTAATATGCCATAACCTAAGGTATATATTCAGTGAGTCTGAATTTCGAAATTTGGATGGTGGATTCTTAACAAAATTGCTGTCTTCAAAACAATCATGAACGAGGCGGAGGACAGTGGGGCTCATCGTCAAATCATAAAATGACCCATTTTGCCTTGTGAAGCCCATTAGGGAAAATTATCGATATACTATTACAACTTTTCTCAGGCATTCGGATTGTCTCGTTATGCTGAAATATCATAGCGTGGGATCATTAAAATTGCAACAGTGTGGGCTGTTCTCGATACATTTTTTCATCCGGTGGAGACGGGATCGGTTTGGGGAAGCCTGATCGATATCCCTTCTTAACCGGTGATAATCTCGCTGGTCTAGAAGGGGGACTCTCGAGGGCCCACCCCCACTGTTACACTCTGTCACAAAATTTAGGTACCAACTACATTAGGAAGTGCAACTCTTGACACAATATTCGCAGTTAGACACTCCTTAGGCTTATTGATCCACTCATTTTCATCAGGGGTTGCCGGTGGTGTTTGTCAACACCCAAGTACGGTCATGGGTGATCTTGCACCATCATTGAATTGCTCATAAGGGGTAACGGGGAAAATTTCCTCCAACTTAATTATGAGTCGAGGCCTGGTTAAGCCTTAGCGTGAGAGCTCTTGTTCATACCTGACATCAAACGTAATTATATGGTTGGCGCAGGCGCAGTCCTTCGTCTCCCTTACTAATTAAGGCGTGTGGAGGGGAGGAAAGGGATTCCACCGCAATATACAGGTAACTCTGATTTATCAACATAATGAAGGATAATAGGATCAACTTGATGGAGACCATTGTCAAACGTTCTCTCTCATGTATCGCCAAGTTAATAGATTCCGCTAAGAAACCCCTTACGCCCCCGCGACGCTGTGGCGGACGGAAGCTGTAATTAATGCCACCCACGCCCTTCCAGTTGTCAAGATCACGGCTTGATCTCTATATAATATGCAACCGATTCAGAGGAGCTCTACCAGCAAAGTGTGTTTATTCAAGCTTGGTGAATAGCCGAAGATTCCCATACAATACTAGGTTCCGCACTGGCTGTATAACCTTATTATAGAATAGATCCTCAAGTCTTACGCACTTCTAACTCCGTAATCATTCTTAGATTTACCTAGTAGGTAGAAAGGGATCAAACATTGAGAAGCTATTAATTACAAAGTTTGCTTCATTGTTCATCCATCAATCGGGTTCTTATCAATGTTGCTATAATAAATATGACGATGACCTCAAATCAAATCAAGAGATCATGATACACTTCTGGATCAGTCTACGCCTGGGTTCTAGTCCCTTGATCTAGTCCCTTCTAGTCCCTTCTCGTCTTGATTAGTCTACGCCTTCTTGATCAGTCTTGGCGCTTGGGTTCGACGCCATACTGATGGGGGTGTACCGGTAGAATCTATTGCTTCGACTCAAGTTGTCATTTTTTATTTTTTGGTTTATTATTTTCACTAATGAACCTTGGAATCGAGCATGAAAAAACATTTTTAACCCCCCTAAAAATTTGATGGTTTACGTTTCAAGGTACGTAGAATCCGAAAATGCAATTTAAAAAACGCTGCAAATTATTACACAAAGGATTATTATTTACCTGTATAGATGCCTCTTCTGCATAGTTCACGGTTTTCTGTGGTCAGTACCCTCGAGCTCCCCCCAGGAAAGCCCTAAATCGAGTACTGGTGCCGGTTCCGGAATTAAAGTTTCCTACAAATGCGCGGGATTCAATAACACAATCATTAATTATTATTTGTAGTTATAAGAAAAGTGCTAAGTACGGCGTAAGGCGGACAGAGAGAAATTTTTTTATTGCATTTTCGGATTCTACATGGTACTTTGAAACGTAAACCATCAAATTTTGAGGGGGGGGGGGGGGTTCGAATTTTTTTTCATGCTCGATTCCAAAGGTTCATTATTGAAAATAATAAACCAAAAGTCTGTCTGTCCGCTGTACGCCGTACTTCGCACTTTTCTTAGTTACCACGAACCAAAATTAATGAAATTTGGTTTGTAGGTCCCATTTGGGGTCTAGTTGGTCCGCGAAGCTCGGCGTTACTGTCAGTCATCTCTAAGGGATGGGAAATAGAAGGCTGAAACTTTCAGAATGCCATAGCTCGAAAAATTTCAATGGTTATGGTTTTTTAAACGTTTGTAAATTGGTCTTGAAAGAATTGTTTGAGACCACCCGGAGCACTGTACACACCGAAAAGCTTCGTCAACATGATCGTGAATCAAACGGTATAAATCCGACCCGGATATCATCGCTAGGGAGCACCTGATTATAATCAAGGATGGCTGTATGAAGTCGAGTTGGCTGTGATATTTCATTTGAAGAATGATGGCTTTTTTGGATTTTGTTGATGGGTACTTTTGCAACTTGAGCAAACGTTGAAGTATTATTGGATAAATTATTACATAATCGGTAAATTATTACACAACGGTAAATGATTATCGATGCCCCTTCCGCGTAGATATATCTACTATATATATTCCTATACTGGTAAATTATTACACAACGGTTTATTATTTACATTATGCTTCATGAATAACTACAACGAGTTAATGATTTAATTATTGAATCCCGCGCATTCGAATGAAACTTTAATTCCCGGGCCGGCTCCAGTACTCCACTTAGGGCTTTCCTGGAAGGAGCTCGAGGGTATTGACCACAGAAAACAGTGATCTACGCAGAAGGAGCATCTGTACAGGCAAATAATAAACCGTTGTGTAATAATTTGCAGTGTTTTTTCTACTCACATTGTCTTCTACCGTTGTTACCGTTTGTAACACTCCCGTTTAAGTTTCTGACTTGAACTAGTTGTGTGATTCGTTAGTAACATAAGGGGGGACCTTCAAACTCTATGTGACAAAAAGAGAACGATGTTCACATGTGAATAATATTGATTGTTGAACTTAATGCTTTTATTTTTCAATTAGATAACTTGAAACATCCTACTTATGAGAAAATCCAAGACTCAAAACCAGTGAATATTATTCATGGATTCATTCCTTTAACAATATAACTCATACCTACAGTGCAAATTTCTACGGCCAATTAATTATTTACTTATCCACTTCGCTGAATTTCGGGCGGATTGAAAATCTCCCACAACAGAAATCAATCACAGGTACGCGTGGGACGAAGGTCGCCGCGGACGGTGTTTGACTCGCTGAAGGTAATTGAATGATGAGACGGCAGTATGCTAATCGCCCGTTTCAAGAAACATCCAGTAAGAGCAATATGCTAATGAGGGCGGGACGGAGTAAACGTCCGTTAAGATACGAAGGGGTCCTGAAGAGTTCTTTCTTTCTCGTTGTCCAGATGTGGCCATAGCTCTCTAGTGGTTACCAGCGTTGACTGATTAGCCTTGATTCAACTCAATTCAGCCCAGATACGGCTTTTGTTGATGTTAGAATAACAAAACGAGACGTCGCATAGCAAAGTGCCGGAGGTCTTGTGCGCAAGATTGTTCCAGTCATCCTACACCGTATGCTGCCATTGAACTGAATTCCTACATAGGTGATAGGTTATTCATTAACTGACGTTCAGGTGTTATTCTGTGTATTTGCAATTGAAAAGTAGCTGTGTAGCAAGGAAAGGTTCTGCAGCCCCCCCCCCCCCCCCCCCCCCACCCGAACTGAAAGCAAAACAAATAGAGAGCAAAATTAGCATAAATTGCGAACCGATGTTAAACGCGCAGAATACTTCTTCATATCTAGTGCATGTCGCCTCCGTTTGTTCGAATTTCGTTCCAAAATGCGTATTTTAAGTTAAACTGGTTGTGTTTGTGTGGCGGCTTGATTGATGTCTTTACAACTCAGCGCTCACTATCGTTGGTCTAATGATAACATCGTCATTAACTGTTCAGGCTCTGCCTCCTAACGAATACAAGCGTCTTTGCTAACTAGCAAAGAGTGAGCGCGAGATATGGGTATTTGGGTATATTACCGTCAGGGGCGTTGCGTCCATAAGGCCACTTGGGCCACTGCCCCGACATCCAGAAACACAAAAACTCCAAAAAAATGCCAACCATTTGTTCAGTTGGCATTCGAATTTCCCTCTGTATACTGTACCTAGCATTTTTCACGAAGTTCAACAGCGACTCAACAGTCCCTCTCTCTCTCTCTCCCAACCTATGTCTGGCATGGCTGCGACCAAGACAAGTAACTGGGAAGAAGAAGAAGACAGAGATCTCTGGCTATGGATATTCGAGCATTTTATCGGAATATAGCTACAGTAATCGATGTCTTGCAATCGAAAACGAAACCTACGCTTTGAAACTGGCAGGTCCCGTGACCGGGTGGCCCCATGGCAACGGAGAAAAGTGGCCCGCCCGCGCAAGCTGTCGAGTAAAAATTCGGTTAGCCCCGCCCATTTTCGGCCCAGGGCCAACATTTCCATCCAAAAATCGTTTGTGTTCACAATCGATTGGATTGTTTCAATTCATGTTGTTATCTCGATACAAGATGCTTGTCCTTCTATCTGTCCTCCCCTAAAAATTCTTATCATGGAATAAAGGGAGCCCTTTATTCCATGTTCTTATCACTTTCCCCGTTCTGCTCCTATGTTGAGTTTTAAATTTTCTGCTTATGTTTCGAATTTTGTATGTTCCCATTCGAGTTCCCAGGACAGATTTGGATTTGCGATAATTAAGTGCGTTGTGTCCTGTCTGTGGTCTTGTGGATTGATCGACGTCATTATACACAGATAAGTACCTAGCTTCTAGTCTGATTCTTCATCCAAGTAGGTACTGGGCGGCGGATCATTACTTCGTTGTATTTTAGTTTAGTTCGTTGTTTTTAGTTGTTGTTTAGTTTATTTGCTTCTGTATTTTTGTACCACATGAATTCGGTGGCTAACTTACAGTCAAAATTTTCGACGTTTTCCTACGAGGATAGAGTGATGATTAAAAGTTTAGGAAGTTGCTGAGTATTAGTCAGTATGAAGCTATAGAACTTTTAGCTTCTGGTGATCCCGGGTACTGGTCAGAACTATTGTGAACTCAGTGCTTACATTCTGACTTGCTAAGAGCTGCGGTTGATTAAAATCCACCCATTTCTCATAAGAAGACTCCACTGTTGGAAAACATTTACAGGTATTTTGTTGAAAAAGCTGTTAATTTGTGTTCCGGTTTGGTGGCCCACCATTTTCAGAGCCCACGCACCGCTACTGATTACCGTACGTCGATGATGGGCTCCCCAGCCAATGGAGATATAATATAGACTTGTGGACTTCAACTTCTTCGTGAGACTCAAGCTAATAACAAACATAAAATATAGATACCTATATAAATAACACCAGCAGTTTGGCATTCACCAAAACTTTAGAATTATTATAATTCTGGTGAGAAAACCTTCCATAATCACTCAAATTTATTATACCTAGTAATGGAATGTAGAGATGAGAAGGCCAAAGGCCAACGGAAAGGTCAAAGTGTACTCGTAGACCGTTGGGTAGGTGGTGATGTAGCAACACTGACTGGAACTGAACGCATAATAATGCGTACGACAGAGAAGTCACGGAGTTCTTGCGATTTCACGTGTTAGACTAGGAGATTGGTTCCCCCCCTTCATTCCATTCAGCACCTAAGAGCCGACGTAGAGTGGCAAAATAATGGACTATCTTCCTGAAAATTAATATCTTTCTGAAAATTATTTATTACGAGATAACGTCATAATTCAATCCATGAGAATGGTGGTGAGTGTCACATTTTTCTCAGTCGGATATGAATGGGCCTATGTGGTCGATAATTATATCAAAACACAATGTATAGGATTTTATGTGAAAACGGTAAGGACGGGGGAATGATCCAGCATAATGTCTTCCTCCCTTTCTCCTTTAACTTTTCATTAAACAGCCACTTCTAACGCAAGAATAGTTGTTTCATAATTAGGTACCTATGTGACGTTATTTCCACCAACCTATAATATACTTAAAACAATATCATAACTTGAAATAAGTAACATCAACAGCAACAAGGAAAAAAATAGACAAATTGACTAATAAGTATGATATAAAGTATGATAAGTAATGATTATAAATCAATTTTCCGTCACAGTTGATAGATAAACGTACCTATGAAGTGAGCACCTATCAACTGTGACGGAAAATTGATTTATAATCATTACTACCTAGTATTTAAAAAAAAGGTGTAAAATTCTGAAACAATGAATGAAGGAAGCAGATCATTCAACCTTCTGAAATTATGATTAACTGATGCGCGAGACTATTCTTTATTCGAATCCAAGTGCCATACAACCCGTACCGTCAACTCGAATAATCTGGTATTCAATAACCAGAATTAATATCCGTTCAAGGCGATACCCCGTACTCGAACTTCACATTTAGATGTGATAAATTATGATAATAAGAGGCCACTATTGCTGTATCATAAAGAAGACCACCAAGAGATTTGTGTGTGGTCCACTTCATTTGGATTCGCGATGTGGAATCCCATTCGTTTTCGCCGCTGCCGATAAATAATGATCGATTGTATTCACAACGAACCTGACATTCGAATAGCGCCCACTCCAAATTCGCGTCGCTAAGACCCCTGCGGCAGTAGACCTTACACTTTTCCTCCCAACAATTTGAATCAATTTTTAAATAATCACCGTTTCAGTTGACATAATGGATATACAGCAGGTCTGAAAAGATAAACAGATAAATCGAAGTTTTGGAAAGTGTCCTGTGAAAGAAGTGAAAAGAATACAAGTGAATATATTTGTTTATACGGATGATAAATGTTCTGCTACGCTTCAATGCCGAAGGGCGTACGAACTGATTTTTGAAATCATCAGTACACCAGTCTTCGACGTGTATCGCGGATATATTTTATTCTGCTCACCATTAATATCAAAATTTTGGAATGAATGAAGCAAACACCTTGGTATATTAGAAGTGGATTGGAATGTGTTATAAAAAGACGAAACACCGATGACTTTCGAACAACCTTCGTGCAGGTTGTTTTACACTTGAAATGCCTGGTAGGTATACCAGGCATGTCGTTTCAGGGATGAAAGAGGTTTTTGATCTCTTGAAAACTTATTTGCTAAATGGCTCTTTAAAAAAAATCGACTCATTCGAATACAGTATATCGCCTCATTGAATCGTATTGTGTGTGTTTCATGGGAGAGGATCTCGTATTGCATTGCAACCAGAGCGATAGCCAGATGAAAATCCGACGAACAAACATAATAGTTGGGTACGAACAGGGGCGTTGCGTCCATAAGGCCACTTGGGCCACTGCCCCGGCACCCAGAAACACAAAAAACTCAAAAAAAAAATTAACCATTTGTTCAGTTGGCATTCGAATTTCCCTCTGTATACTGTACCTAGCATTTTTCACAATGTTCAACAGCGACTCGACAGAGTTCTCTGGCTATGGATATTCAATATGTGTTTCCTTCATGTTGGCTGCCTGTAGCTCCAAGGAGCATTTTATCGGAATATAGCTACAGTAATCGATGTCTTGCAATCGAAATCGAAACCTACGCTTCTGAAACTGGCAGGTCCTGGGACCTGGTGTCGCCATGGTAACCGAGAAAAGTGGCCCGTCCGCGCATGCTCAGTCGAGTAAAAATTTGGTTAGCCACGCCTCTTTTCGGCCCCGTCTCCACATTTCCATCCAAAAATCGTTTGTGTTCACACAATTCGTCTTGTCATCTCAATACGAGATGATTCTCCTTCGATCTGTCCTCCCCTAAAAATTGTTATCACTTTCGCCATTCTGTTCATATGTTGAGTTTTCAATTTTCTGCTTACGTTTCGAATTTTGTATGTTCCCATTCGAGTTCCCGTGACAGATTTGGATTTGCGATAATTAAGTGCGTTGTGTCCTGTCTGTGGTCTTGTGGATTGATCGACGTCATTATACACAGATAAGTACCTGGCTTCTAGTCTGATTCTCCATCCAAGTAGGTACTGGGCGGCGGATCATTACTTCGTTGTATTTTAGTCTAGTTCGTTGTTTTTAGTTGTTGTTTAGTTTATTTGCTTCTGTATTTTTGTACCACATGAATTCGGTGGCTAACTACTTACAGTCGAAATGTTCGACGTTTTCCTACGAGGATAGATAGAGTGATGATTAAAAGTTTAGGAAGAGATAGACCTTTGCTGAGTATTAGTCAGTATGAAGCTATAGAACTTTTAGCTTCTGGTAATCCCGGGTACTGGTCAGAACTACTGTGAACACAGTGCTTACATTCTGACTTGCTAAGAGCTGCGGTTGATTAAAATCCACCCATTTCTCATAAGAAGACTCCACTGCTAGAAAACATTTACAGGTATTTTGTAGAAAAAGCTGTTTATTTGTGTTCCGGTTTGGTGGCCCACCATTTTCAGAGCCCACACACCGCTACTGGGTATGAATACAAACATTGATTCCATTCCTGAATGCCTGGTATAGCTGCGGTGCTCTCTTCAGATCCTTAACAGTTTTTCCCTGGATTTCCGAGGATTCCCGATTCGGCGCTGAATGAGTACTCGCCGTTCATACATACGCTGAGGTAAAATTAGGATGAATGGTGGGTCTAGTGAGTTTGGGGAAAGTTAGAGCACAAAAAGGTGGAGTGGAAAGTTGGTAACTCGGTCATTGTAGTGGAAACTGGATGAAAGAGTCATTGTGATCCAAAACATTTGCTCAAGTCAACTCGGAAAGTGCTATAGATTAAGGTATTGAGGCCGCACCCTCCCAGTCCACCAGTACCAAACCCACAGCTCATTATTCCACTAACTACTGTAAGTTTGAATTGATTATAGGAAACCAAATCGTTCCGCTTGAGGAATATGAGAAATGTTCGTGTGAGGATTCCTCCAAAATACGATGGTAACGTGCGTAGAGGTGTGAAATACCGACATCCAATACAGACAGGTGTGATACGACAGGTTTGAATTTCCCGAAAAATTGCATGTACCTAACAAATGTGTGTGCGCTTGTGTGGGTAGAGTAGGATGACAAGACCATTTGCTAATATATGATGTATACTTGTCTGGAAAATTGGTATAACTTGATGCCATATATGTGATTTCCAGTCGTCGATACAGCTAGTTCATTGGAGATTCATTGGGGATTGCAGATGTCATTGTTAACTATCAACACGCGGACAGCAACTCGTACTCCAGTAAGAGAAAATGATCCGTTGGTGAGTAGGGGAGAGGTGAAATTTGGAACCGAACTGGAACTTCTTCAACGCCGCATTTCTTATGTTGCTATTATGTAGAATTACAAGTTTTTTTTTACCTATCGATCTGTAAATGATGAAATAGTTATTTTTACTATAAAGCATTTTCTCGATATTACAAGTAAATACCTATCTACAGTCCAGGCGGAACAACAAGTGAAATGGATAACTATTAGGGACCCTTCTTGTGTTAAAATGCAAACTTACAATATCAGTAAGTTAGACAACAAAAGAGGATATACGAGCGAATACGAGCTTTTTGGGATTCGAATATTGTCGTCGCATCATGACTATTTACTGTACCTAGTTGTGTATAATGGTTAAACTGGCAAACTTATAGCAATTTTCTTATAATGACAGGCAATTGTAACACGCAGGACACAAGTTCACCGTCTGTTAGTTTCTCATACACACGAGACACATGGATTCCGCTCATGTATAAGCTGAAAGCTATGGCGATTCTCCTCAGGAAAAGTGTACGCTCCGACCTCTATAAAGGTCCATTAGGTTTTTATTGAGACGTTCAAGTGCCCCCAGTCCCTTCTACCTTATTGGAGTTTCTAGACGTAATGGCTCCTAAGTGATTTCATATTGGGCAAGGTCAAGATGTCGTCGGTTTCATGAGACTCGGTCGATTGGTTGTGGATGGACCGAACGTGCTATCTTCTTTCGGAACGAGTTTCTCCGGTTATATCAGGGGGATGAATCTGGGAATAGACCTAACATCATTTGCTTCAGTTGTTTTATTCCGGATTTAGCTAAACTGATTGACAAGTGAAGTGTGTATTATCAATTTTCGCCAAGGCATGAAATTGTAACGTGAACATGATGGAAGTGATGAAGTTCATTCAACAGTTCATAATTTCTGTTATATAATACAGCTACTTCTCGTCTGATAGAAAAATTCATTATGCAATTTTAATTTTTGAACAGATGTAACAAGCATATATTTACTTGAACATTACATCACAGATTACGCTAGATATTTATATAAATCCATTCTGCAAACCCATAGGTATCCCTACCTACCCATTTCCTTCCCCCAGTACTCAGCCCTTCATCAATGGGTCAAGGGCGTAGTTTTGTATTGGAAAAGGTGAAAAACAGAGTTTCTGCGAAATTGGGACGTAGGTAGGTATATAATTTTACAAATTTATATCGATACCTGTATTATATTATATTGAATACCATCGGAATTCAAAAACGCTGCTAATTCATCAACAATGAGTTATAAATATAAATAACGTGTGAGCATGTGCGAAATGGTTAGATTCATTCTTGGAAAGCATGTACTTAAAAAAAACGGTGCAAATCCCTGCACAACGGCTTATTATTTTGTACAGAATACCCTTCTGTTACAGACCACAGCTCTCTGTATAGATAACCCGTCTATATAATATAATATGTACAACTCTATACATATTATGTGAATCGCAGGCCCTCCGTAGGTTAGTACCTAACCCCGTACTCGTTACTAGGTACCTACCTAAATCACGAGTTAAATGTTGCTAAAATAATAGAGCCGATAACAAACAGTAACTAAAACGGCTAAAAAAAACGCAAATACTGAAGTTCTAAAGGAAAATTGTTGATGTGGAGTGAAATAGATGCCCTTCTGCGTAGATCACTGTTTCCTGTGGGCAATACCTACAATGAACCGTTGTGTAACAACTTGCCCATCAATAGCACTTCAACGGTTGATCAAGTTGCAAAAGTACCGATCAACAAAATCCAGCCCCTTCTTGGTAGATGAACCGTTGTGTAATAATTTAGTTGTGTAATAATTTACCGTTGCAATAATTTGCCGTTGTGTAATAATTTACCATTGTGTAATAATTTATACCCATCAATAATACTTCAACGTTTATTCAAGTTTCACAAGTACCTACTTACCAACAAAATCCAATAGTCTATCACTCATCAAATGAAATAACATCGCAGAACAACCAACTCGACTTCATACAGCCATCCTTGATTATAATCAGGTGCTCCATAGCGATGATATCCGGGCCGGATTAATACCGTTTGATTCACGATCGTGTTGACGAAGCTTTTTGGTGCACACGAACGGCCGGAGGTACAATGCTAGGGTTGGTCTCAAAAAATTGTTTAGCTCAAGACAAATTTAATAACGTAAAAAAAAACGCTGCAAAGTCCTTGTCACATGGGTTTATTATTCTATTGGACATACCTACAGAAATGTTGGCTGTTCATTTATTGTTTCTTTCATGAGTAATAATCGAAATAGCTATTTCTAATGGTTTCCATTAATTTTGGCCCCTAAAACACATATTAGGTACGCTCCTCTTTTGGTTTATTATTTTCAATAATGAACCATTGGAATCGAGCATGAAAAAAAAAATTCTTACCCCCCCTCAAAATTTGATGGTTTACGTTTCAAGGTATGTAGAATCCAAAACTGCAATAAAAATATTTCTGTCTGTCCGCCGTACGCCGTACGCCGTACGCCGTACGGGCCACTTTTCTTAGTTACCATGAAAAAAAATTGATGAAATTCGGGTTATAGGTTCCGTTCGGCGTCTAGTTGGTCCTCGAAGCTCGACGTTACTGTGAGTCATCTCTAAGGGGTTCAAAATAGGGGTTGAAATTTTCAAAACGCCTATACCATTTTTTTACGTAAATATTTTTACGGTTTTAAATAGTTCTTGAACTTGCGAGTTTTTTAAGACCATCCGGAGCATCGTACGTCCAGCCGTTCGTTCACAGTAAGGCCCCGAAGTTTGCACCGACAGGCATTTTCGACTCCAGTGTGAATGAAATTGTATACAATCCAAACCAAATCTCGTAACCAGAGACGCGCCCACAATAGGAATTTGTGAATACGGCCAATCATTGGTAGGGATCACCTGATTATATTGGCGGAGTATGAAGTCGAGTTGGTTGTTCTGTGATATTATTTAATTTGAAAAATGATGGCTCTATTGGAGTTTGTTGGTAGGTAGTGAAACTTGAACAAACGTTGAAGTATTATTGATGGGTAAATTATTACTACGGTAAATCATTACTCAACGGTAAATTATTACACAACGGTTCATTATACCATCTACGTAGAAGGGGCTGGAGTTTGTTGGTAGGTACTTTTGCAACTTTTTTCACTCCTCATCAACAATTTCTTTTCAGAACTTCATTATGTGTGTTTCTTTTTGTTAGGTACTGTTTGTCATCGGCAGAATTATTTTAGCAACATTTAACTCGTGATTTAGGTAGGTACCTAGTAACGAGTACGGGGTTAGGTACTAACCTACGGATGGTCTGCGATCTACATAATATGTGTAGAATAGTACATATCATATTATATAGACGGGTTATCTATACATAGAGCTGTGATCTGTAACAGAAGGGTATTCTATACAAAATAATAAACCGTTGTGCAGGGATTTGCAGCGTTTTTTTTTTTTGTTAACTATCTTTGATCATTGGTAGTGCCATTTAATCGTCTTGATCCACGTGTTGAAACTTTTTCCAGTGTTATTATACGAACTGATGGTGATTTCACACGATTTCCCAGGTTTTTGACTCATAAAAAATCAATTTTGGGAGCTGAACATTTGATAGAACTCAATTTTCCACTCTTTGGTCAAAATAGACTTCATATTCCGTCTTCCCGTCCCCAAAAACATGGAAAACGATATCTCAGAAGCTCATGTTACCAATATGTTGCTAAAACGCAAAAAGTACCTATTTTTACACTCATTTTCACTCATAACATCCCTGGGTATATTCCGATCGGGCTGAAACGTTTCGGGACACAACTACGACCTAAATGGAGCATGTGTGCGAAAGAACGACTTTTTTAGACCGAAAGTGAAGCCTGTACACGTGATACGGCGTATGGCGTACGGCGGACGGACCTTGCATTTTTGGAATGTACGCACCTTGAAACGGAAAAGAAAAAACTTTGAGGGGGTGTTATAAAAATTTTTTGCTGAGCGAATACATAGGTGTATTATTCACAGAATAATAAACCAAAACCATACCATTCTATCGAAAGTTTTCGAGCTACGGCGTTCTGAAAATTTCAACCCCTATTTTGAACCCCTTAGAGATGACTCACAGTAACGCCGAGCTTCGAGGACGAACTAGACCCCGAACAGAACCTATAACCTGAATTTCATCAATTCTGTTTCATGGTAACTAAGAAAAGTGGCCAGTACGGCGTACGGCGGACAGACGGAAATATTTTTATAGCATTCTCGGATTCTACATACCTTGAAACGTAAACCATCAAATTTTGAGAGGGGAGTTTAGAATTTTTTTTTTCATGCTGGATTCCAATGGTTCATTATCTATACATATAATAAAACAGTGTCTGTTTGTTTGTTTGTCTGTTTGTTTTTGTCTCGGCATCAATTGAGAACGGCTGAACGTAGAAAGTTGCGGCTGGTACCATTTGACGCAGAATTTATCTGGGAAGGTTTATGAAAAATCCGCATTTGAATCTGTCCATCCGTTGAAACGCTATGAATGAAATACTACTAAAAAACGTGTTATAATCACTTCTATGAGGACGTTTATGCTTATAATAACTTTGAACGGTTGGACGTAAATCCGATTGTAATTAGATTCTGGATTCAGCTCGACGAGTACATTCAAGTGGTACTTCAATCAGGATGTTAGTGGGAGGGGGGTACAGGTTATGAGAGGGGGGGGGGTCTACAGAAATTTCAAAACTACTTGACCAATTAGAGTGCAACTTTGGGAATTTGTTGTGTGAACATTGAGGAATGTTTCTAACCAGGTAGGGAGGGTCCATAGGATACGGGGGGGGGGGGGGGGTTAAAGGCAGTTAGGGTTGGCATTGGGGAAGGTTTCTGATCAGTTGTGGAGGGGGGGATACAGGGGGTGTCTGTTCTACCGTTGCGAAGCGCGGGTACACAGCTAGTTGAAAATAATAAACAAAAATTGTAGCTAAACCGATTCTATTGATGAAGGTTGATTCTGTTTATTTTAGATTCCTTAAGTAAAAGTTTTAGGTTTAAACCAATTCGAATATAAAACATTTTTGTCCGTCCGCCGTACTTCGCACTTTAGGTACTTAGTTACCATGAAACGAAATTAGTGAAATTCTGTTTGTAGGTCCCGTTTGGGGTCTAGTTGGTCCTCGAAGCTCGGCGTCACTTTCATTCATCTCTAAGGGGTGAAAATTAGGGGTTGACATTTTCAGAACGCCGTAGCCTGAAAACATTCAGTAGAAGGTTTTTTTACGTTTTTAAATTTATCTTGAACTAAAGAATTTTTTGATACCACCCGGAGCCGACCGGCTGTTCGTTTGCACCGAAAAGCTTCGTCAACACGATCGTGAATCAAACGGTATAAATCCGGCCCAGATATCATCGCTAGAGAGCACCTGATTATAATCACGGATGGCTTTTTCACGGATGGATGAAGTTCAGTCGGTTGTTCTGTGATATTATTTCATTTGAAAAATGATGGATCTTTTGGATTTTGTTGATAGGTACTTTTGCAACTTGAACAGACGTTGAAGTATTATTGGGTAAATTATTACACGACGGTAAATTATTACACAACAGTTTATTATCCCATCTATGTAGATGGGGCACCTATACAGGTAAATTATCACACAACGGTTTATTGTTTGCCTTATGTTTCATGAATAACTACAAATAATTAATGATTTAATTATTGAATCCCGCGCATTTGTATGAAACTTTAATTCCGGCGACGGCTACAGTACTCGATTTAGGGCTCTCCTGGGGGGAGAGCTCGAGGGTACTGACCACAGAACACCGTGATCTATGCAGAAGGGGCATCTGTACAGGTAAATAATAAACCGTTCTGTAATACTTTGCAGCGTTTTCTAGGTTATTTTTTCGGAATTCGTCATCTTCCCGTTTCCTCCGCCCACTCACAGTATTCGCCCATAATCCAGGCATCGTTTAGGGCGTGTTAGGCTCGCTAGAAAGAAAATGCCTTGACTCGAGCCTTATTACTATTTCATGCGACAAGCTCCAAGTGACAGTTGAGTCCCAGATGTTGTCAAGAAAAGGGCGACGGGGGTGAACGAAATTGTATATCCTACTACCATCATCGAACCCCTTGGATGTTTTCTAAGTACAAACTGTAACATCTGGTCAACCCCTTCGCCACACCCTACAACATTTCGCGAAGCTCTGTCGTTTTTCTCTTTCTCACTCGCTCCCAATTCATGAGTGAGCTTCACGAGAATCTAGTTTTCATCACTTCGATTCGATTAGAAGTTGATTTGGACGCACGCTATATTCTAACTGCAAGTTTCCAGCTCACAGTTCATTTTCCTTCCTCACTACCGAAGGAAGGAAGCGTTATATCCCTGCAATAGGAGAAAAAAAATATTGTCCTTCAAAATCAAGATTTTTTGCATTTCAAAGCTTCCTGAAAAATCGTGGTTCCGTGTCTGTCTGTGGTCAATTCCAGAAAATTTATTTTAATCGGATGACTGTAATTTCGTAATTATAGTCCGTCTTGGATGAAATTTTCTGGGATTGTGCGAATTATCACCTAGACGGTTCCCTGTGAGTTTCATCGCCGTCGGACAAATGGTAGTGTGTGCATGAAATAACGATTTCTCTCAAATTCGGAGAGTAGTTGGTGGTGGTTTCAAGACGAGTGCGTATGAATTTCGTCGTGAACGGATCATTAATAGCCATTGCGCATGCGCAAACTGAAATAATATATGTTGCCACAGGCAAAACTCTAGCACTTACTAGACCAATTTTTAGTGAAATTTTCAGGGATTGTCCGGGTTTACCCCTAAACGGTCCCCTATGAATTTCATTGCCGTCGGGCCAATAGTAGCGTGTGAGCATGCGCAAACGTGAATTTCATGAAACAACGATTTCTTAGTTCCTAATTAACCGATTTCGCTCAAATTCGGAGGGTAGTTGGGGGTGGCTTCAAGACGATTGCCCATGAATTTCTTCATAGTTGGATCATTAATAATCACTGCGCATGTGCAAACTTGAAATTTTTTGTCACGTGCAACACTCCAGAACTATTGGATGTAACCTATTTTTGTGACATCAATAGGTATTTAATTAATTTTATTATAATTAGCTCCACTCAGTTGTTTTAGTAACTATAATATACAATTCATTCACACTGTAACATCCATATTACAGTTAGTGAGTATACAATCTTGTAATTCATTCACATCTTAACGTCTATTTTAGCTTCCTCACTTACAAGTATACTGCCAACTACTGCTACTCACTATACTGCCAACCTAATTTGGCAGATGTTTTTTGAGCCCTGTAATAAGAACCCTATATCAAAATGGGTTAATTCTGAATCTTACAAAACCAAGTGACAGCTCCAAAAACCGAAGTTCTCCCGATTTTTTAACTCGAAGAATAACTAAATTTACCTAACAGTCTCAAAAATCATAGTTTTCTTAGTTCAACACCTGTCGTTTTATGCGTGAAATCTGATAGAGAGATGTTTCGGAATCTCCGTTCAAGCGGTGACGTCAATGGGGCTGACATTTCGCATAACAAGAAAGCGTTAAAACTAGAAGAAAGAAACTTGGTAGAACTGGGTTGGTTCCAAACTTTTCTATCGCCTCTCATTTCATTCACTCGTTGTTTACTTAAACTGATCGATGGTCAGGGCGATGAATGCTCTTCAACTTTACGCCCTCGCACTGTTCTTACTCGCGAATATTGTTTCTTTCCTCTCAATCTCACTTCAACATAGTGTGAAGGATCCCATACCTACTGTGTTTGAACGAAGCACTGTTGAAGTTTCGAGAAATCGAGTTTGGTTTATTATTCTGTGAATAACACACCTATAATATATTCGCTCAGCAAAAAATTTTTTGGACACCCCCTCAAAATTGTTTCTTTTACGTTTCAAGGTGCGTAGATTCCAAAAATGTGCCTTTAAAAAAAAATTTGTCTTTCCGCCTTATCATCCATATCTACATTTATTTTTGGTCTAAAAAATTCGTCTTTCGCACACCGGCTCCATTTGGACCTTAGTTGTGTCCAGAAACTTTGAATCCCAATCGGAATATACCCGAGGGTGTAATGAAAGAAAAATGGGCGTAAAAATAGGGCTTTTTGGTGTTTTAGTAACATGAGTTTGTGAAGTATCGTTTTCCATGTTATTTAAGGCGGGGAGAAATATGAAGTCGATTTTGACCAACAGCGAAAAATTGAGTTCTACCCAAAGATTCAGCCTTAAATTTATCTTAAATTTTGGCCCCATTTGGGCCCTAGTTGTGCTCCGATACTCGGCCCGATCGGAATACATCCACGGGTGTTATGGTTGAAAAATGGGTGTAAAACTAGGGTTTTCCGAGGGTTTTTTTTTAAAGGTTTAAATGAACACGAGCTTGTGAGCTATTGTTTTACATGTTTTGCACATTAAAGAAACATAAATGAACATCCAATATTTCTATAGGTATGTCCAGTAGAATAATAAACCCACGTGACAAGGACAATACAGCGTTTTGGAATCTACGCACTTTCCGTGGTTACTATGAACCAAAATTGATGAAATTTGGTTTTAGGTCCCATTTGGAATCTTACTGCGAAGCTCGGCGTAACTGTCAGAAATCGCTAAGGGATGAAAAGTAATCTGAAGGGGTTGGCATTTTCAGAACGCCGTTGCTCGAAACGTTCACTGGAAGGGTATGGTTTTCATGACGTTTTTAAATCGACAGCAAATAGGAGGATTTTTGAGACAACTCGCAGCATTGTACGTCCAGCCCTCCGTCCACAGTAAGGCCCTGAAATTTGAACCGAAAAACTCCATCAACATAAGTGAGAATCATAGAGTGTACATCTGGCCCAGATATCACTGCTAGGGAACAGCCGATTATAATCACGCATGGCTGAATATGAAATAGAGTTGATTGTTCCGTGTAAGTATTTCATTATTTGACCTAGTTGCAAACCCGAACGCGAAATTGTAATTTTCTCACGAACTAATGGCCCGATTTAGTAGCTTTCCTAATATATTCAAAACGTTCGGATCGTTGGTGTGACTACTGCGAATGCGCAAACGTTTAATCTGAGGTACTTACCTACTCTGTTTCAGGAACCTGTGGCTGATTTTGCCGGATATTTTTGGAATTTTCAGGAAGTTTTCTTCAAACCACACGGAGGAATTTCCGTTCACCTTTTAGCGAATTTTCGAAGAAAAGGAAGCTATTGTTCTCGGTCCAAAATTTTTAAAACTCGAATTTCCGAAAGATTTTTATACCAAAATCCGTTTCAGACCATCCTGAATTCACTGCCGAAAGACACCAAAAATTATATGTATATATATATATATATATATATTTATATATATATTTATATATATATTTATATATGTATGTGTCATTCCAGACGATAACTCTCGAAAGAATTTAGATAAAAAGTTCAAATTTGCACGAAAAATCTGTCTTGGCAATCGACAGGCTAAGTTCGAAGATGGGCAGAATCGGGTCACTCTAAGGGGGAGTTTGGGGCATTTTAGGGGGGGAAAATTACCCATAAATTCCCAAAATGAAAAAGTCTAACAAGTGACACCTCATTTTAAAGGTTTTTGTACGCTGAACACGATGGTGAAACCAGAATTGCGATATCTCATTCCATTCTCAAACTGGAGCACTTTGAAGATGAAGGAACATGGTTATTTCTTGAGATGTTCTTCCTGGTTCGTCTGCTCTAATCTGATAACGGAATGGGATATCGCAATTCTGACTTCACCATCGTGTTCAGCGTTGGAAAATCTACAAACCGAGGTGTTACTCGGCAAAAAATGGAACAAAAAATTTGTTACGTATCCAATACCTACTCTTCTGGTATTCAAAACATTTTTGATTTCCCCTCCCCCTCCTTCCACCCCAAATTTTACTTTGCGTAAAACTACTCCTGTTTTAATTTTGTATGGTATCAAGTTGGGAAAACATTGGCCGAAAATTAATTTTCAGAAAATTTTAGGCGGAGGAGGAAGATGCCGAAAACTTCGAAAATTCGCTCTTGTAGCCATGCTGCATGACTGTGGTTTTTTTTAAAACTGCGCGTTATGCATCGTGCATAGCAACAAATAAAATTAGTGATGGAATTCTTTAATCCACCGCATAATACTATGAAACTGTTGCCCGGCCGTCACCAGTGCTCGATTTAGAGCTTCTTTGAGACCACCCAGAGCACTGCAGGACAGCCGTTCATTTGCACCGAAAAGCTTCGTCAACATGATCGTGAATCAAACCGTTTTCCTGGGGGTGAGTTCGAGGGTACTGACCACAGAAAACAGTGATCAACGCAGAAGGGGCATCTATTCCGTAATAATTTGCAAATACCATCCTTGCTTGTTGGTTTTACATCAAATCAAATCATAATCAGTTATTCAATAATCATAGTAAGGAATGAAATTCCACAATGATCGGGTAGGTCGTGTAAGCTTCTCAGCTTTCCAGGTGTCGATGTCTTTTTAAGTGGCGGGCTGAGGAGAGAAATACTACTAGGCACTTTTTACACTGCTGAGCAGGGTGTGGCTAGTTGTTTTATCCACAACAAGTTCATTAATTCCTATTGATAGCTAAGTGCGTGGAAGGCGTATTTGATGGCCTTTGCCGCTACGAAGTGGATGGACACATTGATAGGACGTGTTTCCAAGTAAAACTCTTGGCTCCCTTCATTTAAACGTAAGACCACACACCCGACCGCGACGGAAATGGCCCGGCTGTGTCCCTGGTGGGTATCGGAGTCCCTCTCAAGAACTCGTTGGGCTGATCGGGTCTGGTTTATGATGCCTTTCTTCCCACAGCATCACGATCTACCTCTACCTGGCATTGGCATGACAGACCCATTTCGCCATCTGCGCTCATCAGTGTTCTACCTCCTGCAGCTCGCATCTTTAGTAACAAGGCGTAATACACATTGCTCCAAGAGTAAAAGAAAATAGTATAAGCAGTTCATTATGTAACAGCGGTTCTCTTTTTATTGATAAGGTATAATAAGTAAATCATTAATAAAGTACAATAAGTAAACGATTCATATCAATCTTGATCAACTCTATTTGGACATTTCAAACTCCCTGCGAGCTTGCATGGTGAATGAAGATTTCTAAATGACATCAACTCAGTTCCTTGAATAGATAGAATGCATAACTACACGCTTTCGTGAGATTTCGTGCATTACGGCATACATTCTCCTTATTCCAGAAAAATAGGGTTTGAATCGCTCTGATGTTATTAAACATGCATGCGTGTTTGTTTAGAATGGATAACCACAATCTCTGAAAATTGTATTGAAATCAAGTGGATAGAACCGGAGTTACTACAGCGTAAAGTATTTCGTGTTCGCATAACGCAAACGAAATATAAGCAGATTTTTACGAAACGCATAAGGGATAATAATACATGGCTACCAACCTACTATACCATAATATATACCCTCAAAATTGCAGCTCGCTTGATCTGTTCATTTGATTATATTATGGTGGTAAAAAGGGGTAAAGGAAGGTAACGACAGGTACGCTGAATCAAATTTTAGCCTTGGTGACTGAAACGAAAAACTCAAATGGGAATTCTGATAAAAGGGGACATTTTACAATTTTTAAATGGAAGAATGTTTAAATTAACCAGATGTAAACAGAAAAATACCAGTTTGGGTATGAATTCCACAATTTTTAATACAACACGTGCTCGAATGTCAAAAATAACTATTTATTTCTAACGTAACCAAATGATCGATGTTGTAGTGGTAATGTGTCGAACATGCCTCTCTATTCATCGATCATGAGTGATTAATAGAAGTTTATATTGTTTATGCCCTAGCTGTTGACAATTCGCGAAGAGGGATGTACCTCAGTTGGTCGTTTGGCCACTCAACGACTCGGAAGAAATTGATGACGTCACAACCCTAATGGGGTTACGATGTCTGCAGTGGAAGGAGAGGGGTGTTGGGTTGAATTTGACTTCTGAACTTCAAAGTACTTCTTGACGTGTCATCATCTTCATCTATTTACTACTGTCGTCCCATCTATTTCGAGTAGTCATCATCTATTTTCGAGTCATGCCATGCACCTACTATAATTGTAGCAGCAGTGGGTTCTTAGTTTTCCCTCCGACAGGCCAAGCATCTTGGTGATCTTGGAGTACTACACACGAAAATTCACAAATGATGAGCCCTACTACAGGTCATTAAAGTGATATGAGTTAGGGTGTTTTCTTTTCTTAGTTTTAAGGGTGCAATATTTTTTGGCTTTGAACCTTATTCTTGTCATTCAGAGAGTAGGTCACCGAATGATTTAATTTTTGCTGGCAATCTACATAACACCCATAGTTGCTGCATGGTTAAAAAGAACAGGTTAGATAATGGAGTCTAATTTTACGAACTATATACCTTACTGGTTGATGTACATAAAAGGCCAACGTGGCAGATGATAATTGGAAAATGGATGCCACAAAACTAGTTGAAAGTGAATACACCAATTTGCAGCGCCTGTCATCAACCCCCATAACGAATGCTACCGGGCTCTTTGGCAAATCAAGATGAATGAAAGGAATCCAAGGAAACTAGAAATTTTGAACCTCATGTAATATTCAGTAAACGAGACTGACACACTTGTTTTGGTTATGGGCGTGTACATGGGTTTTTGATTGACTAGCGTGGTTCGAGTTGATGATGAGAGGCGGAGCGTTTGAGGTGGTTAAGAGATGGGAAGGAGCAAGTTCTCATGATTGACATGATTAGGTCAAGAGTCCTCATCCTCATGTGTGAACGAGGCGGACTCATTTCCTCCCGTGTACCATCCGCTTCGTGGGTGGGAATTCTTTTCGGGAGACTTTAGCGCGAGTTATTACCACTTCGTCACCGTTCAAACGTCACGAGCTGACCGAAGCAATCATCTTATTGTATGAATCGTATGACGCAATCATCGTATTCAAGGTTTTTGCGTAGTCCATCCAACCATCAGGTGTATCAAAACTGGTAGCCCAGCGACATATCACGTAAAGACTGTAGGTATACTGACCATAAAACATAACGTTGATCTTTCGGCAACCCCCTGTAGTGCCCTGAGGTGACCATCATAAGTCCTTATGATTATTTTCTAATTAAAAAAAAAAAAAATAGCCAACTCCGGAATTCCAAAAACAGCTTCAGGTTTTTCCCTGGCCCTTAGTTCATCAGGCCTTCAATCTCTGTCAATGTACCTACGTACTGAGACTCAACAATTTTATTTTTATGGCCTATAATAATTATTGTACCTAGCCCCAGACTTCATGTGAATCAGAAGGATCTCAGGTGATAAAAAGACGCTAGCAACAAACTGTAGATGAATGACACACGGTTGGTTGAAATCGGAGACGTTCGGCAATGATAAAAAGTAGAGCCACGAAACTCGTACCTGTATTATAACAACGCTCACCCCCAATTCGACTGCCCCCCCCCCCCCACCCCCCCCCCCCCCCCCGATGATGTCGTTTGAAGTTACTCACTGAGCCCAATTTAATTAATTAATTAATATATCATCATATTAAGTCCTTTTTTATGTTATAGAGGCTGCTAAACATCGAACCTCTATCTTACAGCTGGGCCTAATGTGGTTAAGGAAAGTAGTCATTCCAGGCTGAGCTTTACGCACAACCTGCCTTACAGCCGTTGTGGAAGTGATCGGCTATACTCTCAGAAGGATCAGACTTGTTTCAGCCGTTTCGATCAAGGCTATTAATAGGACTAGGGGCCTCTGGGATTCGAACAGACGACCTCAGCAGTCCGAATCCCAGCCATCAAATTACCGAGCGGCTAACCCCAATGTTTGGCAGAAGCGCGTTGAACAGCTCACCTTATATGGTACGCTGGAGATTTACTAGATCTTTACATTTTAAGACGGTTTTAAGCAATTTACAAAATTATTTTTTATTGGAGAAATAAGAAAAATGTTCATCTTACAACTATTTGCATTTTTATCGCCTTGGGTAGGTATTAAATTTCAGAGCTGAAGAAAACGCTATTTAGTTACCTCAGAAGGTAGGTATCCAATCTTACACGAAATAGGTACCTGCTAGGGGAAATATGTAGTTAGGGTGCGTAGGTACATCTACTAAAGAAGTACCTACCTGTGGCTGAAATGACGAACTTCCTTGGAGGTCGATGAATTCAGATTTCACTATTCAGTGCCTTCTACAGGAATTGCATGGGACACTTTTCCTAGGATGCCCTGGAATTAAGGGAAATCTTATGAATTTCCCTACGAATATGACGAATAACTTCTGGGATCGCCATGTCTTATCAAAGTGGAGATTTTCATGAGTGTAAAACGTTTTCCTTATTGTCATTACCCACGTCATGGTGCCTACATTTCTTGCTATGAATTTTCTCAACACGAGCATGAAGAAGAATCATTGTAGCAAGGCGGGACGCGAACACACCTCATCTGTCACAGACTCGTGTTAACACGTTCAGACGTTAAGAATAATTCATCGGGTAGCTGCTTGAGGTGTAGGCCTCATGGCCTGCTGGGGGGCAAATCAAATTACCAGAACGAAACCAGATTAGGCGCTCCAGCCCTGGTAATACATACAGCCGCGGGCTAATCTTAATCACCCAACCTCCTCATTCCAAGGGCACATGTATAGAGGAGATGCAGTAGTGTAGTTCTGGCTGATGCCCTAATTTGAATAATAACGACGCGTCGACCATTCATCAGTTCTGAATACAAGTACAGAGCATGTACGACCAACCCTGTGTCAATTAGTCAATTTATTGCAGACCACACAGAGAGGCAAGCTGGTTTAACTCATCTTTACTAAGAACTCTAGTGTATTCTACAACATTAAGATTTTGCAGTTTCAAGATATGAATTGTATTTCTGCGCCTTCGTGGTGATATCTACCATTATAATCAACTTGTTGGTTTATTATTTTCAATAATGAACCATTGGAATCGAGCATGAAAAAAAAAATTCTTACCCCCCCTCAAAATTTGATGGTTTACGTTTCAAGGTATGTAGAATCCAAAACTGCAATAAAAATATTTCTGTCTGTCCGCCGTACGCCGTACGCCGTACGGGCCACTTTTCTTAGTTACCATGAAAAAAAATTGATGAAATTCGGGTTATAGGTTCCGTTCGGCGTCTAGTTGGTCCTCGAAGCTCGACGTTACTGTGAGTCATCTCTAAGGGGTTCAAAATAGGGGTTGAAATTTTCAAAACGCCTATACAATTTTTTTACGTAAATATTTTTACGGTTTTAAATAGTTCTTGAACTTGCGAGTTTTTTAAGACCATCCGGAGCATCGTACGTCCAGCCGTTCGTTCACAGTAAGGCCCCAAAGTTTGCACCGACAGGCATTTTCGACTCCAGTGTGAATGAAATTGTATACAATTCAAACCAAATCTCGTAACCAGAGACGCGCCCACAATAGGAAATTTGGCGGAGATAAAATCATTGGTAGGGATCACCTGATTATATTGGCGGAGTATGAAGTCGAGTTGGTTGTTCTGTGATATTATTTAATTTGAAAAATGATGGCTCTTTTGGAGTTTGTTGGTAGGTAGTGAAACTTGAACAAACGTTGAAGTATTATTGATGGGTAAATTATTACTACGGTAAATCATTACTCAACGGTAAATTATTACACAACGGTTCATTATACCATCTACGTAGAAGGGGCTGGAGTTTGTTGGTAGGTACTTTTGCAACTTTTTTCACTCCTCATCAGCAATTTCTTTTCAGAACTTCATTATGTGTGTTTCTTTTTGTTAGGTACTGTTTGTCATCGGCAGAACTATTTTAGCAACATTTAACTCGTGATTTAGGTAGGTACCTAGTAACGAGTACGGGGTTAGGTACTAACCCTGCGATCTACATAATATGTATAGAATAGTACATATCTTATTATACAGACGGGTTATCTATACATAGAGCTGTGATCTGTAACACAAGGGTATTCTATACAAAATAATAAACCGTTGTGCAGGGATTTGCAGCGTTTTGTACTTATTTTTGTTTTAGTGCTCCACAGTGATATACCGGTAGGTACTGTTAGGACTGTCTGTGATAGTGACGAGTTCCTAACGGCTATTCACATACTGAAAGACACGATTCACGGAAGACCACCTGAAAAGAGAGTCGAGTGCCAAACAGGTGATCGCCAAGTCGCGGGACCGATAAAAAAGGAAACACTTGGGATGCGCTCCATCTGTTGAAGTGGAGAAACTTTCAAAAGAGAAAAAAAAAACTGCGATTATTTTTGAAACCGCTACTCGAAAAATCTGAGACATCCGTGACCTAATGAAGAAAAAGTCTAAGGAGTAGATACGAACTTTTTAGAGCCCTGTTTCAACGCAAGGGTCATCCAGCGTGTGTAGGTATGCAGTGAAGCCGTATTCAGTTGAAGACAGATTATAAATGAATAGCCACTAACCTTTTTTTTTACTACTATTTTTTTTAAATTGGTGCATCGGCCTTTAGGTATTTCCTTTCCGTCAAACAAATTATTACAAATATATATATATATATATATATATATATATATATATATATATATATATATATATATATATATATATATTGTTTATAACTTCGGACACAAAAAGAGGACACAGAGAAAGAAACTTACACTACGTCTGAACGTTTCGCACTCAGCGTCGTCGTCGTATATATATATACAAATAAAGAAAGCGTGCTCCGTGCGTGCCGCTATTGCTTCGCAACCCATCACCGTACCCCCATGTATTATATGGTACATATTATATATGTTATATGGTACGATAGCTCGCCATCCCCCATCCATGAAGAAGGTTTCGGTTGGAAACTGCATTATTATACCACTACTACTTTGCAAGCGTCAAAGTGTCAATGCGTCTGGCTTCAGAATTGGTACATTTAAATTCACGTTACTCGGTGATTCGTCGAAACCAAATAATCGGATCGCAAAGAAAAGCCCACGTCACGTCGAAAGAGGACGTTTCGGCGATTTTACCTATGTCCTTCCAGGAACTCGCTGTTCACGTTGAGAGCGCCCTCATTTAAATCGGGCAAGTGGCTTAGATGTTTTTAGGTAACATGCGCAAACAAGAGATAAATATAGAAAAAGGTGTTTTAATGTATAATATTACATAATTATATTACTAAAATATTATTTTCAGTGTTCATTATCTCATTTTATTGTTCATCAACATACTTTTACGCTCGGAAATTTATTTCCAAAAAGAATTTCACCACCACTGTGCTATTCATGATAGTGGAGAGAAAAGAACCACTAGGATGATCGAATGATACTGTAAATCAACTAAGTAACTCAAAAGTGGCCGTAGTTTATTACCAATATTTTCTATATTTTCGTTAATTTTACGCTTATAGCTCTTTCTAAAAAAATAAGAATGATACTCAAATTACATAGGTAGGCCACTAATAACGGTCATAGGTATTTAGTGGTTCAGGTATTTTTGAATTCACCTCCTGTTCTGATTCAAGGGTAGGTTGCCCACTTCACTGTGACAACACCGATATTGCAACATGTTGTTTGTGGTGTTTTTGACTCCTGTAAATGCTGGAAATTCTTCGCAGTAGAACTTCGTAGTAGTGATGTGTATATGAATAACATAACTCCTTCATAATAATTTCTTTGGTCTTCTTGCCCATCACAGTTTTCTTGACGTTCTGTCTCATCTACGTCCAGTCTTGTTTAAATGGTGCAATAACAAAATGGTGGGTTGATGACATGGAGCGTCCCATTTGACTACTTACTATTGTTCAGGGTTACCTGATTAAGTTTAGGGTTTGAGAAATGAAGTGGATATGTTCGAACCACCGACTAGCTAATTCAATTGACGTAGTCATCAATATGTTTCCGCTTCACACGCGAAGATTTTTATTATGATTATGAAACCACGGGGAGTTGTACTACGTTGATATTTATGGCCACCATCTTCGTACTATGGGGTTTGAAATAAAATACCCCGGGTACATGTGTTGAACGAGGTGTCCGCCTGTTATTCACCTGCCTGAAGACATAGGGGTTGCTAACTAGTACATATTGCAGACGGGGAAGATCTAAAATACGGTCGTTGGACTCCCATAAAGAGAAGCTTTGGCTTTACCAACAGTGGTCGGACAGATTGCAAACTGGCCTTTCGTATTAACCTTCTGGTCGGGAACATACTTTTTTCGTTTTCATCATAGTTCCGACAGCCAGTGAACGTACCCTTTAGATCGTAAGACTTCATTCGAACTCCTATTTACTATGCTGTTACTGTAAACCATCATCAGGAGAGTTGGAAAGCCATAAAACGAGTATGAACTGACTGAGCTCATGAATATCTAAATAGGTACCTAAAATTCACTATTTTGTTCTTTCTTGTATTTTGAGGGAAAGATCATGAAGTCTCTAAAAGATAACTACGCGCTGCAGAAATCTAACGATGAAACACTCAAGCCTCTGAATCCCAGAATTGAAACCTAGCTTTGCAAAATTCATTTCTTGCATTTCATGTTTAGTTCTATTAGTTCTCAAAAATACTTCATGGAGCATTTAATTTCAAATTCCGACAAGTTTGGTGCTCAAGCAGGGATAAATTCAGATAATACTTACCAAAAGAACTACAGGCTCTTGTGTGTTAGTAAAAATGGTGTTTTTTGGGTTTACCTACCGGATCATATACTGCCTGCGAGCAAAAAACCGCCTCCACTGCTTAACAAATTTATTGATGTAAGTAATGGCATACTTGGAACCTATTATTGATGTCTTCCCGTAGCTCCAACCTGCTGGACCTTTTCAAAAATGGCTTCCATAACCGTAATTCAACTCCTTCTCTAGCCCTACCCGGGGAAGAAAAGACCAAAAACTCCTGAGAGCAGTCTGAGTTTTACACGCTAGCTTTTTTCTGCCGAATTCCAGAGGTACCTATCTATTCAAGATTCGGCCCTATCTGTTCAAGATTGAATAGATCAATCAGGTCGGTGTGACGTACGGGCCATGAACGAGAATTATCGTCGAAACTCACGGATATATTTAGATTGGTGAACCTATCATTATTCCGCACCGACATCCAACCTACTGATTTCGCTATTCAACAAACTATCAATATATCAACAACAAGGCAGCTAGACATCAGTGACAGTCTTCAAAGATATCATATTCGAAATAACAGGCGAAGCTAACGAACTATTATGAACGTCTATGCAAGTCCCCACTTTCCGCCTTAGTTCAACTAGTAATAATAGAGCTTGAGGGGATCGGTGAGAGGGGATAAGATCGGGTGCTGAGGAATTCTCGACATCGATTCACAAAAATCACAGACAACATCTCACGGGATGATTGCTTGAGAGGGTGCCCAACCGGTTCTAACCACGTAAGATGTAGATAGCTTGAAATAATACTACTTACTGTTTTGTACTTGGAAATGGAATGGATTGATGGGAAGAGAGTTATCACCGAAATAAGAGTTCGACGCAGTGAGTAGTATTTCAATCAATCTTTCAATCTACTCTTTGTAATTTATTCAATCTATTCTTGTTTCTTTGAGCTTAGTCACATAATATTACCAATACAATAGGTTACAGGCCCACTGAAAGGAATAAGACCTATCGGGCCCATGTCGACAAGGATCGACGATCGTGTGCAAAACTATTCAGCTCTCCTCAACGATGATGGAATTTTATGGACACAGCTCTAAAGCGATTGTAGGCAGAGGTACACGGACCGTTCAACTACTCCTTGACAGTTGGAGTTTATGTTAGTGAGAAGCTACCGAAGCTACACGGCCATTTAACGAGGCTTTTTGCTACGCATTCCTCTCCTCACAATCCGCTTTCATTGTGTCGATAAGCTGCTGGTTATAAAGTTAGTACAATGATTTTATTGACTTAGTACTGAGTTTATTGACGTAGTAGTACTGACCTGCTATATTACCCAATAACTGCACTATGACTGTGTGTACTTCTCTTATGGACATATAATCTCCTGTGATTGGTGCCCCTGTGATTCGGTTTTGGTGAATTATACCGCACCAGACTATACTTCTTCCATACTATTTGTGTATGGAAGAAGTATTCCAGTCAGAAGACCAGAGGGGTGTTCAATCCAGTTTTTATTGCCGGGTGATTTTACTGCCATTAAATTTATGTTCGAGATTATTTTGTTTTCCGTCACCCAGTAACAAAAACGCTGCAAATTATTACACAAAGCGTTATCATTTACCTGTTTAGATGCCCCTTACTGCGTTGATCATAGTTTTCTGTGGCCAATACCTACCCTCGTGCTTCCCACAGGAAAGCCGCAAATCGATTAAATGCCACCAAATATATTTCACCAATTTCAACAAAATTCGTCGCGCCAATAGCTCCAGGACCACTTGTGAGGTTGAAGAAGTGATACGATGAAGTTTAGTAGCCCGTTGTTTTTATATTCTTTCAGAAATTACTCTCGTATCACCTTATAACAGCAATATCTTAAAAAATATGCACTAGTAGAAAGCAATATTCTCTCTACGGATACAACCCATAATACCTACTAAGCCTTCACACGCCACACCGCCTGGAAGTTGGTAAAGAAAGTAGAGCCTAGGACTTGATGTTTTCTTCTCTGTAGATGTCATAATATGATTCATATTTCCACTTAGTACACTTTTCGAGGTAACGACATGGTGTGTGGATTTCTAAACACCACGTCTTTTGATGCACTTACATAGAAAGGGCCAATATGAATTTAGGGAATAATACGTTTATTCACAAAGTTTGATGGTGAAATTAGGACCCCCCTCTATCTTCAGTGTAATGAACACACAACGCCACTCACTTTTTCTCAAAACTACAGTGGGGTATGTAGAAGTAGATTGAAACTGAAAGTTCTTCCTAATGACGGCAGTACCACAGGTACCAGTGTAGGGCATAAAGGTGTGTAACATACCAGACTATCGGTAGGTACTTAGTTTATCATTGAGTAGGTCCCAAATTTGATGAAGGAAAGCTCGATAACACCGACAAAACTGAACGTAAGCCGGGTACTTATCGAAATATACAGATGAAAAGCTAGAGCTTGGTACCTTGTTAGTTCTGGAAGAATCCATGATAAGATGGTGCCATCACGATTGTAGACCAAATCACAGCACTAATCACATCACAGCCATTGACTGGCAGGCGCCGTTCACTGCACACAAGCTATGTATGATGCCCATAACAGTTCACGGGATTAGAGCGACAGAGGCGCACAGAGCGTACAAAGGCGATTCGAGAAGAAACGCTACACTTCCATAACTTAACAAATTATGAGAACTACAAATATGGACCTACCATTGGACCTAGGAATCAAGGAACCTACCACCCCAGGTGAGCGACGAAATCTACCTGATCTAAGTTCGAATCCGAACTGGGGCAGTGACGTGTGATACCCATCGATATGAGTAAAGTATCGAATATTTTCTTTCGATACTTTTGCTATCGAATACTTTTTCAATACCAGTTCTGGTATCGAGTACTTTCCGTAAAATCGGAAAAAATACTCAAATATATTTTTATTGAGTAGTAACTTTTAGTACTATTTTGTTACTAATCTTTAAATATCTTCCATCATGAGAACTGACCAGTTACCTACTGTGCACAGCGCAAAAATTGGCTGAGAGTTGTGAACCAACTGATTTAGTTTTTGCTGTTAAGTGCCTAACTAGAATCAACTACATAATTTAAAAAGTAATAAATTCAAGGCTTAGGTTTTATGCTATTAAAAGTGAAGGAATAATGCAAGTATGTAGTTCATTAATGCAGTTTGGAATTGTGTGCGCATACAAGTTCGACAGAAGAGGAGATCAAGTCATCAGTAAAAGGACCCTGCTGGCAAAATAAAGATTTTAGGCAGGTTTTTTTTTTTTTTTAAACACTGACAGGCCAGTCGCTTTCCTCATTCATAAATTTTATTCGTTGTGAAGTTTCTACACAGTTTTCAAAGCGTCGTGCAACGCCGTAAATGTCTGAGGTATGGGCGTGTTGAGAAGCATTTATAAACTGTAAATTAATGTAACCGGATATGATCGGATAAGAATTGTGTAGGTACCTACGAGCAGTCAGGTGTGGTCGGCGGACCTCTCGATTCCCGTTGTAAAAACGCTGCTGCAAATTATTACACTAAAGGTTTATCATTTACCTTCATAGATGCCCCTTCTGCGTAGGTCCAAGGTTTATCGGTTCGCCGCATACCTACCTTTTTTTCCCAAAAGATAGGTTTCCTAGTCGTTTCGTCGCATGCGAGTTTTGGGCATGTTCAACATATCTGGAGGTTGAGGGACTAATTCCCGGCTGATTTTGAGTGTTCATCATTTTGAGTGTTTGAAAACATGATGATAAAAACAAGTGTGGGAATGTAGATACTTTTCGGATTTCTTTTTGATATAAATATGTTTGGTGAATTAGGTAGGTAGGTCTACTTACCTAGTATTTACCTACTGGATTTTTACCAGAGACATCATTGTAAATATTGTAAATATATTATTAAGAACATAGTTTAAGCGTAAAACTTTGGCTGCTACAAGGTGGTTTTCCTTGAAACCAAAAACCTACATCATGTTCAATAGTTCCGCCACACCGGAGAATTTCGTTTGGTTCGACTGTCTACTCGGCCGATGATATTCAAGAATCCGATTTCTTACTGCGCCATTTTTATGTATGATAAAACGTTGTGGCCCGATGTGACTCCGACAAACTAGTAGTAATCATGTTTATAGGAGACTACCCTAAACATGCGTTGCAATTATAGCAGATCAGACTAAATGCTCGAAATTGCGCGAGTCGAATGGCAATGTAGTATAGTGTGGAGATGTGCTGCAGTAACATAGTGTCACCCGAACTTTGATTCAATTAAAATACTATATGAGTTGTGAGAAAACTGCAGTAAGATTTATAAATCTGCTATATCGCAACGGCCACCCACAAATTTCACATAATTATCGTAATCTGTGCACCAGTATGTACTATGTATGCATCACACAAAGTCCGACGGAATTAAAAGATATAGTTTCTGAAAAAATTCAGTTTTAAGATGATAGGATGTATCTTGCCGATACATATTTCTATTAGCATTACCTATTCACCAGCTTTGCCTGTTCGTATGATATATTTTTTTATTACGAATTAGTTTCAAATTAAAAAATCTGGTAGTAAATACTAGGTAGAAAACCGATAGTACCTATCGGAAATCTGAATTCAACAAACATAATTATATCAAAACGAAATCCGAAAAGTACCTATATTACCACACTTGATTTTGTCATCATGTTGTCAAAATGGGATAGCTACATTTGAATATAGCAAAATTCTCTCAAAACCTGGGAAACCTGCTCCTACTTGATACCCTGAAACGAACTAAATCACTCGCGATGAGATCGTGGAAACCCATATCAAAGAAAACCGGAGTTATTGAATGGTTGTCTATGTCCACTAATACCTACATGAAAAGTTATTTTTTGAACTATAACTAAACAGAGTTATTGTTACTGAAGATGGTTTGATAACCGAAACCAGAATAACAGTGTATTTTTCGTGTATTATTGGAAATAGACAAACTTTCAATAACTCCGTTTTTCTTTGATACTCTGAGCCCGAAAAGTAACACAACTTTTTTTAAAGTAGGGTACCTACCTACATTATTTGTATGGATACCTACCTACCTACCTACCCAAATTTGAGTTCTAAAATAGGTAATAGTTCAAAACATGCAGCCCTGAATTCAAGTATTATTCCACAAGCAAAAAGCTATCCGCCAAACAATGTTGACATGTTGAAAGAATCCGGGAAACGGTGGGGTTAGGAACAGGTTTCTAAGCGCATCCAAGAACGAGGTGCACCGAGCATGCTACGTTGACAGGGAAAGGATATCAATCCTTTTTGCGGTTGAGGAGGTTTTCTTGGCGGGTAAATTCTTACAACAGCGATGTTGTTGGGGGGGGGGGGGGGGGGATCTACAATCACAAGTTCCTGAGTTTAGGATTGTAGGTGGGTATCTTCGAGTTGGTAGCAATAAATGTCGAGACACTAAGAGCGCTAGTACTAATTCTTTCGTAAGGACAACAACCATAAAATGTTAACCAACAAAATTAATCGATCTCCACTTGAAATTTCATCTACGCGCGTGCTAACCGCTAGCAAAAATACTACCTGACCCGCTAAAACCAAGTAAGCTCCTATCAAAAATTATCGTCCTACTCACAAACAGAATATCCAGGTTTACCTTCAATGAAGCGTTTTGATTCTTGACCCTCCCCTCCATGCAACAACACGCTGATAAAGAATTTCCAAATGATTTGACATCAGTAGCGCATTTGAGAGAACGATTATGTGAGTTCACGATGATGTGTAAGTAGATTAGCATTAGGTATTGTTTGATAGAAGAAAATGAATGAGAACTTGAACCGATCTCCAGAAAGAAGTACAACTCCATTTTCTCGCAACTCACCGGTATATAAAACCATAGACTGATTTAAATGATTTGCTAATATGTCAGCTGAATAAAGTTGAAGCTGGAAGAACAAGGATCGATTTGTGATTCCGCTTTGCTTCACATGAACACTGCCTCCGGACACAGCAGATGGTCAAGAAAAAGGTGACTTGGCCGATATTGTCGACTGTAATGGTAGCCGTACCCTTCCCATAAAGCTATTGAAAATGAAATAAGGGTTTGAGCTCCGCGGGTTCAGCCGTGATAAACCAACCCATCAAATGCATGCGTGACTTGAGAAACTAATTCTGGAATGATGAACGGAGGACGAGGGGCTCGTACAGAAAAACTTATGCAAGTTGTTAATGCAAGTCTTCTTCCCAACTTGGGGCTTGAATCATCGTTTAGGGTGACATTGAGAGAATGTGACGCTGTCACATTATCCGTAATTAATATGTCTCTGGACCGTCGAAATTACTACCCCACCCTGAGCATCGACATTGATCCACGTCCTGCAAAAACGCTGCAGATACCTCTTGTGCGTGGCTCACATAGGGACGAGCTAAGGCGTTTTGAACGTTTCAACCCCTATTTTCTCCCTTTAGGAATGATGGGCAGTAACGCCGAGCTTCGCGGACCAACTGGACGCCAAATGGGACCCACAAAACAAAATTATTGTCATTAATTTGGTTCATCGTAACTGAAAGTGCCAGTTATGGCTTACGGACAGAAATTTATTTTATACCATTTCCGGATTCTACGTAGGTAGGGAACCTACCTGGAAACGCAAACCATCAAATTGGCGGAGGGGGGGGGGGGACACAATTGTATGCTCAATTCCGAAGGTTTGTTGTTGAAAATAACAAACCAAAATGAGGCTCAAGCAATAATTACCTACCTTGTATGCTTGTAAAACTGTCAATGTTTTGGTTATAAACATGCTTGACGAACATAGTATCATGTATGCACGGTAATACCCCGAGTGGCCCCTATATGTCGCGTTCAGTCTCTTTTGCGAAATTTGATGAGTACCTACTGAATGGTGAACAAAGTAACTCAATGAAATTGCTTTAAAGTAAATAAAAATCCCAAATTGAAAACACCCTGTAACTAAATACCGTTCTCTTATTCATAATAAAAAACCTTGAAATCGCTTGATTTGGTTATGTTCGTCCTGATGTGAGATGAGTTCAGATTAGTTCCTACTTCTAAAAACTGCTGCGCATAAATTTCTTCACGATCTTCATGTCCAATAATTATAGGTACCGAACTGTGCGAGAAATTGTACTATTTTCCTGAAGATGAAAACCCTAATATGCAAACAAACAAAAATATTAAAAAAATAGACGCTTCCAAAAATGAGTCGTGGTAAGCAGCACGTGCCATATATCCCGTCAAAACAAAATTTCAATTGCTCATTAACCTGAATTCTTGAGGACATATGACATTCTTTCAATATCTAAGATCGATAACCGGCCATGTTCTGTCTTTGATTGAATACCATTTAATCGGAGGGTGCTGATGTTATCGACTCTCTATTGTCAGTATGATATCAGCTGCTCATCTTTTTGTTGAAGATTCTCAACACAAGAACGAAAACACGATTTATTGTCTCTCGCACATTCCGAATGCAGTCTTTAGTATTGCACGAAATCTTTTGATGAATCTTTGGAGCTATTTCTTCAAACACCATGACTGCACGCACCTCAACAGTCCTCATTTGCCTTTCTATAGGATAGCTGTTACGGGTTTCAGAACAGTTACGTAGACGGGTGGGCCTACACAAACAATAATAAACCTTCATTTATTTTTTTGTTTTTCAAATCGAGTTTTAGATATTTAGATATTTAGATATTTAGATACTCGGCGATACGCTTAGCTCATCCCCACAAAGAATACCCTCCCCCCCCCCCCTCCCCCAAATGGAAATACAATAAATTGATTGATGTGAAATTGGCATACACGTCACAACATACAAACAAATTATTCTTCACAAAATCCCTAAGGGAAATTTGTGAATAAATTGATTGATTAATTGATATTTAAATAATAAATTTTACAAAGTCTATAGGTACTATATCATTTCACTTATCGATTCGGCTTCATGTTTCCCTGTCATCATCCATTCATAGGACTTGAATGAACCCAATATTTTGAATCGCATGGAAATATGGACGAGATGGATTATCCATGATGTTAGATGATCTGTCCACACATCATGTACTCTCTCTAATGAGCGATCATTGCTTACATTTATAATACCCGCTGACGGTTTCCAGTGTAGGTAGGTACGACTATAAATTCAGTTGTCTTTTCCATTTCACAGTAGGTATATTAGTTGAGGATGATTAGTTACTGTGTTAGCATCTTCTTTCGTCACGCCCTGTTATCGAGAGGTCAATCTTATCATGGTCACATCAACACCTTAATTGACGATCTGAAGATAATGATAAATTACTGCTCCGTGGGGTATCAGTTAACGATGCCCGTTACGAATGTTGTTGCATTTGGCTTACTCAACCAATCTTATCCAATCGTACAGCAAAATTTCGTCACAATGTGAATTGTTTGGCTTTTTTTCCTACGAAAATTGCTGCCCATAAATGAGTCAATTGGTTTGAAACTACAGAATTTTAAACGTAATTCTTTAATTACTATCATTATTATGTTATTATCATTTATCTCATTTCCTCTACCATAACTTCCCAATTTGAAATCCAACTTATGAAATAACATTGATAATATTCACCCAACCATCTTATAATACTATAATAACAGCTTGTTATCCACCTAGAAGCTATTAAGATTTAATGGTGTATTGATTTATTATTTTTAGTTACCTACCTACCATGAACCATAATTAATTAAATTCTGTTTGTAGGCCCATTTGGGGTCTAGTTGGTCAGCGAAGCTCGGCGTTACTGTCAGTCACACCTAAGGGGTGAAAAATAGGGGCTGAAATGTCCAGAAGGTCGTAGCTCGAAAACTTTCAGTAGAAGGGTATGTTTTTTTTTACGTTTTTAACGAACTTGAGAATTTTTGAGACCACTCGGAGCATTGTATGTCCAGCCGCTCGTTTACACCGGTAAGCTTCGTCAACATGATCGCTACTAGGGAACACCTGATTAAAACCACTGATTTCTGAATGAAGTCGAGTCCGTGATATTTTTTCATTTGAAGTAATTTTGGATTTTGCTGACAGACGTACTTTATTAACTTGAACAAACGATACACCTACTTCATGTATACACAAAAATACTGATGATAGAATTTCTTCCTGGGGGAAGCACGAGGTCCGTGGGATGGTCTGGGGCGGGGGAGCGGGAGGGTTGGCCAAAGAACACTGTGATCTACGCGGAAAGGGTATATATTTATCTGTATAAGGGGCATCTATATGCCCCTATATTTATTATGTAGGTATATAATGGCATCTAAATAATAAACTGTTGTGTAATAATTTGCAGCGTTTTTATTGAAGGAATTAACACAACTACAATAATTTTAATGTTGACAGGATTACTTACTGGGCCTAAAGAACCGAGTAGTCTATTCATTAAACATGTTTCCACTGTACATCAGAATGTAAACATTTCCAAGAATCTCAAGAAAATGTTTGCATTTTTCAGGAAGTATTCAGAAAAATCTGTTGAAGTTTACCATTTCTAATACACACTTTTTGCGACATATTACTTACATAATTTTAGTCAAGCGAAGACATTGGGTATAAATACCTAATAATTAGTAGGTATTATTATTTATTGGATATAAATTCGAAGAAATTATGAGAAATTGATTATGAGAATTGAATTGATAAAGAAATTGAGAATCGAAATTGATTATGAGAATGTAGCTGGGCTGTCGATCTGTGAAATGTGTGTATTTCGCGGTAACCGACATTCAGATTTAGGATGTGTCAATTTCCCTGCCACTGCCAGTACCCTTCCGACGCAAACTCCTGCACTATATAGGGGAACTTTGAGTACAAAGGGACAGTGCTGCATGGGTTCCAGCGGACAGTTTCACCGAAGAAGTAAGTAAAACTTACTCAATACCACCCCTCAAATATCGATCACTTTTCGAAACTTCAGTGATCCAAACTTCAGACTAGGTAGTTAGATTGTATTTGATGCACCCCAAAGTTTTGAACTCAGACATAAGCAGTAATTTCAGCTTGGCCGTCGGACGTGACGCCCCAGCTTGAAATGGCTGTTTCCGTCAGTTACATTTACTCAGATACGAACTTTGTTGTGGGTAATAAGAATAAAGTACGCAACGACTGGATTTCTCTTTAGCCGACTAGCCAGGGCCTGTTTTTAGCCCCACAGAGAATCAAACACCATTTCTCAGACCGCCATGTCCGTAATCCACAGCCCACACTTCTTGTAATAGGAACCCTCAAAACCACAATACGACCTCCGGCACAGAACAATACCGGTATTCAGCTTCTAGATGGCTCTTCCAGAGTTTGACTCCCCCAACCCCAACAAGATCCAGAGGTTCCCAACTAACCGCAGTACCGCCCACTTCTGACCGGTTGTAGAGTTAGGTCTGGGTTTCTGGGCTTCAATATCAGACAGCGACTTGTCACACGACTTGCCTCGATTGATTCGATCCGGGAATTTATTGCCTATTGCGATCGGGCCTTCTTCATTCACTCATGTCACCACCAAAGCTGATGCTGATGATCAATAATGACAAATACCTCACTCAGACGATCAAACTCACTAGGGGCCGAAATCAAAGATATCCTGTGATCCGAAACCCTGCCACAGTCTGCACAACACAATTTAATCTATCAGATAGCTTCAATGGTTATAACTCTGTCAGCGCATTCGTAGGAACCATTCGAAGATCAATATGAAAAATCCGTATTGGATGAAACTTTTGGAAATTGTATGTTCAGCATAAAGGTCCAACATAAAACCGGAATTTCAAAAATTGGGTCATAGTGGTGGTTATGTAGAGGGGATAGGGCAATTCGGCCTAATAATTGAAGTACATATATATATGAATAATGGGCATCTGGACGGTCTAGGACCACTGGAACTAACAGCGGACCTTATGATATAAAGTTAAGAAGGGGTGTGGGAGGAGGGGTATGAATAATATTGTTCAGTCTATATGAACAATATTATTATTATTATTCGTAGTCACTAGCTGGTTGAGTACTGGAGGCTTAGCTAATCATGCATTGTTAAACTTAATACTAGCAATGGTTTTATGAAGAGTCTTATCATGTAATCTGGTTAGTAGTACGCCTGACTGGCTGTGTCTGGTATTAAATCTAAAGGGTTATTTCCGCTTGTTTAAGAACTAATACCGTCCGGAGGAATCCGTCGTCACTAGAGAAGTCAACTAGCTAGTGACGACGGATTCCTCCGGAAGGTATGGTAATATCTTCTTACACTAGCGGAAAAAATAACCCTTTAGATTTAGCACCAATATTATTATTGATGATATTGGTTTTCTATCACGCATTCGATGCTGATTCACCGCAATGCCCATGTTATGAATTTTTTTATCATTCTCGCTCCAAATGGGACTCGCATCATGGTGAACCGATTTTAGGATTATAGTACGTAATATATTTTAGCAGCCCAGTTCGTTGAAAAAAACAAAAAAAAACCTTGAAAGGTGGTTTGGGGGGGGGGGGGGGGAGTCTTAGTTGATTCCAGAGGTTCTTTATTTATTGAAAATAATAAGCAATGAGAGCTTGAACAAACATAGCTCCAAGTATGTAAATAATACCTATAATCGTAGCTATAAGTCATTGGTCTGTTTGATGCGAAATTACTAATTCGGAATTAAGTAAGTCCCGATTAATTATTACTTCAGATAGTGTTATGATAGTTTATGTCAGTTGCAGAAGTGTTTTTTGAACGTTTCACAGAACCCGCATATAGTAACCGAGGTGCGTCAGAAACCCGGTTTCAACTGTGGTCAAAAGGAAAAGATATTCGAACTGTGGTCCCCATCTCCTAATTGGCTCTGTTGTTATAATATCCTAATTGACTCAGCACTCCGTGACCGCAGTTTGGATACAGCCGTCCGAAACGTTATAGATCATGGTCTCTAGTTGTCAAGACAAACCGATTGATCAAACTCCAAACTCGGTTTTCAACATGTTTGCTCGGTTTATGCATAACGTCGTCAATTTCAGACACCTAAATAATGTCCCCATCATTCTTCAGTAGTCCAATAACATCATCAATTGCCTACAATCAATTTATCCTATCGATGGAAACTGGTTGAATAACTTGACTTAGTGGTGTCCGTATAACCTTCTGATTGATCTCCGTGTGTTGTTCCGCGATTCTCCCACGGGTCAACCCACAGTAAAGGAGTATATTATATTATGTTGGTATCATAATAAACTTGGCGCGATACTTCATTATTGCCGTCTACCCACCTCCTTGGTCTCGGAGATCTTCCATTCCGCGGGTCAGTACATTCGGAGCTGTTTGGTTAGCAAAAAGGAGTTCCAGTCATGCAGCATGGCTATAAGATCAAATTTTCAAAGAAATGGGCTATTTGCATGGGTCACAAAAGTGGGTCATATTATTTTTTAAATGAAATTAGATTCCATCCTGAGAATTTTGAGACCAACCGCACGCTCCTACGATAAGTAGTTCCTTCTTTTTCTATGATTTTTAAAATTTGCCCCAGGTTCTACGTCATTGCACTCCTCTCGCCTGGGCGTGACCCCCCTGCCAACTGACATAGGAACCCCTGGAAATTTGGAAAAATCATAGAAAAAGAGCAATTATCGTAGGAGCGTACGGTTGGTCTCAAAATTCTCAGGCAATTTAAAAAAATAAAATAAATAGCCCATTCGTGCTATTGTTTAAAAAGATGATACAGCGAGAAATCGTACACAATTTTCCGAAAATTATAGAATTTTTCGTGATTTTAGCAATTTTTACCGATTTTTTACCCTTATAAAGTCAAATTTGACCTGCTCTTTTTTTGAGAAAAATATTTTTATTATAGAAATAGTCATTGATTTTAGCCCTTAATCCCCCCCCCCCTTACTTCAAAATTTGACCCCTATTCTGTAAGAACCCCCCTCCCTCAAAATTTGATGGTTTCTGTTTCAAGGTATGTAGAATCCGAAAACGGACTTTAAAAAAATGTCTGTCCGTCCGCCGTACGCGGCGTATGGCACACTGTGGTTCGGTCCCAGCTTATAGGATTGCTGAAGGGTTTTCGAAGACATGAAGAATCCCGCGTATCCTGCCTCGTGGAAAATGAGTCGGTGACGGAGTTCACTCAAGGTCCTCCATCACCCCCCGCTGAGCCCACTCAAGTCCCGTCGGATAATCCAATCAGCCAGCTTGGCGTCCTCTCTGTCCAGGAGATGGGAGGAGAGGAAAAGTGGGGATTCATTGGGCACCAGTTCTGAGGACGCAGCATTGAAAGAATAATTGACTTTCCTGGAAGGAGTTTGAGTTGAATTGGAGGCGCGTGTTAGGGACATACTGGTTATAAATGAACAATTTTTCACTTGAGACCAGCGTGAATGCGTCAGTTTTTCGAGTTTTACGTTGGAAAAAACTAAACAATGATAATCATGAAGCGCGCTAAATGTAAAAGTGCCCGTATCATGTTGTGAATCGGTTCCCATCATGTCAATGAGTAGATTTACCTGTTATCAAGGTCCCTAACGTACTGTAGGTACGTTGGGGCACAATTATTAGTACTTTGCGTTACCGTAGGTATAATAACTTAAATCACTTGCGGCGATGTAGTGGAAATCCATAGCAAAAAACTACAGGATAAATTATATTGCGACTGACGATGGTGTAACAACCGAAACCAGTCTACAGTTGTAGTGGAATTTTTGCCCTACTATGACCAAGAGGGGGTGTTCCGGCCACGTCCCCGGCCGAGACAGTGACAGGGGCGCAGGTCACCACTCCTATCCTGGGAAGCACCCAGAGTTGCCTTCAAGGTAAATTATATATTTTTGGGCGCCAGGCAGTTTAAGGCGAACCGCCAACCAAGGTAGGTCTCCAGTAACGATGGATACACCACTTAAATTTCATGCAATAACAATTTATTAATAACTCACCAAATTCGTGCGCTGCAGAACAATAAATAGTTTTCTATAATTTACCAGTGATCTTAATGCGCTTCAATTTCACAATTGCACGTATAACCAGGACGAATTCGTTCCTCTTATCCTCTATAGGCCTTTCTCTTACATGTAAGTGGTACCACTGCAAAATTACAACAAAGTAAGTACTTAGTATTTATGAGTATCACAGGCTTGGTTACATAGAGATCAACTGACTAGAGGTACTTAACTACATAGATGGAACACATATTAAAACAACAACAGGCGGAAGGCACGGATAGACTAGATCTTTACAATCAAACTGCAACAATTTGTCGTTCGCCAGTAATATGTGGCACAGCTGGCCTCGCCGGGAGATAAGACACGTCGATCCAGAGGTACTCCGCGAATCAGCCTGCAACCAATCGGAACAGCCTGATTTGGTGTTGTTCATCCGGGACTCGAGGGACTGACCTCTTTGTAAATCCGAAACCTCATCGATAGTGAGTACAACAAGGAACGAGTCAAGTACTGAGACATACCTTTTCCACGTCAAGTCCGGGCAGGGAAAGATCCAGGTGCGTCGGCTGACTTCCTGACGGTCCTTGCAGCGATTTATACCCCAGCGGCAGGAAAGAAGGTTAACACCAGATGACACTCTCAAATTTCTCATTCGAACCTAAACGTAGGCCTCAAGACTTTTCTCCTGTCCGCTCACCCCACTATCGATCCATGGCGCTCGTCCTCAACACGAGGTGCTCCATACACTATCCAATGTCGGACACTGCCTCTATCCCTGTTGCTCCTGCCCCTGTTGCTCAAGTGGTTTGTCGGGAACCAAAATATTTCGAAACGTGAGATGATCACGTTACACACCCCTCCTTGTCGGACGAGATTTACTCCAGGAAATCTCAGAGTTTACATGGCGCTTGGGCAACCGGGCTTGGGTCACCCCGACAGTGACGCGATGCAGGACAAGTAGCATAATTTACCAAGGGACCACCGCACGAGATCCAGCACCTGACCTCATGACCAGTCGTCAGATGGACGATCCCGAAAGCAAGCTCCATAGGGCTCAATGCACCTCCCTCTCACTGTCCACGTCACTGTCCCTGACTGGCAATAAATCCTGAACATGCCACCTGCCAGCATGAGTTCCATGATCATCCTGTAAGGAATAAACAAGATTTCCGTGCCGCTCGGCCACCACAAAAGGGCCCAAAAACCTTGGAACCAGCTTCTTACTAATCTTATCCGGTGCTGAAGACTGAGCAAAGTTCCTCCTCCACACCCTGTCACCCACATTGAATTCGAGAGGCTGGCGCCCTGCATCATATCGCGCCTTATTTCTCTGAAACTGACGGTCGGCGTTGATCACAACCTGAGTGTTGACTTCCTGTATCCTGGACTCATTGGCAGCCACAAAATCAGCCAATGCGGACACTCCGCCATAAGCGTCCGTAACCATGTCCCTGTTGACAGCAACCACCCGATGGTTAAACATGACGCTTGACGGAGCATATCCAGTGCTCTCACTCACTGACGTGTTGATGGCCAACTGAAACTGAGGCAGGAACTCATCCCATCTGGAGTGGTTTCTGCCCTGCATGAATGAGGCCATTAGTCTCTTCAATTCTCGGTGGCACCTCTCCACAGGATCAGCCTGCGGGTGATAGAGTGCTGTGTACTGAGCCTTGATATTCTTTGATTCCAACAAGTCCGTATACTCACGCGATGTAAACTGAGATCCATTGTCCGAGATCAGTGCTCGTGGATACCCAAAACACGAGAAAACCTTATCCTCAAGGACCCTGACCAAAGTTGCGCCCTTGGAATTTGTCAACGGGAATACCAATATAAATTTAGAGAAAAGGCACTGCACTGCTAGCAGATACTCATTGCGACGGGGCGACCTGGGGTACTTGCCCGAAAAGTCTATCGCCACCATCTCCCATGGTTTTGTGACTGAGAACCTACCCATCATACCACCAGGCTTGCGGACTGGAACCTTGAACGAGATGCATACAGAGCACCTCCCAACAAACCTCTGAACATCCCGGCGCATTTTGGGCCAATAGTAATCAGCACTAATTCTCTTGAGAGTCTTTGACACCCCAAAATGACCAGAAGAAGGGGTATTGTGGTTCCGCTGCAGGAGCTCCTCACGGTAATCCTTGGGCACCACTTCCTTCCACTCATTGATCAAGGTATCTTTTTCAGTGATGAATTTATACAATCGGTCTCCTTCAACCTTCCAAACAGGGAATCTATCCTGGTCTGCTACAACCTGAGACTTCATCCGCAAGTACCACCTATCAGTGACCTGCGCAGGCAACATGTCGATGGCACACACCTCAACAGGGGCCCGAGATAATGCGTCAGGTACCTTGTTCAGCCCCCCCTTTCGATACTCAATCCGGAAATCGTAACCTTGCAGTTTGAGGGCCCATCTTGTTAGTCTAGGGGAAGGGTTCTTCAGACCATTCAGCCAACGGAGGCTGTGATGATCCGTGATGACGGTGAATGAAGTAGCCTCCACGTATGGACGGAACCGCTCCACAGCCCACAGTATCCCAAGGCACTCCAGCTCTATTACACTCCACTTCTGTTCGGCCTTACTTAACTTGCGAGAAGCATACGCTATAACCTTCTCACCCTCCGGGAACCTCTGGGAAATGACAGCTCCGAGTCCAAGAAGCGACGCATCCGTCTGAATAACAAAAGGCAAGTCAAAATTAGGAACAGAAAGAACAGGGGCAGTAGTCAGGAGCGTCTTCAGCTCGGCAAATGATTTCTCACACTCCAATGTCCACACAAACCTCCTCCCCTTACGCAGGAGTTCAGAAAGAGGTCCTGCCACCTTAGCAAAGCCCGGAACAAATCTCCGGTAGTAATTGCACATTCCCAGGAATCTCCGAACATCCCTCTGCGAGGTCATCCTAGGGAAATTCACAATCGCCGCAACCTTACCGGGAGAAGCCCTCAAGCCCTGGCCATCCACCAAAAATCCAAGAAACTCCAAACTCGATCTGAATAGTTCGCACTTTTCCAAGTTGACCGTAAGATTTGCATTCTCAAGACGTTCTATCACCCTGTCCAGCAGTGCAACATGCTCCTCCCACGTCGCCGAAACCATTATTAGGTCATCCAAATACCCAAAAGTGTTGTCCAGGCCGGCTATTACCTGGTCCATCAGTCGTTGGAAACAGCTACCACTATTGGACAACCCAAAGCACAATCTACGGAACTGCCACAGTCCACGAGAAGGCACAGCAAAAGCGGTAATAGGTCGTGACTCAGGCGCAAGCGGTATTTGGAAGAACGCAGCTCGAAGGTCAATTGAGCTAATAAACCGTGCTCCACTAAGCATATCGAGCGTCGATTGTATATTTGGCAACGGGTACGAGTCCTTCACAGTAACCTCATTTATCCTTCGGCTGTCATGGCACAATCTGTATGTACCATTCTTCTTCTTTTGAAGCACAAGTGGAGAGCACCAAGGGGACTCACTCGGTTCAACAACTCCCTGCTCGATCAATTCATCCAACTGGTCACCAAGAATCTTACGGACAGCTGCGGATACTGGTCTGATTCGCTGTTTTATGGGCAATGTACCAGGAATCAGATTGATTCTATGTTCCATGAGAGATGTGGCACGCAGACACCCATCCGGACCAGGAGCCGCAAGCCTCTCAAGACGCCCACGTATGCCAGACAATGAAGACCGCTGTTCCTTTGTCAGATTCTTCTCTGATACCAACAAACAGGCACTGTGAGGAAAATCAGAAACTGTCTCAGACCGTTCATCATTCATCCGCAGTTGTCGAAAGTTAATAGCCAAATTGAAGTGACGGAGAAAATCCACACCTAAAATCAGGGACTGCTTCAGCGAAGGAACAAGGTATATACGGAATGGGACGACGGCCCCATTAACCACTATCGGCAATTCCGCCCCTCCTCTCACTGCGTGGGAGGAACCATCGACTGTCTGGACACTGCGCTCAGTTAATTCATATGTTTCCACACCCAATCCACAGAGATCATCAATCAGCTGGCTACCCGCCAGGGACACAGATGCACCGGAATCAGCCAAACCAACGATCATCTTACCACCAATGTTTATCTCAATAAACGGACGAGGATCCCCTAACTTTCTCCTGAGTGGGAACTGTGATAAGGTCCTATCTACAGGCTGTTGCACTTGCCGACCTTGGTAGCAGGGCAACCCTATTCGTTTTTTTTCTGCTGTTTATTGCACCGAGTACAGGTGTGTGTAGTCACATCAGGCAGTCCACACCTATAACAAAATTTTCCACGAGGAAGCTTGCAAAACCGGTGACCATGTTCTCCGGAACCACAGTTGAAGCACTTGAAATCTCCCCTTCCAGTATTATGACCTGTGCCGACGCCACCCACAGCTGGCGCGGCAGAAGTGGTGGCAGCAAGGTCCTCCACTCCAGCCTGAACAGAGGAACACCGCAAGTGGACCTGTGACGCAACCACAGGAGCAGAACCCATACGGAGACGGCCAGCTTCAGCCAGCCGAGCCGCAGCCCTCAGATCTTCTATTGTCGCCATCGGAGTCATCATCAACTTTTCTTTCAGAAAATTATTTAGATTGCGCAAAATTTCCTCAAGACGTTCCGCCTCTCCAAGTGGTCTTTCAAGTCTTGAATACATTCCTTCCACCCTTCCCAAAAACACATCAATACTTTGAAATTCAGACTGCCTACATTTCCGGATTCGCTCACGCAGACTACTGTCATTGCCATACCCATAGTAGGCGATAAGAAACTCTTTCCTAAGTCCTTCCCACGTGGTGACACGCTTAATCGCATCACGATGCCAAACAAGTGCTTCGTCCTCAAATAGTTCGGCAGACTCTCTAAATAGGCGGTCAAATCCCAATGAGCGCGTCTGAGCCTTCTCTTCCACCTCAGCGACAAAGTCCAGCGCCAATTCTGGATTCTTCCCACTAAACTTGTTGAGCTTCCATTTATAGACAGGCTCCGCCGGGTATCGGTATTCAGAGGGAGAGAGGGAAGGCACAACAGGAACAAAAGAGTCAACACCACTTGGCGGCTCAGCCCCCTTGGACATCATCCTACCTGGAGAGACACCGCCAGACTTCTGGGCCTTGGAAGCCCTCAACCTACCTCCATCCACATCTGACCCATCAGTCTCACTTTCAACTGTTGAAAGTCCAATGGACGCCTCCAAAGTGGTAACAAGTTCCCTAGCCTCAACCACCATCAAGTCAACTCTAGCTGCCAGGTCAGGGTAAGCAGACCTCAAGTTATTCAATCTATTGATACAATGAACAAGCCTGGACTGAATCCGGACAACCTTAACAGTCCTTGTTTTGGCTTTCAAGGAAGAAGACTCATTAGACAAATCATCAATCAAAGAACGGCAATATTTAAATTCCTCTTCAGGATCAGGAACTTTAATCATCTTAGTTTCGACTGCCATCAGCATGCCAATTCTAAGCCTAGCAGCCAATGTCGCAACATCACCTTCGGCAGAGAGGCACCTTAATTCCAACTCAAATCTACATTGATCCTCGCTCAATTTGTATGGATCCATGACGCAATTGACAAACATATATAAACTAAGCCAATATAAACGAGGTAACCCACGAAAATTACCTAAAATTAATTGCCTACAAAACTACTTAACAGATCAACCTCAATTCAGGAATAGGAACATGCTTTTCAAATCACCAAAAAAAATTTTCACCACATAGGTATAACAAACTAAACACAAGCAAAATACATACTTTTCCAACAAAATTTATCACTGATCAAAATATAATTTATCTGCACTTATTAAATTCATAATTACGAACAAAAAGATTTTCATTAATAGGAACTTGAATATCACCTAAGGTCAGAGATTTCTTCTTTTCTTTTCTTTTACCAACAGGCTAGGAGTGATTTGGGCCCCACGTTGGGCGCCAAAATGTAGTGGAATTTTTGCCCTACTATGACCAAGAGGGGGTGTTCCGGCCACGTCCCCGGCCGAGACAGTGACAGGGGCGCAGGTCACCACTCCTATCCTGGGAAGCACCCAGAGTTGCCTTCAAGGTAAATTATATATTTTTGGGCGCCAGGCAGTTTAAGGCGAACCGCCAACCAAGGTAGGTCTCCAGTAACGATGGATACACCACTTAAATTTCATGCAATAACAATTTATTAATAACTCACCAAATTCGTGCGCTGCAGAACAATAAATAGTTTTCTATAATTTACCAGTGATCTTAATGCGCTTCAATTTCACAATTGCACGTATAACCAGGACGAATTCGTTCCTCTTATCCTCTATAGGCCTTTCTCTTACATGTAAGTGGTACCACTGCAAAATTACAACAAAGTAAGTACTTAGTATTTATGAGTATCACAGGCTTGGTTACATAGAGATCAACTGACTAGAGGTACTTAACTACATAGATGGAACACATATTAAAACAACAACAGGCGGAAGGCACGGATAGACTAGATCTTTACAATCAAACTGCAACAATTTGTCGTTCGCCAGTAATATGTGGCACAGCTGGCCTCGCCGGGAGATAAGACACGTCGATCCAGAGGTACTCCGCGAATCAGCCTGCAACCAATCGGAACAGCCTGATTTGGTGTTGTTCATCCGGGACTCGAGGGACTGACCTCTTTGTAAATCCGAAACCTCATCGATAGTGAGTACAACAAGGAACGAGTCAAGTACTGAGACATACCTTTTCCACGTCAAGTCCGGGCAGGGAAAGATCCAGGTGCGTCGGCTGACTTCCTGACGGTCCTTGCAGCGATTTATACCCCAGCGGCAGGAAAGAAGGTTAACACCAGATGACACTCTCAAATTTCTCATTCGAACCTAAACGTAGGCCTCAAGACTTTTCTCCTGTCCGCTCACCCCACTATCGATCCATGGCGCTCGTCCTCAACACGAGGTGCTCCATACACTATCCAATGTCGGACACTGCCTCTATCCCTGTTGCTCCTGCCCCTGTTGCTCAAGTGGTTTGTCGGGAACCAAAATATTTCGAAACGTGAGATGATCACGTTACACAGTTTGCTAGTTAACGTGGAAATAGACTATTTTTATTTTTATCCTGTAGTTTTTTTTTACCGTAGGTATGTGGGTTTGTGAGAAAGGTTCATTGTGGTAGGTACCCCAACTACTTACTTTGTGGTTTCATAGGGTATACCAATTTTAAACAATGAGTGGTTATCAACTTTAAACCTTTTGTTGTTTAAACTTTTTTAAACCAATAGAATCGGGCATAAAAAAAATTAACCCCCCTCAAAATTTGATTGTTTCCATTTCAAAGTACGTCGAATTGTAAAATGCAATAACACAACTCTGTCCATCCTCCCTAATTTGCATTTTTGGCGCGATGGTTTGGCCCTTAGTTAGGTACCATGAACCAAACCAAGTTCAAGTCCCATTTGGGGTCTAGTTAGGCTGCGAAGCTCGGCGTTGCCTACTGTTGAAAAATAGGGGTTGAAATTTCCAGAACGCCATAGCTGGAAAACTTGTTATAGGAATCATTTTTTACGGTTTTAAATTGGATACCAAGGATGATTTATCGATGTGTTCTACACAATTCTTGCAAGAAGAAGTCTCAAAAATGAGCCCTTGTACCCTTTTTAAGCTTCGGTACTTGGGAACTGCTAGACTCAGCATGAACGATAAACTATTGTGCAATTACCAGGCATGCGCCATTTTTTCGCTTAACTGGTTATTGAAACTGGATAAGAGCTAAAGCTGAACATCCAGGTAAACGCCATTTTGTATTTAAATGGTTTTTTCAAAAGGTAAGTTTCTAGACATTTAGCGCAAACGCCTGCCTTTATCCAACCTTTCTCACCTAACATTTCCCAATCTAAAGGTAGCTGAAGAAGTATTCATCATTCGGTTGCGAGAATACATTTTTGAGAACACGTCTACCTCATCATCAATGTGAATCATACTGTATCCACCAAGCCCAAATATATTGATATTATATATTTATTTATTTATTTATTTATTTATTTCTTTATTTATTATTTATTGGCAAAAAACTGAAAAACCACTTCGTACAATGAAAAAACAGAAGAAAAAAATATACTAAATACAACTAGACTTTATAATATAATCTTATTTATACTAAAATAATAATCTTATTATGATCAAATCAAAGAACAAAAAAAAAATGCACAGTTTTTCACCCACCGAGAGAATAAGTCGAAGACTTGTGGCCTCCGGTGGAGTCTAAAAGCTCAACCTGATCATGTACAAGAAATCGTAAGATGATCAAGTGCCTAGTAAATTAATAGAACTCAGTTCAAAGAGACAAATTAAACATAACAAAAATATAAACTTATCAACAATTAAAGAATGCCATTTTAAACAAAAGTTACTATAAAACAACATTGTCTGCACGGATAATCGTTGCAAGATTTGACTTAAATCTGCTAAGGTTAGGGGACTGTGACGGGTTAATACCGAGCTTAAGGAATATATATAACGCTCTGATATAAGAGTTTCTTTTATAGAATTCTGAATTCATTTTAGGAAGTGAAATATTACAGGTAACGGCAGTTCTAGTAGTAGGCAAATTGGAAAAATTTTCGGGATGTATACCTGTTCTATAAACCATAATGCAGGATTCAGTTAGGAAAATATTATCAATATTACAAACGTTAAATTCTTTATAAAGTAAATTAGTTGAAAATCTAAAAGGTTTCTTTAATAAAATCTTAATCAGCCCATTTTGGACGGTTTGCAAAGGCTTAAGGTACGATTTGAATGTACCCCCCCCCCCCCCCATACTGTTATTCCATACCTCATTAATGAGTTAGCCAGTCCAAAATACAAAGTACGTAGCAGCCCTTCAGGAAGAAAGTCCCTAACCACCCGGAACACATAATACAATTTTCGAAGCCTCACAATTAAAGATGAAATATGGGACTTGAAATTAAGGTTACGATCAAACGTAATACCCAAGTATTTTACACTTTCACTAAATGGAACAGAAGCGCACGTACAATCAAGATCAACACTGGAGCAGCTATGGTCATGTATCTTAACAAGGTTGTGAGTCGTAATCTTTCGAGAAATTGAAAATTTTAAAATATTTAAAGCTAAGGAATAGATGATTATAATCGCATGATAATGAACCATTTTATAAAGCTTTTAAATTCTCTTAAAATCATACATGTACCTGTTTTAAAAGTACCTACTTGAAGTTCATTGTAATAAACATTTTTGAACCATTTTTGAATTTTTGATTCTTGTTATATTCCACTTCAAATCCTTCACTTGAAATCTTATCACATTTTCCGTTTAACTGGTTATTGCAAAATGATAGATATCATTAGAGATAAATTAACGCAGCATTCATATTATGCGGCAGGCTGACGGTGTGGTTGTTGCAAAATGCTTCTAATCATATAACACCTTATGCAGTACGAGGTTTGCTGAAAATTCCATACAATTTTCTCGTTTTGGTTTATTATTCTGTGAATGTATTCGCCCCTATGTATTCGCTCAGCAAACAAATTTTTTAACACCCCCTCAAAACATTTTCTTTTACGTTTCAAGGTGCGTAGATTCCAAAAAGCTGCGAAGTCCTTGTCACATGGTTTTATTATTCTACCGGATATATCTGCAGAAATGCTGGCTGTTCATTTATTGTTTCTTTCATAAGCATTAATTGAAATAGATATTTTCGATGGTTTCCACCAATTTTGGCCACTCAGGCTGCTATTTTTCTACAAATTATTTTTGATCATTGATAGTGCCATTTAATTGTCTTGATCCGCCTGTTAATACTACTTTTAGTGTTATTAAACAAATTTATGGTAATTTCATACAATTTCCCAGGTTTTTGACTCATAAAAAATGAATTTTAAGTGACCAGGTTTCTTTGTGTTTTAGTAACGTGAGCTTGTGAGGCATCGTTTTTCCTGTTTCATAGGGGAAGGAGACCGAATTTGAAGTCGATTTTGACCAACGAGCGAAGAATTGAGGTTCTAACAAAGTTTCAGCCTTACATTTACCCTAAATTTAGGTCTAAAATCGTCTTTTTTTCGCACACAGGCTCCATTTGGGCCCTAGTTGTGCTCCGAAGCTCGGCAGCCTGATCGAAACACACCCAGGGATGTTATGGGTGAAACATTTGTGTAAAATCAGGTATTTTTGAAGTCTTTGTAAACCGGCTTGTCAGGTACCCTTTTCCATGTTTTCTAAGGCAAGGAGACCAGATATGACGTTGATTTTGACCAAAGAGTGGAAAATTTAGGTTCTAAAATGTCAGCTCCCAAAATTCATTTTTTATGCGTCAAAAACCTGAACAATTGTCTGAAATCGCCATAAATTAGTATAATAACACTAAATGTAGTACTAAAACGTGAATCACGACAATTAGGTGGCACTGTCAGTGATCAAAATAATTTGTCAAAAATAGGAGTCTAATTCGAGTTTTTGGGGGCCAAAATTGGTAGAAAGCATCAAAAATAGCTATTTCAATTGTTGCACATGAAAGAAACAGTAAATTAACAGCCTACCAAACTAGCACAAATAGGCCGGTGCGACGTCGGGTAATGGGACCCGACGTCGAGTTATGACGTCCTGGCGACCTCTCCACGACCAAATCACGACTAATTTTGGGAATGATTTTCTGGTTGTACCGACGTCACCGCCTGACCTCATGTCAGAATAGAGTCACAAGCTTCTAATGTACAAATCTGTAATAGTATTATGCTGCAACATTCTGTAGTAAAACCTATATAGGAAGGTTAACTTCTACCCCATTCTGACTTGTTGTACATATTTCTGTCATTGAAACCCCTTTTTGGTATTGAGAAATGTAGGAAGCCGTTGCCATTCATTTTCTTCATCAAGATGGAATAAACTCCAGGCGAAAGCTATGGTGGTGGACAGGATAATTATCGTAGGTACCGACAGGTGTCATTGAGAGATCCCCCAGATCCCGTATCATAAATCGACGAGACTAAATGTCTACGTAAAATGTTCGATTCTGCCTCCCGAAAACAAGTGCCCTCCGGTTCTGAGACGTTTTAAATTTATTTTTCAACTTGGCAACTAAAATGAAAACGGTGTGACGACTTATTATTTGGATGGTTTTACTTTTGAAATGTTGTATTTCCTTGTGAACCATCATGGTTATTACTAATTTTGTATTTAAACCGTACGTAATTTGTAAAATTCTACAAATAAACATCATAACCTCAACATAACCCAAGTGAAACAGGGAAAATCAAAGAGGATTATATTTTAAAATAGCGATCTCCATACTTATGTAACCAATTTGTAAACGTGCCGACCTTAGGTCGGAAAATCACACCTGTCTTACTAAAATCTATAGTGTTTGTACACAACTCCGTAGCACCACCGTCGTGGCGACTTGCAACAGTTGTATTACAGATATCCGACTTCGTGACGACCTCATCATTCCGTACTACAGATATCCGACCTCGTGGCGAACTGCAACAGTTGTAGAACGGCAATCTGACAGTGTACGAAGTCAGGATGACGTCCTTATTAGAAATAAAGATTTCTGACGTCGGATGTACTACAGATTAGGTCATAAGTCGTAAAATACGACCAAATCCAACCAATTATTGTGCTAGTTGGGTACATTTCTTTAGGTACATATGTCCAGTAGAACAATCTAGTTGGGTACATTTCTCTAGGTATGTGCAGTAGAACGATAAACCCATGTGACAAGGACTTTGCAGCATTTTTTACTCAAGAATTCCAAAGCGTATTGCGTACTAGTAAAGGCAACCAGGTAAAATTTCATCAAAATTGGACGACAAATAAATCTCGTAATAGGAGAATGTCACATTGAGACTCGAAAGTTTAATTTGCGTTTATACGAATAAATGGAAAGCATTTTTTGCATAGCACCGTTCAATCATTGAACCTAATTGTAAATCTTATGTTGAAAGTTACCCCACAACTCATCAGCAAGATCTAAATGATGTGTTACCGTCGAGGTGAATGTTGTGATGAGGTTGTTGAGGTTCTACCAAACAGATGGAGGCGAACAAGCCCACGTTACGAGAACTTTATTTTCTCTTCCCAAGTGTAATTGAGTTTGCGTTCAGGGACACACTGAACACCACACTCTGACCACACGAGAGAATCTGCGTAATAGTAAGTGGATACGTAGTGTAAGTGTATCAATCGACCCGTCCATCAGTTCACAAGGTAGCACAAGTTAGTTCACAAGTACCTACGGTGCTCCTCTAGCACGCGTCCCACCTCCTTATATTATCTACTAACTCTAATACGCACCCACCCTTGCTTCGCGAATATTTATAATTGGGATAGAATTTTGTTTACTTGTTTATTTGTTTATTTATTTACATTCAGCGGCAAAGCACAATTGTAATAGAAAAACGTCTGCCAATTCGAGTAGGCAGTTTAGCTTCCTGTCTTGAATCACAAGAACGTACAGAATAGTTGGGTAGGTTCATTCAGTGGAAAGGTCCATGCACGGGTTAATGACTAAACGATTCAGATCACATTGACTAAAGGTGGGTGTAAACGTGCGAGTTTTTTGCTCCCGAGAGGGGCAAATGCATGTAAAGTCCGCCGAGAGTCAACTCCACGAGCGGAGGGAGGAGCTCTCCGAGAGGAGCGATGTCGTATCATCCTCGGTAGTGTAAACGGTTTCCCACTACTCTCCGCAAGTGCATTTAAAATTTCAAGAAATTTTGTCTTTCTGAGAGTGGTTAATCATGGCCAAACCCAATAAAAAGTGGACCCATGAGGAGCTCTCTCAACTCATTGAGGCATATGGGATGCGGAAGAGATATTGTCGACTGCCATAAGAATCACCTGTAACAAATGGTTTATTTTAATTAAATAAATATAAATGAATTCCTTATATTTACTTGTTTCAAAAAATCGGCAAAAGGCGGTACCACAAATAAAATTAATAAATTTAAAATACTTACCTGTGGCGAAAAATCGTAAAGTAACCATAAGCCGCTCACGAACAGATATTGCTTCTCTCATGACGGTGTATTTTTTAAAAATTAACGGTCCCACAAATTCCACTAGCATTTCAACTTCAAAACTTGAAACTCTACAAAAATTCCTAAATTTCTGGGTGTCTTCAAGATCCAATTCGCGCACTAAATGGTGGTATGCGCCTAAATTATTTCTCCTCTCTATCCATTCCTTGACCCACTTTCTTTTTTTTTAACAGTTTTTCTTTTCGATAAGCGCAAAATTAATAATGCTGCTGCAACTTCTCTTTTTCGGGTTGACGACATCTTCACGAGCTGAAATCACTCTTGAGACGACCTCGCACTCGTATGGTGTAAACGGTCAGTAGGGTAGAAATGTCACTCCTGGAACACTCCTGTTTGAACATGCTCGTCAGTCTAACCAGCTGCCTCCTGCCTTAGCGGGCGAGTCCACCTTCTCACCCAGCCCTTACCAACCCCCTCACCCACCCCTTAACCCCACCCCGCCCCCTCCACCCTCGCCAAATCACCCCCCCCCCCCCCCCCCCTCCACCACCCTCATCCACTCACTCACCCCACCCCTCACTCACCCACCCTCACTCACTCCCCCCCTCACCCCTCACTCCCCCCTCACTCCCCCCTTACCACTCCCCCCTCACCCCCTCACACCCCCCTCACCACCCTCCCCCTCGCCCCCTCCCCCTCACCCCCTCCCCCTCACCCCCTCGCCCTTACCCTCATCCACCTCACTCCCCCCTAGACATTACCCTCAACCACCCCATTACCCCCCCCCCCCCCCCTGGACGTTGTCCTATCGCCCCCTGCCGCCTACAACCGCCACCTGCCACCTCCAGACTCCACCCACTCCGCCCTCTGCCACCTCCAGACTCCACCCACTCCGCCCTCTGCCGCCTCCAGACCTCCACCCACCCCGCCACCTGCGGCCTCCAGACCTCCACCCACCCCACCCTCCTCCTTAACTCCCTCACCACCTCCTACCCCTCCGCCCACAAACCTTCACCCATCACCCCCCCCCCACCCATCATCCATCATCACCCATCAACCTCCTACCAACCTCACCCCCCCCCCACCACAACCCCTCGCCTTCGCCACCCTCACCGCCTCTCACACCCCTCACCCCCTCACCCATCACCTCCAACCTTCTGAAATATTCTATTCCCCCCACCCCCTGTTATTCACCATTATCCCCCAGCAGCTGGTCACAACCTTCTGGAACATTCCCCCCACCCCCTACCCCTTCTCAATTCTCATTTCCCCTAGAACCTTCTAGGACATTCCTGTTTTGATTATGAATACCTACCTACTTAATTGTACCTATCAAACAATCATAATGACGTCACCCCACCCCTCACACCATCTTGGAATTTCGTTTTGACTATGAATACCTACCTAATTAATTCTATCAGATAATCATAATAAAGCCCCTCGGAATTTCTGGAAATACTGTTTGACCATAAATACCTACTTGACACTCAAAACAGTCGACTTATTATAATACCCACCTACTTATGTAAATAATATTAAGGTGAATGTTTGAAATGTTGATTCTCACCCAGACATAATCGGGAGATCCACCTATGAAAATATTTCATTATGATTGAAATTAAATTACCACCTCCAACCAGACATGAACCAGCGTGTCTCACCTTGCCCGAATGTGCGTCTCTGCCTCCCTGGCCCGCCTATAATTGGCAGCCTTATGCTTTGGCCAAATCTACCTCAACATATTTAGATCATTTTTGCTACATCCTCCTAGACATGCCATGATAAATCTACCATTTCTATTATATTATCATTGCCTAAAGTTCCAACTACCTATGTTCCCTTTGAATTTGTTTCCAAAATTAACTTAACTTAATGTAAAAGGATGGGATACCAAATGAAAAACAAACGTTTCCTTTTTTTTTTCTTTTTATTCAAACCATAATACTTCAAAACAAAATTAATAAATTACAAAAAAAATATTTCTTTTCTTCCATCAATACATCCTTGATAAATAATGCTTATTTGATTGTAAATGAAATTTTCGTTGTATTCATCGATGCAATCTTGGGTGAGTGTTGTGAGGAGTCTTCTAGGTAGGTAGATTCTCGCTGGATAGGGATAGGGGATCCCAATGGTGTTGTATTCGATGTGCGCCACTAATGCAGGAGGCTTATTGCTTCCTTCTTTGGGTGGGATGATTTGCAACCTTTTAATTTCGTAGGCTTGCCCCACTTGTAGGTCGCTTAAGGCCGATTCACACTTGCCGGGCAGGGCAAGGCAGGGCAAGGACCATGCAATGCCTTGCTCGTGCCTTGACCGATCCCGAGTATTCACATCTCACGATCATTTGGCGGGCAGGGCAGTCGTCACAATGCTGTCAACAGGTGCGTTGATAAAAATTGCGTTGCTACTTGAAGTTGCGTTGCAGGTGAATCATGGCAATTAAATGGCACTATGAATGTTGATAGATTGTGTGGGGGAAAAACAGGAGCCAAGCTCGTGTTTTGGGGGGCCAAAATTGGTGGAAACCACCTAAAATAATTGTTTCAATTATTGCGCATGAAATGAACAATAAGTGAACAGCCAAAATTGCTGTAGCTATGTCCGATAGAATAATAAACCCAAGTGACAACGACTTTGCAGAGTTTTGGTTTATTATTCTGTGAATAATACACCTACCTATGTATTCGCTCAGCAAACAATTTTTATAGCACACCCTCAAAATTTTTTCTTTTCCGTTTCAAGGTGCGTAGATTCCAAAAATGCCATGTCCGTCCGCCGTACGCCGTCGCCGTATCATGTGCACCGGCTTCATTTTCGGTCTAAAAAATTCGTTCATTCGCACACACGCTCCATTTGGGCCCTAATTGTCCCCCGAAACTTTGCAGCCCGATCTAAATATACCCAGGGGTGTTATGATTGCAAATGGGTATAAAAATAGGTACTTTTTGTGTGTTAGTAACATGTTGGTAACATGAGCTTTTGAGGTATTGTTTTCCATGTTTTTGGGACGAGAAGTCCGAATATGAAGTAGATTTTGACCAGTGTGGAAAATTGTGGTTCTAAGGAACTTTCAGCCTTAAATTTACGGTAAATTTTGGTCTAAAATAGTCCTTTTTTCGCACTCAGTTCGGGTTCCCATTTGGGAACACATTTGGGTCCTAGTTTTACTCCGAAACACAGCAGCCCGATCGGCATACTCCCAGGGGTAAAATGGGAGAAAAATTAGTGTGAAAATAGGAGTTTTCGAGGGATTTTTGAGGATTTAGTGAACATGAGCCTGTGGGGTATCGCTTCTATGTATTTTACGGCGAGAAGACCGAATAGTTGGTTGATTTTGACCGACGAGTGAAGCACTTTTTCAATCAATTGTTCGTCTTCCATGAAAAAATCACATAAGACACAATCACACACCAACTCAGAACTGATGACAAGACCAGAGGCAGGTAGCTGACCTGCGACAGGGTGGGGGAAGCGGCAGGCAAAGGTTTTGATCGGTCCGATATCGATCGGCCAGGCAAGGTTCGTGCAAGGATCGGTCTTTGAACGGACCCTGCCCGATGAGTGTGAACGGGTGGATTACTTTTACATTTGACCGATCAAAACCGAGCCTTGCCCAGTCCTTGCACTGCCTTGCCCTGCCCGGCAAGTGTGAATCGGCCTTTACTTGTCCAATCCTCGATCCTCCACGGAGAGTTGCATTCAGGCGTTTGGCGAGGTCCATGATGGTCTTTTTTTTTTTTTTTTTTACAGGAATTCAACGTCGTGTTTTCTGTTCAGTATTCCCTTGTAGACCAGGTTGATGGGATGATTGAGGAATGTATTCTTGTTATATTCTTCAATAACTTCGTCCGTGAAGCAGCAGGTGAACCTCTTTGGTAGGAAGACTTTGATGGGTTCGGTTTGCACATACCCCATACGGGGTGCCAATGTTGCAACAATTGTTTCTCCAAAGCGGGTAGTCAGCCGGGAGAATTCGACGATTACGTAGGGTTGTCCAATTCTCAACTCACTAAGATTACTGATTCCAGTGGTTCTATTGTTGATCACGTTCAGCTGGGCAGATAGTGAGCTCATGATTTCACTTGTTTCGGTGGTGGCGGTGGCGGCAGTGGTGGCAGTGGGTCGAATGAGGTGGATGCGGGCCGCTCGTCCTTATATACTCTCCGTAGCTACCCCCACCAACCTTCACCGTTCCCCCCTCTGATTGGCTACCGCCTCCCCCTCATCACCTTCCAAGGCTCCGCCTACCTCTTGCTGTGTTGAGCGTTCACATGTTTGTTCTGGTTCAACCTTGTCCGCTCCCGTTCTATGTTGTCCGCTCCCTTCCAATCTTGCCCACAGCTGTGCTATCTACCTCCTCTCAAACTCTTCATTCATTTTTTTAAGAATATTTATGTACAAACTTCACTAAAAAATTATTGGATGAACAAATAAATAAAACAACGAGGATTCTTTTTTTCAAAGTTTATTCAGGAAGTAAAATAATAATCATCTCTTTCTTTTCAAAATATAACAATGTGTTTCAAATAACTCTCAAACAAAATCTTCTTAATGAAAATTATTACATAAAATCCAACGGCCTATGGCCTTTGATCTATAGGTAGTACACAATGTGGGATCAAAGTTGTGATGTACACAATGGTTCCCTAACCTGAATGGTTCTAGTAAGATGCTAATTTTGGGACATCCCAAATTTTCAACATTGACAAATGTCGGTCTTGAACTGGAGGAGATTTGTTGAAGTAGAAACTCAATCTTTTGTTGTCCCTTCACATAGATGACGTCATAGATGTTGGCGATCCAGTTCATGATGCTCGGTAGTTTATTGTACTCCACATCACCTTCTTCCCAGGTAAGTCCATGGAGGTGGCGAGTAACCCAATCATTGACTCGTATCGCTTTTTTGACATGGATACAAAGTCCTTCGGGGGGTTTGAAGATCCAGTTCTGTGACGAGTGGTGATTCAAGTCGTAGAGGGATAGCTCCTTCACCACATATCGCATGTGGTTGTTGAGAAAGCATTGGATATCTATGACGACCTCTCTCTTCTGTGACGACATGTTCAAGACTGAGAATCTACTCGCTTCCTCCCCTCCTTTTATACCATTCGCCGAACGATATTGGTGAGGGGGTTGTATTCGATAGATCGATCGTGGACAATGAGACAGTAGGCTGTAGTGTTGGCAGGGAATGCAGTACTTGACTCGAATTCCAACAAAACATCAATTGGCCCTGATTTGATTGATTCACTCTGTTTGGAGCAATCTAGTACAACTAGAGGTGCTGCTCTTTTGAAATTCATTATTGACAATAAAGGGTAATTTACATCAACACCATAAAAACTCTGCTGAAAGGTAGCATACATTCGGTAGAGTATAGCATATTGGTTTCTTTCAAAGTTCACATTCAGATCATCATAAGGATAACATTTCGAGTTCAAAAATAATTTGACATTTGTTAAACTACAATGGTCAAAAACAGTAGCACTCTTTTCCATAGTGTGCTTTCTACTCGTTTGAAACCCCAAAATAACATATCTCGGCTTCTCGACTGAAGATGATGTCTTCACGTTCCATACTTGTTTCTGTGTTGTAGGTAGTAGAGGGTATTCATATAGTTCCAAGCATCGAAAATCCATTTTAATTGACTTCTCCTTCTCCAGATGGCGGTAGAGTTGAAGTCGATGTGTGTCGTCCAGTGTCAAATAGGGTACTCGCCACGAGATACCAGTCAGCTTGATTATCGCCTTCTCTCTGATGCCGCCGTCTGCCGCTGGCGCTAGTGATGTGAAACAGTTTTCATCCCTTCTCGAACGGAGTAGGATCAATTCTTGCTTCACGTTGATAACGACCTTTTGATAGTCTTCAAAGAATCCGAGTAGAATGCTTAATGGAATGCATACGTTGAAATATCCCTCGTTGGAGACTAGTTCCGTATCCCGTTGACTGGTCCATCCGTAGGCCTCCAGTAGATTTTCCGTCCCCCTCATGAAGGACACATAGCCTTTCATTGTCGAGGTGATGCCAGGATTTCTCACACGATCGATTTCCGATCCACATATTTCGTAACGTATCTCATCAAAGAGAAATGGGAAGGGATTTGTGCTCATAGTTGCAGAGACAGGCTTCCCAGATTCGTCCTCCTTCAGGAAACGTCCATGTATATCCAAGAAACTTTGACATGGTAGGGTAAAAAGGTCTTGATGTTGGATGGCAATCCTTATTTCTTGTCCATGATCCAATGAACATCCATAGGGATAGTGAGAATGATATTCCACCCTCTCAATCCCACCATCTTCGATGACTCGGTGGTGCTCTTGTACATTCAACATGATGTTGTCGCTTTGTGATCTATGTCGCAACTGAGCTGACCTCTTGCCACTACCTCCTTTTATACTTCTCCTCCACTGAAATCAGCAGTGTTGACCCAACTATTGTGTCGTGAGTCAAAACCCAACCATTTCACAAGTGCACGACCATTACCATCTCGCCTTACTATCTTTTCAACCAGATATACGTTTGGATATTTGGTCAGTTGTAGCTCCTCTTCATAAAATCCACCTGCAATTGTCTTCTTGTCCGAATCTTCCAGTATATAGGTAGGTGGTATAGTCCTCTTCAACTTGACAATCTTGAATATCTCTGTAGACCAAGAGGGAGTGTATCCTTTCTCAAATTCCGCTTTCCTCTTGGATATCCTCACGTGATCACCCAATTTGAATTTGGGGCGGGATGGTGTACCTTTCTTCTTCTCGTAGAGGGTCTTGAGTGCCAAGACCTCTTTTCGTTTCCCCTTGACATCTATTGGTGCCATCTTGATCGAGCGATGTTTTGATCTGTTGTACTTGTTGATAACATCCACAATAGCATCCATCCACTTGTAGGTTCCTTGCAGGCTGAAACTTTTCCACAGTTCCGTCTTCAACGTTCGTATGACACGTTCCACAATGGACGCTTTCAGGTTGCTGTATGTCGAATAATGGTTAATATTATGACTCTCCAATAACAGCCGCATTTTCCCGTTGTAGAACTCCTTTCCCTTATCTGTCTGCAGATGCCGCGGTAGGCGTGGGCTCGAATCATCAAATACTTTCTTGAACCCGTCACAGACTGCAGCACCTGTCTTGGATTTGAGTGGTGCCACCCAAACATATTTTGATAGACAATCAATGACTACCAGTATGAATCGATGTCCTCCGTTGAATCGGGAATAGGGTTGCAGCTCCAACAGATCCGCTTGCCATAGGTCATCTATCCCCTTTAGGAGCACTCTCCTCCTAGGGTAATTCTTTCTTGCAGGTCGATGAAGCTCTTCCACAATTCTCTTCTTGACTTCCATCATTGCTCAAGTCTCGTCGTGTACTGATCCATGTTGACAGGTACCCATCCTTTTTTGTATTATCTTGGTACCATCTGTCGAGTTTTCTTCTTCTTCTGTTTCTTCATCTCTGTCTTCGTCTTCTGTTTCTTTGTCTCCGTCTTCTTGTCCTTCGTCTTCTTCTTCTGTTTCTTCTTCATCGTCTTCTTCTTCTCTTTCTTTCTTCTTCTGCAGCTGACTTCCATCTTGATTCTTTTTTTTTTGTAGTAGTAGACTTCCATTTCTTGATTTCCCTACCTAATAATTGGAAAAGTTGCGTTCCCTACCTAATAATTGCGTGCCCTAATGCCTAATATCGCTCAACTCCAAGTGTTCAGAAAAAAAAAATAGAGACCTCACTACTCGTGCGCTGTGCGACTTGCCTTTCGGATACTTGGCCTCTTCTACACTGAGGAGCAAAATCATTGTTTTGACCCCGGTTTATTCACTGTTTTTGTAAACAGACTCTTTATTATATGCCCTTTCGGATGTTGCTTTCCCTACCTAATAATAAGAAAAATTGCGTTCCCTACCTAATAATTGCGTTCCCTAATACCTAATATCGCTCAACTCCAAGTGTTCAGAAAAAAAAATAGAGGCCTCACTACTCGTGCGCTGTGCGACTTGCCTTTCGGATACTTGGCATCTTCTACACTGAGGAGCACAATCATTATTTTGACTTGGGTTTATTCGCTGTTTTTGTCAACAGACTCTTTATTATATGCCATTTTGGATGTTTCAAATCCACAAAACACACTTCTGATGAACTATATCTTTTCTTATGAGCATTCGTTTCGTTCAATATTTTCTTGTAAGACTGTAAATCGTGGTCCCTAATTATGCTCATATCTGGTCTTTTTGAAAACAATAATTCCAACAGTCCTCGAGTGCATTCGATTTTCATAGAGTTCCCTAATTCGATCCTATCATTCTTGAATTCCACGTAGCTGTCACCCATTGTAAATCGTTTTGATGCTTTGTCATATCATATCCCGTATGTTTCATCAAAATCAGGGTCCCCATCAATCTTCTTCCGTATATATTCTGATGTGATGTCTTCATCTTTTCTTCTTGCTCCATCTCCTTCCTCCATCTTCGGTATTTCATTTTTTGTAGTAGTAGTAGACGGTGTCTCAATTATTCTCAACTGGTCCTTCTTCAAATTTCCTTCTCCTCCAGTAGATGGTCCTCCTCCATCGGTCGGTGAAACCACAATGTATGGTATAATAGTGTTACCATCTGCTTTGATCTTCTCGTAGGGTGTTGATCTTGAACATCGTCCTTCACTCTTCATTACTCCAGATGATAGATCGACGTCTGATGATCCATCCTCTTCCTCCTCGTAACTGATTTTGAATATGTCCAGCACATTCGTACTTCTCCTTGTTCTCATCCTCCTTCTTCTTTTGTTGACGAATTTGAATTGGTCTTCTTCTTCTCCTTCTTCTTCTTCTTTAAAATGAAATGGTGGTAGGGCTGGTCTTATATGTTCGACTGAGCCTGCCACTACGTCACGAAGAGGTTCGTATTTCCTTTTTAGCTGCGCCTCCTTCTCCTCTCTGCTCCTCCTTATCTGATTATATTTCTTGCGAATATTCTCTCGTACTTGCGCTATTGAGTTCTCCATGTTACTTCTTCTTCTTCGATGGTTGACAAGTAACTGATTCCTCCTCCTGCTCCCTCAGGGTATTATATATGTATCGAACCCTTGACGATAACGACCAGTGCTGACACCACATTCTTTATCGATAACTAAAAATCCATATTGATGTTGCTCCCAACATAATGAACAAATTTCCTTGAACTTGTTGAAACTCATATCCATGTTGACATGATCGTCATAAATTTTTTTCATGTTCAACGTATCTTGACGAAATACAATTATCAAGTTCGCACAATCTCGCAGTAAATGTTTAGGGATACGACAATAGCTTTGCGCCAGATAGAAACTATCAGTCTGGCTGTGACGGCCCATACTAAAATACATCCTAATACGCTCCTGTTTTTCACAAGCAATGTCATCAAATATCATAATCGAGTTTGGGTTGGTTTGACAGGGCAGTGGGACATCGTCACTATTCGAGTACCTATAGAATCCTATTTCGTTCAGAGGTTTTAGAACATTGCACAACTGAATGTATCCCGGTTGAAAGAGCGTTTTCGAAAAAAGATAGATATTTTCAAATTTCAACCCTAATGAAGAGTACAATAGATTGAGCATTAAATTGGTTTTGCCGCCATTCGAAGTTGCACATATGATGCATCGTATGCTATTTGGTAGCAACTCGCTATGCCTAGTTCTCGCATCGTGCATGGTGGCATCGTCCTCGTTAATATTTACGACGGGAAGGCTGACGTCTAGTCTACGCAACTGCATGATGGATAATGTGACTTTTCTACCTAATGCCCCCCTATTTATACACTTTTCAATGCTACCACCACCACCTTTGAAAAATATAAAACTGGGTGTTCCCTCCCTTCATTCATTCATCCACATTCATTCAATAATAAATTACATTCACTCACACATTCATACCGGTCAGAACCAGTAAGGGAGAGGGCAACCCGGTTCCGACCCTCGAGCCCACCCACGCTTTGAGTGGAGCAAGGAGTATACAACAATTGCCGGTTGCTGTAAGTCGAACGAAAATTAAGGATTCGAGGAGGAATACTTTAAATTCGTTCGACAAAACAAGACTAAAACCGACAGAAGAATATCCGTCACTTGCTCCGGCAACCCCCGAGAAAGCGAATAACGCTTTCCAGCTGCATACGCAGCAGTTTGGTTGCTCCCGTCGGTCTTCTACCGGAGTTGTCTCTATTACTGGTTCTACCTTTATTACATTCACACGGGAGGTGGGGGATGGAGTACTTTGAGATAATATTCCTCGCATCCCCACTATTATTCCTACACCTAATTGACTAGAAAATTTAAAAAATTTAAAACCTAATGACTAGAAATCCAACAATTTGATAACCTAAAATTTTAAAATCGTATAATTTGATAACCTAAAATTTGAAGATCCTATAATTTGATAACCTACAATTGGAAAATCCTACAATTTGATAACCTACAATTGGAAAATGCTAAATTGAAAGAATTTAAAAAAAAACACTATACGGAGCATTATTCCTCACGCAGGCTATAATGTCCTATGGCTAATGTGTCGATGCCATTAGGTAAAATGTGACGTTTGTCGTCGTGTGGGGAAAGCGATATTTTATTTAAAACGATACTTTGAACATTGTGGGACTTTGACCTAATGCTGGTGCAGTCATGGCGGCTTATTGTGGAACAAGTTATACATTTTAGGTAATCATCAACGGTGATTTGGTCTTGCACTACGGCCCGTTGGATACCTTTGGCCCGCTTGTATTCTTTGCCCTCGATTTCAATACCGTACATTTTGGATCTACATGCTACAAAACGATATATAATCTTCCCTGCCGCCTCGTCCTTGAATCTACCCAAACACTTTTTGTATAGGGGGGAATAAAGGGGGTGTTGTGTTGGGTAGTTGGAGGTATCGAGGTACCGATCTGCCATTTCCCCTTCCATATCTTTATAAAAATCATTTGTCTTTATCGTCCATATGAAAGAGTCTGTATCCATGTAATTTAACTTGAGGCGATCCCCTGGATACTTGACCTTCATGACGTCATACTGGTACTGGTACATCACCGTCTTTGATAAATCTAAAACTGCTTGTCCTACGTAGATAGCTTTGTTAAAAAGAATCGAAGTTTTCCCCATTTGTATAGCCACCAAGTCTTCGTTTAAAATATCTGAATCTATAAAATTTGATTTGGCAATTAGCTTCTCCGCCTGCCTATAGGAGGTGGCTAATCTGACGTCGATACGTTTGCGGATCTGCTCGCACGTCTTCCCGTATATGGCATTGTTATAAAGTTTGAATTGGTCTTTTTCAAAGTCGTTTCTAGAATTCTTGCGAAGCTCATTGTTCATGTCTATATAGGGCTTGAGCCATTTCGATTGGCGGAACTTTATGGCTCGATTTATTTTTACTAATACAAGACCATGATCGAGAGCTTGTTTTAATGCCATGTAGTGTACCACATAATTCTTTCGGTTGCCCAAATGTGCCACTAATTTTCCCCCGACATTGGGCAACTTCTCAGGGAGGAACGGTAGATCACTGTGATCGTCGTGGAGTTGATCCGGGTATTCTACATCTACATCCAACAAGTAGCCATAAGGGTCATCATCTTTCAAAGTGTCTAATTTGATGGTATCCGGATCAACCCATGAAAACTCACCTATAGGGAGGGGCTTAGTCATAACCGTAGCATACAATGCGTTGCAATCTTGGTACGTTATGTAAGTATTATCTTTCGTGGGGTCGTAGTGGGGGGCGTATTTATTATTTGCTTTAGAATACCGCCCTGAAGCTTGTACTAGGCCTCCACGAATACCTGATTCCACCATCAAAAGCATGTTATAGTCGGTCAGCAGCTCTAATTTGACTTTTGTCATTCGTAGCATGCTGGACCATGTCATGTGGGGCGTTGTGTAAAATTGGGCGGGGTCAAGTTTGTGGGATTTTAGCGTCACATCCCTAAACGCTTCAAATACCTCAGCTAGAAGAAGGGTGTCAATTTTTAAATAGAGATCGTGATAGTCACCGAGGGTTTCACAGTTGAATTCCTGCCACACATTTTGGGCCCGTTCATACTCCTCCTCAGAAATACCCGCATGCCTCAATTTACTATAAAACTTATCAATTGGCGGCAATTGGGTTTCGAGGAAACGGTCCCAAGAATCCATATACTCGTATGGGTAAACACCTTTCTGCTTGACGAGCTCTAGTAAACGGGGATCGGGAAAATAACGGGGTAAAATATTAAAATCATTTAAATTTTGACTCAGACGGTCGAGGCTATTAGATAAAAATCGGTAACTATCTAAAAATCTGATGCAAAACCTATTAGAAACGTACTTGGTAAAACTAATATATTTTTCAGAGTTTGCTGCAATTACTTTAATTCTTTTGTTATCTACTGCATTAAGATTTGGAATTAAGAAATGAGAATCGTACCCAGACAGATTATGGAAAAATACAGGCAGGAACGATGGTGCCTTAAACCTAATATTGCAGTTATTGTGGGCAGCACCCCGGTACATGCCTGTGATGTGACAGTGGTCATATACTTTTCTATTGTATGAACTGAATGACTTGTCGCACATGTAGCAAATAGTGGCAGCGTCATGATCCAATTCTTGAGCTACAGTAAGTGGGATCATGGGAACTTTGCGGGCATACACCTTCTCCACTTCCTGAGCTATATATGTCAAGAAATGCATAAGCTTCTCGACTACGTCTGGACCTCTATATGAAAATATCTGTTCCAAGTGTTGGGCATATGGTAAAACTGAGGGATCAATCGATAAAAATGCACATGCAGAGTTAGGCTCGTGTCTGTTGTATGGGAGTTGGTAGGAGTTGTTCGGATTCGGTGGGCAGGATTGCACTGTTGGTAACAAGCTTTCGAAATCGCCATATACAACAAATGGAACCCTCAGTGCTAGCTCAACCTCTTTAAACTCAACGAATTTATCTTCTTCTTTGGGCATCGATACAGCCACAGGTTTATTCCTGTTGCATACATTTTCATGAGCTTGTAAATCTCCTGAAAGTGGATCGATTTTCTTATACCACAAACAACGCTTACATATATTTATTCTTTCTTTATGTTTTGTTATTTGACTGCGAACTAATCTGTTAAAATCCTTAATGTAAACGTAGTGCCTATTGTCCCCTTCTTCTAGCATTAGGAGGTCCCTGTGGTCATCCAACTCCCTATCCACGACCTTCTTTGGGCACACAATATTCTTTTCGTTCAGAGTAAATACATTGATAGAAATATTGTTTTTAGCTTCGAATATTTTGATGTCGTGTAGGGAGGTGGGAAAAGAAACGCAGCTGAAATCGTAGCGGTGAGGGATATTCCGATATTGTGATGGCCTCATTGAATGATGGGGAACGAACTTGGCTAAAATGGCGAAATAGAAGCAGCGGTTGTCGTCATTTGGGACATTTAGACAAGCTTTTCTATCAGCGATTATCTTGGGTAGTTTGAAGGGACCAGCCCCTCCACGTAGGGGGGAGTACTTGTTTATTTTTAAACGCAGCCCATAAATTAATTCCAATTTCCATCCGCTCTTCTTCAGTTCTAATTCTGTTAGTTCATCATTCAGCTTTATGAACATGTTGTTTAAAATATTGTCAATTTCTGGATGATCTAATAAAATTTCATTCTTCACTTTAATGTTGGTCTCTAGGTTTTCATTTAAAATGTTCACCATGCGGCAGTCCACGAATATATTAAATTTGATGGGGCCGTGATCAGAGAGGTTTTGTACTAAAATCCTAGTTATTTTGTGCCTCACATCATGTAAAAATAATGGCAGATCCAATGTAAAATTTGATTGTATAAAATATGATGCGATTCGATTCGTAAAAGCTGTTTCGTACGGTAAGATAAAATCAATATTAGGTTGGGTGGCTAGTAAGTTTCTTACGTGAGGATCAGTGGACCTTCTACAATTGTTGCTAATTGATGGCACTGTACTCGTACTACATAATTGTATATGGGCATGAAATAGGGCTGCACTAGCGAACTGTCCACCACACGTATCGCATAACAAATCAGCTTTACAGGCTAGTTCGTGTCTTATTTTTTCTAATATATCTTGAAAAACTTCCCCACATTTCGCGCAATAAGAAATCCTAGTGTGTAAAATTTCATGACTCATTCGATCAGACGGACTATTACACGCTTCCCCACAATACTGGCAAATACACTGGAAAATATCTACATCTTCTGGTGGTGGTGGGGGTGGGGAAGAAAACCTTGTTTTTTTAAGCGGGGGCGCGTCACAGCTCATATTGTGATCGGCTGCATTCAAATTATTACCACATCGGTCGCACAAAACAAAATCTTCAACTTCGAACATTCTTCGCCCGCAATTGGCCTCGTGCTGTGTCAGTAAATAATAGCATGGGAACGTTGAATGGCAAAAAGAGCAAGTTTTAGAAGACGATGCCATTGTACAAGTTGGTAATTAATCAAAATAAACTATTGAACTCCAAAATATAAAGTTAAGTACTCTTCTACGAAAATTAACGAACGCTCTTCTATCAAATTAATGCAATAACAAAAAAAAAAACCTCTTTCAAGGAACGAGAAAGGAACTCTGAACGAGAAACGAGAAAACAAAAATAAAGTCGAACGAAACCGGATCTAAGAAAGAAAAAGGTGATGGGGGTAAATTAAATGTAATCTTCTTGAATGTTGGATCTCAGCGAGTGGGAAAAACTATTGCGAGATATGTGTGAAAAAGAAAAAATGAAAAATTAACTGGATAAGAAAATAAATTGATAGCAAGGGAGGGGGAAAGGGCGAAAAAAAATGTTGTAGGGGTAAACTAAATGAATACTTCTTCAAAGTTTGGGTCTCAGCTAGTGAGATAAAAACTATTGCGGGATATGGGAAAAAAAATAGGGGGAAAATAAATTGAATAATAATAACTGAGATGGGAGAAGAAAAAAAAAAAAAAACGAGGTAATTTAACCTAAAAGAAGGATGAAGAAAGAAAGAGAGAAAAAAAAAAAACGCAAAGGGTTTGGGATGCTACTAGAACCAATGATCCTAACAATGAATATTAATTAGGGATTACCTATTTAATCTTCCGTAGTTGAGGAGATGGGAGCAGTGGCAGGCAGGAGGACTTTCTGTGTTGAGAACTCAGAACGAAGTGTGGCTGCTGAGGGACTCCGGCTCCTTATATAGGGGTGAAGGGGAGTGCCTGTTCAGACCTGCTGAGGCAGGTGGTTCAGTGGCCTGGGTGATTGTCCAGACCTTTCCAAACTTGATTAGATCTGTTTACACAAGTCCTTCCAAGGTGGGTGAGTGGCCTGGGTGATTGTGGTATTGTGGATTGTGGGCTTGTGAGGGTGGTAGGAGGTTGATGGGTGATGATGGATGATGGGTGGGGGGGGGGGGGGTGATGGGTGAAGGTTTGTGGGCGGAGGGGTAGGAGGTGGTGAGGGGGTTAAGGAGGAGGGTGGGGTGGGTGGAGGTCTGGAGGCGGCAGGTGGCGGGGTGGGTGGAGGTCTGGAGGCGGCAGAGGGCGGAGTGGGTGGAGTCTGGAGGTGGCAGAGGGCGGGGTGGGTGGAGGTCTGGAGGCGGCAGGGGGCGGAGTGGGTGGAGGTCTGGAGGCGGCAGGGGGTGGAGTGGGTGGAGGTCTGGAGGCGGCAGGGGGCGATAGGGAGACGTCCGGAGGGGGGGGGGGGTAATGGGGTGGATGAGGGTAAGGGCGAGGGGGTAGGGGGGGGGGTTAATGGGGTGGATGAGGGTAAGGGCAAGGGGGGTGAGGGTAAGGGGCGGGGGGGGAGTGAGGGGGAGTGAGGGGGTGAGGGGTGAGTGAGGGGGTGAGGGGTGAGTGGGGGGGGGTTGGTAAGGGGTGGGTGAGGGGGTTGGTAAGGGGTGGGTGAGAAGGTGGACTCGCCCGCTAAGGCAGGAGGCAGCTGGTTAGACTGACGAGCATGTTCAAACAGGAGTGTTCCAGGAGTGACATTTCTACCCTACTACGGTCTTTTCAGACTCTCGAGAGTTGGGTCAGGAAGTTGCTCTCCGCGAGTGAGCTAGCGAGAATTTCACTCTCCCATGCAAAGGGCTATGAGAGTTACTCTCGAGAGCACAACCTGCGAGTACTATCACGTCTAAACTCATCATACTCATCATCATTTGTTTTTTAAAGGAGGACGCAGACGGGTAATAAAAGGATCCGATGACTTTTTTAATTTTTATAGCACTTTAAGTTTTCTAGCTACGTAACGCACCGATCAGCAGTCGCAAGAAAACCTAAATAAACTCATGATGTAGATACGGTAAACCAACAAATACCGCGGTATTTACAACAGATCCACGGAACCTTGTATTTAACGATCCCACTACCACATTCAGCACAAGTTGGAATGTGAACGGTGGACACATACGGCCGTAAACAGCGACCAAATCTCCAAATTTACAGAATACCTTCAAGGTACTTTTGTAACAAATTTGGTTCGGTATCTATCTACGTCTGTCTTCGAGTACTTGCCACACGCTAAACTTCCTCAGTCTGTCCAATTTTGATGAAATTTTCAGGGATCATGCGGGTTGGGCCCCCTCTGAAGTACATAAAGGTCGAATCACTGATAAGGCGCTTGCGCAAAAATGAATCAAAGGTACAATAATTTCTCGCTAATCAGTGGCCCGATTTCGCTCCAATAAGGTGGGTAGTTGGGGTATAGTTTCTAGATGGTCCCAACACCTGATTATTATCACGCATGGCTGTATGAAATCGTGTTGGTTGTTGGCGGGAGCGGGGGGAGGGGTTAAATTTGTTTTCAATGCTCCAAAGACTTTAATTAGGTATGGAAAATAATAAACTAAAATTGTCCTTGAATGGAAAAGCGAAATGAAGTTGTAAAATAGACCAGTCCGGCCTTTACGTGCTTTAACTGTAATCATGATGCGGCTTTCCAGTGAATTATGACGTACCAGTGACATATGAGTTACCAGCAAAACTATTTGAAAGCTCAGATTTTCAGCGAATTTAATTTCCGTTTGACCTGTTCTCGAAAACGATGGGGCGATCTGAATTGGACCAAGAGTTATGGTGAGGGGAGCTGGGACTTCCTTCACCCGCCACTTCTATCATAGCTGCGAGTTTCACGCGAGATAAATCACGTAGCGTTGGAAATATGGAAAGGATGTAGATTGGAAAGGAAATGGGCTTGGAACCATAACATACATGTTGGTAGGTAGGTACCCATGTAACAATACAGGTCGATATGGAGTTCTATATAAATGTAACGTGCTTGAACGAATTCTACTCGAAAATATTCCACAGGCGAATAATTTGAATAAAACTAGCAGTAAATACTCACAGCAGGTATTTTCAAACCACATCAACATTCTTCTTCTTTCCTGTTACTGGTCTTAGAAAACAACACTCACATAACGAGGTGAGAGAATTCATAGCGAGGTGAGAAGCACCGAGCACTTTGGCGGGTATCAATCCATTTTGCGGCTGAGAAGGTTTATGATGGCGGGTAAACTTTTACACACATGGCTTTGGGGGGGGGGGGACCAAGTTACTCGTAGAACCAGCAGTGAGGTTTGTTGTGCAGCACAATATCTGAATACGGGACTGATAAATAGTAGTTATCGACTCACGACGGACAAGCTTGGTCAATTCTCGCCCACGCATTCTAAATGCGTTACAGTGCACTGTCAATAGTTTGAAACAGGACGCACTGGATGGGTTCGTTTTAATTAGAACCTGTTCTAATTATGACATCAAAGACCATTAATCAGAGAAGCCGAAGCAAAACACCACGGATAGGTGTATTGATTCAGGGAAGAGGATCTACCTGTATTTTCTTACTACATAAAATTTATCGCCGTGCATGCTACTTTGGCGGGCAAAATGGGCATATCAATCCATTTTGCGGCTGAGGAGTTTTTGTTGGCGGGTACATTTCTATAAAAGGGTTGTTTTTAGGGGGTGAACGTACATGCTATAAATTCTATGGTCCTTTACATGTTTAGATTCTGTGTTGCTACGCATTCAGCTCAAATGGTTTTCTGCCCTGAAATATAGTTAAACATTGCCTTTGTCGCGGTGGATAAATCTCTCATCTAATAGTGCCGTGGCAACCGACTCTCAAACTATTGCGCGTTTGTATCCATTATACCTATATCCGTAATTTATAAACACTCAAGCGACGAGGGAAACGCATAAATCGCTACCTTTTCAAACAGACCATAAAAGCCGGTCCCACTGCCAAAGGGGATCTTTGTCGAGGGTAATTGCTTTCAATTAGCAGCGAAATTCCAACGGTGACTATTAGGATCGGAAAATAACGGTCGGGACCTCTTGCTGGGCTTTTGTTGGAGGCGCGGAATGCGAAGTTTTATGACGGATTGAGCGTATTTTGCGCTAAGACTCTCGGATATATTTATTACTCAGCCAAACTAACGCATGTAATGATGTAGACACCTTGACGACGTATTTTAATAGTCTGCCTACGGGTAATAAATTGCCCGATTTAACATATTTCACCATCGTGTATGGACAACCTGATATAGTCAACATACCTGGTGGATGACCCGTGCTTTCACAGTGTAATAATAACTTATTTGGTTTGTACTGATAACACCATGAAGGAGCAAAAACGAAATTCACCTACCCATTTTCTAATAATATAACTAATCGAACATAATTAACCATATGGATTCACCTTATACTGCTCTACCAGTATGTCTGCCTACACTTTACATTCTTGAGATAATTTATTATATCAAGCCTACCATTTGCCATATTTCAGCTCAAAGCCCCCGTTTAATTGCCTGAAAAACGAATCGAATGAAAATCGTCCGATATCTCCACCTCTCACCACGTGCACCCTCACTCATATTCTTCCTAGGCGCCCTAAGTATATTCCACTATTGTTACTCGGGACATCTAGGTTCAAGTAGGCTGTCACAACAAGAAGGCGCAGTTCCCTCCACGGACCTCTCTCGTAACTACCTACTACTCCATAATGGAAATATATAATGTGCCATGGTCAGTACGTTGAAATCCAAAAGATGTGGGTAACTGGGTAACCCTAACCCGTCTCTCCACCCAATAAACCCATTCCGTACTCGAACGCATTTTCGAAACTCCAGTAATCATCTGTCATGGATTACGTGGCTCGGCCTTGGTACGGACTACGGGTGGAATTAGTTGTCCGTGTTCATAATGAATTTTGTAGGATATTTTCTAGGATGGTTCGAAACAGAGGATTTTTTCAAATAACAATCCGGATTATGGGGGTCAACGGTTTTCACGCTTGCGTATGTGCAGTCTCCACCACAGATCTTAATGCGACGAAAATCATGTGGGACCAACTAGGACCTAACCCCGAACTACTTTAAAAATTTGAGCCAATTTGGACAATTGGGCCGTGAGTTATGGTGGTTCGCAGAAATACACACTTAAGTGCCCGAATGAGCTGAAATTTCCATACCCCCCCCCCCCTCCACGATGGATTCGTGTTCAGCGAGGTCGAAATTGGGAAATCCGCTTTGCTCCCCTCAAAATAATATAAACTGTCTAAAATGTGTAAAAACTAAAACGTAAGGCCTAGGCCACTTGCGGGGGGCCGATCCTAATAAATTTATTCAAAAGTCAACAATTCACTTTATGTAACGTTAATACACTATGGCAGTATTATGGATATATTCTACCAGACTTTCCAAGAGAGCGTAATATTCATCAAATCTCCTGCGATAACTCCTTCTCCTGGTGTGTATTTCGAATTACCATTTGTCTCATAAACGAAACAGACATTATGTTCCCAACAGATACAAGGGAAATATAAGATATATAAAAAACTGCAAAACTATATTGATGTTGGTGCCTAAAATGAATTAAGAAAAATAGCTTCCGGAAGAGATCTTACGGCATATATCCCATTTATGGTGGTGAATTATTTTCAGTTGCCGTTTTGTACACAGATTCTCAAATCCCAATAATCCACCTACGCGTTATAAAGACAGTGCTCACGATACTCACTCATGTCTTACGTATATAGAAAACTTATGTACCCGAGGCATATATCAATATTAGATCCTTGCAGTAGCACTGGTGATATATATAAATATAATGAACAAAGGAGAATTATGGGGAGACGGTACGAATCAAGAAAGATCGGGAAAATTATTTATCTTCCCCACACTCCATAACTTTTTGAAGAGGTGGTGGGAAATTTCCTACCTTCAGAACCTCCATGTTGGTCGGGCCGACAACAGCAGGCGGTTAACATTAAATATAACCCCTTTGGGAAATAAATCAGGGCATCCCAGCTCCGATAATCTACCCACATCCCAACGGCGAACTTCATTGAGCTAAAGATACTGCGACCCGGCGCCCTTGAGCTTCCTTGGTGATGGACCGGGGAAAGAGTGCGTTTCACCCATCGAATAGTGTAGTTCGACGGTTTCACCTTGACCATCCAGTTTTCCAATTTGCGTTCCTCTGATTGAAATAATATGAGATTTTCCGTGTGGAAAAACTAATCATATTTCATGGGAGCTTGAAGGAAGCATGTCATCGGTATGAAACCTTCTCGCTAAAACTGCGTCAGCGGCAATGAGCATTGTGTGTCATACTGGGGGAAGAAGAAGTTCCAGCCCATGACCACACGAGCGAATTTGGGAAGTATACACCTTTCACCTCAATCCATCTTTAAATTTAATTCCAGCTGAATTGTTCGAAATAACCCTTTTGTTGATCCTTACGGAGTTTGTTGAAACGTTAAGAAAGGTCCTTGTGGAATAAATCAACTTTTGATCATTTTGGTTTATTATTTTCAATAATCAACCTTTAGAATCGAGCATGAACAATTTTTTCAATCCTCCCATCAAAATTTGATGGTTTCCGTATCAAGGTAGGTACGTAGAATCCGAAAATGGAATTAAAATTTCCTGTCCGTATGCCGTACTTAGCACTTTCCTTAGTTAGCATGAACGAAAATTAATGAAATTTGATTCGTAGGTCCAATTTGGGGTCTAGTTTATCCGCGAAGCTCGGCGTTAATGTCAGTCATCTCTAAGGGGTGAAAAATAGGGGTTGACAATTCCCGAGCTACGGGATTCGGGAAACTTCCAATAGAACTTTCAATAGAAGGGCATGGTTTTTTTTAAACCTTTTTAAATTTATCTTGAAATAGAGACTTTTTTGAAACTACCAGGACCATTGTACCTGCGTCCAACTGCACCGAAAACCATCGTCAACACGATGGTGAATGAAACGGTATACATCCAGCCAGATAAATATCATTGCTATCAAGTATGGCTGTGTGAAATCGAGTTTGTTGTTCCGTGATATTATTTCATTTGAAGAATGATGGTTATTAATTTGGGTTTTTGTTGGTAGCTATTTCAGCTTGAACAAACGTTGTTTCCTGAATAACAACAAATAACATTAATGATGGAATTCTTGAATCCACGGTGACGTGATTCCCTCTCGTATAAGCACTCCTGCAATGTTACTAGATTTAACCAAATAAACGTGGAGAACGTTGAGCGGTCAACACCCAGGGTTTTCCCCAACCGCCAACTGCCTCAACGGTCGTGGACAGGGGACGGGTGGAAAAGTCCCTATAAAAACAGCCCTTCTGGCCCAGCTCTTCATTCCACGATCCGACCCCGACTTACGACTTCTCTCTCGACCCTCTTTCGTTCGCCCTATCTCTTACCTTTCCTCGCACCTGCTGTGGTGAAAACCGCAGGGTGCACTCCCGGTATCTGCTGTGATGAAAACCACGGGATAACTCCTTCTCCATTGGTACCTGCTGGGTTGAAAACCGCGGGACCCCTTCCTCTCCTCTAGTACATGCAGTGGTGAAAACCGCGGGGTACTAGCTCCCACATCCCAGGCGCCTGCTGTGGTGAAAACCGTGGGGAGCCACACCCTCTAGCGCCTGCTGTGGTGAAAACCACGGGGAGCTATCCCTACGACTAACGCCTGCTGTGGTAAAAACCGCGAGGCTTTACTGAAAAGACTCCGAAGGAGTGCATGCTTCCTCACCCGCCGTCATCAGATCTCTGCCTTCCTCTTCTATCCGCCATGTTGTGAGCATCCAAACTACCCGCTCACAACTCACGGCATATTTTATGAAACCGTAATTCCCCAGCCGGCTTCAGTACCTACTCGATTTAGGGCTTTCCTGGGGGGAGCATGAGGATAGGTATTGACCACGGGAAACATGGATGCAGAACGGGCATATATACATGAAAATAAGGAACCTTTGTGTAATAATTAGCAGCGTTTTAGCTATCTATTGAAATAGTCTCTTTCTGACTCGATTCTATTGTCAATGATTAATATCTTTGTTCAATTATTGGTGACATCATGCCGGTAGGTGGGGTGGGTGGGTAGTATCTTTGTTTTGGTAGTTTTTATTTTTTTGTCATTCATCGAGTTTCAAATTTCAGGATAAACAGTTGGACCGATGGCCAGACTCGAATGGAAATTGGAAGGATTAATTTGCCTCAGCTCATATATGAGGACGAACTGTCTAGAACTAACTTTGGAGAACTAACGGTTAGAGTAACCGTGAATAGTTACTCACATTTGACGGTTTTAAAATTAATTGTTGATAAGTTCAGTGGTTCATAATGGTAATAGCTAATAAACTAATAGCTGGAAAAACAATTTAGAACGTATCCGATGCGAGAATGTGCGCGTATAGAAGTACCCTCATTAAATAGCTATGAGTCAGCCTTAAATAGAAAACTCACAAGCAATTTACTGACAGAAAGTTTCTACGTATTCGTATTATATATGAAAGTAAGAATAGCTGGGCGAAAAACGAGTGACCGACAGAAATAGCTTTGTGATGTGAACCAACTGTCCATCACCTGAGTTCCCCTTCATGGATGAGTAATACCGGAGTGGTCCCTTATTCTAATGGAGTGGTTCAGATGAATGGGAAGAAGCTCTTGAGGTTTCTGTGCGCCTATTTTAGTTCATTCAGAATCTTCGTTCACAATATTTATTTATTAATAAACAACACTCGCGCAAGCAAAATCGACCAAAAATCACGGGTAATATGCTATTTTATCACACAACATTGACTAAAATTAATACTATAGTAGAGGATGTCTCTTAGCGTATCAAGGTTGCCATGGATAAACCAAAGGGGGGGGGGGGGGGGATTCGTGAATTGGTCCCTTGATTGCCCCCAAGAAAATTTCATTTAAATAGCAATAACACTTTTGTCTACACGAATACGATGAAAAATAATATCTTTGTTGCACGTAAACTGACGCACATAGAAAACTGAAATATATTTCTGTAGAAGTACCAATTCTTTCATAATGCAATGTTTTTAACATGTGTGTCATAATGGAAATATTTTTTTTTTTTTTAACTACGATTCCATTCCATCGAACCGATTTTGATAGTTTTCTTCAATAATAATGAACGAAATCTTCAAAATGTCCCCGATTCATTTATGAATCGTGGCAACATTGCGTGGGGGATGTTTCCTGTGGATTCTGAAGCGACATTCACAACGCCATCAAAACCCCTGGACATCTCATCCAGAGTGCGTCAATGAATCTCACGTCTACGCAATGATCAGCCGCTGCATATTAGCAACAATTTGGGTTCGAGCTAAGTATTTGATTTTACTAAGCAGGTGATTATATAAAGCTATTAAAATGAATTCAGAGTAAAAACAAAGCGTTTTTTGGTTTATTATTTTCAATAACGAACATTTGGAATCGAGCATGACAAAAAAATTTTAAACCCCTCTCAAAATTTCATCGCTTACGTTTCAAGGTATGTAGAATCCGAAAATGCAATAATAAACGCTGCAAATTAATATACAAAGGTTTATTATTTACTGTGTAGATGCCCCTTTTGCGTAGATCCCTGTTTTCTGCGTCGATACCCTCTCGAGCTCCCCCCAGGGAAGCCCTAAATCGTGTACTGGAGCCAACCCCGGAATTAAAGGTTCCTACAATTGCGCGGGATTCAGTAATTCAATCATTAATTATTTTTAGTACTTCATGAAGCATAAGGCAAACAATGAACCGTTGCGTAATAATTTACCTGCATAGATGCCCCTACTACGTAGATATTATAATGAACTGTTGTGTAATAATTTACCATTGCGTAATATTATTCCCATCGGTAATACTTCAACGATTATCAAGTTGCAGAAGTACCTATCAACAAAATCCAGCCCCTTCTGTTTAGATGGTATAATGAACCGTTGTGTAATAATTTACTGTTGTGTAATAATTTACCATTGTCTAATAATTTACCCATCAATAATGCTTCACCGTCTGATCAAGTTGTAAAAGTCCTATTAACAAAATCCAAAACAGCCTTCATTTAGGTATATTATTTTCAATAATGAACCATTGGAATCGAGCATGAAAAAAAAATTCTTACCCCCCCTCAAAGAAAAGTGGCCAGTACGGCGTACGGCGGATGGACAGAAATGTTTTTATTGCATTTTCGGAATCTACATACCTTGAAACGTAAACCATCAAATTTTGAGGGGGGGGTAAAAAAAATTTGTTATGCTTGATTCCAAAGGTTCATTAGGTATATTATAAAATCAAAAATTCTGTCTGTCCGCCGTAGGCGTAATTACCACTTTTCTTAGTTACCATTAACCAGAATTAATGAAATTTGGTTTATAGGTCCCGCTTGGGGTCTAGTTGGTCCTCGAAGCTCGGCGTCACTGTCAGTCATCTCTAAGGGGAAAAATAGGGGTTGAAATTTTCAAAACGCCTTTGCAAGAAAACGTTCGATAGAAGGGTATAGTTTTTTTACGTTTTTAAGTAGATCTTGAACTAAAGAATTTTTTGAGACCACCCGGAACATTGTAAGACCAGCCGTTCGTTTGCACTGAAAAGCTTCGTCAACATAATCGTGAATCAAACGGTATTAATCCGGCTCAGATACGTATCATTGCTAGGGAGCATATGATTATAATCACAGATGGCTGTGTGAAGCCGAGTTGTTTGTTCTGTGATATTATTTCATTTGATAAGAAAGTGATGGACTATTGGATTTTTTTGTTGGTAGGTACTTTTTGCAACTTTGACAAACGTTGAAGTATATTTGGGTAAATTATTACACAACAGTAAATTATAGCACAACGGTAAATTATTGCACAACGCTTTATTATACAATCTACGCAGAAGGGGCATCTATACAGGGTGAATTATTACACCACAACAAATTACTCAATTATTACAAATAGGTAATAAATGATTTGAATTATTGAATCTCGCACATTTGTATGAAACTTTAATTCGGGGGCCGGCTCCAGTACTTCATTCAGGTCTCGAGGGTACTGACCACAGAAAACAGGAATCTAGGCAGAAAGGGCATCTATACAGGCGAATAATAAACAAGTATATTTAGTACCTTAAATAATATCATTGTCTACATTTTTATAGTAATGAAATTATAGCTATTATAATCAAAATATTAGCAATTTATTAAATAGAAGTCACTATCCAGCTGATGTTGCTATAAATTCCTAAGCAACCTACAGGTAATAGGTAGCGACCATCACGAAGTTATAGTAGTAAAGCCCCTAAAAATGCATGGGATGTTAAAAGTAAATCTTTTGATGGTAAGGTTTACGGAAGGTCTGGTGCCAACAAGCGGGACTTTAGTTCTTATGTAAAAGTCGTTCCCGCATGTATGAGTCTATTGAGCGGGATTTGTTATTATTAGCGGGTTGGTACCTGCAAAAGTTAGCAAAGGCAGGTTCTTTGAAAATGGCGTCGATAAAGCTCAACAACAAACATCAAGGAACCTGAGTTCATGAAATATACAAATCATTAAACATGTGGTAGATTAATGGACATCCAGTTGGAATCATCACAATCGACCTTCATATAGTTACACTTCTTAACATAAAAGAGAGAAGAAATACATAGCTGCCAATACATATGCTATCCATGTTCCGCCTGGAAACGATTCCCATCTTTTTCCTTTCGAAAAACGGTATCCTCTCATGGCTGAGCCTCTTCAACAGGGATACAGCGCAAGTAGCGGCAGATCTCGGGTATGAGATACTGGGAAGGACACCCCTATGTGCATGTTAACTACCCCCTTTTTACCTTATCTCATTTCATTCTCACCTCACGGACGCCTTTGCTCGCGCCTCATCCTCAAATTTATGGGCTGTTTCGTCTTAATGAGATGGAGCTCTCTTCGCCTCTCCATGTTCATGTCCAATTTCTCCAACAAGATTTCTTCCTTTCAACCACTCCTTATTAGAAGTGATATGTCATTGGGAAACACTTGAAAATGCCTTAGTGCGGATAGGAACTGATGGACGTTCACTAGTGGGTTTTCTTCGCCCTCTACTCTGCCAAGATGAACGGCTGTAACAACTCCTTGCTTGTTACTACCTATTTCGAGTTACACTCATTAATCTATCCAATTAATCAGTTAACATCCCTCGGTGGTCGGCTCTCATAATATACTACCTTCTGCTAGAACCTTAACACGCTAGGGAGAATACCAGCGACTCAATAATCCACAAAAATAATTATTTACGATGGATCAGCGAATGCTACTATCAGGTAGGTACTATGTAAATTATTACAGAACGGTAAATTATTACAAAACGGTTCATCTACCAAGAGGGGGCTGGATATTGTTGATCGGTACTTTTGCAACTTGACCAACCGTTGAAGTATTATTTATTGATGGGGAAGTTATTACACAACGGTTCATTATAATTGACTAGAGGGTAGGTACTGACCACAGAAAACAGTGATCTGCGCAGAAGGGGCATCTATTTCACTCCACATCAATTTTCCATCAGAACTTCATTATTTGCGTTTCTTTTTGCCATTTTAGTTACTGTTTGTCATCGACAGAATTATTTTAGCAACATTTAACTCGTGATTTAGGTAGGTACGTAGTAACGAGTACGGGGTTAGGTACTAACCTACGGAGGGACTCCGATCTACATACATAATATGTATAGACTAGTACATAATTATATAGACGGGTTATCTATTCAGAGAGCTGTGATCTCTAACAGAAGCGTATTCTGTACAAAATAATAAACCGTTGTGCAGGGATTTGCAGCGTTTTTTATTGCAGTTTCGGTTTCCACATACCTTGAAACGTAAACCATCAAATTTTGAGAGGAGGTTAGAATTTTAACATGGAATCATGTTTTAGCGATGGATCCCCCGCCGAAAAGTGAGACCAAAAAGTGAGATGAAAGTAGCGCGTATTTTAACAATGATTTTCACTTACAACCGAGTAGTTGCTAGGGAAATGAAACTTCTTTCATTTTCATCGGACAAAAATCGTTTTCCATTCGTTGGAAAGCTCTTGATTTATCACGAATGTATTTCGTATTTGTTCTTGGTATTTATATCCTAGTTTCATAATATAACTATATAAATGAATGTTGTAAATGGATAGTAAACAATGACGCTTGTTTGGTTGTCACTTGGTTGGTAAGTAGTGATGGTCGTCGTGATCATTTCTATAATAAAGTGAGAGCGAGGAGTTAAAACATGATTCCATGTTTTTTACATTTTAGCAGTCAGAGGCGCGAAGCGCCGAGTTTTTTTTTTTTTTTTCATGCTCGATTCCAATGGTTCATTATTGAAAATAATAAACCAAAATGTAAAACTTCCAAAACGTTTAGAACACCAGTAAAAAATAAAAAAAAGTTTTTTTGCTCTCCTGTAAAATTTGGTAAATGGCGTAGGTATAGGTTGTTTAAAATCATCGATTCTAATTGCACCTACTCGTCGAAGTCTGTGTGGATGAACAGCTTGGTGCGAAACACTATCTGAAATCTCCAAAAATAATGGATGAATCAAACTATTAAAAAATACTTTTTTTAAAATCTTATTAAAAATCCTTTTGTCACTATAAAGTGCTCTTCCTAGGGGGGAGACGAGATATCATACACCTAGAACTGGGCCGATTCCGGCACGATAATTATTGGAAGAGGGCGTTTGGGATTAGGGAAATTAGGACATCTGGTTATGGTTACTAGTGGGGTAAAAAAAAAATCGCTGATCACCGATGTTCACGTTTCTGTGAGTGAACTGCGAGTTTAGGGAGAAAGTAGGTGATCTCCATTTCGAATAGATGCGTCATTGGGTATAGCGTGTCGCGGTATACCTATTTCTACTTCTGCAGAACAGTTGGAACTGTTCTAGACAGGATCAAGAAAATAATACAAGTTCAATGTCCCGTATGCATCAGCAGGTTTCAACATCTTGACCATCAAGTATGAGTTTGTTGATTCAGTGAATGATGAATTTTTCAGGGGTATCGAATTAATTTATGATGTTGAGTGAGCAAAACCATTTATTCAGTAGTGGTAGTTAAGTTCATCCGAAACATTCTAATATGTTAGAAATTACAGCGACCGTAATATTAGAAGAACTGAGACATTATGTTCCCCAGCTTTCTTAGACAGGGACTCGCTCCCCAAATGATGCGATGAGTACTTCACTTTAACAATGCTTGTTGAACGAAACACAACCCCGAGGTTTGATAGTGTAGTCACAGCGGGCATCCGTTGGGGTCACACTCATTGTTTTTGTCCCTAACAACTCCCCGGTATCTCAAACAAAAACAACATCGTTTAGTATTCAGCTTGTTCCGTCAAACTTCAGTAAATTCAGCCGTATGTTAGCGCTTTCCTTCTCGACCAAATAATGCAAAAAGAGTTTGATAAAGGTTTGTATTTTTCCTAGACAGGGAAAAAGTTGTTTTACTGTCAAGCAGCTGTTTCGCAATGATACAGCATGGTAGATCTAGACATACTTGCGCACTGCCGTATCTACAAGCTTGTATGAATTTACCCGAATGAAAAACAGAAAAATATACCAGTAATTGAAAATCCCGAGGTCCTAGTTCATTCTTCTTCTCAAGAAAGGTGTGTTGGGTTGGAGTGGAAAATATTCATCATGGCTTGCAGCGAAGAGTGTGAAGGAAGGTTTCGTTGAAACAACTTTCTGTGCTTTTTGTACCTATGTACCTATTTCAGAGTCCTGACCAACAACTTCCTCTCATTTTTTCCATCCAATTCGCCGTCCAATGTAGGGGCAATATGGCAAAATCAGATTTGCCTGAAACACAAAACTCTCGGAACAAATTATCCTAGCGGGCCTACAACGCTATCATCTGTGTCCGAACGTGCAGCTGTGCAGAGCCTGAAGCTGAGCCCATGAAGTCCACACATGGTCTGATAACGTACCTACGCTCCTGACGGTCCCCCAAGTAAGGAGCGATATTAGCAGTAGTGGCTCACGGAGACCGCATATGCAAGGAGTCTGGTTGCAAACTCAGTGACCCAAGAAAAAATAGGATGATCCTTTGCCCGAAAACAGAAAGGTCAAATCATCGAGATTCCCCCTCGGATCTATAATAGCCGTTTCGACCTGTTCTTTTGCAGCATCGTGGTCAAATCCTTTTGAAGTATTTCATCCCATTAACGTCTATATCCTGGTAATCGTACAAAATTCCTCTCTAAATCGTGTAGACGTACCTTCCTGTAGTATACCTGCAGTATCCTGTAGTATCCTCTTCACTCATACTCGCTTACAATTTCTCCTAATATCCATATTAATCATTTATCAAAATTAGATTCTTGATATCTTCAGTACCTAGAGGTGCGAACTTAGAATTGATTTTGGTTGTATTTTTGGATTGTCAGAGTTTCAATTACACCTAATCAATGTCAGTTGACTTCAAAGGAGCTAGTCATCAAGGGATGTTTGGGAATAATAGCTAGCGGTGAACGGCAAGGAGTAATAATCAAGTAGCGAAGAGAGAGATGTATACATTTCATTGATTAATATATATTATTATTAAGTAGTGAATGTAAAGTTGACGCACATCCACTACGAGCGGCGTCGAGGGGGGATGTGCCCGGTTTGGTTATGGGCGGACCACCACCATGCCCGAGATCTTTTAGGAGTCTATCCGTTTTGGTTATGGGTGTACCACCACCATGCCCGGGATCTTTTAGGAGTCTATCCGTTTTGGTTATGGGCGTACCACCACCATGCCCGGGATCTTTTAGGAGTCTATCCGTTTTGGTTATGGGCGGACCACCACCATGCCCGAGATCTTTTAGGAGTCTATCCGTTTTGGTTATGGGCGGACCACCACCATGCCCGGGATCTTTTAGGAGTCTATCCGTTTTGGTTATGGGCGTACCACCACCATGCCCGGGATCTTTTAGGAGTCTATCCGTTTTGGTTATGGGCGGACCACCACCATGCCCGAGATCTTTTAGGAGTCTATCCGTTTTGGTTATGGGCGGACCACCACCATGCCCGAGATCTTTTAGGAGTCTATCCGTTTTGGTTATGGGCGTACCACCACCATGCCCGGGATCTTTTAGGAGTCTATCCGTTTTGGTTATGGGCGTACCACCACCATGCCCGGGATCTTTTAGGAGTCTATCCGTTTTGGTTATGGGCGTACCACCACCATGCCCGGGATCTTTTAGGAGTCTATCCGTTTTGGTTATGGGCGGACCACCACCATGCCCGAGATCTTTTAGGAGTCTATCCGTTTTGGTTATGGGCATACCACCACCATGCGCGGATTCTTTTAGGAGTGTTGCCTGGTTTGGTTATGGGGGGACCACCACCATGCCGAGGATCTTTTTGGAGTGTGCTCGGTTTGGTTATGGGCGGACCACCACCATGCCCAAGATCTTTTGGTTGAGGAGAGAGACGAGGTATGGAGGACAGAGAGTAGTCAGCGACTAGAGGAGAGCGTAGAATGGTTAAAAAGGCGAAGGAGGCGAGTATATATAGGCTTGGGAGCCGTCTCCCTCCATCCTCCGTGGAGGATGGTGGGGATCCCCAGGCTGGCCCTCGGCTCTCCTGCGTCTTCTGTCCCCACTTCTGTGTTTATTTGGCGAGATCTTATTTCTACATGACAAAGTTGTGGTTCTGGGAGGATACCAACAATTAACTTACCCTTTTGCTTGGGCAAGTAGTCCTGGGTCTTGATGCTCTTTGAGTGCCCCCCTCCCCACACCCCATCATTCCTTTTAAAGATATATAAATTGAAGACAAGGCGAATAGATAAGTTCCTTAGAATGGATAAGTGCTCTCTGGGTGCAGGATTTGCTTGATCTCAAATTATTCAGCTGCATAATGAAATTTGGCCGCTTGCATGGTGTTGGGAGTAGTTTGTAGACTGGATTTACCTGTCACTGCTTTGTTTGGTAGTAGGAGAACTGTGTTCTAGGAAAATGTATTTTTGTTGGACTACCTATTCCTTCCAGCTCTTTCCAAATGCATATTTCATCTCTCAACAATATGAATGACACGACATCCAGTTCTTGTCTATGGGTCCCGTAAGGGAGATAATAGTGCCTTGGCTCATCGTCACAGTAAACGAATTGTTGTTCTTCAAATCAATGACGATTTATGTTGATGTCAACTTCTCATGGCACGGATCCTTTATCTTCCTGTATTCCAAAATCTTCTATATTTTTAATGGACTTGAGATGAATTAATGAGATGCAGCGGCAACAGCGCGCCGTACAGGAAGTAACGAGGAGCTTCATCAAACTGAAGCGACGTACGCCGAGTGGCCATATATATCTGTCATCGCATGACACTAAATAGCGCTTTGAGCCCACGACTTGTTAACGCTCAGATTACAAGATACTATTAATGGGTGAAGACTTGAAACCCTGATAAGGCTGGGGACCAACCTCTCTGGAAGACTGATGCATCCGACCGCCACCACTCCCAGCAGACGTGCATTCAGACCTCTCCCTGCAACCTTCGAACTTTCTTAACCTTCATCCAAATGAATAAAAAAATTAAAATATTCTATGCCTTTATAAAAAGATCCTACCAGACAAATCTAGCAACACGAATATGTTCTGCTTCTAAGATATGCCTTCATTCCTCACACGGCGATATTGTGTAGTTAAGCTGCAGCAATAACTAAGTGCTAATCACAGAACAAAACCATCAAGCACTTAAGAAGTCGATTGATAATTCAGATGTATGCGACTTTTTTGCTAAATGTATCTAGTATACTTTTGCGTGATAGTTTTGATTTTCACAGAGCGCAACCTGCTGATACCTGTAAAACTGCAACTTATTGTTTATTAGAGGCGCTCTTTAGCACGAGCAGAAATATGCGAGTTATAAGTAGATGTCGCTAGGAGTTGTGTAAATAACGTATGCATTTTTGTGTGCCATCATTCGTATCATTCTTGACAAATTCATGTGCATAATACTGAAAATAAAGTCAGTAGAAATTATTTTAAACAAAAACCAATCGCTTGACTTTTCGTGGGGAATCACGTTTATATTATGATTATTTATTAATTATACATATATTTATATTTTTTTCATTCCGCCCGTGAGGTATGTATTTCTCAAAGTGCGGTGTGCAATCTAAGTTCTATTCCTTTTTAAACAAATGAAAAAATAAGCACTCGTTTTTGGGAGACCGCCAACGTGAGTTTTGTCCTCTAATACTTGTTTAATGGACGTCTTTGATTGCGATATCATTACTGTGGGGTTTTATAAGTTTTTGCTCTTTATATCATCAAACATCAACTCCAGATGACGGTGAGATTATGAAAAGCTGAATCGTTACTGCCTGACCAGTTGTTACGGAACTGGGTATTTTAGCGGTTCCGACCCTAATGCAACTTACATCGCAAAATGAAACCAAGTGAAGTAAAAGGCTGAGTTTTAAAAGCTATTAGGCGCCCACGTAGCAAAATGGTGGCAGTCGTATTTGAACGCGGTGAAATCTGTTGCAAGTATTATTTCTTTCAAACTAGCTATTAGGGAACAGTCACAAGGTAGGCATCTCTAGCAACAGGAGAAACTTTGTAAATCACCCCCAACTCCTCTCTGTTCATGTAGTATTCATCAGGAAAGGATTTTTGTTAGATAAATATTAAACCAAGCCATTTTCATTATACCTATCCTATTTTATTTCCTCTGTATTATATAACTGTTTATATATTCATTTTTAATTAACTTACCTTGGGATATACATTAATTTTCCCGTATCCCATCTACCTATTTTTTTTTAAATCCAAATTGAGCTGAGAACAATGATAAGTATTAGGTTAGAAACAGTTTTTAAATTTCTGTTAATTTCTGGATTCTTTCTGTTCCAAATCACTCACTGTGGATATGTAATATGTACCCAATACCTACCACCAATTAAAATCAATATTAATACCAATTAAAACCGAACAGCTGTGGGGAAATACCTACCTGTTGAAGGTAGGCATAGGTGGATCCTCAAATCACTCAAGCCATCAAAATCCTCGTACGTAATAGTCCTATATCAATCCCTCAAAAACTGATTGAAAAGAAAGTGAAAGACTATAAACTAGGCGAAGCTCTTCAAACTTGGCTCGAAAGTATAAATTTGATTTTGGTTTATTATTTTCAATAATGAACCATTGGAATCGAGCATGAAAAAAAAAAATTCTTACCCCCCCTCAAAATTTGATGGTTTACGTTTCAAGGTATGTAGAATCCAAAACTGCAATAAAAATATTTATGTCTGTCCGCCGTACGCCGTACGCCGTACGGGCCACTTTTCTTAGTTACCATGAAAGAAAATTGATGAAATTCGGGTTATAGGTTCCGTTCGCTGTCTAGTTGGTCCTCGAAGCTCGACGTTACTGTGAGTCATCTCTAAGGGGTTCAAAATAGGGGTTGAAATTTTCAAAACGCCTATACCATTTTTTTACGTGAATATTTTTACGGTTTTAAATAGTTCTTGAACTTGCGAGTTTTTTAAGACCATCCGGAGCGTCGTACGTCCAGCCGTTCGTTCACAGTAAGGCCCCGAAGTTTGCACCGACAGGCATTTTCGACTCCAGTGTGAATGAAATTGTATACAATTCAAACCAAATCTCGTAACCAGAGACGCGCCCACAATAGGAATTTGTGAATACGGCCAATCATTGGTAGGGATCACCTGATTATATTGGCGGAGTATGAAGTCGAGTTGGTTGTTCTGTGATATTATTTCATTTGAAAAATGATGGCTCTGTTGGAGTTTGTTGGTAGGTAGTGAAACTTGAACAAACGTTGAAGTATTATTGATGGGTAAATTATTACTACGGTAAATCATTACTCAACGGTAAATTATTACACAACGGTTCATTATACCATCTACGTAGAAGGGGCTGGAGTTTGTTGGTAGGTACTTTTGCAACTTTTTTCACTCCTCATCAACAATTTCTTTTCAGAACTTCATTGTGTGTGTTTCTTATTGTTAGGTACTGTTTGTCATCGGCAGAATTATTTTAGCAACATTTAACTCGTGATTTAGGTAGGTACCTAGTAACGAGTACGGGGTTAGGTACTAACCTACGGAGGGTCTGCGATCTACATTATATGTATAGAGTAGTACATATCATAAATTATATAGACGGATTATCTATACATAGAGCTGTGATCTGTAACGGAAGGGTATTCTATACAAAATAATAAACCGTTGTGCAGGGATTTGCAGCGTTTTTATTCTTGGGATGAGGAAACAGGAACAAAATTTAAGGAATGAGGGAGAAATATGCAGACAATGGATCCGTACGAATCAGTTTTAACAAACTACCTACCCTGTAAACTATAATTTTTCATTCAAAGTGAATTACAGTCACTGCTTCATTCACGAAAAAATTATTACAAAATCCTTACTTTTTAACATACAATCCAAAATTATATGTTAAAAAGTAAGGATTTTTTAAATATTTTTTTCACCATTGCACTATCCAACGAGTAGGTAGGTACAATAAATTGTACGATCAGTTTCAACATAATTATACGAGGTATACAGGTTTTACAAACGTGATTCATACGAATATACGGAATATAAAAAAATAAAGTAGGTAACTTGAAGCTTTAGAAATTCCTTACAAAGAACAATAATAAAAAACACTACAAATTATTACATAAAGGCTTATTATTTACCGGTAGATACCCCTTCTGTGTAGATCACTGTTTTCTGTGGTCAATAACTTCCCTCGTGCTCCTCCCAGGAAAGTCCAGAATAGAATATCGTAGCCGGTCGGGGAATGAAACTTTCATAAATATTCGGTGGATAAAACTATCATTGATTATTTTTGTTGTTCATGAAGCATAACGTTTGTTCAAGTTACAAAAGTACGTATCAACAAATTCTAAAATAAATCATTCTTCAAATCAAATCAAATATCGCGGAACAACCAACTCGATTTCATACAGCCATCCGTGATTATAATCAGGTGTAACCTAGCAATGATATCTCGACCGGATTCACGATCATGTTGACGAAGCTTTTCGGTGCAAACGAACGGCTGGACTTACAATGCTCCGGGTGGTCTAAAAAAATTCTTAAGCTCGAGATCAACTTAAAACATGGAAAACGATACCTCACAAGCTCATGTTCACTAAAACCTGAAAAAACCTTCGAAACCCCCTATTTTTACACCAGTTTTCACCCATAACACCCCTGGGTGTATTTCGATCGGGCTGCCGAGCTTCGGAGCACAACTAGGACCCAAGTGGAGCCTGTGTGCGAAAGACCGACGATTTTAGACCAAAATTTCAAGTAAATTTAAGGCTCAAACTTTGTTAGAACCTCAGTTCTTCGCTCGTTGGTCAAAATCGACCATCGCGTTCTGAAAAACCCCTATTTTCCCCCCCTTAGAGATGACTGACAGTAACGCCGAGCTTCGTGGACCAAATTTACTCCAAATGGGGCCTACAACCGAAATTCATTAATTTTGGTTCATGGTAACTAGGAAAAGTACGAGGTACGGCGGACGGACACACATTTTTTATTCCATTTTCGGATTCTAGGTACCTTGAAACAGAAACCGTAAAAAACTTTTGTGGAATGGGGGGGGGGGGTGTTAAATTTGTTGGTCCATGCTCGATTCCAAAGGTTCATTACTGAAAACAATTAAACCAAAAGTGAAAACCTACTTTTTGTACAATGTAAATGTGTGATAGAAATTCATTTGGATGTTGAACTTACAGTTCATCATTCTGATCATTTTGAGCTACTTAGGTTTCGGCAGGTTATTCTCTGGAGTTTTACTTATTAGGAGACACGTCTTTACCATTTGTCAGTGCCTAGCCGCTGTAGTTTTATGACATCCCAGTATCCCTTCAGTTTTATAGGGATCACTACTACTCTCGTCGCTATATTTGTTTCTGCAATGTTTTATTAAGGTTAGCGAACAGTTTCTGTCAGGTTGATGTTATTAAATACCTGCAGTTAAATAAAGCGCTTGAATTCACAGCTAGAAACCCGTATAGTGCCTGCCTGAATAAGCTTGAATTTACATGGCATGTTAAGCTAACTTTAGTTAACCCGATACTTATAATATTGCAACATTTTTAAAAGCCTTCTCTTTCCTTTCTTCAGAAATCCCAATAATGCCGATTACTTATTCAAGTCGTTATAATGTGACCCAGACTCAAGTTAATTTTTTTCCTGTTGACTGGCGAGACCTCGGACCTCATAATAAAAATCGGGGTAACACTTATAGATAAATTATTTTTCCCTAAAAGCCATACTCTTTTTAGTAAACAAACTCAGCCACTCGGGTTTCCGACTGGCCGCTGTATGTTTAAGGAATTCCAACGTTTTTATTTTGAATAAATAAACAGCTGTAGGGAGAACGACGGTTCCGGTTCCCATTTGTCTGGTCAGCGCGTGTTAGTACTCGGTAAATACTTCGGATGAGGGATATTCTTAGACCCAAACAGAAAGTCGTGAAGTTTATACAGCTTTAGGGATCATTAGATAATCAACTACTACTCATCGCAACGGTTTCGAATAATTCGGTTATGTTCTTCAATGAACTGTCTTCCCTTCTTTACAGAACAAATTTATAGCCAAATTTCTAGTTTGAAAGGATTTAGCTGCACCTTGATGATTGAACGATTGGTATAGCAACGAAAACAACGGCTGCGAGTTACTTATTGAGGACAGATGTGAAAGAATTCATTCGAAATCTCTAATGTTCTTAGTAATCCATACCACCGCTTGAATAACAAGACTCTCGCAAAAAAACCATGTAATCATACAAAAGACTTGAGCTGTATTCCTTGGAAGGGCTCATAAAGCATTAGAGCACGTGTTATCGCGTTTCCAATGGAGAAACACATAACAAAGCATTCTCCGTTGGTTTTCCTCTGAAAACATTTCTCATTAGTTAGAGAATATTGTTTCGTGTCGTTTGTAGGGGTTCCTTCTTGAAGTCCTGCTAATGAAGTTCTTTTGGTGGAGACACCTTAAAAGTTGCGTTCAATAAAGGCACCTTTTGGTGTCAACGATGTAAAAGTTGAATAAATGGAAACTGTTGATGTTCTTCGGTAGATCCACTCCCCACTGTTAACGTCTCCAGATTTTGAATAAGTCATTGAAAGGCCTATCAAATAATTTTTTCGAAGATTGTTTTTACCTACTATAACGATTTACGTAGTTCGAGATGACCACTTTCTTTGTAGACTGTGATGATAAAATACTAGTCATAGAACAAAAATAATAGCCATAAAGAAATCTGGAGACTGGCGAGAAAGCGAATAAATAACATACGATGAGAGTTGGTGATAATCAAGTGCGAGTATGTTTTGAAGTGAGAGGGGAATCGAAATCGACCGTAATGAAACGTAATTCAAAAGCCAAAATATCCACTGGGCAGCAAATTATGGTTGCAATACAACCGCGGAAGGTCGTTTCTCTCAGGATTTCGGCTTACCAGCTAGCCTGTTTCCCAGAGTTCACAATCTAATGATGATTTTCGGTTCCCGGTTGGCTGTTTGTACGTAGATCTGAAATTTGGTCTTCCTTAGTACTTCCTGTGGGTCTCATCACGCCTTTCTGGCGATCCTATCGAATTTACATGTCTTACTCCGCCATAAAAGAACGCTGCAAATTATTACACAACGGTTTATTATTTACCTATAGATGCCCCTTCTGTGTAGATCACTGTTTTCTTTGGTCAGTACCTACCTACCCTTGCGCTTACCCCCGGCAAGTCCTAAATCGATTACTGGTGCCGGCCAATTAAAGTTTCATGAATATGCGGTGGATTCAAGAATTCTATCCACGATAATTGTTTGCTATTATGCACGTTTATTTTGTTCAAGTTTGTACCAAACTTTTGTTATTTGTACCGAAGCACCTACCTGTACTTCGGTACACATCCACCGCAACATACGGACCTTATGAGACCAATAGCGCTCGCTTCCTGCCCCATGAAGACCATGGCGCGAATGATCAGTTCTCGTCTGCAATGGGGTAGAAGCCCATAATCACTTCCTAGAAGTCAGTGTGGATTCCTTATTCAAAGATCTACGTACGACGCTATAAGCAAGATACTGACGGATTAGCATGAGGGCTAGCGGGTAATAAGACCACCCTGGCCTTGTTTCTCAACGTGAAATACGCATGTATAAGACATGGTATTACAAAAACAACTTGGGAGGATTGGTCTGCCAAATAAATTCTTCAGCAATATCATACGTATGATCGAGAAACGAAACACATACTTACGTCTAAATGGGAGGCTAGTCGGCCCTAGAACGACATCCAAAGGATTATCGCAAGGAAGTATTATTTCTGCTATACTGAACATGATAAAAGTTTACGAAATAAGTACTTTCAGGAGGTACCTCAATAATACAATATACTGACGATGTCTGTATATGCCACAGGCACCGATTTCGCTGATATCGAAGAAACTCTTGACAAGCGGTGACTCAATGAGCGGGATGTCTAGACGGTAGAAATATCGGCTTCGAAGTCAGCAGTAATGTCCTTTTACTAAAAGACGATCAATACCTACCGTGGGGAAGGGAAATTCAACTCGGAGGATACAGCTTTCCCTGCCTGAACAATGCCAAATTCCTTGGCATCCACCTTACGAGAACACTTTCGTGGTTGACTCACCATATCTACACCTTAGTTGAAAAGTGGAACCATGCAGTAATGTTATACGATCATTAACGGGCTCTAGCTGGGGAGAAGACCCCAAAAAACCCTTATGATATGATGCAGCACTGATGCAGAAAAGCTGGATAGACAACAATCATCTTGCCACCGTTTGATCCTAGGATTGACACTATCGACACCCTCCACGCACTCCTGACAGAAACTGGCAAAATGCCTCTCCAAGTAAGAAGAAAAATGCTCCCAGACTGCCTTCTGACGTCCACTTATAGTAAGAACCCTTAGCAGTATTTATACCGAAACCTGACCGTTCAAATTTTGACTGAGTATTGGGAGAAGAAAACTTCTTTGTGAAAGTTTTGTTGATCTTCACCAAAAATTGGGTGATACAAATGTTTCCCTAGCGCCTTTGAAAACTCCATCGACTGCAATACCATTCTGAATCCGCCACATGTCTCTTTAAATTTGTGCAGAAAATCAATCGACCCACGAAATGCGATCCGAGACGATCCAAACACTCCACGACAGTGGTCGGATGGAAGATATATATTTATACGGATGGATCTAAAATGAACGGGCATACGGCGGGTGCTTATTATGACGAAACCAGCCACATTTCAGGAAGTATACGATTTTGGAACGATGCGTCCACGTATGCTCAGCTGAGATGTCCGCCCTGTGGATATCAGTAGAGCACATCAGGACTTTTCCTCAACAGTGACCCACGAACGACATCTCGGACTCGCAGCGCGCTTCAGAAAACAAGAATATTGGACCTGGAATAGCGAAGATAGGTGCCCTAGAAAGAAATATTGTGAGAGACATCAAGACGCTGAAAACCCAAGGCAAGGAAATCACGTTTGTATGGGTTAGGGGACATAAATGTAAGCGGGAACGAGGAAGGCTAAATATACTAGTAACAACCAACTGGAAATCATTATTCCCACCATCAGACCTATACAATCACATCAGACAAGAGGCGAGCACGAAATGGCACACCGAATTTGAAAATTATAGAACATATGTACTGTATTTCTTGCCGGTATAGTAATTCTCAAATTCGGTGTGCCATTTCGTGCTCGCCTCTTGTCTGATGTGATTGTATAGGTCTGATGGTGGGAATAATGCCATGGTTTTTAAATTTTCAAAAAAAACCAACAAGTTTTACAAATGCCTTTCAAGACTGCAATGGGGAACCTACGTCACAAACGCATACTTGAACAGAATCGGGGCTGTGGGATCAGCGGCCTGCCGATTCTATTCAGAGACCGACGAAACAGGGGTGCATATGTGTCCATCCCTGGCAGGAAAACAAAGACCCTTAATCGAAGTCCTCGTTCTCATTTCACCGCAACCTACGTCAATAGCCACTATAATAACTTCACAAAAACAAACAGTATATGGATAGTTTTGGAATACGAACATCAGTTCGTTAAGATATACCTACGTACATAATATGACACGAATATATTTATGTGATACAAAAATTGTATTATATATATCATTGCTAACTTCATAACTGCAGTTGCAACTACAAAATAACAGTTAACTACACAACAGTTACTATCTCATTAACTCCACAAGAGTTATATCTCACAAATATATCTCACAAATCTCGAGGTACGAAAAAAAGGTATAGTTAATTTCGATTGAGAGGTTTATGGAGAGGGTATAGGGGTATAATTACGAAGAAAATAATCACAGCTGGTATACATCCTTATCTACCGTATTTACCAATAATGGAATGGAGGAGAAAAAAGGTCTGTTCGTCTAAAATTAAACAGACGAAAGTTGTTTTTTTCCAGGTTTGTTGTCCTATTCATCTTAGTTAGTTCTCCTCTACAAGTCCCTTTCGAGCTTGTGGCCTCATGTTGACAAAGGTGCAGGCGATAAATTCGAAACGCACTATTAATACCAACACTGATGGCCTGATATCTTACTGGTATCCCTTTTTCCAGCCACTAACGAGTCTAAGAATAACGTTACACCTTGTGTTTCTCCGCCCTAGAATTATGTCAAGGCAAAACGGTTGTACTATAGTCATCAGCCAAGTGCCAACATTCTGACGCATTTTCACCATTGTTATCTATAGATGAGTCGTTTCCAAGTCTCCAGTAAGACTTGTCGAAATCGATGTTGAATGATTTCCGGCATGTATTATTGAATAAATTTTGTTGTGTTACTGTTGAGAGGAAAAAGAGTGAACAATGTTTCAGGCTAGATAAGCGTAGGTATTCATCTCAATATTGGTCGTTTTGGAGACGATTTTGAACTTGATGAGAACCCGGTGTATTCTAGCTCCATGCTCAACGGAGCTAGAAGCATAATCATGACATAACCCATGGTAATGGTTTTTGATCCTAAATTAAGGGTTTTTTGATTGGTTAATGATGTTGTAGTGATGTAGGTACATTTTTTTTAAAATTATTTATAACGTGAGAAATAGGTGTTGCACAACGGCTATTCCCGTACCTACATACCTACGTGTTCTTTCTTGTGAGATTCTCGATTATTATAAAACACTTTTCATTTTTGTCCACCAAGCATAGTGGAAAATTTTATTCACTTCATTAATTCACTCTGACAGCAACAATTTTTGTTGACAAAAATCAAAATGCCCACTCTCGCTTTATGATTCAGAGCATTCTGAACAAATTTGGTTCGGATCTGTCTGTCGGTCCTTCAGTGTCCGCAAGTCCTTGCCAAACGTATAACTTCATCGTTCGAATCCGATTTTACTGAAATGTTCAGCAATCATGTGAGTTGGGTCTAGATTGTTTCCCTATATAGTATATAGTTATATCATGTTATGAAGTTCATAAATATGACTTCAGAATGCGCAAGCGAGAAAAACGTGGTACTCAATTTCTCACGAATTCATGGCCCGATTTTGCTCAAATTCATATGGTAGTTGGAATTTAGTTCCCAGATGACTCCCTATGATTTTCAGAACGATCAGATCATTGGTGTGACCACTGCGCATGCGCAAACGCAAAATCTGCGGTACACACACTTTCGAAAACCATTTGCCAATAATATTAGCACTATGTTAATTCATTATAGGGTCCTACGTCTTATTGTAATTCCTACGTCTTATTGATAATACGACTTAATATTATGGTAATTACATAACATTATCATACTTTCATTGATCTGTACGATCATGATTGTTATCGATGGGGGATTAAACTTGGCAGAGGTGTTTTAATTTACGTTCTTAACCTAATCCTAGTTTTCTCTACCTGTTTCATAGTAGGATTTGAAAGCTTTACAGTTCCAGTAAATTTGGTGTTACGTGAGATCTGGCAACTTACGTAAAGGCGATCTCGTAGTTAGACCTATAACAATCCTAGACCTCCATATTTATGTATAACAATCCTAGTTACTGCGGACGACAGTTACTGAAGGTACTCCATTTGGAAGAGTACATTCAGAGCACCAACCTCCTGCTTGGGAAACGCGCGTAGTATCAACAAACTTTCGTAAAGAGGGAGCTTTGTTTCTGCAGGGTCTCAACCAAAGTGATACTTAGAAACTATATCACTTTGTTCTCAGCCATAATGTGAACCTCACATCCATCGGTCGTGCAAGTTGAGCCAATTTCATTGCAGTTAGTGGAAAAAATAACGTAAAAGTTACAGATCAACTCACGTAAAAAGAAGGTAAGGACTCAAATACACCCAGACATAACAGTGCAGGTTCACATCAAGAGTCATATTATGTGTGAACTATTCACGAAGCAATTTGCAAGGCTGATCGTTGACTTTTTTCCCTGTTCATTTTGCATAACAACATCCCATCAAGTTCCAAGTCGGTGCAAAATTATCACCCGTAAGTCGGGGAAAAAAACTTTTGATAGGGGTTTCAGTAATCTCAATGCCTACTAATGATGATGGACATAATTTTCGCAACTTTCTACGTTTTCACTTATTTAGCATACTGAGATCTGAATTCCATGTTGAATCCATCGAACGTGAAGAGGAAAGGAGATGAAGGGTGTGCCACATCCTCAGTTCATGAAGGAATAATTTATTTCCTTTTTATTTCTTTGTTATCTTCTTATGCGTGCCTTCGTAGTATGTTTAATTTAGCTAAGAATGTTCTTCTATTTTTCTAAAATTCACTGAATTCATCTTTTCATAACGCGCATGAATGGATGGTATTTTCATAACGTGAATGAATGGTGGTATGAAATGAATACACGAAGAGCTCGAACCAGTAATTGATGTGTAATATATAAAATGTTCATTCAAGTTGCGTATGAGTGAGGCAAAGTCTCACAATGAGGGGTGAATCAATTTTCACAAATAGCCATCATCGGTTATACGTTCTAACCGTCATGATTTATTACGAATGAGTTGTGATTTAGCTTCACTACGTGAAGGCCAACTAATATAAAACTACCCGCAGTGCACTTTTCGACAGGCGAGGTAGTAGTTCACAAAATTTTGGGTCAGTGGTTTAAAATCCAATTTGCATAATTTCGACCGCAAGCACCACGCACGAGAATTATTCGTCGAGGAATGGCTTCTATTTTAATGTGAGTCCATAACGCCATTAAGGACCCCTGGCCAGCGAGATAAACTTGGGGACACTGTTCCGAACTAGAGCGGAATCATCGGTCGTAAAGTCCGAAGCTGGGGAAGAGAGGTCAGAATTCAATCTATCAGTCTCTCGAGAGTTTAAGCGGGTGCAACTCGGTGATTACCCAAGAGTCATCTGTCATGAATCTAGTTCTAGGCCATTACGAAAATCTCAGATATCAGAAGGGCTTTCAGAGAGAAGAGAAATGGATTGATGGAAAGATATATATTATATATGAACTTAGTTCGACAGGAGGTGAATTTGAGTTGAAGATGACAGGATTCTGAACTTTATGAAATCATGTTACCCAAGGAATATAACTTGAAAGCGATTTTGATATTTCTTTATGTGCTTAGCATTTCGTTTTTTAATTGTAGCTCTATCTTAATAATTGTAGCTGTCTCATAATTGTAGCGCTCTCTTTTAATTTCGCGTTCACTGCAGGATTTTGTAGTTGATCGCACTGTCTATGAATTTGAGGCTCTGACCTAAACCGATGAAGGTGCATTGACTGAAGACATTCTAGGGAAACTAATTGTTACGTCTGTATGTCGTGCAGTGTATCCGGAAATCCTTGTATGTAATTCTTGGTATAAAAAATTGTCGAAGTTGAAATGTGGAGGATAGGAGCAGGTTGGTTGGATGGTGAAAACCATGCATGAAGTGTGAAAACCATCTGCACTAGCTATTATAATAACGCATACCTTACAAAGATTGACTCACCGCAACGACCCAGCCATGTACTCATTCAACTTACCTGCAATTAGAAAACACTATCAAGAACACATAAATTCGAAACTGGTGTTCATTAACCGTTTAAAAAAATTAATTTTGAAAAAAATGTGTGTATTAGCATCAAAATCATGAGTCTAGAAATAAATACTTTGAATTACATTTTCTACTGGATTCACATTTTAAAAAATAACATAGGTTGTACTTGATTAGGATCTTATGTAAAAAAAAATTCTAACCCCCCCCCCCCTCAAAATTTGATGGTTTACCTACGTTTCAAGGTATGTAGAATCCGAAAATGCAATAAAAATATTTCTGTCTGTCCGCCGAACGCCGAACTGGCCACTTTTATTAATGTCATTGGAAACGATGTTGTACCTGCTATGTATATGAGACTCATCATTAAATTCACTACTGTCCTTGGCTAATTATTGCGTGAGGATTCCACACGCGATTTTCCTGAATATCATTTGTGTAGGAGTGAAGATAATATTGACTACTCTGGCCTTTTAAGCTCAGTAAATATTTGTATTACTAGCTGTTGTGCCCGTCGCTGACGGGTAGAACTCGGGGTGGGTCCATCTGACTTTGTTACCTCTCGCTTTACAGATTATATCTCTTACATGTCCTTCATGTCATAAACCCCCACCCCTATCCATCGGATCGGGAAGTAAACCTCCTTATGTCCTTCCCTGGTCATAGAAACATTTAAATACGCGAGATGGGTTCGATCCATTGAGCTGTTTTCGAGAATTTAATTTTTTTATGTTTCGGCTTCCCCATAAACCCCCACCCTTATTCATCAGATCCGGGAGTGAATCCCCCTATGCCCTTCCCCGGTCACTGAAACATCTAAATACGCGAGATGGGTTCGATCCATTGAGCTGTTTTCGAGAATTTAATTTTTTTATGTTTCGGCTTCCCCATAAACCCCCACCCCTATTCATCAGATCCGGGAGTGAATCCCCCTATGTCCTTCCCCGGTCACTGAAACATCTAAATACGCGAGATGGGTTCGATCCATTGAGCCGTTTTCGAGAATTTAATTTTTTTATGTTTCGGCTTCCCTATAAACCCCCACCCCTATTCATCAGATCCGGGAGTGAATCCCCCTATGTCCTTCCCCGGTCACTGAAACATCTAAATACGCGAGATGGGTTCGATCCATTGAGCTGTTTTCGAGAATTTAATTTTTTTATGTTTCGGCTTCCCCATAAACCCCCACCCCTATTCATCAGATCCGGGAGTGAATCCCCCTATGTCCTTCCCCGGTCACTGAAACATCTAAATACGCGAGATGGGTTCGATCCATTGAGGCTGTTTTCGAGAATTTAATTTTTTTATGTTTCGGCTTCCCTATAAACCCCCACCCCTATTCATCAGATCCGGGAGTGAATCCCCCTATGTCCTTCCCCGGTCACTGAAACATCTAAATACGCGAGATGGGTTCGATCCATTGAGCTGTTTTCGAGAATTTAATTTTTTCATGTTTCGGCTTCCCCATAAACCCCCACCCCTATTCATCAGATCCGGGAGTGAATCCCCCTATGTCCTTCCCCGGTCACTGAAACATCTAAATACGCGAGATGGGTTCGATCCATTGAGCCGTTTTGGCGTGATTGAAAGACAAACAGACAAACAGACAAACAGACAGACAGACAGACACCACGAAAATCACCTGTAAATTTAGTTATATAGATTATTATAAGCTCCCTTCAACACGGTACCTTTATGAAAATAAGATCGGCCTTTGGCACAGATCTGTGGCTCGGTAGGAAAATAAGAGCGGCCTATAGCACAGAAACGTCCCTTGTAATACATACCTTCAAAGTTTATTTATTATTTTTGTAGGATATTCCTTCCAAACCATTCATGGAGTATTCAAGATACTCAGTAGTAAGTATACTTTACTGCCATCGTCACTTCCTATCAAGAAATACCTGCTAAATTTGCCTATGTCGTGGGCACGAAACTTATCTTGGAACAAAAAAGTCGATTTCACAAGCCATATTTGCATTCTCGAAAAAATTAAGATTCTGTCAAAAGTCGCGTAGCTCCATGCTGAATTTCAAAATGTGAAGGCAGTTGTGTGGAGTGTCGTGGCGGGGGAGGTTCTTGGTGGATTCGAAAGGTTCAGTAATGAAATATATAAACCAACACCTCAGTCAGATTCAGCCGCCGTTATTCATTAGCTACAGACGGCTCCGGACTTGAATACTTGAATAGTCTGATCTGGAAGGAGCTATTTATTTTTCATCTGACTTTATTTTGCTTCGCTATTTTTACGCCCGTGCGCCTCCATCCTCCTCTAATCAAAGTCAAGTTTGCGAATGAGAAAAGGTACAACCACTTCGTTCAAGGCTAAACGAACTCCGCTACTCCCCGAACTTTCCTTCGTCAGGTCAAGGAACGGCAGTACGGCAACTACGTAGAAGAAAAAAAAACCCTGGAACTTTCGTTGGGAAATGTGGAATCACTCACTCAGCAGATGCAACCCACCGGTGCATTGTAATTAGCTATGTAAGTCTCTCTCGGTGGGCTATGATTGATTTCAAGGCGCATCATTCTAAAGTATTCTACGCTGACTTTATCCCAAGCATTCATGAATAGCTCTATCAAAATCTTGGACGTATATTGAGATTATTGGAAATCAATTTCATTAGGACTGGCGATCATGATATGATATGAAACTCGTTTGAATTCAGTTCCAACTCAAATGAATCCGTTATAGTCCCTTATTATCTCTCATAAGTGGGGGTTTCGAAGTATCTTTCCAATAGTAACCATTCTTGACATAGAGTTCAAATACTCTCCATCGTCACTCTCCACTTCTCTTCACTTGTGCACATAGTTTATCCTTCTAATTTCAGCTCATTACTTGAATCATTTTGGCATTTTTGGCATTATTTGAATAGTTAGGCGCCGATCAAAGATTTCATGATCGTGCATGCACAGGTGACTGTTAATTACAGTAGCAGGTACCTAAATAACTTCTTATCTGCCCCCATCCTCCAAACGACAGCTCATTACGACCATTTTTCCGTGTAGTTGGGAGTGGTGAGGGCCCATCGCCGTGTGTACCGATTTCAGTGTTGTTGATCAGTGTAGGTAGTTTTCAGTTGTCAAGGTTTTTGATATGGATACATTTTTCAAGTGATTCTGATGGTTTTCGTGTACAACCACGTCGATCGTCACTATGTCCGTAAAAATGTTCAAGTTATGATCTCCAATGACCCGTTTACCACTCGTTGGAAAGCGCTCAATGTATCTCAAGATTTCACGCTGTCGAAATCCCTATAGCTCCTACTGAAATTGGATTCATTTGGCAAGTCAGTTGGATAATCCTAGTCAGTTTGGGTACTCGAGTCATAAACCTTTACTGATGAAGTAGAGAAAAATTGAAGCAATAGAGTTGAAATCCTATTATACTCATTCATTCAAATCATTACCTACACATAAGTAGGAACCATCCAAAATGGGATCAAATTCGGTTGAACGGCTCGGTATGACATTGGCTCCGGCCCCATCCACCGCTGACGTTTCTGCAATCCATTCATCAGTCCATAGCGCTGTCTGTCACCTATAAGTGTAATCCAACTCACCCCATCGAACAACACTCATTTCTGCCACTTATGCATTTCGCTACTATTATTACGCTGCGTTAAGGGGAAAAAAACTCAGTCGGCTTCCTTAGGGGCCTGATTGAAATGCACACTCCACTTTAAAAACTTTCACAATCTTGAAACGGCACTTCAGTGACGGTCCCTAATACTCCTACGAAGAACTTACCATCTAATTGGGTCGGTCGATACTTACAGAACCTCACGAAAACTTGAAGTGATTGTAGAATGGAACAGAATCACCTCCAATTTAGTTCCACTATCGTACTTTTGCGGCGAGTGGGATTTAAAAAAAAAAAAAAATAGAGCTAGACACGACGGTGTGGACTGCAATGATAATAAGCGATTAAGACTCCATTAGTGTTAATTATTTTCTTTCTTACTTATACTCATCAGCTTATATGAACACCATTTCATCCCTCCGTATTATCCCATAGCATTGCAATACTAGGTTCACATCTGGAGCAATATCCTCTAGATTGGATTGCCTCAGACGTTCTTAGGTTCTCCAATATTGGTTTTACATTGAATTTCAATAGCAAACTCTCCTACTGAATTCGCAATGTTCCTTCTTACAAAAAATGCATTGGTATAGGGTTTGGTATTGTATGAAGGTGATCTGGTGTTACTATATGGAGGCAGTGTCGCTCTAAATGTACAGAGTTCCTGAGAACATTCTTACCGTGAAAAGCCACTTTGTCCCCGTTCAAGGCCCTTAGCCTACAGTTTACGGCTCGCCCTCTCAGAAGCGGCCTTATGTTTTCGAATTAACTTTTTTCCCCTTCCAACGATCTCAACATTTTTTCATCAGCAAACCACGTAGGTATCTCCCCAGTTTGTATCCATCGTCTAGAAGAATATAGGAATTGAGTAGTATCCAGGGTGAGGGGTGTAAGGCATAATGAATAAACGGGCTAGTTTCAACGTTTTCAACTGGGGCCCCTCTTTCTACCTCATACCCTTTCACACACACGCACGGACGCTTCGCAGTGCGCAATTTTCGTGGGTTAACAAATTTTCCTTTTTTTTCCAAATTCTGTTCACTAACGGGAATTAACACTTGTTGACCACATGATGAGGTGTTAACGTGGTCCATGCAGAAAACGAGTGTGAAATTAGAATTTCTGAGTTCCCGCCAGAAATGACGTATCATGTGAATTGCCGAGTAGTTCATCTCAAATGTTGTTGGTAGCATTGAGAAACTTCCCCTCTGAAGCTTCGCTCCGCCTCCTTGGGCCAACAGCCAATCAGGTGTCAGCAGACCTCATGCGTCATTGCCGCGTTTTTACCTTCAATCACCCTCTTTTAAAAAATAACGCTTATTTTTGAAAACGGGCTACAAGCCTACCATTTTTCCGAAAGTTCTAAATATTTGTTTAAATTTTTTTTAACTTGGATTTACATGATTTGTAAGTGTTCATCAAAGGTTCAAACAAGTCAAGATCGAACAGCCCCAAACGGCCTAAATCTTCTCCCAATATTTATACTCTTTGGAGCCCATAGCGATTGGCAGTGTCCAATACTTTCTTGAAGTCATTTATACTAAGCCTCATCACTCCCTTTTGTTTATTGAAATATGAGTGAACTACATTTAGTTGAAGCTAATGAAGACTACCTTCTATTCACCCACTCATTCCCCGTGGGTGTGTCGGGAGGTACGTCCTTGAACACCCAAATACCTGAAGCAGCTGTGGCTGTCGAACAGCTTCCTCCAACCAGTGCTACAGGTAAGCCATTACGTGGTGTAGAATGACCCGAGCAATGTTGGAGAAAAAAAACTGCAAATTATTACACAATGGTTTGTTATTCACTTGTATAGATGCCCTTTCTGCGTGGATAACTGTTTTCTGTGCCCAGTACCTACCTGCATGCTTCCCCCAAGAAAACTGAGTATTGGAACCAACCGGACAATCACTTTCATAAATATACGGGATTCTGTTATTAGCTATTTGCTGTTATTCATGAAGCATAACGTTTGTTCAAGATACTGAAGTACCCCAACAAAATCTAAAAGATCATTGTTCAAATGAAACGATATCACGGAACAACCAACTCGACTTCATACACCATCCGTGATTATATTCAGGTGTTCCCTAGCAGTGATAGCTGAGCCGGATTTATACCGTTTCATTCACGATCATGTTGAAGAAGCTTTACGGTGCAGACGAACGTACAATGCTCCGGGTGGTCTCAGAAAATTCTTTAGTTCGAGATAAATTTAAAAACGTAAAAAAACCATACCCTTCTATTGAAAGTTTTCGAACTGCAGCGTTCTGTAAAATTCAACCCCTATTTTTCAGCCCTTAGAGATGAGTGACGGTAACGCCGATCTTCGCGGACCAACTAGACCCCAAATGGGACCCACAAACTAGGGAAAGTGCGAAGTTTTTTTCGTGCTCAACCCCAAAGGTTCATTATTGAAAATAATAAACCAAAATTTGGAACTAAATAAAAATTGTGGCCTTTCCGTCCAGAGTTATGTACGTAAGGTAAAACCTTGGTTCTAACTAAAATCCGTTTGCGATGGCGTCTCATCGAAGGTCTGTTGTATACCTACACGTATCACAAGCTGCATTGGACTGACAACATGTTCTGACCAGATTATCGAGAACACACTTGAGTCAAAGCGCACTTGCTATACGTGGGCACAAAAAATAACTTCCCTTGGGAGAAATTTCCCTGTATAACATCAGTAATATTCTTTTTCAGCAGGGAAGTCTCCTAGGACAAAAATATTTCGGGTTCATCCGTCGGTCTAACGTCAACGGCAACGGCAATAAATGTAATCTGAATGTTGATCAATATAATATACTACGAGTTTATATGGAACTATGCCAAATATCCAGTTCATGGTATATGAGAGGAAGAGGACTCGTATTATTTAAGATTCATTTTGCAACGAGTTTTTCGTCCTTACGTATTACGCTATAATTTCTGGAAATATTCTTATCGTGTTGCATATAAATAATAGAGTGGAGTGAAACCTGAAGTAGGTACAGTCTGGTCTTTCTTTAGTTTAAACACCTTATTCTACACCGCACAAAAACAGCTCAGTTGTAATGGAGGGAAAGGCAAAATAACATTATACGAAGATAGTCGTTACTTGCAGTTCTAGTTGGAGTGTCAGAGCAGTGATGCTCTTTGTGAGAAAATAAATAGTTGAAAGTGGATTTATCCTACAATTTTTTCAGTGAAAATGGAGGATTATCACATAAGGTCGCCACAACTCTTTTGAGGTTATTATACAACAACTACAGTGTTCGTTCTCTTACTTTATTTCCGATATTCCTTACCTCCGTAAAGTTCGTGCGACGTGGAACCTCTCATAGATTCCAGGTAAGAGTACTACGTAGAAGATTTTAGTTATCGGGAAAGATTATATCTTGTGGCAAGTACAAAAACAAGAGGAGCGGCAAGTTAGTAAAATACTAACTCACAGTTGCCCACTGCTGTTTTAACTGGCATCGGTTGGATTAATTTACGTCCCGTTTTTGCCGAGTCCAAAGGGGTGAATTTGCATAGAACGGTCGGGAAAAGGAAGGTGTAGAAATTACACAGAGCTTGTTCCGCTCATTCGAAGAAATGGGGACACATTTATTATTCTTCGCGCAAGGGGGTCGAGATGCATGGTGACAGCGAATGTGAACAACAAGACAGATTAATAATTATCAGCATCTACCCTAGGGTGCATTCCGAGAGGGAGGATTTATAATCAATATATAATAGCGATGTCCCGCCCCCAACCGATCCTACAATTTTCGCAGAGATTTTCTTAAATTTTGGGGAGGTAGGTATTCACAGTCATGGGTTTTCATGATTATCTAGGCTAGTGGTTATACATTTATTTTCACTTTTTTAAATTTTTTAATTTATTTTTTAGTGGTGCGCCCCTCCCTCCTTATTATTGATTATAGTTTTAATAAAGGTAGTACTCAGAGTGGTGTCAAAAAATCCCCAAGTTCGAAATTCATTTAAAAACGTTAAAAAAATTCGAGATTACGGCGCCCTGGAAATTTCAGCCCCTATTTTTCACCCCTTAGAGATGACTGACAGTAACGCCGAGCTTCGCGGACCAACTAGCCCCCAAATGGAACCTACAAACCAAATTTCATTAATTTTTGTTCGTGGTAACAAAAAATGAGGCCGGACGGACGGAAATTTGTTATTCCGTTTTCGGATTCTACGTACTTACCTTGAAACGGAAACCATCAAATTTTGATGGGGAGGGGACAAATTTTTTTAAATTTATTTATTAATTTCTTTTTTCATGCTCGATTTCAAAGGTTTGTTGGGTATTGAAAATAATAAACCAAAAAAATATTAGGCCAGTACCAACTACATATATCTAAAATCTATTTTATCTATTAAATCTACAACCTATTTTATCTATTATATCGGTCCATTTTTGTGGAACACGGTTCTCAACAGTCTGTCTAATCCCCTATTTCTTCTCTTATCTATTCCTTCCGGTTATCTATAAATAGATTCATCTCAATAGCTTTTACCGTCGGAGGGATGGTGAAGTGCGCTGCACTTTTTTCGAATTCAGTCTGTGCTGGAGATTGTTGACCGCTAGGACCTGATTTATACTCGTATTTCACCTGCATCCGAGCTCCCGACTTCACGGAAGGGGGCTTGACTGCTGCCTCCTCAAACGGGAAAGCCTCACTAATAAATCTGTCCAGGTCTGCAGACGGACATTATAGGCTGAACCTCTAAATGTTATTTATGAGCCCAAAGCTATTAACACCTGCGCGAAGGTTGCTGAAACTCATCTGAACTTTTCAGCTCCAGCTCTTTGGATGGAAATAGACACACGGCATGTTCCTTGTGGAATTCTCCTTCCATATTTATGGGTTCATTTAAACATTCACCAACATTCCGCCAACTTGGGGATTCTTCATATTGTCGTCACACACCATGACTTTCTTACTTTAAAACTAGATAATACAAACGCCGCAAATTATTACACAACTGATTATATAGGTGCACATGTATAAATGGCCAATTCTACGTAAATTACTGTTTTCTGTGATCGATACCTACCCTTGTGCTTCCCCCAAGAGAGCCCTAAATCGAGTACCGGAGCCGGCCGGGCAATTACTGTCTCATAAATATCCGGTGGATTTAAGAATTTATTCTATCATTAATTATTTGTTGTTAAGTAGGTATCCTGTCAACAAAATCCAAGAATTTCATTCTTCAAATGAAATGATATCACGGAATAACCAACTCGATTTCATACAGCCATGCGTGGCTATAATCAGGTGTTCCCTGAATAGCAAACGGTTCCTTCACGATCGTGTTGACGAAGCTTTGTGGTACAGACTTCAAGGCCTTACTGTGTACGAACGGCTGCACGTAAATGCTCCGGGTTGTCTAAAAAAATCCCCAAGTTCGAGATCAATTTAAAAACGCTGCAAATCCCTGCACAACGGTTTATTATTTTGAACAGAATACCCTTCTGTTACAGATCACAGCTCTCTGATAACCCGTCTGTAATAATATATGTACTATTCTATACATATTATGTAGATCGCAGACCCTCCGTAGGTTAGTACCTAACCCCGTACTCGTTACTAGGTTTAAATAGGTACTAGGTACCTATCTAAATTGCGAGTTAAATGTTGCTAAAATAATTCTGTCGATGACAAGCAGTAACTGAAACGGCAAAAAGAACCGCAAATAATGAAGTTCTGAAGGAAAATTGATGATGTGGCGTGAAATAGATGCCCCTTCTGCGTAGATCATTGTTTTCTGTGGCCAGTACCTACCCTCGTGGTCAAGTATAATGAACCGTTGAGTAATAACATGCCCATCAATAATACTTCAACGGCTGTTCGAGTTGCAAAAGTGCCGATCAACAAAATCCAGCTCCTTCTTGGTAGATGAACCGTTCTGTAATAATTTACCGTTGTGTAATAATTTACCATTATGAAATAATTTTGTAGTGATTAAGGATGGAACAGACGAGGCCGAAAGTTAGCTTGAGAATGGTTATGTATTTGTTGGCCCCTCGGCTCTTTATAGGCCCCTGACATGATCAGAGGGGGGTCGGGGGGTCCCCACTCTGACGTACAACATGTATGTACATTACATTGGTTGTGGAGGAGCAGCCGATCACAACACTGCTCCCCCCAGAATTTAAGTAACGCATTTAGTTAAATTTTGTTCTGTTGCGGTGGCGGTTGTCGGGCGTGGGAGGTGCGTGTGCTGGTTGCGGTGGTTGCGGTCGTCCGCTGTGGCTGTCCTGGTCGGTGTCGTTGGGGGCGGTACGTTTGCGACGTATGAAGAGCCTGGGTGTTGGTTGAGTGCGTGGGTACGGCCGCGGCGGCTGTTGTTGCGGGCGCCAGGTGCATGGGGTGCGGCGTTTTTGTGCTCGGGGGTCCCATGTGCGGCGGTAGAAACAGGAGCCGTCCGTCGCGCTGCGTGTGGTCGGTCGTGGCTGCGTCGGCGGTCGCTGTTGTCGTCTGTTCGAATCACACGAACCTCTTCGGTGACGGTAGCCACTCGAGGAGGGGGAGCGATGGGTTTGTGGCGATCGGCGAGAGCAGCGAGTTTCGTGACGTCGGGTTCGTCGCGCGCCGCTATGTGAAGGCGAATGCTGTCTGGAAGGGCGCGTGTGAAAAGCTGCCGAACGAGCGGGGTCGGTGTGTCGGCCGGGAGTGCTCGAGTGAGTCGGCGGGCGAGGACTGACGGTAGTTCGTCGTCGGAAGTCGGTTGAGTAAGGCGGTGAGCCGGGAGCCGTCGGACGGTGCGTGCGTGGAGAAAAGGCGAGTTGTCAACGTCTGGTAGCTGTTGGCGTTCGATGGTGCCAGCCGCTAGTAATTCGCCGAAATGGGCCGACGCTTTCGCGTTGAGGTCCGGTAATATTCGGCGAAGTTTCGCGTGGCATGGAGGTCCCTTCGTGACGATTTGATTTCTACGCGTTGCGGTGTGTCGGCCGGGAGGGCTCTACGGAGTCGGCGGGCGTGGACTGACGGATTCTCGTGCTCGGAAGTCGGTTGGGGTCGTCGTAGAGGTCCGCTTGTCGGGGCTCGAAGGCGCGGGCGAATTTAGCATGCGGCGTCGTGAGGCCTTCGTGAGTCAATGTGATCTCGAGTTGGGCGAATCAGACGTGCGGGAATGCGGGGTCGTACGGCCGGAGCTGGAGCGTTGATGTCGGTGGAGTCGTTTCTGCGGGTGTCGGTGGTTTCGGGTCCGTGTTCTCGTTGTAGGCGCCAGTCCCGGAGAGGTATCGTCTGGAAGTGTCAGCAGGAAGTGTGCGAGGCGCCGGCGTCCGTTTCCTTAAATAGGAATCGGATGGTGGGGCGAAGTAGCGGGGGGCCGCTGCGTTGGGCGTCGAGGCGGGCGTCGGAGTGGGGCGCCGCTGTGTGGCGTCGGTGGGGGCGGCGCTGTGGGGCGTCGGAGTGGGGTGCGTCGCAGACGGTCGGCGGGCGCTGAGCGGCGTTGTTCGTCGTTGCTAGGCGCTGTCGTCGCTGTCGTCGCACCGCGGTCGCAGACGGCGGGGGGAGGCTGCGTGTCACCACTCGGGGTCACCAATGTAGTGATTAAGGATGGAACAGACGAGGCCGAAAGTTAGCTTGAGAATGGTTATGTATTTGTTGGCCCCTCGGCTCTTTATAGGCCCCTGACATGATCAGAGGGGGGTCGGGGGGTCCCCACTCTGAGGTACAACATGTATGTACATTACATTGGTTGTGGAGGAGCAGCCGATCACAACAAATTTACCGTTATGAAATAATTTACCGGTGTGTAATAATTTACCGTTGTGTAATAATTAACCCATCAATTAATAATACTTCAACGTTTTTTCAAGTTTCACAAGTACCTACCTACAAAACCCAATAGTCCATCACTTATCACATAAAATAATATCGCAGAACAACCAACTCGACTTCATACAGCCATCCTTGATTATAATCAGGTGCTCCTTAGTGATGATATCCGGGCCGGATTTATACCGTTTGATTCACGATCGTGTTGACGAAGCTTTTTGGTGCACACGAACGGCTCGGCGTACCTACAATGCTCCGGGTGGTCTCAAAAAATTGTTTAACTCAAGACAAATTTAATAACGTAAAAAAAACCATACCCTTCCATCGAAAGTTTTTGAGCTACGGCGTTCTGAAAATTTCAACCCCTATTTTGAACCCCTTAGAGATGACTGACTGTAACGCCGAGCTTCGAGGACCAACTAGACCCCGAACGGAACCTATAACCCGAATTTCATCAATTTTGTTTCATGGTAACTAAGAAAAGTGGTCAGTACGGCGTACGGCGTACGGCATACGGCGGACAGACAGAAATTTTTTTATTGCATTTTCGGATTCTACATACCTTGAAACGTAAACCACCAAATTTTGAGGGGGGTTAGAATTTTTTTTTTTTCTTGCTCGATTCCAATGGTTCATTATTGAAAATAATAAACCAAAATGATGTCGTTTGGATTTTGTTGATAGGTGCTTTTGCAACTTGAACGAACGTTGAAGTATAAGGTAAATTATTACGCAACGGTAAATTATCACACAACGGTTTATTGTACTATCTACGTAGAAGGGGCATTATACAGGTAAATATTATACGACGTTTTATTATTTACCGTATGCTTCATTAATAACTTCAAATAATTAATGATTGAAATATTGAATCCCGCGGATCTGTATGAAACTTTAATTCTGGGGCCGCCTCCAGTACTCGAGTTAGGCCTTTCCTGGGGGAAGCTCGAGAGTATTGACCACAGAAACAGTGATCTACGCAGAAGGGGCAACTATACAGGTAAATAATAAACCGTTTCCCAATAATTTGCAGCGTTTTTTATTTCGTTTTCGGATTCTACGTACCTTGAAACAGAAACCCTCAAATTTTTAGGCGTTGGGGGGGGGGGGGGGGTAAACATTTTGTGCTCGATTCCTGTTCATTATTGAAAATAATAAGCCAAAAGACAGTCTGCATGACTTAGTTGTCCCTACCGTGAGAAAGAAAGTAGGCCATCGAAACCGGGACGTGGAATTTTCGAAATATAATTATACTTACTGATCACTTGATTCTCCCCACATGAGTGCACAGTGAATAAATTGTGACCCTACCTCTGGTATTGTATACCTCCCAGAGGTATAACGGCCTCTTGGAGCATTATTCTAGCACCATTCTAGCAGTGATGCTGGAATTAACTGTCTATTGGCTTGAATTTCCCTTTCCCCGTTTAATCCTTCTAAAAAATATATTCTGGATTAATTATTCGACCGAAATATATTGCGTATTTACTAATAGCTCCTACCTGCACCTAAACCGAACGATAAAGCTTTGTTCCGCGCAAAACTCTAACCAACCCATCGTGCGATTTTCTTTATATAAGCATAATATATGTATGTTATTCCCGTGTGCTCCGAACGCTGCCATCTAAAATTCTACGTCGTCGTTCAAAGTACCTATGTAATGATTTTTCTCCTTCCTGGTTTTAGAAGCTCTTCTTCTTCATTATTTTTCGTTTTCTCAATTCAAACCGTCTAAAGGCTCGTTGAACGTCTTCCAAGACATGTTTGCCTCTCAGACTAAACAACAATGAAATAGATTTCTCCGTTACTTCGCACAAGCTGGGGTTGGCCAACAAATTTTGTCCGCAGTTGGAACTATCATGGTAATCAAATGTTGGAGACCTCTTCTTGACTCGAGTCCAAAATACGCAAAGGGGGCGCCAATTTAAAACGCCAAGAGACAATTAACAGTGAACGAGGAGGTTCAGAGTCCCCCACGTGTAGCGGATTACCTTTACCTTGTAAGCACTCGATGTGTACCGACTGACACAGATAAAAATACTCACAGAACAAGGATTAGGGCTGAGCAATGAGAACACAACTTAGCGCTTCGATTATACAATGGATTTATTGAGAAATCAGGCAATTTACGAGGGTTTCCTTGAAGGGGCAAAATAGGACTTGGAGAAATTGCCAAATGTTTCGTGGCTCGGGTCTACGCACTCAGTGCTATACCGATAACACAAGAGATAGGATTATACAATACCGATTGTAGTAAAAAATCACTATAAGAAATACCTAATGGAATTAACGTTTAATATTCTTATAGTAATATCGTTTAGTAATCTTATACGAGTCGTAATGTTGATTTTTTAACATGTTTAATGTTTTAGGGCTGGGGGTCATTCTGTGAATTCCGACACGCAAATATGCAACGTTTTAACATGTTTAATGTTTTAGGGCTGGGGGTCATTCTGTGAATTCCGACACGCAAATATGCAACGTTTTTCATTGGTTACTACACAGTTACTACCTTCTGTTGTAGCAACCATAAAGAATATCGCACTCGAAAGAAACAAGAGTCAATAGCTACGTTTTTCATTGGTTACTACACAGTTACTACCTTCTGTTGTAGCAACCATATGTTGATGGCGAGTTCTATAATAAGTACAGTAAATGCAACATTATACTTGTAGAGTTCAGTGAAATTGTGGCTTTCATTTTTTCTTGACATTAAAAAACTATATCTAATTTCTCCCTTGCGAGGGAAAAACATTAAACATGATTTAATGTTTTTCCCTCTCAAGGGAGAAATTTAATTTATAGAGATCTCCGGACATTACTTTGTCAACTCCTTTCTCTGTGCACGATTCGCCATACAGAGGAAGTATATATTATTTCCTTAATACCTAAAATGATCAATTATTTTAATGCTTATATCAATAACTGTACACACTGTATAATATTTGTATTTTTTATTTTATTTTATGGAAATACAGTTTTTTTAAAACCATTGGACTTCGAAAAAAACCCACTTCAATCGAAGACAAAAGCAGTATTTAAAATTGAATTACGATTTGAAATTTAAAGCTGCTTACAGCATTAAATAGGCAATATTTACAAGAAGTCATATCAAATTTAATTAAGTGTGAAAATATTCACGAGTAGTACTATTTGTGTATAAGACCACAATAAGGTTATTAATAGAGAATTTACTAAGTGCCAAACAAAGAACGTCGACATCGGGAAAAATTGGGTGTGACAAATGTCTAAGTTGTTACCCTAGTTGAAAGCCTAGTGAAGAAATCACAAAGCGAAGCCTATAAGAGCGAATTTTCAAAGAAATATTCGTGCTATTGTGTAAAAAGATGACCTAGCGCGAAACCATACCTACCACTTTTCGTATTATAATTTTATATCATTTTTTTCATAAATTAGCCATTTTTACCGATTTTTGACAATTATAAGGTCAAATCTGACCCAATCTTTTTTGAGAAAGATGTATTTTTATCATCGAAATACTCTTTCTGTCGTGAATCATCATCCCACACAACGTCCGTTGAGACTGGATTTTAGGTCATAATACCAATTTTGGACCCCCAGAAATCCAAATGTTACCCCTATTTTGAATGAAAAACCACTGAAATGGTATGTTTCAGTCTTTGCTCACCCTACCACTCCACTTTCAATGATTTTATGTCAACTGTTCGCGATTGCGGATGACACAGCACTTTTAGCGGTTGCAGTTTCGGTAAAAGAGTCGACAAAAAACTTCAGGAAGCTACTATTGCAGTTGACAAATGGACGACGAAATGGAGACTAAAATTAAATGAAACAAAATGAACACATGTCAACTTCACGTACAAAACATAATAAATATTCCATTGGAGCTCAGTCGCATCATTCCGTATGCTAACTCAGCGAAATATCTACGGATGACTCTACATGGAAACCTGAAGTGGTAAGAGCATGTCAAGAAGATACAGAAAGAGCTCTCAATTAAGTACAGAAAGTTATATTGGTTGATGGGCCGATAACGTTATAAGTCTAGTCTAACTTTCCTGGTTGTGGATACGCATGAATAGGGTCTGATCCAGACCGAAACGTCGCGTTAATTAAGAAAATGAAGAATAACGACTAGTATTGGTCTCAGCAACCTACTCCACAAATTTATAATTATATATATTTATTTATCATTAAAGATGTATTTATGTGCCGCCCCGGACGATGTCTTTCCGAAATGAAAAATTCTCAATTACGCCGAAATGTTTTAAATTTGGCAATCAAATTTATGAGTTCAAAATAAACTATTTTCAAAAACAAAACGTGGATCAAATTTTAGATTTTTAGGGTTGAAAAATAGGTAAAAATCACTAAAAACCACTAAATATCGGCATAAAATCAAAAACTGATTAAATGAATCTGGATTAATAACCGGTGCAGTATATTTATCAATGTTATATGGTTTTTCCGTCCTTGAGTCGGCTCCCTCCACGCAACTGTTGGGCCTGCTGTGTAATAGTAGGCAGTGATACCTACAGGAGCGTAGGTCGCACAAACCTACTTTACAAGATCCGCAAGGGTCAAGACACCAGAGACGTTAAAAACTAATTTTATTGGGAGCCCACTTTTCCCACATTCTTCGTGATAAACCTGAGATGAAAGGCGCTGCCTATCTCTGCCGCTCCGCGCTCGCGTTTCTTCTTGTGAAGGAAGAAAACCGATTCCGCGCCCTCGCCTCGGGTGACAAGGCAAACATCCGAGGTAGTAGAACTGAGGAGGGTCTGTTATGTGATTCAGCTGTGTGAAAGGGCGAGTGCGAGGGAGGCGACAGGAAAATGACGTAGATCGGAAAGCCGTGTTCCCACAGGCGCTGACATTGTTTGCCGCCCGAGGAGGAATCGAGGTGTTGGGAGCAAACAGAAGCCACTTAGCGCTCATTAAGTGCGCCATCACGACCTCTCACCGCTATCCTTTGCAATAATCTTGAGTGAAGAGCTTAGCGATGTTTAATGTCCCTGATTTTTTTCGCCGCCTCCCTTGTCGGGAACTCTTAACTCATCCTTTGAATAGAACAAGCTCAAATACGAGGATGATAACCCAAGCGTATGCGCAGTGGATCATCAACACTCAACAGTTCATAGAAGTACTCAAAAGTGGTAAAACGAGTAATAGTTGCCAAACGCTACATATACAGTTTGGAGGTTACTGAGGTTCGGTCAGACCGAAACTGTATTGATTCCAGCGCTCAAGAACCTCATCATAGTGAACGCTATATATATTATAATTATATACGGTGACCATATTTTCGGACATGAAAAGAAGCACCACTGGAACTGTAGCTAGATAAAAACGTAAATACAATTCAAGATGCTTCTTATTCTACATGTAGGTTTTAAGCTGATGATATTTTTGGACATTGAATGTGGTATCAAGAAAAAGACACATCGCCTAAAACCATGATTATAGTATTTTCAAAGATTTACAACAACAAAAATCATAGTCGAAGACATCGATCTAAGGATTAATATTAAGTAAAGGGAACGCAAATAATACAACTTGACCTTGTTGTGGGAGGGGGGGGGGGGGGCTCAGTTTAAACATGAACTATATCTCTGAATCTAGACAATACTTCTGACTATCCATTATGACCTGCTCAGCATAATCATTTTTTAAGCGTTTCATCGACATATTTCGGGAAGCCTAACTTTATAGTATTAATTATTTTGACAACTGATTGGAATGGAACTTCCATTCCCCATCTAAAGGAGCGTCCCCTAAAATTTTATATTATAAAAAATTTGCTGTTACACAGAATGGTCCTTTGGAAGCACCGTTTTAGAAAGAGGCGGCCTTGAGGCATCCTTCGAAGGACAGCAGGACCACGGGTTGAAAGGGTTTGTCAGCCTGTGTGTGTGGGTGCGACTCGGTGTGCCTGTCCCTCGACTACGACCCTCAGAATGGGTCTCGTGACAGCAACTTTGAGGGTATCAAAATGATATTTTAAAAGACAAGTCCAATCAGGCCTAACTGAACCAGGAAACACGGCGCAGGTAGCTCAAACGCTGCTAGTGAGCGTCACTATGCACCTTTATCCCGTTTTCAGCTAATCAGTTTTCTAATTGGGTTCAGTAAAGCGGACTTTGCCTATTTAGTACTAAAATAGTGGATATTTTCGTATAATATATTTTCGGTCCTGTTGGGAAATGTTCATTTCCCAACTTGTTTAAGACATTTGGGACATAAATCCCAAAAAAAGTTGAACATTTATTGACTGTGGATCATTTTAGGTACTACTGGGATGAATATCGTAAACAATATGGTACCTGCGGCAAAATTTTCCAAAGAGCTATAATAGTATTTTCAGATAGTTCTTCGATAAGATTAAATTTAATCGATAAGATTAAAATCTTAATAGACGTATATGAATCACTTATTATCTTACGTAATTATAGGTATCTTAAATGTTTCATGTGCGAAGCAAGGAACGTTACGTCGTCTGACCTGTCTCGTTACTGGTGACTGACTTGAATGAACGACTTGAATCGGATAATCTCCTTCTTATTCCCCAGTTTCCCCAACTCGACTCTTCAATTATTCATCAAAAAGCACGTAAAGCGAATCATCAAATAGGAGTCCACGATCTAATATATGGAAATACGGCTCCATCGCCGCAGATTCCTTCTCAATATATCCGTCCACCCACATTTTCAAAGCAATTTGCAAACAATGCCCAGTCAATTTCAAGTTCGAGAGCAGTGTAAACAAATCTCGCGAGTGGGCACCCAGAGAAAGAAGGGGGATTGAGATCACAATAGAGGCCGCCGCATCTTCTCTGGCATACTTCTCAGCCTCCCAGTCAGAGGCCCACACTAAAGTTGTCTAATCCCTAACGCAGATCCGTATCTGGATTCGCTGGCAGATTGACGGGTGTCCTATTTCGAAGGACACATTTATGAGCAGCGCTTGAAAGAATGGGAAAAACCATCCCCACATGAGCTGACTCCGTAAATGATTGCATTCAATTTATTGTTTCTGAATGAAGATTCCACAGCCTTCTGTCTGCTATCTGCCTTTGCCATCGTGAGGTAGATGACGTGTTCAGGTGGATATAATCTCCTTTATTCTAATTAGTTGATATCCATGATTCTAATTGACTGATCCTAACTAGTTTGTAGGGTGACTAAACTGAAAATGAATTGGATAAACTAAATATAAACTTCTAACTTTCAACTGAATTAAGAACATTTTGCATGCAGCCTAAGGGCATACAGATTAGTTTCAGGTTATCCTCGTTTGTTTCGTCTCTTGATCTTGGATTGTGGTCTGATTGTGGTCTCCGGTGTGTGGACTGATATTGGTCCAGGATATTGGTCACAGTACAGTGATCCGTCGATGGTTAGCTAATCAGTGTAAGTTCACAGTATGCTGAATATTAACCTAGTATGTTACCTATAGGATGATGTATCGATGCGAGCTAAATCAATCGCGATGATATCACGGAAACCCATTTCAAAGCATAAAAACGGAAAGGTTGTCGTTTCCACTAATGCAGGCAAAATACACTGTTATACCGGTTTCGGTGGTCGAACCATCATCAGTAACAAGCAATAATTGAAGGCACGTTGGAGAGAGGTGACTTTATAAACAGTCCAAAAAAAGTGAAAGGTGGTCGATCGGGATTAGTTTTGAAGATGAATGGAGAAGGGAACAAAGTGAAGGTGTCTTCATTTCTGCCTGAAAGGGAGCATGTTGGATGTACTTGAAAAATCGAAATTATTAAATGTCCTCCAAAATGAAGATTTCCAATACCATTTTGCGTTTAAGACATCAAGGAACATTTTTGGTTCCGCGTCTGTCTGTCTGTGGTAAATTCCTTGTAACGCCTATAACTACCCGAAATAATGGTCCAAATGATTTTGAGGGTAGGTGCGGGTTGGGTCACTGATGGTCCCATACCAAAATCATTGAAAAAGTACTGTAGCTTTCGTCTGCGCATGCGCAAACGTAAAACACTTGAAATGCCCAACTACGTTAAATGTCGCTGAAATGAGTTGAGACTTGGAGGGTCGATCAGGAATACTACTTCGATAGTTCCATATGAATTTCATTGGAATCGTACTGTAACTTTCTTCTGCCCATCCGCGAACATGAAATGTTGACCATTTCCTTGTAACGCTTGTAAGTACGCGAAAAACAGTCGTAGAGAGCTGAAGTTTTAAGGGTACACGCGGGTTGGATCGCAGATGGTCATAATTGGAATCGTACAGTAACTTCCGTCTGCGCATGCGCAGCGTCAGATCCTCGTGGCGCCCGTAACTGCACTGCAAATCATCGTGAAGCGGTGAGATCTGGAAGATAGATGGAGGTGAGGTGTTGGATGGTCTCAAATGCATTCCATAAAAATTGAAATTTCACCAACTGATTACAGTAAGTGAGGAAGCTATGCTGTCCACCCAGACGTTTTTTATTGACATCGGTCGCGATCATTTTTCATTCTTCGTTCCCTTTCTAAATTGCTGCATTACGGATATTGTGGGCACATCATTATACTGCGCATTATATCCACCTACCCCAGTCATTGGTGCCCCAGCTATCAGTACCGGACTTTGACCGAAGGCTGAGGCATAACATATCCGAACTTGATGCTTTTCACAAGCGCTGCTTGCCGATGGTGTGGAGGCGGCATGCAAAAAGAGTTGTAGCAGAAGCCATCGCTGGTGACGGAAGCCAACGCGATCTGGCCGTCTCCCGGTGTCCGTCCCCCCTGGTTTGGTAACCATGGGGATGTTGTAGATTATTGTCTAAACTTGTTGGCCAATGATGGTTCTGGCCAGGAACATAGTCGGTGGTGCTGTCCATTTCGAATCTTCGTCGGGTGCACCAGTGCTATGATTTGACTATCGGCGGGGCGTGTTGGACGTGATTATTTTACTGAGGATAAAATCTGACTGAATTTACTCCTATTTTTAATTCTTAAAACTGTATTATGGTAGGAAGGTGACGTCGACGTGAAGCGGGTCGTCATAGGAGGTGACTACGCCTACGTCGGCTCAACCGGGTCGTCAGAGGAGATACCCTGTGAAAACCTTCAAGTTCGGATATGTTATGCCTGAGCCCTTGGTCCCAGACCGCTATTTATACCCCAGGTTGCAATGGCTGGGGTTGAGAGGTTCCTCTGGGGAATTCCCGATTCTCCGCAGATCGTCTACCTTTGTTGCGGACTAGGACGAGATACTTAGGTTGTATTTATTGGGATAAAAAAAATTATATGGGAAAATTAGGAGTCTATGACAGATAAGAACCGACCAGAGGCAGTCACGAGCAGATGGCTAATGCATCTGTAAACACGATAAAAACGGTAGCTGTATGAAGGTGGCCTCAAGCGTTTGCACGTTATATTGACGTGCAGGTTGTAAAAAAATGTTGATTTTATTACGAATGCAGCCTCATATCGGTAATCTTTATGAAACCTACTGTTACCCACGTAAATAATATTATTCTATGGAGGATTCTGTTTATAGATAATAGAGTGCGCTTTCTTTGAGTTTTCAAAAACTGAAGTATCTTAGCATTCGAAGAGATGCAATACCTATGTGGGTTCTCCGATGATTGGGTGGGTTTTCGAATGTATAAATTGGGGAAGTGGGTGTTCACATTGTATGTTGTGAATTCACGGACCTGGGGGCCTATTCACTAAGCCAAAGAGACATCTCTTTCAGGTCCGACTCTCTCTTTGGGCCAGATAGATTTTTATAGTATCCATGACAGGGTTATTCAGTAACTTTTCAAAGAGAGAGTTGGCGGCCATCTTGGCATTCTCGATCTCTTTCAGAGAGACACCTAATTAGGTGTCTTCCCTCGAAAGAGAGAGTCTATTTCTCGTTTGTTTCACAGTATCCTGTAATATCCTCCCTCCTTCATCCGTGTAATATCCTCCTTCATCCGCAACCACATCGGTACTTTTGATCGTGTATTCTTTCATTTCATAAAGGTAAGTCAATTTAAATTAAAAATATATACATAATCATTGATTCATGAGTAAAAACGTCCAAGTATGGATTGAGGTAGGTAGGCACCCATTGAATAGGTATTACTAAGAAATGCGTTCATTATTAAGGAATTGAACTCCCGGGGGCACAAACATCTCGCACTTCATGGATACTATGGCATTTTGTGTACTAGGATCCATACCTCTTTCTCAAGGTCTCTGGAGCTATTCAGTAATATAGACGAAACTGGGAGACATTGGAAGAGACTGTCTCCTATCTCTCGCGTGAGATTTTCAAAATAGACAATCTCTTTACGCTATCTATTTTAGTGAATAGGCCCCCTGCTTACCTAGGGTGGACCCACATTGCCCAAAAAGTAATGACGTCCTAGTTTTTGGCTCCGTCGGAAGGTTTGGTCTGTAAATTGGCGCGTAGAGGTGTAGGGGAATGGTGAAGCCTATTTTGGGCTTGGGCGTTTAGTTAATGAGCATCCCTCATACTCAACAGTTAATCAACTGGTTAATGAGACCACTAATCGTGTGATTCAATAAATTGTCGCTGACTCCCACTTTGGGCTTGGAAATACCGCCATTATTTCCAACCTTTCCTGCCTTCCAGTATGCATCCGGCTAGACTAAACCTATTTAGAGTAGTTTAGAAGCACACGAGAGCCCACACGTCCGGATTTGCTACCCCCTTTTCTGAGGCTTATCTTATACCTCAGACTTCCTTTTTATGTGAGTTATCGCTCTTCTTGGCGTTGAGTGGCGATAGCTGTGGGCTCCTGGGGACTCGCAGGCGCCTCCCACGCGATGTACTGGTACGTTGGGATAAGGCCGTCGATAAACGGTATTGTGAAAATGCGTGTTTCGGAGGATCTCTACCCGGCGTGTAGAGGGTACACTAGAAACTAGTGAACAAGGGGTTTTATGGCTTGGATGGTTCTGAAATTTATTTTGGCATTCCCGAAGAATGCTTCTCCTCCTGAACGTTTTTGGTTGGATTCAAACGTTCCTTTTTGGCACTGACAACTGTTACCTATGGCATGTCATGATTTACAACCACCACTTGCTTATTCCGTGGATTAGTTCGTCAGTAATCTCAAATACCATCCTCTTAAGTCTAACTAACTTACATAATATATCCCAGAGAACAATCGCCAAAAATTTCAAGCAGATACCAACCAACGCTTCAAATAATATCAATCCCGGGAATATATTGCCCATGTAGGTCAATCATCATGGTTTGGCCATGAATGACTTTGTGTGACTCAGAAGATTTCTTTTGAAATATCTGAAGGCAGAATGAGAAAAGATTTATACGAGTACGTCCATTTTAACGGGTCCTGAATGTTCAAGTGACGTCAGACCTGCATGGTGGCTCAGATATCCTGGATGCATGAAGTAAGTGGTTATGTGTTATGATTATGATCCAATTCAATTTCAATTCAATTTTTTTATTCAGCAAATACTTTATACAACAAATATAATGATTTTTAGAGAGTCTATATACATAATACAAGATCTAAACTTATGTTGGTTAATGAGCCTAAGGTCAATGACGCGTCCAGGCTCGTCTCTTCCACCACTATAATATTACTGCGTATGTATGTACCAGCAGTTTCCTTGAAAAAACACACCGTAAGTATTTGGAGAATGAGTTACATTGATCAAGAACCAACAGTATTTACAGAGTAGTTAGTAAAATACACTTAATGCTACGAAGGCTGATTTGTATTTTTATCCTAATTTAAACTTATTTATGACAACACTTTCGTTATTTTCAAGCTCAAAATATTCTAGAACTAGTTTTTTAAATTTTCCTGTTGATGTTGAGTCTTGGTTAGGAGCGGTAACTGTTCAAATAGGGCTGGAGCTAGCCATGGAAATTGTCGAGTGTAGAAATCATTATGCGCCTGTGGTATCTGGAGGACATAGTTGACATTTGTTCGCGTCGGTCTAATCATCGCTTGTTTAGTAAATAAATGCAGGTGTTTATGCACATATAAAACAGTTCTGTGAATACAAGCCATTCTGGGAGTGAGAACACCGAAGTATTTGTATAAAAATTCTATTATGATCCATGACTTTGTAAAGTCGGGTTGCCCATGCTCTTTTTGTAGTATAGGGTAAAATTAGATGCAGGATAAAACTAAATTTAACTAATATCTTCATACAAGATCCTACATACATGTTAAGAGATCGTCGCAGTATGACATCGCCGTTGGCTGGTTGTAAGATTTTGGTTGGATCATCGGCTGGATCACAGGATTTTGGAGCTATCATTTTGGTTGGATCATAGGTAACGCTAACTGAGGAACTTCCGTCTAATTGCGTTTTTCTCACGAGTCATCAACATTGAAACTTCCTTAGTCCAGTGGACTTGAATAGTGGATGAAAAGTTTCCTTAAATACAGGTACCACTTATTCCTTGACGATGAAAATGCTGAATGGAAATCTTGAGAAGTTCCCTGAGAGCCCGAAGAAAGGAGCAGTGATTCACTGGTGTCCGACGGAATGGAGGTCAGGGCCTCAGTTAAATGGCCGCATCTTTACTCTTAACCACAATGATTAACTGGTTTTCCCCCACTGCTCACTCAGCCTTTTTTCAAGCACTTTTCTCGTCTCACTTCCAGCTCTATTGCCAGGACTGTAGAGAAAAACATTAGAAACCGACTGTACCGGCTAAATTGATTTCTGGAAGGCTTTCATAGATATCTTTGTAGGGGCCGGTGATTAATAATCCAGTTTGGTGGAATCCAGTCAGTAGGCAAACGCCGCTTTTCTTCGTAATACTAATTTTGCTGGTGATTCCTGTATTCCACCAATCATTTAGATGATTCTTGGACGAAAACCTGGGACGAAAAGAAAGAAGAACAACTACACCGTGAAGAAATGAATGAGATCACCAAGCAGATTTTACAGGGACATGGCCAAGGAAACTCTGAAGAAATACGAATTTGATTTATTTGAAATTTATTTATGTAGATACCTATAAATATTGTAACCCGAATAATTATATACACCAGCGAAAGAACATAAATAACAACTTACAGCCAATTATTGACTTTGTACAGATAAATGTATTGCATTTAATTGAAGTGAATTTAGGTGATTCTGTTACATGTCCATACATCTATAAAGTGCTGCAAATTATTACAGAAGCTTATTATTTACCTGTATAGATGCCCCTTCTGCGTTGATCACTGATTTCTGTGGTCAATACCTACCCTCGAGCTCCCCCCAGGAAAGCCCTAAATAGGCCGGTGGATTATAGTTTCATACATATGCGGTGGATTCAAGAATTCTGTCGTTAATTATTTGATGTTATTCATGAAGCAGAACGTTTGTTCAAGTTACAAAAGTAGGTACCTATCAACAAAATCCAAAATAACCATCATTCTTCAAATGAAATAATATCAGGAAAAAACAACTCGATTTCATACAGCCATGCGTGATTATAATTAGCTCTTCCCTAGCAATGATACAAGCTGGATGTATACCATTTCATTCGCGATCATGTTGAAGCTTTTCGGAGAAAACTTCAGGGCCTTACTGTGAACGAACGGCTGGACGTACAATGCTCCGGGTGGTCTCAGAAATTTCACAAGTTCGAGCTCAGTTATTTAAAAACGTGAAAAAATTCGAGATAACGGCACTTGGAAGTTTCAAATCCTACTATAATATTCAACCCTTAGAAATGGCTGACAGTAACGCAGAGCTTCGCGGACCAACGTGACCCCAAATGGAACCCCCAAACCAAATTTAATTAATTTTCGTTCATGGCAAAACTAAGAAGAAGAAAAAGCGACGGCGGTAGGGCAGAAATTGTTTTATTCCATTTTTGGATTCTACGTTTGTACCTTCAACAGGAAGCAGTCACATTTTAAGGAAGGGGGGAGTTAATTTTTTTTTTTTTTTTTTTTTCATGCTCGATTCCGAAGGTTTATATTGAAAATATAAGTAAAGTATGGGACATGACACTTGTCTATACAGCGATTAGCGTGTACTCATTAATTTCGTAATCGCCGTAGGTACCGTCTGTAGTTCAGTTCTCGCCGATTTCATGAAAATATCTGATCATTTATCTAAATTTTTTTTCATAACGATGAAGAGAACGATTATTTTCCTAGGGGTAATAATTATCTTAGTACACTGATTGCCAACTGGTGGTGCTCAAGTATGAGTTGACTTTCATTCTACTGTGAAATTCTAGTTTTCATACTGCAGAGTGATTGAGGAAATTAATGTGATTAACAAGAGTGTTTGTAATGTTCCTTACGACACAACGGCGTGAATTCGATCAAAGTTGAATTAGTAAGAGTGTGACTGATTTGCCTAATCAAAGAATATTTTAATTTTGGTGAGAAATTCGTAAAGGGGAGCTTTGCAAGCTTTTTAATTTTGGTTTCTGATTCGCTGCCCTTTGCTAGTCTGCATTGATATTTCGGACCAGATTCAGGATATACAATTATTTTTATGAATTAACAAACAGCTCGTAAACAGATAGGTAGTTCAAATGTGGAAAATTGATTGATAATGCATGTGCGGGTATATGAGGATTATTATTAATTGCTATGAGCCGTGAGCTTATTTACGACGAGTTTTAGGACCTAAAAATTGGATTATTGGGGACCTAATCCCAGAATAATATGTAATAAATAGTTCATCAGTTTAGCTGCTGTAGGCATCGTATAGAAATAAGTGATTGAATGACGTACCTACTCCTAGCTTCACATGGCTAATCGTCCGTTAGGTAACAATCATCATCCACTACGGATACCATCATTCGTTTCTTTTTGAAAATATCTTATGAAGATGTAAATCGATTTCAAACTGTATTCGATTTCAAATTTAAATGTAAATCCCTCTCACTGTCACTTCGAACCTCAGTTGCCGATACTCCCATAGTATAATTCGAGTGTTGTTAATGTTAAGGGCTTTGTTCCACGAATGGTCTGTCCCATATTTTTTAACGTAGCTTTATGCATCTCTCAATACATCTGTAAGTTTAATATGTTAGTTTTTTTACGATGATTAAATAATTGTTAAAGAATGCATTGGGTTAGTTTTTTTACGATGATAAAATAATTGGTAAAGAATGCATTGGAAAACCAGGGAACATGCATTGGAACTGTTTGGATCACATCTGTGTTTATCAATGCATTTCGCTTGATATTCGTATATTATACTATAGAGTGTTCAAAACCATCCCCCCCCCCCCACAACTAAAAGCGGTACATAGTACCCATGCTGCATGCATTATTTTGTATGTATATAGTACGCATAATACCTAAATCATAATCGGTAGATTAGTTCGGATTCGATATCTTGTCACCCGCGAATTTTGATCATCGCAATGCTATCAGCAATGATTTTCTTAGATTTCCTATGAACAAACTGAATATGGCTGTTAATGAGTAGGTAACTTTGAATACTGTTTTTCTGCTTGCAGTCTGTCAGCACCTAGTGATACTACACGCACCGTATAGATAATACAGTAGATACATGAACGTTTCAATATTTATCAAAGTTAGAATGTGAGTACTTGATGTAGACATGAAGTAGATATGTTATGATTACTCATTACGTAGCGTAATTAGTTTAGAGGAAGTAGCGACATCATTCGCATACTCGGCAAACATTTCTATCAGGTAGTTACCACAACTACATAGTTTGAATACCTCAGTGCCCCGAATAAAACGGGCTGCGAGTTAGATATTCACGACACGAACGGACCCTCTTGATGGGAAGGTTTGGATCATCTTGCGAGTGTCGGTACTCTGGAAGGCTGAATAGGAGAGGCATTAGCCAGCAGTTTGACTACCGTTCGTACTTGAGGTACCTACTCTGTCATTTTAGTATGACAGATACGTCTAGAAGAATCGCTTGGAACTAAACTTAGGTAGGTGGAGGATCTTCATCATCTTCCGGAGATTCAAGGTCGGTCTGTACCTACCAACCAAACAGGATACGTAAGAAGAGCATGAACAGTTAATTTTTAACGTACTTTGAATATAATTGTACGAGAAGTCTGAACAAATTTCGAGACGAGGCTTGAAAAGATTTTCAGTTTGTAAGTTTCAAAAGTGTCAGTGGTATGAGCCTGGTGACGTCGGTTGGTTTGTACTCATTCCCTCACATGTTACGTATTTTACGTAATATTTAGTGCTGGTGAGAACAGCAATAATAATAACAATAACAATAATAATAATAATAATAATCATACCCCGTCATGAAGATATAAATATATTTTTCATAAATTGATTACATATATCATTATTATTTCGATCGATTACATATCATTTCTCGTAGGAGAGTGTGTCGGTTTCTAGGGGTCTAGTAGGTTCGCTGAAAACCTGCCAGTGAGACAAATGAATAAACTTGAGTAAAAACACCAAGGCAGCCTCATTTAAAGGTACAATGAGTGAGAGATGAATACTGGGTTCAGTGAACGGAACAAAATTCAAGTTGAAGATGAGTTGACGTCACAGGACTAAGCTATCCGTTATGCTATCTCCCTGACAAGAGAAAGATAACGATAGGTAATGCACACACTTTTTCGGGGCTGCATTAATCCTGGGTACACTAGTACACAGAAAATAACGTAAATAAAACAAAAAAATTAATTTTTACAGCTTTTCATGAAAATGCACGCGTTGGACTCGTGTGCAAAAAAAAGAACAATATATTATCTTGTCGAAACAGTAATCCGGCTCCAATCGGATTATCAGAGATAATTTAATATCTAGTATCTAGTATTTAATAGAATTGATAGATTTATTAATTATTCACCATGCAGAGATCGAATTCCAGATTTGCTGACCGAAAAGGTTGCTTGTGGGTTGAATATGAACATCGACTCGTCAATTGCCGTGAAAACCTTTCCTCCCTGCTTGCTTGCAAACATTATGATTATATGATTATACAACTAACCCCGTCCTAACAGCTAACACACCTATACCTTTACAACCACTCCAGTTCTTCCGTTAGGGGAGTTAGCTGCAAATTATCGTGTCCCTACCAAATTATTGGTGGTCCATTATTCATTTGTTGATTCATAACAGTTTTATTTCAAATTGCCTAAAGACCTCTGTCATCTTGCTCAGACGTAATGCAATATTAATAAATAGTAATAAGTTGGCTACAACTGGGCACCGTGGTGTGGCCAGGCGACAGACGGGCTACCGATGTAGGTAGGTATCCGTCCTACAGTGTTGGTCCTCTGTATGCCGTAAAAAGCAAGAACGCCTCACCTCTTAAAAATCAAATTTTCAGGAGAGCGCTTCAAAGTTTTGCTCAGCTACCCTCGTCCTAACTTCTCTCAGTTTGTCATAAAAACAGAATTTCTTCACACCACGACAAATCGATGTTTAATGATTTTATATCTGTCGTGATATCCTCCCAGAAATATCACTCCCTGTATAATACCTATTTAAGATTGCACAAATAAACCGAACGAATGGAGGGTCTACGTGACCAACGTAGGGTAGATCTCTCTTCCCTCCAGCAGTCCCTCAATGGCTCGTAACGACCGTCGAAGGACTGGGGGAGGGTGGAAGGGCTCCTATAAAACCCGCCGTTTTCATACGGCCATGCCTGATTATAATCAGGTGTTCCCTAGCAATGATATCTGGGCTGGATTTATACAATTTCATTCGCAATCATGTTGACGAATCTTTTCGGTGCAAACGAACGGCTGGGCGTACAATGCGCCGAGTGGTCCCAAAAAAGTCCCAAGCTCGAGATCAGTTTAAAAACGTTAAAAAAACCATACCGTTCTATTGAGTTTTCGAGCTACGGCGTTCTGAAAATTTCAACCCCTATTTTTCACCCCTCAGAGGTGACTCACAGTAACGCCGAGCTTCGCGGACCAACTAGACCCCAAATGGGATCTACAAACCAAATTTCATTAATTTTGGTTCATGGTGACTAAGGTATTGTACGTGGGTCCCATTTGGGATTTAGTTGGTCCGCGAAGCTTGGCGAAACTGTCAGTCATCTCTAAGGGGTGAAAAATGGAGGTGAAATTTCCAGGGCGCCATTCGCCGAATTTTTTATGTTTTTTAATTGGTCTTGAACTGAGGAATTTTTTGAGACCACCCGGAGCCTTGCCTGTCCAGCGCAGCGGTTCGTTCACATAGCAAGGCTCTGAAGTTGCGCCGAAAAGCTTCGTCAACATGATCGTGAATGAAATTGTAAAAATCTTTTGTAACTTGAACAAGGAACGCTATGCTTCATGAATAACGATAAATAATTAATTATAGAATTCTTGGATCTACTGCATATTACCTATTTATGTAATTCCTCGACCGGCTCCAATTCGGGCTTTCCTGCGAGGAGCACCAGGGATGGTACTGACCACATGAAACAGTTATCTATGCAGAAGGGGCATCTGTACAGGTAAATATTAAACCTTGTGCAATAATTTACAGCGTTTTGTCATGGTAGATTCCAATGGTTTATTATTGAAAATAATAAACGAAACCTATATATACCGAATACCAAACCTCGGTAACAAGAACAACTCCTCAACTTGCACCGATTTTCCAACGGCCTAATAGATGATATGAGGAAAACCGCATGTTTCATTCTATGTTATCACCTCCTTCTGAGCAGATGAAGTAATAAAAGGAGGAGGCTCGCTCGAGCGAGGGGATTCAGAAGTAAAAAGTTACCCCAGTCTGCCACTAAATAGGTGGTTTGCGATGAGACGGTCCCTTCAAAAAAGCATCTCAACACCGCAAGTCTTGGCCGCCACCGGTAGCCCGTAGGGAAGGCCGTAAATCTCCACACTGGCAAGGATGGTGGGTGGGGGTCTACATTAAAATCCGGGACCCTCTCGTAAAAATCCCAAGCCGGACAAGCGAGTATCAACAAGGGGTATTTTATAAAAGGAAGTTAGGGACAAGGTCTGGCTTGATAGGAAGAGTGGATGGCGTGAGGTTGAAATCTGGTTGAGAGGAAATGCAGCGGACTGGAATTTATCGCATGGCCTTTCCCAATAAAATCTGGTAGAATTCATCATACCAAATGAACGATTAATTACCACCTTTCCAATGAGAGGTCGAACCGGGATGGTTCATATTCCGTTACATTTCCTCCGGTGCTATTAGATTGCTTTACGATTGCCCCTACTTCATAAGATTATTGAGTGGCTTGTAAATTAATCAAATCACGATCATTAAAAAATTAAAAAATTAAAATTTTAAAAACCATCAAGAGAGCTGTAACAATAATAAACATAATTTACGCCTCTGAAGAAAATTAAAGGGTGGGTAGTGGCAGACTTTACTACACCCAGGTGAGAGTTTTGGAGAAAAAGTGAGCACTTCAGAAATGTACTTCTTATATTACCACTTTTACGTCGACGCCTACTACTTCTGTTTCCAATGGATTCACAAAGGAATTTCGGAATTCACTCTTGAGCTAAGTGGGTACCTATTTATGAAGGTGCTTGTTTACACGATTGAGTGTCTATACTTGAATACAGGCAGCCAAAATCGACCAGGGTTGACTCCATATAGTTTTTTTTTTTCAAATTACCTTGCCCTTTTCTAATTAAATGTAAACCTTTTCAATTTAGAAGTAAACCTTTCCTCATTCAATTTAAACCTTTTTTCAATATAGAATAGAATAGAATAGAATAAAGTTTATTCACAAATGATTTTACAATGACATAAGACAAATGAGTAACAAATACAATGGTACTTAGGCGCTAAACATTTAATTGATTCTGCCTAACGATAGGCTATGCCCGTGTTGTTAGGCAATCAGTTGCCAATTGCATAGTATTCTATCAACCATCGATAAAAATTCAAAACTCGACCGTTCAATAAAAGCTTGAGTTACATGATCACAAAGTTACAAGAAGTTACATGATCAACAGCATACACCCGCCAACATTTTTATTTATCATAGGTATATACTGCCGATTAAGCTATCAATCCCTCCCATTCCTCTCCTGACTATCCATGATAAAATTTCAGTTTTGTAATTAGATCTCGTGTAGTTCATAGGAGATTTCATGTTAGTGCTTATACTCCTGTGGATTATGTATATTACGTAAGATGGACTATGCGTAGTAAGAACCAGCCGGGGTCTAGGAGGAACAATATTTCCTGCAGACACAAAGCGTGTAAAGTAAATAGGTGTCCTTGTATCGTTTATAATGTTTGGGTGTTTGTGATAAAATAATAGCGAAATCTTCACATAGAGTTGACGAATATTGAAGACCTTTACCAGGTCAAAAACCTCCTCAGTTGGGGTTCGACGAGGAAGAGACATCATAGTTTTTAGAATAGATTTTTGTCTCAAATATAGTTTGTTTATATGAGTGGTAAAAGTACCACCCCAAGCTAATATTCCATACTGAATTACAGGCTGACACATGCTATAATACACTAGTTTAAGTTTCTCCTTAGGTAAAATTTTTCTTATGTTATAGAAGATATAGGAAAACTTTTTAATTTTATTACAACAGTAGTCTATATGGGGGCGCCATGACAACTCTTGATCTATTATAACACCTAGATATTTATGGTAATTTACCATATCAATAGTCTCTCGAGAATATACTCCAAGAAGACTGTACCCTTTGTACTTCCAATATTAACTTCCTATCATAAATGTCAGCTTTGTTACTACCAAACACAATTAGCTTCGTTTTTTTAGTGTTGAGTGTCAGATAATTTCCATAAAACCAGTCATTTAAAAGTTTCATTGATATGGATGCTTGGGTAAATGTTTCCTCCCACGTATCGCCTTCCACCACCAACGCTGTGTCATCAGCAAATAAGTAGAGTTTGGATTTGTACATTCTTAGCTGCACAATGTCATTGATATATATTAGGAAGAGAAGTGGTCCTAGAGTGCTTCCTTGAATAACACCGAAATCATTATTCAGCTCATCACTCATACAATCACCTATTGAAACAACTTGTCTACGATTCGTAAAGTAGCTTTTAAACCATTGTAAACTGGAGTCTAAGATACCTACCTCCTTCATTTTCTCGAATAGATGTTGCCTATGTATGGCATCAAATGCTTTGGCAATATCTAACATAATAAGGGCTCCTTTCTTTTTTTGTTCTCGAATGTCATAAAGATCGGAGGTTAGGGCATAAAGAGCTTCCTCCACTCCAGCGCTTTTCCTAAACCCGAATTGTCTAGAATTGAGCACCTTATTACGTTCTAAAAATGCATATAAATGATCTTTAACATGTTTCTCAAGTATCTTTGATAGAGAGCTTAGCATTGATATAGGTCGGTAGTTGCCTTCATCACTCACATCACCGCCCTTGTACAAGGGGATGACTGTTGCTGCCTTAAAACATTCGGGGAATACAGACATGGAGATACTCAAATTAAAGACATGAAGTATTGGGGATTTCAGGAATTTATAATATATTTTTATTGTACTGAGTTGGATCGCATCTAGACCAGGAGCTGAACATCCTTTCTTGGTTTTCAAAATATTCTCCAGATCTGACTCGGACATCAAAGGGACTACAAATTTGTTTAGTGGCGGATGGCAGGACTGATTTTTTATGTTTCCATTGGATTTTTCAGGATGCTTGAGGTCAGTCTTGAACCAATTTGAGTAAAAAAGGTATTGAGCAAATTACAGGCAGTTTTTTGAGCTATGTTTGTTTGGAGTTTATTCTTATTAATCAAAAACTTTACCAATGGACACACTGAATCCTTACTGCTTGTCCCAGCAATTGCAGTCTTGATAACATCCCATGTTTTTTTCGGGTTTCCTTCCGCACTTTCTATTTGATTCGAAAAAAATGATGTCTTAGCTTTCCGTATTATTTCCTTCACTAGGTTCCTAAATTTAACATATCGCTCCTTGAGGAGGGAATTATTTTTTTGACGCTCTGCTTTTTTTCTGAGAAGTTCACGGGTCCGGAGTGATTTTATAATTCCGTCCGTTATCCAAGGCGTCAGTTTCTGCTCGCGGCTACTGACCTTCTTGAGCTCAGTTGCTGCCTCAACACTTTTGTGTAAAACGTTAATCAGCTCCTCGGAAGCATAGTTGACGTCAATCGAGTTCGTAATATTTGTGAAATCAGTTTGCCTAAATACCACTTCCAGTCGTTTATAATCAATTACTTTTTTAATTCTTATTTTAGTTCCAAGGGGCCTTTTAAAATAAATTGTCGGAAAAATTAATGCTGTAGCGAAGTGATCTGTTATGTCGGACTTGATTATTGCAGGAAACATTTCAAGAACTTTTGTCCTTGCAAACACGTGGTCAATTAGAGTTTTTGAATCATGTAATACTCGAGTTGGTTCGTTCAACAATGACAGGAAACCCATAGATGAAATACTTTCCATATAATGGTCAACCGCCGGATTGTTTTCGCTTAGCAAATCAATGTTTATGTCCCCCACGATGAAACAGTGGTTGGCAGTTTTACCCTTGAGAGTTTTTGTCAATTCGTCCGTAAATTCTAGAATATCACAATTAGCTGAAGGAGACCTATAAATACCGATCAAACTATAACTTTCAGATCCGATGGTGAATCCTATGTCAAGGCCTGTTGCACCCTTGAATGAAATTTGCAGTACAGTACAAGAGAAACTATTTTTACTGTAAACAACTACCCCATCGTTTCTATTACGGGGATTTGTCGAGGAGTGACATGTATATCCTGGTAAAGAGGTGGGGTGACACACAAATGTTCCAAACGCTTCAGTAAATACAAGGAAATCAGGCATGACCTTGGACACCTCTAACATACACAGGACTTCATCCAGATTTTTGCTGGCACTACGAATATTCATGTGAAATATAAATATTTTATCTCCTAGATCGTACTTACTTACAAAATCATTAATATTTTCATATGTGTTTGACTGTTGCTCCAAGCAGCAGAAGTCCTGATCGCTTGGAAGTTCTTCAAATTCCATAGTCGGTTCTATTAATTAGGCCAGAAATTGCATTGATGTAGCTCGGACAGTTTTTGTTGTTCGCAGCATGGTTGTGGGCTTGAACCTCTTACAGTTAGAGCAAGAGGGCGGTTGATCCTTTTTGTCGCAGTCCTTGGTTGAATGGGCTTCAGAGCAGTGACCACAAATTGGTGACGCAAGTTTACAATTTTTGGCAACGTGGTTGAAACCATTGCAATTGTAGCACCTTGTGATACTCACGAAATCCTCCACACGACAGCAGCTCCATCCCAAAAATATCCTCCCTAGATCTAACAGTTTTTTCCGCAGATCGGGTGACACCTCTAAGACGTGGTGCGTCGTTAATTGGTCTCTTTTGCCGATTTTAAAAGCAAACTTGATTTGTTCGTCAACCACTTTTTGTTCAAAGTTGTTCAGTGCTACCAGATTTCTTTTTATTTCTTCCGGCGTCATACCCGTTGGCACACCATACAGAGCAATACGTGGAAGCCTCTTCTGGGGTCTACTGGCGCAAGTAAACCTTTTCAATTGACACTAAAATTTTCAATGTAGAACTGAACCTTTTCAAATCCAATCAGACAGTAGAAACAATAGTGAAAACTAAAACTGATAGACCTTTCGTTTACTTGTTTTATTGACAACACCGCATAATGGCTTACCACAGAAAGCCTGTGATTAAACTTGATCAATTGATGAATAGTGAAAAGGTCTAACTCGAAAGTGAAAAAGTTTATTTGAATGTGAGAAGGTCCATTTCCAATATAAAAAGATTTACAATGAAGAGGCAAGGTTTTATTTAAAATTAGATGGTAGATTATTATTATTATAGTATGTAAATAGGTCGGTATTATGGTAGGTCAGTTTCAAGAGGTCAAATTCGCAAATTGAAAATGTGTAGTCGGGAGAACGGAAACGTTGATATTGAATGTGCACCATCTGTCGAAGATATTCTATTGATCAAATGAATTCTTATCGTGTTCCGCATACTACGAGGTGTATAAGCCGAAAAAATACGCGGCTCACTTGAAACGTCTTCGCAAACACCGCGGAGATGGGAGATGCGCCAAAACCCCCAGAGCAAACGGGTTTATCCCAGGTTAGGAGCCGTCCATTATAGAAAGGTAAACATCTTTGAAATGATATTGTCCATTCCGTCATTCCAAGCAGAAATACGGCTGACTCAGGGAGTAGGCTTGTTGAAAGCTCAGCGTTCGAATTTTGGCGAAGCTTTCGCCAAAAAAGAAAAAAAAATCAGAAGGATTTATATGTTCGCTGTTACTGTAAAGTGGGAGTCGACAAGTGTGTCTTACAGATATCATCTGCGCGGTCTTATCGCGGGCTGCTCTCGTCGTTTTGCATACCAGAATCCCTACAACGTATGAAGGGGTAAAATAACGAGCTAAAATTACGGTACCCGATTTGTTCTAAGGAATGCTGATCGCAGTTCTCGCCAAGAGTAAATGAAGGTTTTAGAATCCGTCCGAGATATTTTCATCTCGAGAACTATGCAGAATATTACGTGAGCGTAATAGCTGATTTGCTCTTGGAATTCTCGGTCGCAACGGCTATGCCCATTAGCGCTTCTCATAAAATGCTTTATGATGGTATTACGGGTAATTATGTAAATAAAATAGATATTGGAAGTTACAAAAAATTACTGGAAACCCATTTAAAATAAAAAATTTAGAGATAAGACGATTCTAGAGTCACAACTGCATTTTATTCATGTAAGAGGCAGAGGAATCTTTTTATCGCCTATATTCAGTTGGCAGAAAAACCAGCTCGATTTCATACAGCCATGCGTGATCATAATCAGGCGTTCTCTAGCAATGATATCTGGGCCGGATTTATATCATTTCATTCGCGATCATGTTGACGAAGCTTTTCGGTGCAGACGAACGGCTGGACGTACAATGATCCAGGTGGTCTCAAAAAATTCTTAAGTTAGAGGTCAGTTTAAAAACTTTAAAAAAACCCTACTCTTCTATCAAATTATCATCAATCATTTTGAAAATTACAACCCCAATTTTCACCCCTTAGAGATGAATGACACGCAGGCCGAGCTTCGCGGACTAACTAGACCCCAAATGGGACCTACAAACCAAATTTAGTTAATTTTGGTTCATGGTAACTGAGGAAAGTGCGAAATACGGCTGACGGCGAACGGACAGAAATGTTTTTATGCCATTTTCGGATTCTCCATACCTTGAAACAGAAACTGTCAAAGTTTGACCGGGGGGGGGGGGGGGATTAATTTTATGTACCTATTTATTTTTTCTCCGTGCTCGACTCCGAAGGTCCATTAGTGAAAATAATAAACCAAAATATAAGTTAGCGATTCGAATAACGGTAGTACGAATGATTCTGGCAACAACTTACGATCGAATCCTAATTTACAACGGTTGATTCGGCGACTGACAAATGTATCCAGTTTTGGAAATCCATACATTGTTATTTATCTTACACAAACCAGAGAGATGAGTACTGAATAGTACATAACGGCTCAGGTAAAATATTGTGCACTATGGCTGTGGGTACTTCTAGTATAAATGCTAAAGCAACTAGCCATCTCACCACCAAATCTCCTCTTGGATATATATGTTTCTGTATATTCTTCTGTTGGATATAATATACTCCTCTGCACACGGCCTCAACGAGCAAGGTAATTTCGACAAGTGAAGACTGGTCTGGAGAGTCGAACAAAGACGAGCTACTCATAAGCGGCTGATTATTTGCTGAACTGATAACCCTTCTATTTGGAACCCTTGGATAACAATTCTACCGTAACAAATTAAAAAACGCTGCAAATCCCTGCACAACGGTTTATTATTTTGTATAGAATACCCTTCTGTTACAGATCACAGCTCTATGTATAGATAACCCGTCTATATAATATGATATGTACTATTCTATACATATTATGTAGATCGCAGACCCTCCTTAGGTTAGTACCTAACCCCGTACTCGTTACTAGGTACCTACCTAAATCACGAGTTAAATGTTGCTAAAATAATTCTGCCGATGACAAACAGTACCTAACAAAAAGAAACACACATAATGAAGTTCTGAAAAGAAATTGTTGATGAGGAGTGAAAAAAGTTGCGAAAGTACCTACCAACAAACTCCAGCCCCTTCTACGTAGATGGTATAATGAACCGTTGTGTAATAATTTACCGTTGAGTAATGATTTACCGTAGTAATAATTTACCCATCAATAATACTTCAACGTTTGTTCAAGTTTCACTACCTACCAACAAACTCCAAAAGAGCCATCATTTTTCAAATGAAATAATATCACAAAACAACCAACTCGACTTCATACTCCGCCTATATAATCAGGTGATCCCTAGCAATGATTTCATCTCCGCCAAATTTCCTATTGTGGGCGCGTCTCTGGTTACGAGATTTGGTTTGAATTGTATACAATTTCATTCACACTGGAGTCGAAAATGCCTGTCGGTGCAAACTTCGGGGCCTTACTGTGAACGAACGGCTGGACGTACGACGCTCCGGATGGTCTTAAAAAACTCGCAAGTTCAAGAACTATTTGAAACCGTAAAAATATTCACGTAAAAAATGGTATAGGCGTTTCGAAAATTTCAACCCCTATTTTGAACCCCTTAGAGATGACTCACAGTAACGTCGAGCTTCGAGGACCAACTAGACAGCGAACGGAACCTATAACCCGAATTTCATCAATTTTCTTTCATGGTAACTAAGAAAAGTGGCCCGTACGGCGTACGGCGTACGGCGTACGGCGGACAGACAGAAATATTTTTATTGCAGTTTTGGATTCTACATACCTTGAAACGTAAACCATCAAATTTTGAGGGGGGGTAAGAATTTTTTTTTTCATGCTCGATTCCAATGGTTCATTATTGAAAATAATAAACCAATACAATAATACAGTTTAAAATTTACGCTCATGTTGATGACAAGGGCCTCCTTTTGGTCATACAGTGCTCCAAAAAAAAAACTCCTAAAATTTGAATCTATTCAGATTCCTGAAGAAAAATATTTTACTAGTTTTTAAGCTATAGCGCTTTGAAAATGCAACTGGTCCCCCAATTTCGATTCACTCAAGTTCATTAATTATTATGGTCAACGAAAATTCTAACGTGCACCGTACGACATACTGCGTACCTTGAAACGTAATGCTGTTGTGATGTGGGGGGGGGGGGGGTCGTTTTTCCTGCTCTATTCCAAAGATTCATTATTTAAAATAAACATGAATATAACAACTCAATGTTAGCAAATACGTACAAGAGAAAAACAAAGATTCTAAAACCAAGAAGATATCCATATTCGACGTCAGCATAAATATTAGGGTTACATTAATATAATTTGATAACAGTGATTTGATCATTTTGGTTGTTACTGCTTTGAGAAACTAGGTAGGCATATGATTTCTGTGTGCTCTATAACTCGGCCATGTCAGGAACTCAACCTGCGTACAACTTCCGATCACGAGCATTTACCATTACATCGTTTTGACTGCCCCATTCACACATTTGTTAGTTTCTGCAAAAACGTGTTTTTAACATACATCACCAGTTTTGTGGCTGCTTGTATTTAGCAAGATGTGATCCTGCATGCGTAGGGACGATGGACCGAAGGGCCCATTCATCTGCTTTACTGTAACGTTATTACCAAGAGAGTTAGGGAAGTATTGATAATCGTGTACTCACACATATGCTCTCCGAGAACCCAAGTTTCCGGTTTCGAATTGACCTCAACAAGTACGGTGGGTGTACAGACGAGGAGGACCATGAGATCCGCGAGGCTGAGGTTCATCAAGAAGATGTTGGTCGAGTTGCGCATATCCTTCGTCTTCAGGATGACTAGTGGAACCATCACATTGCCGATTACACCAATACCTAATCAACAAACCCAAATTTAATCTCATGTAAAATTCAGGTGGCATTATTTGTTATTAAGAGGGTTTTAACAAATTTAAAGTAATTAATTTAAAGTTTTAAATGAAAACACTGAAATCACTCCGCTGTCGAAACCCTTTGGAAACCTGCATTGCAGTACCAAAGGAGATAACAACCCTGGACTATAGGTACCTAGGTACAAACTTACCTCTCTCCAGTGAACCTTCAGTTATTGTTTGTTCCCCACGATGGTTTCTATTGATTTATTATTTTGTGAATAATAAACCTATGTATTCGCTCAGCAAACCATTTTTCGGACACCCCCTCAAAATTTTTGTCTTTCGCGTTTCACAGTGCGCAGATTCCGAAAATTCACTGTCCGTTCGCCGTATCATCCATAAACATTACTTTCGGTCTAAAAAATTCGTTCTTTAGGCACACAGGCTCCACTTGAGCCTTAGTTGTGCCCCGAAACTTTGCAGCCGGAATATACCCAAGGGTGTTATGGGTGAAAAATGGGCGTAAGAAAAGGGTTTTTTGGTGTTTTAGTAACATGAGCTTGTTAGGTATCGTTTTCCATCTTTTTTAGGAGGAGGAGACCGAATATGAAGTTGATTTTGACGAACGAGCGAAGAGTTGAGGTTCTAAGAAAGTTTTAGCCTTGAGTTTACGTTAAATTTTGATCTAAAATCGTCGTATTTTATTACACAGGCTCCGAAGCTCAGTAGCCCGATCGGAATAAATCCGGATGTCATGGGTGAAAGATGGGTGGAAAAATAGGGGGTTTCGAGGTTTTGTTTGAGGTTTTAGTGAACATGAGCTTGTGAGTTATCGTTTTCCGTGTTTGTTTTATGGCGAGAAGACCGAATATGAAGTTGATTTTGACCAAAGAGCGAGTGAATTGAGGTTGTAACCAAGGTTTAGCTCCCATAACTCATTTTTTATGAGTCAGAAACCTGGGAAATTGTCTGAACTCATCATAAATTTGTGTCGTAACACTAGAAATAGCATTAGCAGGTCAATCAAGACAGTTAAAGTGCACTATCAATAATCAAAGATAATTTGTAAAAAATACGGGCCTAATTCGTGTTTTGGGGGCCAAAATTTGTGGAACCATTAAAAATAGCTATTTAAATTATTGCACATGAAAGGAACAATAAATGAACAGCAAAATTTCTGTAGGTACGTCCAATAAAATATTAAACCCATGTGACAAGGAGTTTGCAGCGTTTTTTATTGGAAATTTGGAAAGTTGGAGAGTTGGGAAGTTGGAAATAGACAACGGTTCAATACCTAACTCCGTTTTTATTTATACTGCCTAATAATTATTTTACTGTTTGATCCTTTGCGCCCTTTTCCTTGAACAGGAATAGTTACTCAATACAACCCTGGCCTAAAAGTAGTCTACTGCATCCTATGAAACGAGCAAGTCGATTCAAAATCAATTCATTTCGAAGATTGTAACAGTGTGGGCTGTTCTCGGTACATTTTTTCTTCCGGTGGAGACGGGGTCGCTTGGGGAAGCCTAATCGATAACCCTTCTTAACCGGTGATGATCTCGCTGGTCTAGGAGGGGGACTCTCGAGGGTCCACCCCCACTGTTACACTCTGTCAACATGGTAGCAGAGCGTGGGTTCGGTAGTATGCGCTGAGCACTTCACCATACTTCATCCACTTTTTGTGGGCTTACCAGAAGAATAAGCCCAAAGGTTCCCAGAAGGATTCCTTTACTAACAACCTGTCCCTTTGATACAACATACATCTATTGGCTTCCCACTCTCTTCCCCCCCCCCCCCCCCTTTAGAATGTCAGTATAATTAAAATATACTGATCTCATTACAGGGCGATTGATGCCATGTCCCAATTGACAAGTCCCAATAGTTGTTCCATCCCAGCGATGGAGGGTGATCACCTAGAGGTTGCCCAGATGAGCACAGTTCACTGGACAACAACCTCTGACAACATTATCCGCCAATACTCGTATTTAGGAGCTTTGTTCTCCACCAGTAAAATATGATTAAGGTAGTACCATTACGATGGAAGGTCGGTCACCTTGAAGTTGTTCAGATGTCTTTTCCTGAACCAGGAAAATACTACTTCATACTACTTTTCATTCCCACATTTCCCTCTAATACTTCCGCTGCCCAGAAGTATGTCATGTGGTGAGGGAGTGTAACAGTGTGGGCTGTTCTCGATACATTTTTTCTTCCGGTGGAGACGGGATCGGGTTGGGGAAGCCTAATCGATATCCCTTCTTAACGGGTGATAATCTCGCTGGTCTAGGAGGGGGGACTCTCGAGGGTCCACCCCCACTGTTACACTCTGTCACAAGATATATAAGATTATTGCACGGCTATCTACTATGTAAGCTATGATAGTTAAGTTCTATTATCCCAAAACCAAAAGTTGAATCTCTCATGCATTGCCACCACCTTGTTATTTAAAGTTGACAAAATAAATAAATTTAATAAAAATTCGATTAGGTAAGGAAGGTACCGACCCATTTGAATAACAATCTGTCTATTAGGTATTCACATGAGAGGAATGAAAAGTTTATAATTTTTAATAAAATCAAGGATTAATATTACCATACCTCCCGAAGGATTATGGTAATATTACTCCTCCGGCGGACTCCTCCGGAAGGTGTGGTAATATTACTTCTTACACTAGCGGAAATAACCCTTTAGATTTAATACCAAATCAAGGATTTTGTTGAAGTAAGTACCCAATATGAAGATGCAGAGGAGCATAGATGTGGTGCGGATGTAGGGCGGCAGTGTTGGGGGGTCACTACCGGGGCCTGGGAGGGCAGCGGAGAGGTTGCCGCCTCCGGAGAGGCTCCCGTTGAGCAGGAGGCCGAGGGTGTCGTTCTTCTCCACCCCGCTCGTCCCGATCATCCGTGCCGCTCCCGCCCGTCCTTCATCCCAACTCACTCTACCACGTCTGAAACAACAATCGTCGATATTGATACACGGAAAAACTGAATAAGTAGCACATTCAAAGAACCAAACAGGCGAGCGGACTCAGAAAGTTTCAGTCATGCAGCATGGCTATAAGAGCGAATTTTCAAAGAAATGGGTACCAATTTTCGTAACATCATATAATTTTTTCGGGATTTTAGCCATTTACCATTTTTACCGTTTTTTGACTCTTTAAAAGTCAAAATTGACACACTATTTTTGTGAGAAAAATATTTTTGTCATCAAAATAATCCCCGTTTCGGTCTTGAATCACAGGGGAGTTAATATGGATTTTATCCCTTCATACCAGTTTTAACCCCTGAAAACTCAAATTGACCCCCTTAGAATTTTTAAAAATTGCTCATCTTTGACTCATCTTTTTGTTTGGCAATACGAACATTTTGTCGAAATTTGAAATTCTATCATATTCCCAAGGTCTGTCGTCTGGAGTAATACATAAATAAATATATGTATATTATTTATAAATAAACATATATATATTTTTTGTTAAAAACTAGGGATGAATTCAGGATACCCTGAAACGGATTTGCCAAAAGTTTTCAAAGTTAAAGTTTTCAGTTAAAAAGTTTTCAATTCATGTTCTGAAAATTTTGGACCCATTGGAATACCTTCATTTTTCTTTCGCTAAAAATTATAATTTTATTAATAGCTATAGATACTATTAATAGCTTGGAGAGGATAGCTAGGAATATTGTGACCTGTAAGTAACGGTTTGGTATGCCAGGGAGGCCTATTCTCATTAGCTGGAACCACACTGTGTAATGAATACGGTTAGATGCATAAATGCCCTCCAGTTCAACCCTGTTTATCAAGCACGTCTACTAGAGCATCACGCGGTACCTTCTCATGAATCAACTAAATAATTATATGAACTCAAATAAAGATCACGTTCCATAATATCATCTGTCGTAAATGTGTAAGTACATATTTATGCAGCAGTAGATACTACATTTTTTGACGTTGCTATTATGGGGGGGGGGGGGGGGGGGGGACGCTGCAAATAATTATCATTATCACACAAAGGATTATTATTTTCGTTTACAGATACCCCTTCTACTTAGATCACTGTATAAGAACCTGATTTAGTGGGGTTAGTTTTTTGCGGTGTGTACCTACTTACCCACGTACGCACGCACATACAGAAACGACAAAAATCCCACCAGAGTCGAAGTATATAAGCTCTCTAACGTTCGAAAGTTGCAGTTACATAATATGCATTTTTCCACCGCCACCATCTCCTGTAACGTCATTTTTGAATGTCTAATGCTCTAACTGTCGCTGAACCTAAGTAGGACCCTCGATTTCCCCGAATTCATCAAATTTGGGTGATTCGTTCGGCCATGAAACATAAACTTGTACCTACTCGTATCAGCAAATAGGTTTTAAAAAAAGTAGGTACATCAACAAAATCCAATATAATATCACCGAACAACCAACTCGATTTTATACAGCCATGACTGTTTATAATCAGGTGTTCTCTAGGAATGATATCTGTACTGGATGTATACCGTTTCATTCACGATCATGTTGACGAAGCTTTTCGGTTCAAAATTCAGGGCCTTGCCATGAGCAAACGGCTGGATGTACAATGCTCCGGGTGAATCCCCAAGTTGAAGATCAATTTAAAAACTTTAAACAATTCGAGATAAAGGTGTGCTGAAAATTCAGCTCCTATTTTTCACCCCTTAGAGATGACTGACAGTAACGCCGGGCTTCGCGGGCCAACTAGACCCAAGTGGGACCCACAAACCAAATTACATTAATTTTCTTTCATGGCAACTAAAGAAAAATGCGATTCGCAAAGTTTTAGGTCGATCGGATAACGTTAACCCGTGCCGCATTGAGGTTGAAGATCAGAGTTTTTGAGACCATCCGGGAGCATTTTACGATGTTGCCATACAATTTGCCGTAAACAGCAGGGTGAATGCAGGCATCAAGCTGTGTTGAGAGCGCACATCACAGGTCTCTCGGCTAGCTGGGATCTGTAGCACAGTGGTCTATCTGACGGAGCCGTTCGTTTGCAGCAAAAGCTTCGTCAACATGATCGTGAATCAAACGGTATAAATCCTGCACTCATAGACTTAATTATCATCACTAGGGAACACCTGATTATAATCACGGATGGCTATAATGATGTCGAGTTGGTTGTTATGTGATATTATTTCATTTGAAAAATGTTATCTATGAATAACACAAAGAACCTTTGGAATCCAACAAGAAAAGAAAATTCACCCATAACACCCTTGGGTATATTACGATCGGACTGCAAAGGTTCCAGACACAACTAGGGCCCAAATGGAGCATGCGTGCGAAAGAACGAATTTTTTAGACCTAAAGTGATATTTTGGGTAAAAAAACGCTTGCATACGAGTCTGCAACGCATTGGGACATTTTCATGTCTTTACCTATTGCTTTTGACATTATTAATATTAAGAGGTAGCTACCTAATTTCAATAAAATAGACGATTCCGGATTAATTATCTTCTACACTCACGATCATTAGTTTGTAAACAAAATATGAGAACAGTTATGCCCATAGCTCCGCTATTCGTATAGTCAATATGTTATGGAGAACATGAAAATGTTCGTTAAATCGAGAGCTTTCCAACGAGTGGTGAACGATTTTTGTGGGTTAAAAAGTGTAGAAAATGAACAAACCTAACAACGGGGTCGTTGTAAGCGGAAATCATTATAAAGGCACTGTAACACAATTTCGTTACGCAATTTCGTGACAGTTTTTTGTGCTATGTGCCAGGGCAAAGACATGAAAATGTCAAAAACGAAGTACGGCGGACGCAGATATCATTGCTAGCGTACACCTGATTGTAATCACGCATGACTGTATGAAGTCGAGTTGGTTGTTCCGTGATAATTTGAAGAATGATGGCTAGTCCGAGTTTTGTTGATACGTACTATTGAAACTTCACCAAACGATATGCTTCATGAATAATTAATAATAGAATTATTGAATCCGCCGCATATTTATGAAACTGTAATTCCCCGGCCGGCTCCTGTACTTGATTTAAGGTTTTTCTGGGAGGAGGGGGGGGGGGGGAGCTCGAGGGTAGAGATACGCCACAGAAACAGTGATCGACGCAGAAGGGTCTATACAGGTAAATAATAAACCGTTGTGAAATCATTTGCAGCGTTTTTTAAATACCATTTTCGGATTCTACGTACCTTGAAATGGAAACCTTCAATTTTTGATGTGGTTGGTGGTGGGAGGGGGGGGTAATTTTTCATTCGCGATTCCAAAAGTTCATTATATGAAAATTATAAACCAAAATCTTTGGCGCGAAAAGTACATTATAATTATTATGTAAAATAATTATGATCACGATTTTGAATCTGCTGATATTAATTTTTCTACTTCTCATGAGGTTCGACTTGATCTATCCGTACTCTATATGTGTCATTTCAGGAACGGCCCAGAAAATGATACGCTCTAGCCGTGACTCCGCATACTGTTGAATTCAGGCCGCTGCATTAGGCCCAATATTCTCGATACATAATAACTAACCGGAGAAATTCACGACTGAGCACGTTGGGTTGCTCCCACTTTGCCTATCGTCAGACCCAATCCCAAGTATCGTATGAGGTTCGGTGTGCAGTGAAAACCCCCAGGTTTAATTATTGTTGAATTGATTCGTGAAAATGAAGCAGTAGAATATTCATTCAGAATCACTCTTAATCGTTCAAAGCATTTTCGTTGGGTATTTCGGTTTATTATTTGGTTGGCTATTTGTGTAGGTACTGCAAGAAACTCGTGAGTTACCTACGTAGCTTATTCACGATATTCACAGTCCCATCAGACAGATTTTTTAAAAGGAAAAATAGGAAACTTGGATTCAGATTTTGATGAAACTTCACCCAATAGCTATAGAACTATAGAAATAAAAATGAATGTGTTTGGTGATTATATATACAAACTCATACTTGACCACAATTCATGAAACCTTATTACCTAGCTGGTTCGTCGGACCATCCTTCTCGGATACTCAGATTGTTTCAACGCATAATGTTAGTAGGCATGATGTCAAGATTAGATTGTAAAACCAAAGCAAGCGTTCAGTTCAGTGAGGTTCATGCCATCAACGCGTACCGCCAGCGTTGGTCGGTCTGGTAGACCTCCTCTTCAGCGAAGGGCCCGTAATAGACATCTAATCTAAATTTAATGGCCATGCAATGCTATCGGAGCCCGAGAGCCGGCTAAGGAATTAATTCCAAATGGAGTAACGCAAAGGTTCAGGATCACATCTATATTCCATTCAAGGCGCTGGGACCAATCTCTCTTAACAGCTTGATGCCAAACAATCTACCTCTTGTCCACTAGCACTTCTCCGATCAAAGCTCTTTGTGTTCTATTTCTTAGTATTATATTTCTTGGTACCTACTTGGTACGTGTGACATTTTTCATAACATTAATTGCTTTATTTTTACTAACAAGCTTTCTAAAATTGCATATGCCGCCCTCAAGTCTTCGTTGTCCCTCACGTCCTCCATCATTTACCAATCGAAATTATAAGACAGTACACCTAATTCCGATTGCTTAACCATTTGGCAACATCAGAAATTGATAGGCTGCACGAAGGAGATATTTTCAAGTGCCCAGACTTGTCAACATGGTTTTCATACCGACAGCTCTCTCTGGATATCCAAGTACCCTTTTAGATACGAGGTTTTTAGGGAAGTTCCCAATAAGCTTGGTTCCTAGATGAGCGTTACCCTATCGTTTTCAATTTTGAATGGATCGAAGAAGCATAAACCGAAGCCCGAGTGTATCAACAACATTGTAAGCCGCAAGCTGCAACAACAAACTGTTATTCTGAAGAATGTTATCGCATCATAAACCTCGAATTCGCGTATTAGATAGATTTACATCCAGGAGGTTCCGTTCTTTGAAATCCATACCCAGTTGTGCCTTAGAGGCTATGATTATATACCAAATCGAAGGTAAACAGGGAAGAAGCCTCGTTATGCTGATCATTTAGGTGGCGCCATATAGAAATCTTCACCCACTTGTCACACAGTGAAATCGAGTAGACTCCCAGCCTATTCGAATAGAGTTCCTAATACTCATGTTAGGAAAAAAATGTCCAGCGGGTTTTGAAAGACTATAAATTTCGTGTTGTTGCTCATCGGTAGAACAACATAATGTGTATTCCAACAGGGAATAATATTTTTATCTTCATAAATATAACATGTAAAAGTAACTATGTTCCACGCCAGCGTGTGTTGAGTCGAAGGTATATGAATAGACTAGCGTAGTAGAAAGTGCGTCGACCCTCAGCTAGTGGAAATGGCACCCAAGAGCGATGCGAACTGTACAGTGTAGATCTTTTTATCAATTGAGAACATGTCACTTGAACTCGCGTTAAAAGGCCAACACGTTGGGAGCTTGTACGCCTCCTCACGAAGTTCATTATACATGTAAATAGAAGGAATTCACGCGAGATGCCTCTCGTAAGGCCTACACAGTGCCGCTATTCTCCTTAGTTCAGAGGCCTTTACTGCAATTGGTTTCGTCCTTCAACAACACCGATCCCGATTCCATTAAAAATTAATCATTTCCCGACGGAACTGAAGCTGTTCCGAGTGATTGACAGCGAGCCACTCAAACGGCAGCCTCAATACGGCGATGATTTCGCGGAATGAGGTGCTATCATCAATCAACGGAGAGGGTTACGTCCATTTTCTAGTTAGCAGAATTCTCTACCACAATTATCATCAGTTATGGCGTAACACTTTGCCAAGCCTGTCAACGGAGAAATCTTCAGAAGAAAAGAAATGCCATGGATCGTAGAATAATATCGTAAACTGTCACTTCATCATTGAAAGGTATACATGTAGATCTCTCAACGATTCGTCACTTCTCTGTGTGCTCCATCACCAACGCCAGCTTACCTCCGTATAAAAGAAAGATAAATAATTCGAAACCCTTGTATTATATACGTATTTGGTTCAATATTCGGAACATCTTCTGTTGTAATTTGAGGTTGGTCCCCTGTTTCTTTCGGGAAATCTTGATTTCAGCATCATTTGAGGCTTGGCTTCAACATTTCGACCATTGTTAGTGCGTACTTTCTCCCTTTTAAAAAGAGAGTGAAAAGCAAACTTTTAGAAACGGACCTCGTTTAGCTGTCTGAGTTAACAGTGTTCGCAGTTTGAACGGTCCTGTTTCAATTTGACGCTTGAACAACTTTGGATGGACTTCGTGGGAGTTGGGAGGCGAAGTTGTGTCCGTCTCTTGACCTTCCTGGATTTTCTCATTAAGGTGAACGACCTTTCCAGAACAAAAGAAAATTTAATTTTTCATTAAATATACCTGCTACTTGTGTTCTAACCTACAGTTTAGTTACGGTCGTAAGATTTGAGCTGTTCTAATGTATTAAACCCATGGAATAGAGAAATGATTACTGGAATTTAAAGAAATTAGACCGTCCACCGCATGCCTTACCATTGGCCAAAATTAATTAAATTCGGTATGATGATTCCATTTGGGGTCTAGTTAACCCTCGAAGCTCGACGTTACTGTCACCCATCTCTAAGGGTTGCAAAATTAGTATTGTGGTTTGATCAGATGAGACGGGATGGTGAGGTAAGGGTCATGCCCAGTGGATAGACCAGTCTGGGATCTTTTAGGACATGCCCAGTGGATAGACCAGTCTGGGATCTTTTAGGACATGCCCAGTGGATAGACCAGTCTGGGATCTTTTAGGAGGTGCCCAGTGGATAGACCAGTCTGGGATCTTTTAGGAGGTGCCCAGTGGATAGACCAGTCTGGGATCTTTTGGTGCCCCAGTGGATATACCAGTCTGGGGATGTTTTAGGCGAGGATGAGTGAGGCAAGAAGATAGAGATAAGACAGTGTCTTAAGGAGAGCGTAGAATGCCTTGGAAGGCGCAGGAGGCGAGTTTATATAGCGTGGGGCTATGCTCCCTCCATCCTCCACTCTCGTGGGGGATGGTGGGGATCCCTTCCACTCGACCCTTCCTGCTCTCTCGAGCTGCCTGCCCACGTCTACCAATTCATTCATAAGTTTATTTGTGAAATCTTTACATACAAGGAGTGATATCACGACAATTAGCTTTTTTTTATAATCACAGACATTAGTAGATCAGCCATTATTCCACACTGAGGTCCCGAAGTTCGACTAAAGTTCGAACGGAAAAATTTAGAAATGAAAAAAGTGTTGAATGAAGTCATTAAATTGTTATTAGACGCATTTAACCTCAAGGTCATTGCCACCAAATAAAAACAAGTCCTACTCTTCGAGCCCAAAGAAAGAAGGTAGTTAGACGGTCATTGAAAGGAAACAACTAAAAATTCCATACCTAGGGTTAAAAAAAAAAAAAAATAATAAAGTGGTGGTTTTGTTTTTTGTGTGAAGTTCAAACTGCATATTATTATTCTCTACTTACTTATGTGTTTCAACACCCTATCTTCTCACCAACAACATTATTACGAATTCCTCTCTTAGTATTATATCAACATGTTGGCTTGACCACATAGTTTGGTACTGAATTCAATTAGGTACACAAAATTAGTGTAAGATTATTATCTTTCACGAAGGTTTAATTGAAATTTAGGGGCTGAATTGCACAAATGAACAAAACCTCTAAATTTTTAATCCACCCAGGATTTTTAATCCATTTAATATTTTGGTTCTTCGGTTTCTCTAATATAACAGGAAAACAAATAACTAATGGTAAATATCTAGCGGAAAATACATCGCAAGTTCAGGTTAGTCTTCGCTTGTCCACAAAAATAAATAGAAGACATTCTGTACATAGACAGCAAAGACAACAGAGGAATCGCAGGGAACCACATTCCGATCAATCCCCAACATTCTCAGCGGAGGGAGTGACACAAATGAATTCCAATGAGCCCTATGAAGAAGGAAGATCAGATTATGTATTCAAAAATGTGATAAAATTGAGACTTCCGAATGGGGAAGTGGAAATATCGATAAAAAACCGGCAAGAAAATGGAACGCTGGAAGCAGCGGAAATCTTGGTGGAATCGCTAAAGCAGGGCATCAGCCGCCTCGGATATACTCTTCATTCGACATCTCCTCATAATATGAAACCTAACAGAGGAACTGATGTTGAGAGTGATGTTGCGGAATATCAAGGTAGGATGTGGGTTTCGTCATAGTTTTGGACAGATAAAAACATCAACAAACACCGATAAAAACACCCAGAATAGATTAACGCCACAGGATATACATCGTACAACCCCCCCCCCCCCCCTTCCGGTAGTTGTGATTTTGCATGGAATTTTGCGAGGTTCAAAGTCGACACAGGTATTATATGGGGTAGTTACTATATGGGACACATATATATTGAACCAGAAAATAACAATCTCAAGCAGTTGGACTATTTGAATTATTGCTTTGAAAAATTAAAAAATTAAGTTTTCCAAGTTGAATTGACAATTTGCGCACAAAAAATAGCTAGGTAGGTATATTACCTACTACTTTTAAAACCTTTACTTTATATACCTTCCATAAAGTCCCTTCCTATGCATCGTGTCTGTTAAAAAAATGTTCGTTCGGATGAATCTTATGAAGTACATCAATACATGATTTCTTACACACATTAGAATGTCTAAAATCATACTCAAATGGTCCGGTTCTAACAAAACCCTGCAGAAATTTAGCTGGGATTAACTGCAGAACAAATTAGAACTTCGGAATTTTAACAGAATAATGATTTGTAGCTTTCACATTGTTGTGTAGTCACAATCATATCTTTCACCAGCTATTCATGAGCTCGGAGAAATTTTCGTGAAAAAAAAATATATATAGGTACGTCCTTCCCAAAGCAATTTCCTGCGATTTAAATACTCCATAGCATCACTAAGCAATGTATCACTACATTAATGGAGGGCTTCCTTTGTCATTTAGCTATAATTTGGAATGTGATTGGATTACCATCATTTCTGTGTTAGTCGAGGATTTCCAGTCAAGTACCCAATTAGTTCCTATTGCTGTCGGAAGAGTGTAGTGTTAATGTCAACCAATCCAGCGACTATGTCTCAATTCCATTACCTACCGAAAGATTGGATAGCTAATCCTACTGGCGACATAGAACTTTCTCATTATCCCCTGTGGTGATTAGGATGACCCATGACCCCCCACAATGGCATCAATCTCTCATTATGTAAATTACTAGTGGTTTTGGCGTTCAAGGATGAGAAAGTTAGTGGTGACCCCTTAAAGCTCGAGGTACTGCGGAATCTAATGCCTTTCTATATAGGTAATCCTATAGCTAGACTCAAATGATGTGAAAACACGAGGAACGAGGAAGGTAAACAGTGAAATTATAGTTTAAATCTTACATGGGACCCCATGGGGGATCAAATCTTATATGGGACGAAAATCAGTCGTCGAGAGCAAAAAAATATGAAGATTTCACAAACGTGCGCTGTTAGTGGGATGTGACATTGAGACATTTTGATCGCGTAGTGAATTGATATATTTTGCTGTTGACGCCTCGAATTTGCCCCTACATTCTAGCGAGTCGATGTAATTGTTGAAGGTATATGTTTACTGCTGACACATAATGCTTCTTCCTTCTTGCCGGTAGTATTAAATGAGTACTCACAAAGATCCCCAAATTTTACGCTACCTATTTACATTTATTTATTTATTTTCTCCATGGCATCTACTTAATATTGTTACAATGATGATCGAGAACCTAAGTAATACGCCAATATTTCGTGAATTTGTAGGATCCACAACAGGGAGGATGCGTAGCGATCCTGGACAGAAACTATACGTCCAAGATGCGAGAGGCTTGGATTTAGAGAAATCGGGTGAGACGGCCGTCGAGAGCCAAACCGTCTATGACGCTTACGCCACTATAGAAGGACTTGCGTACACCGAATACGATGAATTTTATGGTTACAGTCAGAACGAAAGCTTAGTTGATCAGTTCAAATCCGAAGAGTACACCTACCTCTCGTATAAAGACACCGAAAACGATGCAGGTCAACATGACACGGATTATCGCGAGGGAAAGCAACGATCAAGTGAGTCGTGAGAGTTGCCTACTGGTAACGTGTAACGTTATTTTTGAAAGAACGTTTCTACAAGCCTTACCGTACCCTCTTGATACCAGATAATATAGGATGGCATACACCTTTGTCACGTTCGGAATGCCAGAATACTTGGATTTCGGTGGGTGTGGGAGGGCGAGGTTTACTGCATCCTGACCCCTTCTAAAGCTGTGATGTGGCCTATCAGGCGAAATGGCCAGACAGAGGACTATAATGTAATAGAAGAGATTTACCTACCGCGCTTTTCATCTCGCCTACCACATCCACCAAAAGAAAATATGCCGCCAAGTGGCGACAAGAAGAAGAATACTTGAACCACACCGCACCTTGAGAGCTACGAGAGCTTGCTACTGCGTACCTAATTTAGTATGTACATTCCTACCAAGTTGTTACGGCAAAAGGTAGAAAAAGGTATGCTTGTTGGTAGGGCTTAACCGTGGGACCAACTTTCTACAACCACTGGGCGTCGTTAATGTTAGGGAGTAATGGATACACATCTTCACAATTTAAACAATTTCCAAACTGATTTTCAGATATGGAGCGAAACGAAACTTATCCCAACAAGGGAATGGGATACACTGAAAAGGCACACACCTACTATGAAAACTACATGTCTCCTGCGGACGAAGAATATGACAATTTCGGTCGTCCCCCTGCATGCAGTAGAGCGCCGCGTAGCTTCTTCAGCGTCCTTTTTATAGACCACGTGCTTCAGGGATTTGTCCCGATTTCATGTTATTTTATCCTTACTAAAGAGTAGACCGCTGATGATCTAGAAGCCTTTTGTTTGTGGAAGGGACCACACCGGATTTGCGTTGATTTTGAGACCATGGAGACTGCGAACGTGGAGATAGAGGTTAGCTTTTTAGTTGTGGGAACTTAACACGTGGTACTTGGGTCCTGAGGGTACCTATGGTGACAATATTAATTTCAGAGTAGGCGAATCTTTTGGAACCTAAGTATTTGCAGCTTGAAACATTCCTCTTTCCAGCCTTTTAGACTTCTGTTCAGTAGTACTTACTTCAATGACGTATTTACGAAGTTTGTAACTACTAATGTAACTACTAATCCATTTACTCATCTACAAGTTATATTTCGTATTCCCTGTTAGATTTCACGGAACCCAGTTGTATAAAAAAAGCCCTGTTAATCAAAAGGGTAAACAATCCGTTTAAATTTGCGAGAGACCGGCCAACGACCGAATCTTCCTATTATCCTTTTAAAAACAGCATCATCACCTCACTTCGGCTCGAGGAACTTCCAGTCTGTTATTTTTGCAAAAACTTCAGTAGGGAAACAGCCTAGGTTATTCCGTAATGGGTCTGTCTTGAATCCATACTAAACGTGTGGAAGTAAAAGTATTTTTAGAAACTTATTCTGCAAAAAAGATATTTATTCAAGGCACTTCTAATTAATTTTTTCCCTTTGATTCGTATAATTGGTACAATTTATTGTAATAATGAGATAAAATCAAACCATAACAGTCATTAATACACGCAGTTACGGAACACGCTGTCAGTAACATAATAACAAATGTACAGAATATGCCGGATAATAGGTGTGGAGAACCTGGAATTTATTGTTAGTTGAAAAATGATTTTTTTTTAATATATCAGCTACTTCTTCATTAAATCACTCTGACGATTACCTCATGGTGCTCATGATTGGAGAATCGATGAAGATTCACCAAACACATATTCGGTCCACCACAAACTCAAGTGTTTCGTTAGTTAGCTCAAGAGCTAGGTACCAACTGCTTGTAAGTTTTTGCATGGATCTCAAGATACCAACATCTCATGTGATCTACCTTCTTCAACATACCTTCTTGTGATAAAAGTATCACGAACTCCCCACGCTCATCAGAAAGTGCTATCCATTCCAAACGAAATTCCTGAAAAAGATAAGTTACCCGGTTCATTGTGCCACCCTTCTTCCACACAGAATCTTTCGATGTGTGGGTTTCGCACACCATTAAATAAACTCCGTTTTTATAAAACGATTGGGAGGGAAAAGGTTGAAGGACTTTTAGTCACTCCAGCAGCTGCCAAACTATTCGATTCGGTTCTGATATGTTATTGTCTCTTGTCAAGAACTGTTGAAAACCAAAACACAGGCGTTATCCGGCCGTTAACTTACGGCGCCGTTCAATATGAAGCCTGTTGTGAGAGGTCGACGTTTTTCCCGGCTCTATCCTCAAGTTCCCAATGAATTTTAATGGACAGTAATGCGATTGAGAGCCCCGGCGGTCAATCTGCCGGCCTCCACGTGTTCTGGCCCCCAAATGGACCAGCTCCACCATCTTCGTAGGTTACATCAGGGCGGGAATGGGGTTGCTTTATGAGGACGATGAGCTATTAGCATATAAGGTAGTAGTGAACATAGAGGGTTCAGTTTATTTCTGACAGATTCATGTTTGTGTGAGCACAGCCAGTTGAATACATATTTCAAGAATCTTCAGTTCCTATGTCTAACGATTGCCTCATCTAATTCCCATTCCGGATGGATCAGTTGCGACAAATATTTACTTGCTGGCTTTCTGCTGCTTGAGGAATCTTGAAGTTCTATGAGCATATTATGCAGAGCGTCTGAGTTATATACTTCGTAGATTAAAATCAACTACATAAATAATATTGAATTGAGGAATGATCCGATAATCCAAGGCACAGGCTTTCACTTTTGCAATATTCCCTAAGTACTTTTTAATAATTTTATCCGGTTAGGTACTTGGGGTTTTTAAGGATTTTGCTGGCACAATTTGTCATAGTATTCACGGGCAGCCTCATCATCGTGTTTGGGACATTGCCGCTCGAATAATCTAGAAAATTCTCAAATCGATTCCCCACAAATAAAAGGAGTGAGGAGGGAGGCTGGTAAAGTAGAACTATATTTATGTTATGCTACGCGACAAACAGTACTAATCATTTGGTATTTTATTGCCGTCGTGTTCAACAAGGTGTCAGTCACCTCAAGCCTAGCATTCAACGGGTGCGGTGTGCGAGCGTCCCGCGAATGTCAATGTGATACAGGAGTGGAACCGTTCCTTTCATATTCCAACATCCGTTCACGATCGAACGATTACAATTACAGATGGTCTTCCTGAGCCTCAAGAAGATGGATTGATTCCAGCGATGGCTTGCAGAAGAAGGAGTTCGGAAAAGGACAAGAGTTCACCAACTGACGGCAAGTTGGACAAGTCAGCATTATTTGCTCGATATTTATGAGAACAAATGCTATGTTCCGCGCCCAGTGAATTGTGAGTTCATTCGTCTAAATGCTTGTTCCAACACCGGTTCAATCGATTTAACGTGGAATAACGAAGATAGTCCTTCCCGATGCCACAATGATTCAGCAGCCAGTAGTATAAGATGTCACTCCTTGCAAATTACCAAGAATCATACCCTAAACCACCTGCGTAGGTTAAAGATATATATATTTATCGTAGCTATACTGATTGAGTAACTAGAGGTTGTATGATGACACTACTGAAACTTAACGAAACTTCATGTTAGTGGGCTAAAACTCTCATGCCTGAGGGATGGTGTCATTAAATGGAGGTTAGGGATGACGGAAAAACCAAGAGAAAAACATCCGTGACGCCTCAGTTAGTGCTAAAAGTTTTCCTCGTAACTGCTCCTCGACGTAATTGTTGTGTGGAGAATCAGTTCTTCTTCAACACCTTTCAGCTTGCTGGTTTCTGTCCAGACCCTGCAGTGTAGAGGAAGCCTTGCAGTCAAATTTGGGGGCTATCACATTTTCCCCATAGAACCTGTTCTTGACGACTTGTCCGATATCGATCAGATTTGAAGGGAATATTTTGGAACAGTCACACGATCGAATCAACACATATCTTGGAGTCAATTTTTTATTCTCACCTTACTCACCAGACGACGAATTGGTGCGGTAAATACCATAGCAAGGCCTGTCATAGGTGTAATCATTTGCTCACAGTTCCGAGTCACATTGTTCTCTTTCACATAGATAGCCCTGAAACAAGAGGTTAATTGTCAGAATCTACAACGATATTTGTATCAAGTTAATTTGCTGTGTGCTATGTACCTATCATTTTTGTAGGAAACCTACGGGATCGAGCATTGGGAAAAAACGCTGCAAATTATTACGCATCGATTAATTATTTTCTTGTCTCCCTCCTGAGTAAATCACTGAAATCCTGTATTAGCGTAAGACCCTGAATTAGCAGGGAAGTTTTTTTTGTACTTTTGGTTTATTCACCTATTAGTTGATAGGTTTGTTGTTCACGGCCAAAAGAATCAACCAAATTAGGTGAACATTTGGGGAGGACTTTTCTAAGGTTCAGCAACCGTCAGAATTCAATGACCGGGTGGAACAGAAATGGCGCGTTACAGGAGATATGGGGTGATGGAAAATGCATATTTATGTAGGTAACTGTAATTGCCCAACGTTAGAGAGCTTATATATTAAGGTACATAAATAATAGTTATACACACAACGTGCATAATATTGTTTTAGTTAATACGCTACATCATAATTGTAATCCAGTGACATGGATGTTGAATGCTGTGACGTGGATTTGCATAGAAAAATCGTTCACAAATTCTTGTCTTCCAAGAAATTTCGGGTCCAATGCAATACTTGGGTCCAAAATTCGCTAAAACACCCACGATGGTGATGCAATAAGAGGTTGAACAATGTTGTTTTTATGTCTTTGTTACTTGTGTGGCGAAGTATGAGGTGAGCATCCTCTGAACTGAACCAAATAATGGAACTTCTCCGAATGATACACCCTACCGTACCCACTTTAGCTGTCGGGGGTGCAGCCATCTTCTGAGCCATCAATTAGCGGAGTTTATCGCCACTTGAGTTAAACGATGCGTTAGAATTACCACCTCGTTTTCGCCTTCACGCTCGAACTAGCCACACGTTCTCAAAATGTCCCTTTTCTCTTATCACAGCCTCTGTAACCAGGCCACTACTGTTACCCTTTCCCCCTCACACAGGAGTCTACACCAATAATTATTTTAGCTATGAGGTTTTACTTCGTTTAGGCGTCTACGATTTTTGTGAGTATGCCAACCAGGAAAATCCAAATTTCATTCCAGTGATATGCACATTTCTGGAGAACAATTTCATATACTTAATATAAAGAGATAGACTCTGAAGCTATATTGCAAATAGCAATGGTTTCTACCACAAATAATTAAAAAGTTACATTGATTTGCGCATAACTAAGAAAAATATTAGCGGTTCAACGGGATAGAACGACAAAATAGGAGGAGTGGGACAAGGGGACACATCTGATAGGTACCATTTTATGAAAATCAAAGAGAATATAATTCATACAATGTGGAATCGACGAGTTGTCATTAGGTGGGTTCGTACTATGTGGGTCCCTACGACATGACCAGGCCACAACATAAACTACAGGATATAGGAACCCACCTATAACACATATCCTGATATTGTCATACACTTTCATTGGGAGGTTTTCAGTTTTGATTACCTGGAATGAACGGGAATTAAATTATTCATTGATAATCACATTGAATTAGTGTCAAACAAAGCTGACTACACCAGGAGGCAAATCTTGGAATGAGGCCAAATTTAGATGGGGATGGCTAAGCGAATTAGCAAGGGTCCCAACCCCCCGGGAACGCACCAGCATGTGTGGTATAAATCATCCTCGTTATCTGATCAATAAGAGCCATTCATTTAGCTCAGTCTCAGTGTCCGTTTGGTTTATAGCCATTGTCCGAGTGCGATGCTAACGGCACCATTAATCAACCATTGATTCAATTCTATTGTTTTGGGAGTTTCCTTTTGGTTTCCTATTGGATTTGTCTGCAAGGTCAACAGGGTGTTTAAAGCTTTCGTGAAATCACTGGTTCCTCGTTACGTCTTCTATTAGCTCGTTCGTTTAGGCATCTGTACTTGCAAAATTATGGTACCTACTGGTATACTACAAATGAGGGACGTTGAAATCACTTCAGTGCCAAAAAGAACTCGGGAGGTTCTGTAAACCTGGGAAAATGTCAGAATCATAGTAGAATATGGCGCGCAACCGATTTCCCAGTTGCAGCTTCTAATTCTGCGATTGTGCGAATCCGGTAAAAGTCCGTACACTAGTCCCAAATGTAGGCAATTGAAGAGATGAATTGAAACACAGAATGCGCAATGAAGCATTGCCGTCGCCGATTTAGGAGCGGGCAGCTAGAGAATAATTGATTACCAGGGTGATGGAAAACGAAGCAAAACACAGCACTCATTCAGCAAATATCATCTTCAGTTATTAATTTTTTTAAGCATTTATTTATTTTTATATAACAACTAGTTACACAAATGTAGTTTTGCAAGTAACTATCTAGTTATTTATTTCAACTATCATTACGCATTGTTTTTATGTTGAATGTTCACAAGCAGGCTGAGTTCTTAAAAATGCATCTCATACTGATCGTACTGCGTGTAATAGGATTTTAGTACAAATTTATTAATTCCCGGAATTCTCATTTCAAGTGGTATTATCCTTGGGCAGTACCTTCTAAATTTCGGCCATTTCTTTTGTAATTAGAAGAAGAAATAAAAGTAATACATTCCCAGCCCTAAAATCTTAGTCAAATCAGTCAATAGAGAAACAAGAGTTTAGTCTCTTGAAATTTCAATAAGTACGATCAAGTACCTGTAGTAGAGATTTGATTTTCAATAATTTGTCTTTGGAGAATAAATTATAATAGTGAACACCGCAGACTCATTCTCTATGTTTCATTATTTTCTATGTGACATTTCAATACCTGAACATCACTACAGTCCTTAAATGAGATGAAAAATGAAGTGGAATTCGTTTGTTCTTGGTGCCTCGCCGACAGAAAGTTTTTCCTATTTCCTTGGTGCTTCTATTCGATGTCACAAAGAGGTAACAATTGTGTACATTAGTATAACAGCTATTTGAACATTCGTTAGGCAATAACTCAACTGCCGAAGGCATCAATACATTCGGGAGCATTGCACTCCAGTCTCCCTAGACCTCATCAGACGTTGGGTCACGTCAGAGGGTCGTTCAGGCAATTGTTTCAACCGCGAGTTATTTGACGTGTATCCATTTCCCCATTTTTACTTCTAATCCGTTATACAGCCCATTGATTAGGTCGGTTTCACGTCTTTCTGACTCATCGCCATCTGTTGTGAGGACGGGGCAGAAATTACTTCTCAAGACACTTCGATAGCTGATGAAATCCAAGGTGTTTTTGAGCACCCATGACATATTGTATTTAGCCTTTGCAGACAGAAAATATTAAAATGACCACTAGTTGTGTATCTACTTGTAAATTTGACCATCTAAATTAGGAGTAGGTTATTTCCAGGTATCGTTATCAGCAAATTATGAAAAATCAATTCAGTTAAAAATTATGAAACATGCTTCCACATCTTCTGGCCCTCTACTTAGAAGATATCTACTGTAGAAGATTTGACAATGTGAACGTTCCTTACAGAGGCAGATTGATCAAAAAATTTAAGTGGAGTACAGATTCACATGCGAAATTCCAGTTATTGTTGAATAAATGCATAGGTGGCTGATGCTGTAGTTATAACGGATTATGGTTATCAGGTGTTGCTGCTCTGAATCAAAATTTTATAGACTTCCACTGGTTTTGTTGGAACCAGTAGGCATGCATACCCCAGATTCCTAGGCATTACCCTCCAATCTGTTTTTCGAATCTCGGCGGATATCCGTTGGAATCACCCCTACATTAAAAGGTCTCCTACGATCTCCTCATTCCTGCACAAATAAATTAAAAGCCAGTCGCTGGCCGTTAAATCCAGAAGCAGAACTCGGGCTGCTCGTAAAAACTTCTTTGATCCAATAAGGAAACCAACAATCATACATTTCGCGTGGACCGAGGTCTAGGAAAGAGAGCTCCCATTATGATAAATTTAGGGGCCCAACTGCCTTAAGTTGGATCAATAAACAGTGTTTATAAAACCAGAATAAGCAGAGGGGTTTCCCTTTCCTTCAAGTAATTTTCACAAACAAGTTTCCACCGGCTTATTGACTGTTTATTGAATTTTTCGGGTTCTCTCGTGCGAATTCAGACTGTAACGCTACGTCGAGGAGAGAACGTTTCGGTCTGATTGGATGGGCTTCATCCCAGTCCTCTTCTACTTCCCCGATATTTTGCTCTATTCAGTCAACTCGGTATTGGACTACGTCTAATTTATTCAAGAGAATTCAATATGTAATTATTCAAATACCGTGCAGAAGGATAATTTTTCTGGGGATGGTGTACCGACCCAGTTATAATATATTTATTAACTTATTTTATTAAGAGAGAACAACCACTTTATTTATAATAAAAACGGTGAGCTATCCATAGTGTGGGTTGTCATACGACACAGCATAACAAGTCAAACATAAATACAGTCACTAGTAAAACACGATAAAAACAGGATAACAAGATAAAAAGAGCCATACGGATTGATAATTAACGATTTTGCATTACCTCACTCAGGATTAAAGTAGTGTCGGGTGAGCTTAGGGAACTGATATTGGATTGTGTCCCATAATGAATAATTCCTGTTTAGAGTGTAGAAGTCAAGCGAATGGAACTTGAAACGCTACAAACTAAGTACGCTATATTATTATTTTCGGTATAGGTACACAACCCATTGACTGGGTCACTGCTCTGTAGGCATACTCACATCCAAAAAATTTATGAACCAAAAATACACCCAATAAGTAACTACATATTTAAACACCGTAGTGTAATGTTTAATGGACACCGCGATGCGCAGGTAGTACCTCACAGCTCAACATCAAACATCATTATCCCAGTAGCATTAATGGGTGGGTGGCATCGAGCTAAGACTCACAAAAATTCGATAATTTATGATGAGGCGACCGTGGTATCTATTTCGGCTGCTGCTTTATTTTCGGAACCCGCCTAGCATATTAATCGGTAGCCTTTGAAAGTTTTATCAAATCCCTTCAATAGCCGGTAAGGACTACGAAAGGAGTCTCAAGAGGGGTTCGTATACCTATTGAAATAGGTACCAAATACACATAAAGATTCATAAAATGCATATTGTAGATAGAATTGCTTAATGAGCATTATCGGTAAGTCATGTCTTTTTTCGAATCACCCACAAATTATTACCCTCAAAATATTTGTCTATGGAAGATTTAAAAAAAAAATCAAAAATTTGGGTTTCTCCACTTCATGGGGAAATGCTGAATCGTGGATGTCGTGGTCCACCTATACCATTCAAATCTGTAATAGATTATACTCAATAAACCAAGTGGAAGGAAGGGGTCTACAAGAGACGGGAGGCGCCTCCCCACCAGTCTCTAATGACTGTGGGGGGGGGGGGTGGGGGGGCGGTCGGGGGAGGGTGGAACAAACCCTATATAACCCGTACTCCCGACCAGATTTCTTTATTCTACATGTTCACCTAAGTCGATGGCTTCTCTCTCCTCCCTACCTTCCTTCCCTCGAAAAGACCTCGTGAGTGGTGGAACCTGCCTACGTGAGGCCATTGTGGTATAACCGGCATGGTGGAACCTTCCAAGCACCTCCTTTCCTAAAAGATCTCGTGAGTGGTGTAACCTGCCTGGTGAAGCCTTCGGGTATAACCGGTGTGGTGGTAACCTTCCGAGTACGTCATCCGATACCTCATGCTCCATCACACCCTCGGCTATCCCAGGCCTACCAGCCTTACACCACAGTGGTGACCCCCAACAATCCAATCATAACAAGTGGTAGCCCCGACGTTCCAATCACGACAATGGATATATGTCTTTGGGCATTGAATTTGCATATGAACTGATCGGCGCAGGTAAATGAAGATCATTAATAGGAACACAATTGTTTATTAAGGGAATACAAAGTTGATGAACTTGTTAATTTAAAAAAAACTTGTAAAAAAAAACACTTTCAGGGGATTAGGGAAGGTCCTCACTTCGTCAACCTGTCCTACAGTGGCTCCATTTCGAATTTCATCCTTACAGGTCCAATAAGAATGAAATTAGCCCCAGGCCCTCCTGCCCTCACCTCGTCAATTCTTACAAGTCCTACTGAGGCTGTCCTACAGAGGCTCCATTTCGGATTTCGTCATCCTAGGTCAAATCTAGTAACACATTGTTGTAGTAACATACCTATCTAGCAAATTTTGTTTATCGATATCGCATTACATATTTTGTTGTCGGAAATTTGGGATTGTATCCCCAGCCCAAAAACATATCCATATTAATCTAGTACCTAACTACCATGTCCTCCGTTCCACTTGAGTTAATAAACAACTACCTTGGTTTCTAGGACATCAGGTGCATGGAAACCGGTATCAAATTTGCGTTGCTACGGAAAGCCTGCTCCACGGTATCGGATTTAATACAAACATGGCCAAACTGAAAATCTAGAACTGTAGTAGGACTGTAGTAGTACCCACAGCTCTATCTGCTGCACTGTCCACATTCGTACCGTTAGTTATAATATTGTTTTACCATAGTAAACATTCTATGAATTCTTCTTCTCCTTTATCAAATACTATTTTATTCCATTTACATGTCCTGGAGTTCAAACGTCGTTGGTTCGGAAATTAAATTTGCAGGGTGTCATGAAGTGGAAATAATGCACGATGGGAGAAGAACTAAAAAATAACAAGATAGGATCCGCGACGATCGGAGAAAATTAGATTTTATGAGGCGAAGAAATACATTTAGGCTGGACGCCCCTGGCTCCAGCATTTGAGGGGTGAATTGATAAAGATAATTTATTGTGAAGGAATAAAGGAGGGGGACGTGAGGAGAAGCTTCACATCAAGAAAGTTCGGGGCACTGACAGCATCCCTAAACATGAAGGCAAACTCATTTAGGAGTGGCATTTTATAGTAAACTGGTACGAGAAAGAGTTTTCACAGCATAATTGCTGAAACATCCCGCATGTGTACGCAACGAAATTCAACAACACTGTAATACCAAACAGTCAAGAATTTCAATAAAATCTCATTCGTATTCGAGTGTCGCTAACCCATAAATAAGATATAGAACATTCATATTATTGGTAAGAAATTCCATTGAAGCATTTTTGGATACTATTTGTAGGTACGTTATTGTGACTGCTAAGGGAGCAATAGGTCCCGAATCTGTAGGGTACACGGTGTCGATATGCCTCCAAGACCAGAACGTTTTCCTGAACGGTTACATCTACTTACACGATCTGTCGTGATAGCCAGGATAGTCATAGTGACTCTTAGGGCCACTTTCACCAAACTGCCTCTAATGTCTGATTAACCTAACGAAATCGTAACGGGAAGATGCAGGTTAACCGGGGCGTCAGAGATTTACATTTCACCACACGAATCAGGGCATCAGTTTGATGTCGGCGTCAATTTGATGGCGGCGTTAAGGATTCGTCAAGTTAACGATGCAGTGTTGCCCGCCAACGGTTTTTGTGTCCGTTTTCGACGAAACGATGCCTCATCGGGACAGTAAACGGGTGAAACAACATCAAAATCGAAACACTTTGTAGGTACTCGCGAACGACTTCCGACTATGACATACGAATGCCGTCGCCTTTCAACTCAAACTCAAAATAGGACTTCACGGCACAAAACGTAAGTGAAATTTCAGAGGTTTCTTTTCAATATCCTACCAAGCACTGCTGGCAATGCGTTCATGTATGCTTACATGTAGTATCTAAGTACTAAGTACGTGAATTATCTGGAGGATCTGACAAGAATCAAAACGCAAAATAACATGTAATATCCTTTATAGTACAGTACCACCACAATTATACACAATTTTAGGGAAATATAACTTGATATTAACCTTAACGTGACCACTTTGCCAGCGCACCCCAAAATTTGTCAGCTTCTGCTGTTTTATGCCGTTTTTGAAAATAATATGAAACAATACAATCTCAATTTTCAGTTGGTATTTTATATCCAAGGTATCTATTTCTGAAGTGGTCTTGGTTGTTCCAGGAATGGAAAAAATATGCTCCTAGAAAACCGTGGGCCCCCAGTTCTGCGAACAGGAAAAACTTATTCGTTACGATGTTTTGATGTTGATGTATCGGTTGTGAGGTTATTTTGGTTGCTGTACTTCCTTTTTTGAAATACAATACATTTTGTTCTGTTAATAAATAAGCATTATTATCTACGACAGAGGTGCTCCTTGTTAAGTATAACTTCCTCTCCTTTTGATTTATTATTCTGTGAACAATACACCTTTGTATTCGCTCAGCAAAAACATTTTTATAACACCCCCTCAAAAGTTTTTCGTTTATTCAAAATTTGTGGAAACCTTAAAAAATGCTATTTTACTTTTATTGCACATGAAATAAACAATAAATGAACAGCCAACATTTCCGTAGGTCCAATAAAATAAATAAACACGTTCATTTGACCTCATATAGGGAAGGTATGTTGGAATGTAATAACTACTCACTAGGTAGTAGATACATTATTTAAAAAAATTTATTGTACATCTACTCAAAGCATAATATATACATAGAAAGAACTATAATATGTATATAATATACATTATATACATGCTGCTAATCGTCCGTTAACCTCTTAATTGGTGGAGGGTCCACCAATTAACTTTAACGAAATCTTTAACGGGCACGTTATCCCTTCTCCTTAAAGTTTTGGTTATCTTGGGGGTGGTGAAAGGAAAATCGCTCTGATGTCCGATTAACCGAGGCCGTTAAAGTTAATCAGGTCGTTAAATAGCTGGTGAAAGAGGCCCTTAGTAGCGTCCACTAATGCGCAGACATGAAATCCATGTAATGCCTATATTTCCAGTACTAATCTTCCAACTCTAATATGATTTTTAAGGTGTTTTGGTATCTCCTCACAAATGTCTATGGTTGGAACAGTGGTAGCTTTTACGCATGCCTGAACACTCAATCTTATTTTTGAACTATACAACTTCTGCTGGATACTTCATCTTAGCTAGAATCAGAAACGAGCACATGGTGCAGGTCACTGGAAACCATTTTGTTGAGGGCATCTACTAACTGAGCTCTTTCCAGCCCTCGTGCTGTCATTTTTGAATTGTCTCCGAAGATTCTTGACCCATTACCAAGACGGTTGCAATCGAACTGGGGAACTCTGGGAGTTGGAGGGCTTGTGAGTGACAGCGGATCTGGGGTCATGTTGTCCAAAGAGAGACAATCTAACTGGGTCAACGTTCACCTGTGCAATCATAACGGACCGATTAGATTATCTGCCGTTCTGAAAAATTTTTTTCACAAGGAGGGAAAACTGTTATTATGATTGAATTACATAAATTTACCGAGTTTCGGAAAATGAATGACGGCTGTTTCAGTTTTAGATGTTATAGTAGGAAGAAGTGTAGTGTGAGGTTGTGCACGGGTTCAAATGTGTCAAAGGTGCTGTCAGTAAAGAACGTGTTTCGGAGCACAACTTCGACCCAAAAGTGTTCTCAAATGGGGACCCAAACTGTGTGCGGAAGAACGACAATTTTAGACCAAATTTAACGTAAATTTGAGGCTGAAACTTCGTTAAAAACCTCAATTTTCCACTCTTTGGTCAAAATCGACTTCATATTCGGTCTTCTCGTCCCAAACATGGAAAACGATACCTCAAAAGCTCATGTTACTAACATGTTACTAAAACACAAAAAGTAACTTTTTATACAAATGTTCACTCATAACACCCCTGGGTATATTCCGATCGGGCTGCAAAGTTTCGGGACACAACTAGGACCCAAATGGAGCCTGTGTGCGAAAGAACGACTTTTTAGACCGAAAATGAAGCCAGTACATGAGATACGGTGTAAGGCGGACGGACACTGAATTTTGGTTTATTATTCTGTGAATAATACACCTATGTATTCGCTCGTCAAAAAAATTTTATAACACCCCCTCAAAATTTGTTCTTTTCCGTTTCAAGGTGCGTAGATTCCAAAAATGCAATGCCCGTCCGCCGTACGCCGTATTATGTGTACCGGCCTCATTTTCGGTCTAAAAAATTCGTTCCAAATCGAGCCTGTGTGCGAAATAACGACTTTTTTAGACCGAAAATGAAGCCAGTACACGAGATACGGCGTACGGCGGACGTACATTGCATTTTTGGAATCTACGCACCTTGAAACGTAAAAGAAAAAAATTTTGAGGGGGTGTTATAAAAACTTTTTACTGAGCGAATACATACCAACCGAGGTGTATTATTCACAGAATAAGAAACCAAAAGTCTGGTGGAAGTTACCGATGTAACGTACAATAACGTTCACCTATGAAAACGTGCAATTCAGGTACCGATTAAAACTACCCCAGTTATGTTGCCTTTTTGACTGACCCTCCCCAGTTCGATTCCCAGAATTTCCCCAGTTAGATCGTTTCGGCCGCTTTTGCCCCAGTTGAAACGCTACCACCAAGACGCATCGCCTCTCAACACAATAAGTTCGTTACGAACTGAGACTTTACGCTCTGTGAAACCCCTCCCTTCAAGCCTCTGAAAGAAAGGTTCAGTTGTCAGCACGAGGAAAACAACGTGAAATTCCGGGACCCCGCGCCCACGCGCCGCTGTTTCAGGTGCCGCGAGAAACCGGAGGAAGCTGTCGACAATAGGGCGCCATTAGACGAACAGCTATTGCCCACAATACCGACTCATTACGAGGGCGATTGTCATTCAGTTTAATTATAGCGATTGGGACACCGAGACCAGCCAGTGATAAACCACCTTGGTCAAGTCGTGAATCAATCACTTTTCTCCAAACAATACCGTATTCTTTGCTCGTTCGGCCTACAACTCCGTTATTGTACTTATATTTTTCTTAGTATTTTCTGTTTTATATATAAGTAACCATGTTTCGTTTACATGAAAATAACCAACAAGAATAGATTCATGAATATGAATCCAACATGTAGGTAACATTATATTAGGCTTATGTGTCAAATAGTCCCCGCGATGAAAATAGATGCTGACAGCACGATAGAAGTCCAGTTGAGCTCAAATCGAACTAATTCCTCGTAAGGCAAAACGCTCGAACGAAATGACGGGTTACGGTTACCCAGATAACGTCATTTGTTGCTCCGCCTTAAATTAGCAGAACGGGCTGGGCACACGCGCCTTGCAACTTTTTAATTAAAATCTCTCTCCTATTCCAGTTGACATTCATTAGGGGGCTGTCCCCCTTCCTTGGGTATAATGAGTTTTCTAATAAGGTGTCCCTCGGGGAGGTTCGGGGAGCGAAGAGTGATGGGCCTTGGTTCGAGTGTGATAGGTAACGTCCGTCAGTATTCACCGTTACTTTGTCATGGTGCAAGGTAAATGTTAATAAAGAATGCAGCAATGCAGCTAGTAGAATGATGGATTCACTGGTTTATTATTGAACAGTAAATAAGAGTAAATCGAATCCATGGTGTAATCCCTAGCAAGAAGTTCTGACAACCTCTAATATAATTTATACCTCCTAAGGTATTGCATCAGTGGAATGCTCAGCTACCCACTGAAGAAAGCATTAACATTGCGAGTCGATACTGTTGGCCATTTAGTTCTTTGTAGCATACCTTTTACATGAGTAATGATCTACTTTTTGCTGCTGTAGAATGTGAAAATGGATTCGAATGCTAACTGGAAATAGGACACAGCATAGCTGCGGTTTTGCCATCACGTGGAAGGAATGTAGTCTGTTGGAACATTCTTATCACTTTTATTTTATCGCTCTTGTCCAATCACAAATTTTAACTAGTAGAAAGCAAGTCAAACACTGCTTGCTATGCAACAGAAGCATGACAAAGGAATTAAATAATTAGCAGGCCTGTTAACTTATGGTTCGGTTGTTGTGGGAATGCAGACTCAAAAATATTACGTTAATTTATAAATCGCAAGCTGTGGCTTAGCGAGTTGCCCATCAAAAGAAAAAACGCTGCAAATTATTAAACAACGGTTTATTAACAGTATAGATGCCTCTTCTGCGTAGATCACTGTTTTCTGTGGCCAGTGCCTACCTTTATGCTTCCCCCAAGAGAGCCTTGAATCGATTACTAGAGCCAGCCGGGAGCCGGTAATAACACTTCATAGATATGCAGTGGATTCAAGAAGTCTGTCACTAATTATTTTTTGATTTTTTTAGCATAACTAAAATAGCAAAAGTAATCAGCAAAATCCAAAATGACCATCATTATTCAAATGAAATAATAACTCGGAACAACCATCTCGGTTTCATACAGCCATGGGTGATTATAATCAGGTGTTCTCTTCTGCGTAGATCACTGTTTTCTGTGGCCAGTGCCTACCTTATACTTTCCCCAAGAGAGCCTTGAATCGATTACTAGAGCCAGGCGGCAATAACACTTCATAGATATGCAGTGGATTCAAGAAGTCTGTCACTAATTATTTTTTCATTTATGAAGCATAACTCAAATTGCAAAAGTACCTACCTATCAGTAAAATCCAAAATGACCATCATTATTCAAATGAAATAATAACTCGGAACAACCATCTCGGTTTCATACAGCCATGGGTGATTATAATCAGGTGTTCTCTGGCGATGATATACATATATTTATCTGGACTGGATGGTATACGGTTTCATTCACAATCATGTTGACGAAGCTTTTTGGTGCAAACGATCGGCTGGACGTGCAACGCTCCGTGTGGTCTCAAAAAATTTTCAAGTTCGAGATCAATTAAAAAACATGGAAAATGATAGCTCACAAGATGCTAACTAAAAGCCAAAAAAACCGCGAAACCCCATATTTTTACACCATTTTCCCCCCATAGCACCCCTGCGTGTATTCCGATCGGCCTGCCAAGCTTCGGAGCACAACTAGAGCCCAAATAGAGGCTGTGACAAAGAACGAAGATTTTAAACAACAATTTTTAAGGTAAATTTAAGGCTGAAACTTTTTTAGAACCTCAATTCTTTGCTCGTTGGTCGGACGGACATAGCATTTTTGGACTCTACACACCTTGAAACGTAAAAGAAAAAGTTTTTGAGGGGGTGTTCCAAAAGTTTTTGCTGAGCGAATACACAGGATGTGTTATTCACAGAATAATAAACCAAAAGTCCTTCTTAGAATTCATATTACATTATGGAATTAATTTATGCCGAATCACTGAACAAGAGTGATGCTGTCAGAGAAACGCGATGTCATGTTGACACGTGAAATGATGCAAACGGAGGATTGACCTAATCAAACATGTTTCTATCTCTGAGAGGCCACTTGTGGGTGGGTGAAGTTCTCACGTTAAATATTGACACTGAGCAAGTAGCAGTGTCTACTTGGGTTGGGTAATCGTATGATCGGCTTCTCGTCACTGCCTACGGCAACTTTCATCCTGTAATCGTGCAGTCTGTGAAAGAACTAGTGAACTGTCAATACAGTGGCATCCAGTCAGTGTGCTATGAAACGGTCTGATAGAAATCTAGAACCTGAAGATCGGATAGAGATCTAGAACCCGATCCTTCTCAAAACCTCACTTTCGAGCATTGAGATTCATGACAGGGCGTAACAGAATTACAAACTCTGCAAGTCCTCCACAACGGTTAATCGTTTCAGTGTAGATAAGCTATCTGCCTAGATTGCTGTTCTGTAATTCCACCATGAAACGTGAATATTTTCTCGCATAAACATATCCAAAATTACGAACGTCTTTCCTGGGTCCCGAAAAGTATCTCAGAACAGGAAACTCATTTTGAAGAAACCATAAATTATGTTTCTTCACTTTGAAACATAAGCTGAAAGGTCTTACGATTTTTATTCAAACTAATGTTGCTGCTATTGTTGTTATCCTTCCTTTTCTTCGATTCAAACTTATGGATTTTATTGTGACGATTTGCTGTTCGTTTAATGTCATGAGGAAAAAATGGGGGAAGAAAAAGTATACTCAAGAGCGGGGCGCTCAAAAAAGTACATAATATTCTATATAAGTTTCAACACCTTTATTCCACCCCTCCCTGTTGAAGTAGGGTCCTGAAACATTCTAGGCTCGTTCCAAGCCTGAATGGGGCCCTTGTGTCAAATCTGAATATTCGGCGCAAATTCGACTTGAGAAAAAATAAATAAAAATAAAACAAACTAATTTGGATGTGGGGTTTAAAATCCCTCCTTTGTAGTATATAATTATGTAAATCGTAAAGTTACATTATTGTAATAAGAAACTGAAAATACACAACTGGAAACAAATATAAATGGGGCTCTGTAGTTGTTGTCCCTCTCATGTTGGTTTGCAGTTGTGAACCGTACTAGCTCTGCTTGTCAGTTCGATGTTTTAATGTCACTCATTTTTGCGTGAGCCATTCTAATTGTGTTGGTACTCGCAGTTTTTTTTTTTTTTTTTAAACCGGCCGACACTTTATCGACGTTTGAATAATCCAGAGAGTATTTTGGTGGAGCTGATGGCGTGTTCCCGATTCATAGAAAACTGATGTAAACGTGAGCCTTTAAGCTGCTCAAAAACCCGTTCCACTCACCACAAAAGCGCTGCAATAGCTGTGTCACAGCCGCTGAACGAGCGTACTGATTTATAACTTCTTTTGTCCGATTCTCCCATTTTCGAGGGAGTGAAACTGGATTCTTTTCCGGTCGTATGATGTATACGAACTGCCACCGCCGCCCACCTCCTGAATGTTTCCTAAATTATATGAGTATTTCATTTCATGCAGGAGCCGAAAATAATGTATTCCTCCAAAATCGAAGTTTCAACTCGCGTTTTGCCATCCATACAGGGAGAAAATTTAGTGCCGTCTATCGGTCTGTCTGCAATTGCTGAACCATACCTTATCGAAAATACCATCGAAACGAACGAGCTGAAATTCCGAAGGTATGGGTGGTTCGCAGATGGGTCCATAATGTGAGTTCCATCAAAATCAGTCTGCGCTGCACAAATAATATATTCCTGACACTCCCGTTAAACCGGCTCTATTCGACCATTATAAAAAATAAATTAAATAAATAAAAATAATAAATTAAATTTTCAAATTATGCTAATGTATCGCTGGTTAATGGTTCCCTACAAGTTCCATTACAATCGGAATGATAGTAGCGTCTGCGCACAGGCGAATAACGAAAGCCTTGTAACTCTTATAACTCCAGTTCCGTTCAAGCGTTGCGAGTGAAATTTTCAGGGCTCATGCAGCTTGAGCCCTTGAAAACCACGACGAATTCCACAGTGACTTTTGTAATAAAAGTATAATTCCCGATTCCGGCGAAGTTTTCAATAGCCATGCGCTTGAATGTTTCGGCAGAAGCTCCTCGAACTTACAGGTGTACGATTGGAGAATCGTCGTATCTGCCATCAGCGGACTTGATCTCTTATTTTGAAACTTTGAAACAACTTGTGGATGATTCTTCCAACTTTACCCGCGTTCAGTGAATATCTAATTACGCTATTTTTTGCCTTTAGCGCCTCCAGTAACACATATTTTTTTAACCTCAGCCGTAACCTTCTTCTAGGTCTTTGCAGAACATCTCCAAGCCACCTTCCTTTGTTCTCTGTCTCCTGTTCCCTTACTCTTTGAGCGACAGGTGGTTGGTTTGTTCTTTGTAGTACTGTATAATATACACCTATTATACTAGGTAATATTTCTATGCCTGATTTAATCTGTTCAATCTTTCATACCTAGTTATACCTCAAATTCTTGTTACTAATTCCTCGAGGCCTCAGAACCTCGTGATGTTTCGGTTGATGTCTTTTTAAACTACTGTAGCGGCCGAGATTTCCGGGGTACTGATCAAAAGAAAGACGGTGATGCACGAGCCAACAAAAGTGTGAAGGCGCCAGAAAATCCACCCGTGAAGCCATATGAATGGATTGTTTATTCTGAGAGAAAGTTTGAAGAAGTTGGCATGCAGGAAGGGCATAAGATGATGTAGAGAGGTATTGAATGACGCCCTGCAAGTTTCCCAGACGTTTCCTAAGTAGTCCACTATTAATAGTGGGAGGGAGGTGTTGGAGATTTGTCTAGAGCTAAAAATATTGTCAAGAGACAGGTTTCCGACATTCACTAATGGGAATGGGCTATCTTCGACTACCTGCATCGGCCTAAACAAAAACAAGAACCCTACACACCTCTTGAACCCCTCCATAACGGGAACCTCTCAATTATAATAGCATTTGGTCACACAAATGACTCTATTAGCGAGTGTCAATAAATTTTCGAGGTTCGCTCCAGCTTGTGCATGCATAAATGATCGTTTGAGGAATCAACATGAGTATCCTGTGTAGTGGGTGCGTGAATGCTATTCAGGGATAGCCGCCGGCGGGGGTCAAAGCCCTTGTAGTCAATGGGTGAAATGCACTGCGTTGCATAATGAAGCATAGGAGTAGGTACAATTGCTGTGCACAGCGATAGTGCGTTATAGGATGTAGATAATGAGGGAGGATTAGCATTTTAAATACATTTACTTACTCGAGCAAGGAAGTGACACACTGCCGCGTTGTACGCACAGCGCCTTTCTTTATTTACTGAGATAGTCATTGCAAACCTTCCATACTATAACGAATATACAGTTGAGTAGGCATGTTTTGTCTACCTATCTATGGAAAAGTAACAGAATGACATGATAGGTACTTAAAATTGCCCAGAGTGGGATTCTGAATTGATTTGGTGATGCAAGGTGAACAAGATAAGGTCTCTTAGGCATATCTCGTGAACAAAAGAAATTAAAACTTGATAATGTACGAAACAAAGTAATATAGAAATACTTATAAAAGTATTATTTCGTTGTCAGAATTATTTCTATGTATCTCACATTGGTACGACGTACCTATGCATGTGTCCTTAGATCTGCCTTTCGGCACACCTTGCTATCAATTCAATTTATACAATGAAATGTATAGAACTCAAATTATACCTGGAGACCCTCAACCCCTATTTTTCACCCCGTACGGATGACTGACATTAACGCCGAGCTTCGAGGACCAACCAGACCCCAAATGGGACCTATAAACCGAATTTCGTCAATTTTGGTTCATGGTAACTAAGAAAAGTGCTCAGTACGGCGTACGGTGGACGGACAGAAATTTTTTTATTACATTTTCGGATTTTACATATACCTTGAAACTGAAACCATCAAATTTTGAGGGGGGGTTGAAAAAATTTTTCATGCTCGATTCCAAAGGTTCATTATTGAAAATAATAAACCAAAGTTGAATCGAAGGGATCGAATCGATTGAGAAAAGGAACGATTTTGGGGTTGAAATCAGATTTTGGGGCCTGGCGAACAACATTTTTACTCGACTGAGCATGCGGGATGAGCCACTTTTCTCAGTTGCCATGGGAACACTAGGTCCCAGGACCTACCTGTCACTTTCAGGAGCCTAGGTTTCGATTTCCATTTCAGGTCATCGATTACTGTCGCTCTATTCCGATAACATGCTTGGTCTATGGAGCTAACATGAAGGAACCACCATGGATGCTCTACTAGAATATTGAATATCCATAGCCAGAGAAATATGGTAAGTCGCTGTTGAACTTTCTGAAAAATGCTAGATACAGTTACGAAGGGAAAGTCAAGTGCCAACTGAACAATGGATGGAGTTTTTTTACCCCTACTGTTTTTGGGTACCACGGCAGTGGCCGAACTAGCCTTATGGACGCAAAGCCCCTGCATACGGATCATCATCCAAATTAGGTGAAAATTTGGGAAATTGCCGAGGGTCCTAATGAGGTTCAGCGACCATCAGAATTTCAAAAATGACCGGATGGGGGTTCGTGGGGCCGAAACGGTGCGTTACAGGAGATGGGGGTGGTGAAAAAAATGCAGATTTATGTAAATGTAAATGCCCGGCTGGCTCCGGTACTCGATTTATGACTTTCCCGGGGAAAGCGAGTAGGTATTGAGCACAGAAAACAGTGATCTACGCAGACGAGGTTTCTATACAGTTTAAATAATTAACCGTTGCGTAATAATTTGTAGTAATTCAATACCATGGCGATGGTGTTCGAGAATATAATGGGGGGAGGGGTCTAAAAGAATACGTTTATCCAAAAGATGAAGATAACGTGTCCACATCGAAAACACCGGTTCATACAATGATCTTTCGAAACTCTGTCGAAGTTAGATTTCGAAGAGGAAATTAATAATTGCTTGATAATGATAAATGTGAGAATAATGATGTTTGCATGATTAATTTTTTCAATATCCACTATATCACCCACTGACGTGAATGATGTTTGTACACCTATAAGTAACTTCCTTAATTGATTATATTAATTAAGCAGCCTTCCCTGAAAAGGCGAAAAAATGGCTGGATGACGAATTTATTATTCCAATCCTCAACCCGTCCAACTTTACTTAATTAAACGCCCTGGTAAGCCTGAATGTCGTCAGCACATCCATGACCGCGATTTACGACTTGAAAATAGTTATTCTATGGTAAATATAAATAGTATTTTGACAGAAGCAAAAAACCTCCATCACCGAACAAGGGGGACTTGATTTGGAGGGTAAAATGTAACTGGATAGAAGCTGATTATATGAAAACAGAGTATTATCAACTTCCAACCCGAAAGCATTCTTTTGTCGTATAGATGCCGTTCGTATAGATTTCAATATTATTTGTATGTACTCCTCCCCCAAACCCAACTGTGGAATCCAATTTAGCTACGGGTTCGCAGGGTTTTTATAGGCAGAACGAAAACATTTTATCGCCCTCTTCTAATCTCTTCGATGATGCCCTCCATTTATTTTCCCGATAACTGGATGATCCTCCTAATTCGTTGATGGATTAATCGCAACTCCACTGGCCGGCTCAAAAAAGGAAGAATGAGGAGGGATGACGGCTCCTGAACTTCAGACGAAATGATTGGCCGTGAAGAGGATTAGCTACTTAGTTAGTATTTATATAATTTCATAGGGGATTTATAGTATATGCCTAAAGTATTATGAATACTTGATCACTCCAATTTGAAAATCTGAATTCGTAACTGCTCAGTCGAAAGCATTAAATATTTTTGGCAATGTGGAATCTCGACCATAAGGTTCGACAGCTGAGGTTCATTTATTGAGGCCGAACGTCTTCTATCCTTGAAATACTAGATCGATTTGTGGCATTACAGCAGAAAATAATGAATTGGCTTAATCGAACTCCCACCCACAACAGCCTCTCCATTTCCCTTAGCCCAACTTGCCTCAGCCCTTAGCCCTTAGTTCCAACAGAAACTCTTAAATTCTTTACTAGCCTATCCTTACAAGCACATAATATTAACAGGTACCCTAGATAGGTGCCTGAGTTTATCGTCCATGGAGGCTAGTGTGTTTCAGCATTGTTTTCCCTGGTTCTTGCTAAAATCAATATTTGTGAGTTCCAATAAAATTATTGGTAAGTATACATTTATTAAAAACCTTTTCATTATCCGATTATTTTGTAGATCACCATACAATATCTTGCAATACATCACTGCTAAACCAGCATCTTCTGTCAACAATGTTCATCAGTGCTGTACAAATTGTACTTCTACTTTATCTATTCGATTCCTTCTCCCCGAACGTACTCGCAAACGGGAAATCGATCACCGCTCATCATAGTCTTCTTCACCTTATATTTTAAGCTCTTATTCAATCCTACCGAAGACAGGATCCAATCCTACCCTAGCTAAGTTCTTTGAGAGGGTTCTGCGAGATGCAAATTGAAACAAATTGCTGGTTAGGAGTAGTGGACATTATAATGCATTCAAAGACTCGAATCATAGTCATCAAAACCACTCGACGGGAAGAACGCACAGGAGTTGTCAGCTAAGGGAAATTGTGACGAATACGGCAGCTTAATAAAGCTATCCACCGCTTGAGGCTATGGGAGCCAATGCAAAGTAGAGGGTCTGCGGTCCAGGCCTCACCAGAGTTACGATTTTCCATCCGTTTCCCCTTCCACTTAGGGAGAGCGAATCGTGATGTTGCGTTAAGCACCTGGAGCATCACGATTCCCACTTTACCTGCACAATAGCTCTTCCCTTAACCAGAAGTATAATTGTCTAGTCTTAACCACCGCGTTCCACACCCTCCCACAGTGATCTATGCTGAATAGGGAATTCCACCAAGGAATCCACGAGTAACGAGTGCGTTTTCTTCGACAGAAGGAATACCAAATCCAGTAAGCACCTAGGATTCTGAATCTTAGTTCAAAAAGATTCTGAAAATAACCACATAATATGACTAGAGCAATACTGGAGTAACGTGACTGTTAGTTCGATGTTAAACGTCTGGCCCAATATAGTCCCTGGATCCATGGGCTGGATCAGATAAATTTTCACCCTTTCGCGATGACTGACTGTAACGCCTCCGAACTCCGCGGACCAAATAGGTACATCCCTAATGGGGCCTGCAAACCAAAGTTCGTTCATTTTTGGTTCGTGGTAACTTAAGAGAACGCCAAGTTCGGCGGGCGGCGTTCGGCGCACGTACAGCAGTTTTAATTCAATTTTCGAATTCTACGTACCTTGAAACGCAAACCAAGCTTTGAGAGCCGGGCCGATTAAAAATCATGTTTATTGCTCGATTCAAAACGTTCATCATTGAAAATAAAAATAATAAAGCAAAATAACCCCGAGGGTGGGTTCGTGGGGCTTAAATGGCGAGATGGGGGCAGTGGAAAAATGCATTTTTATGCAACTGTAATTGCCGAACGTTAGAGTGCTTCGAACCTGCCTTGTGGCATTTTTGTCGCGCGCGGTGTGTGTGTGTGTGTGTGTGTGTGTGTGTGTGTGTGTGTGTGTGTGTGTGTGTGTGTGTGTGTGTGTGTGTGTGTGTGTGTGTGTGTGTGTGTGTGTGTGTGTGTGTGTGTGTGTGTGTGTGTGTGTGTGTGTGTGTGTGTGTGTGTGTGTGTGTGTGTGTGTGTGTGTGTGTGTGTGTGTGTGTGTGTGTGTGTGTGTGTTCTTAGGTAGGTAGGTATCCACCGCAAATAACGACCCCACTGAATCAGGGTCTCACGCTGATAGGAATTCAGTGATCTACGCAGAAGGGTATCTAAACAGGAAAATAATAAACCGTCGTGTAATAATTTGCAGACGTTTTCTATCAATTTTCACGAAAAATACGTTGTGTCACTCACAAACTGTAGCACTAGAACTGGTTTATATAACACTAACACTAACTAGGCAACATTTCCCAAGCACCCTCCATATCATACACAACGGCCACAGTTTTGAATACCTCTCAATATCCAGGTTCATCAATGGAATACATTCGCGGTACACGCATGAATATTGCCGGAGAATTCTGACGACATTTAAATTTCACTCCTCAGACAAATCTACTATCACCTTTAAAAGTTCAGTTCACAAAGACCATTGTATATTTTTATAGGCGTTTCAAAGATGGAGTTAGGAAGCATTTCTACCTACGTAGGTATATAGATAGGTAACTATCCACCCAATATCAGGAAGAGCGAACATCTTTAGTTTGTTGTAGATGGTCCAGAATCGGAAATTTACGGATCATTGAAATCAAATACAAATTTTTGCCAGCACGGATCAGCTTCTGAGGAGCCGAGACTACCAAACTATCATACAATTTTGAAACCGTTCGGGATCTTGATCCATAGGCATAAAATTTCACCTTTCCCTCGCATATATCTCAAGTTCCTCTCGAAAATGTTGTTTAGACAGTTGTGTATCCCGGGTCTGTACACTTGACCTCGTCTGCTCCGGTTAAATGAAGAGTTCATTATGATTAGGCGAGGGGAAACAATACAAGACCCCTGCACTCCTTCGTTAGATCGTCTCACCAGTTGATTGAACTTGAAATAGAACAGTTGCGAATCGAGAGGTTTGGAAGCAATACTAATAGGGCAACCAAGTACTCATAATAATTGGCAATTATTCAAAATTTGAATCCGAGAAGTTAAATTTTGAAAGGAATATATTCAGTCAGTTATCTTTTACAATTTCCGATTTATTGTTTGGTTTAGTAAAGGTTTCGAGGGTCAGGAGGTATGGGGACTGGTCGTAGAGACCTATTTATCCATCGCAGTTGGAGATACTAAGTACTATCTGTGCCTACATGAGGCAACGTGAAATCCACCACTCTGTTACTTGACCTGTGTAGTAGGTAACATATATTAGGGGCTCTACCAACCATTCGTGGACTAGGAAATTAGGATAATAGGCGAGTTTCTAGGCGAGACAATATGTATTAGGAATTCTGCATTCCTACGTTTACCAAGGCGAGCTAATGGAAACGAAAGGTTCACAGGTAAATTCTACCAACGACAGTTCCGTTCTTCAGAAAAAAAATAGCTTTTCATTAGATATGCTCGATCGGTCATGAAGAGATCACCCTTCAGTGACCACCATAGACATGATAATCTTGATTCTTAGATCGCAGCCGCTTTATCAGACCCTACGGTCTAACGGATGGCATTATTCTACTCTCAAAGTCTCCAGAGGCCGCCAGTCTCGATGACTCTTATGAACTTACTCAAGTAAAGACGCATTAAGTACCACTTCATCTCAGATGTGCACTTTCTACTGGTAACGGAGTGGAAAAAATCTCTGGCGGCCTCTTGTTGCGAACTTTTGCTTCCACAAACTATTTTGTGAATGTTGGCCTTCAACCAAGCAAACGCATGAGCCATAAATCCACATCCCCACATGCTACAGTCTAATTATTCAGTATTCAACGTAACTAAATACTCAAACTGGCGAAATCCTTACGGTGCTTCAGGTACCATCTCACCGAGTGGTATCGTTTATTAAAATTCATCATCATCTTCTCACCTCACTTTCTTCGATTCTTCAATAATGTCACCTGGTGAATCACGTTGACAGCAGTTGGTAACCATCATTTATATTTCCAACGTCTATCTTTCCCTATTTAGAATCGGGGAATGCTTTTAGGGAACCGTAACGCAGAATTCTCGCTCCTGGATTCCTCAGAATGTTCCCATACGAGTATTTCGCATGAAGCTTGGAAAGCTCGCGTTGTACGAGTAAAATAGCGACAGGTGGTGAAGCGCGGGGCTACTAACTCGTTTCTCGATATCAGTTGCGGTAACCGACCGCTACCAACGTTATTAAGCTCGCATTTCTTCCCAACGTCACATCTCGGCCGACGTTTACGGCCTTATCGCTTACTCTCAGGCTATTTAACTTATCTCAGAAACAGTTACTCCTTATCTATCGAAGGGAAGGTACACTTCCGCAGGCTCTCAGTAGAGTACGCTTTGTGCGGGGGTTTTGACTACGTGTCGTCATTTCCTGAAGGGAATTTCAAAGCTACGCACAATGTTGAGTGTTTTTCATCCGTTGGCATTTGAAATGACTAAGCCGCAATGTAATGAAATTCCACCCAGGGCCCTGAATAAGAGGAGGTTTCGCTGTTGCTGGTAAACTTTCCTCGAAAAACGTAAACACTCCTTAGATCCGATCTCCAGCGCTTATGTGTATTACTGGAGTTTTCAGTTAAACGAAATTGAATCTAGGACGCGGGAGCCTCCCGCCCGCCAAGAAAACCAAAAGTTCCAGTCATGCAGCATGCCTATAAAAGCGAATTTTCAAAGAAATATTCGTGCTATTGTATAAAAAGATTAGAAACCAGAGGTAAGAAACCACACCACTTTCGTAACAATTTTTCGTGTTTTTAGCCATTTTGACGGATTTTTGGCCCTTAAAGTCAAATTTGACTCACTCTTTTTTGAGAAAAATATTTTTATCGTCGAAATAGTCCCTCCGTCGTGAATCACCATCCCACACAACGTCAGATGAATTGATTTTAGCCCCAAATACTAGTTTCTGACCCACAAAAATCCGAATTTGACCTCTATTCTTTATGAAAAACAACTGAAATGGTATTTTTCTGTATTTACTCACCTTTTCAATCACTTGAATCACTCTCAATGATTTTATATCAATTGTTCGCAATTTTAGCCGTTTTTACTTATCCCTAAAAACTCAAATTTGACCCCTTAGAATTTTTGAAAATTGCTCATCTTCTACCTCATCCTTTTGTTTGGCAATACGAACGTTTTGGCGAAATCTGGACTTTCTGGCATGTACACAAGTACTGATATCGTCTGGAGTGACACATAAACATGTGCGTGTGCGTGTGTGTGTGTGTGTGTGCGTGTGTGTGTGTGTGTACATATGGGCCGAAGACGCTGCAGGCGAAATATTCCCTTTGAAATGATTGTGAGTTCCTTATATGTTCCCTTTGCATTTCATGCAAAGCATGCGGTTCCCATTGTTCTTCATTTTCTTTGAAATTGTCCAAAACCTCCAAAGCGGCCAACAACACTGTTTACACGACAGAACAAGTAGGGTTTTTTACCCCCTCGTAACTCGACCCCCTAGGTGGTCTCCGGTGTCGATTTTTCGTAACTATTCTGGAGGGGCCCCTTAGGATGTGTACCAAATTTCAACCTTTGGGACCGTCATCAGGTGCCGGAGTTATAGATGTTCGAAAATCGTGATTTTCAAGTTTTTCTAGTTAGTTGTTGTTGTTTTCGTTCCTCGACAGGGCTACACCAGCCTCCAGACTTAACGGCTCGAGCTTAAATTATGCACACATTTGTTATGCTCCACTCATTCGTTATGCAGGATGTTCCTTTAGTGCATTTTGTTGGATATATTTATGTATATATTTATAGAAATCTGTTCGTTCCCCCCCAAACACTGAAAATTACTTCAACGCTGTTTGGCAGGCAGCTTTCCTCCCCCTCAGGCGAAAAGGTGTGGGAGAAGCCGGCGATTTTTGCGGGCAAAATGGATATCTCTCCTTTTTGCGGCTGAGAAGGTTTTCTTGGCGGGTAAATTTTTACAACAGGGTTGTTTTTGGGGGTTTTTACTAACTCCATTACTGTTCACTTGTAGTATTGATAGTCCAACCTTCTCATGTTTTTAATTTTGCGAATACAGAGGCATCGGTGGTTTGGAATACCTCTCGAATCTGCTGGCATAGTATCCTCAGGGCTTTGAGGGGAATATCACTTCCGCTACATTACCACAGTACAGGCCATCAACAGCATCAAAAAGGCAAGTGGGATTTGTTCAGCGAAAAATTCAACATACACAATTAAGGTGTCGATCCCATTCGGACACCCGATGTAGGATGGTAGTGGTAGTCATAGTTTAGGCCCCAGACGGTCCCTAGATGAATTGCATAGAAATGGATGTAGATTTTGTCTGCGAATGGGCAATCGTAAAGTCCTTACCAGGCACATACCTCCAGTTTTAAAGATTTCTAAAAGTTCATTGTAGCTGTCCGGATAAGTAGCCAGTTGATCCCACACTAATTTTATGTAGCTAGAAGTGATACTGTCAGTGGCGAATGCACTGTCATAGCGAAGAAGAAATGGTTACGAGCTGTTTCTCCGTTCGGTCTGGACCCCTGTGGCTACACGCACGAGGAAGATATACTGCAACTTCGCAGCCATTTTTGTTTAACATGTTTTGGGGGGAGGGGGGACAATAGAGGGGTGCAATATAGGAACTATCGGGAAGAACCGTAAGTGGCACCCACTTACAGAAAGAAGATCATCTGCAGAAAAACTATTGGGAATCAAAACCGTACGTCTTGTTTTGTTGCTTTAGTGTTATGATGATAGAAAAGAGCGGAATGATACTGGACAAACTCGATGAATCTTAACCCCCCCAAGATCTCGATCCCTCCGTACGACCGTTCTTGTGACCTTTTTCCTCCAAGTGGAAGTGAGCTATAAAGTTAAGAGGCAGTGAGCCCTAGCGTCCTGCGCCGCGACCGCTGCGGTTACATCGGGCATAACCCGCCTCCGGGAAGATCCCAATTTAGATTGCAAAGGGGTTCCCCCGGAACAATAATTCTCAACGTGTGACTCAGCTAATAGAATTTCAAAAAAGATAGTTGTATACGACCAGATAAACGCGGGCGTTGGAGATTTAGCGGTTCAAACTAGGCGGAAATATTCCTTTCGGTTTGCGAATGTCCCGGCGTGTTCGAGCAACGCGTTACTGCCATATGAAAGAGATATCCAATTTTCCTGAGCTATTGCTTCTATCTTGTTGAATCGTCCTATGCAACTATAACAGAAAACGTTTCCGCTCCTATTTTCACGCAATTGTACTGAATACAGTTTTCTAGATAAATGTCCGGATGATGACCTTCTCACCGACCCCCACCGACGAACTTTATAGCTCGCTACCTATACAGTATGCTTGTATTTTTGAAGAAAAGTATGCAAACATTCTGTAATGTACTAGTGAATAAAATACAGATGGTGGAAGTTGTAAGTCATCTGGTTTATTTTTTCGAGCCACCACATAGTACGCTTTGAGCCGATCCTTGGGGCTCCTATTCTCACTGTTGGGAATGACCGTGAACATAATATGGGATGTATGGTGGCCAAAATGGCGGATATCCACTGTCGTGAGTACCTACCTATATATTCACGTATATTGCATAATGATAGTTACTTCTGCTCACTTCGAAAAACTGCCGATTCGCCCAAAGAAAAAGTTTCCATGCCCACAAATATCCGAAATTATTATTTTTCCAGGGACTCGAAAAGCATCGAGAGACTCGATATCCCAAACCATTTAAATCCGTTTGTCTGTCTGGTTGTATGTTTGGTGTTACTTACGAACGGAACTTACGGCTGGCTGAATTGGATGAAATCTGTGACCATAGCACATCAATAATTTTGTTCCAATTTCTTCTCATTGTGGAATTCAAGAATAGTTTCTTCATGGTTTAATGGGTGAGGAGATACAGCTAGCCACCCATACAGCGTAGTTTCCCCCTCTCCACTCCAGAAAGGTAGGAAGGGCTGACAGCTGCCCCTGGAGAGACTGATTATTACACTTCCAGGAGTTGACAATTCGTTTTCGCGAACCGACCGTCTCCTCAGCCGCGTGTCAAATGATAGGGAAAGAGCCCGGATCCATTATAAAATTGGAAGGGATTTCCATATACCGTCACAATGGAGATGTCCCACCCCCCACAGCAGCAGAGATATTGGTAGTTGTTTGTTCTGATTATAGGTTGATAATTGATTTGAAAGTGTTAGCATTGAGTCGAAACTACACATACCTATTTTATGTTGTCTTTTGACCTGGATTCCTAGGTAAAATTCCTAACCTAGAGTGAAAAATTCCGCTAATGATCCGTGGAATGACTTTTTATTTTTTTATTTTTTTAACTCTATACTTAATTACAGTTCTCTATTTTGGAGGAAAATGGCAAAAACAGTTTACTTCCCATTCCTACTTTTATATCGAAGAGATTGATTTCAGAATTCAAAGTTCAAAGTTTAAGAAAATGGGAACCAATCCAACTGAGAAGTAATGTGAACTTTCAAAGTTCTTCTGCAGTTCTCGGTAATGATATTTTGATGCATAGCAGATCAGTGTCTACGGACTTCTCACTCAATCCATTACTAAATGGAAGTAGGGAAGCCTGGATGAGCTCTTGCAACAGAGGGTTTTTTTCTTAGCGATTTAAATCGAATAAGTTGTTCAGCGTCTGTTGGCGTTGTTGAAGTTACCGGTGATGAACGTCTGGAACAACCCCCTCGGGAAATCACTGAAACCTGCCGCGTACCAGCTCCTCAAGTGCGTCGTGTTCGCTCCATCGTGCCTGAGATATTCCATCAAATTACGCCAAAGTTGGAGGTTCCTGTTGTTATATTTCTTCAAAACTGTAGCACGTTTTTGGGACGGATTTCAGTCGATATAACTTCTTGACTAGCTATATCACGTAAGCCTGTCTAAAAAAAAACATTTCTTCGAAATCAAAAATACATTTCAATAATAACATCACAGCGCAGATATGAATCAACATGTGCCCTGAACGGAATGTTCCAGATCAAATGGCGAATATTATTCAAACCAGCTCCCTCGATTATTCATACTCGTATTTTTCGTTCCTATGTTAATCCTTTCCCCAACCGCCCTCACGGTACTGCGTAAACTTAACTCCCCAGCTATCGGCGATCGAGCCCTCAACATTGATAAACCAAGCACGGAAGCACTAACGACGCTATCACGGTGTTATGAATTAATGTGTCCGCATACGGTCGTTTACCTCTCAGATAAAATCTTCATTTATCCACCTCATAAACTGCCCGTCTTCTCCGCATTCAAACCAATTTTTCCTCTCTCACACCACTAGTATAATTTTTCCCCATTGCGATACGAATCTGAGTGTTTCCTTGTAAGTTTATTATTACTTCAGCTCCACCTCCTTTTTTGTATAATGACATTGACATTTCTGGCCATCTAAACTAACCAACTATTGCCGTATGTTTATACATATGCAAATATTTTCAAAACGAACCCATATCTACATAAGTGATCGAACGAGTGGGTCTTGTAAGTATACAAAAAATTCAACTAAATCTGTCATGTCCTAGCGAACTAAGAGGTGAGCAGGAGGTTTGTTCATTCCTTTTATTCTTTCACTGTGATACTGGAACAAAATTTGTGAAGTAACGAGTCTTCCAATGGAATCGATGATTGTTGAAACAAACTCTTCATTATCTTGAAACAACCTCTTCATTTTTTTTTAAATTCCATATCTGAATAACTAATAAGAAATGAATTACACCTTCTACAAAGATTATTTGTGTTGTGAAAAAGCACAGAGTTTGTAAGTACACATTATCTTCTGGAAATTACTCTCTCTTACTCTCTCAACTGATTGCTGATAGAATCCCATTGGTAAGTTATAAAACCCGTTTTCAGATGGCGGGGAATGTGATAAACCCCCCCATTCGTCTTAGAGCTACTACGAGAAGTCCTCTATATATCCTTTTAATGTTGCACAGGGCGGTTTCGGAGGATTTGAAGAACCCTAACAGGTTCAGTTCATCCCAATATAAAAAAAATCGTCACTTCATGGGTTATCGGGATGACCGTAGAAGAAGCCAATGCAATTATTCTTAGTGCCTATGTTTGATTTTTCTATTCTCTTCTCTCGTTTAGGCAGATAGTTTAATTTAACTTAAATTAATTTAATGATACTAAAAGTGTAAAGCTCGTTTTTTTTCTTTTTTAAATATTATTTTGTAACCTTGCGATAGCATAATGGGTATAACTGCTCTGCAGCTGCAGCTCTTGTCTCGTCGGGTCTCTGACCTATGACGAGCAATATTATTCAATGTATTTTCTATGTCTTGTATGCATATGTTTCTGTTGTGAATAAATTTCTCTCTCTCTCTCTCTCTCTCTCTCTCTCTCTCTCACTCTCTCTCTCTCTCTCTCTCTCTCTCTCTCTCTCTCTCTCTCTCTCTCTCTTAAAGGAGACCCGTGCACAGAGAGAGGAGTCACAACAACAAGAAATCACTCAAAGAAACATCACTGCATAGTTACACGCCGATACAGCTGAAGTGGTAAACAAAATTTAGTATGCTTCTCAAGCAAAGAATGGAGATGAGATCAAAATAATATTCAGTTACCTACTTGCAACTGTATAAATAAATACTAACATAAATATTATACCTTGAGACGAGAAGAAGCATTAAATCCGTCGTACATGGTTAGGTATTAGAAATCTAGTGATCAGACCCTTCCAATTGGACTGATTAATCGCACTTTTGAGGTCAAATGGAAGAGTATTATAAAATTTTGATCCTACAAAAAGGTACTGCCGTTTAAAGTGACTGGTGTACCCTCTGGGAACCAGACACATTAATTCCATTTGAGGTCTTGTACTTACTGGATAGTTTACAGCAATTAACATTTTTTCTTTCCTAACTTGTAGCAGAGATGCTTTAATAAAAAGTTGATCAACTGTGCAAATTCCAAGAGATTCGAATAGAGGGGATTTTATCGATGTGGTTTTTACGGCTCGATCTAACTGCTGAATTCCTTAGTAGACCCTTCCTCCTTCGTAACTCCCGCTCGTAATTAAATGGTAGGAAACCTGATGCGAACCAATATAAGGTTCGCACAAGGTTCGCGAAATATTTTTGATTTGATTTACAATGTATGTTTCCAAAACCGGTGTTATATTCTTATAACTTCAACTCTGATCAGGTATGAATAAAAGTAACGGAGTTAAGAAACACTGTATAAAAATTATTCAAGAACTGGCATTGACTACAAAATCAAAAAGTCGTCCATCCACCTGTCTGACTTTCAATTCCAATATTATTTTCCACCGGTCTACTGGAGTTACTTCTTTGACGTTCAACTTTCCTGCAACTTTTGCTTTACATTCAATCTCAGTGCTCCGGTCGTTCGTGGCCAGCACCGGATGAAAAAATTATAAAGGAACTCGGCGTTTTCGGTAGGTATGGATGTTATGGTTCAAGTAATTCTTCCAGTTTATTTTCATTTCCAGTCGCAATGAATTGATAGTTACGTACATCGAAATTAGCAATTACCACAGAGGGGAGGGGGGTCTTTTGAATACTGGATGCCATAAGGGACCACGGAGGTGGTGGAACGGGAGCGGAGGGGAACTAGTGAAGAGGTGGAGAACGACCGAGATACCCTGGGGATGAGTTACTTCCGTAACGCTCATTTTCATGTCGTGTGTCGTGACGATTTTCGGCCGGTAGGTAATCGGAAGAGCATGTATCATGCTAAAACAAAAATACAGTTGAAGCTCAAGATTTTAGAACCCACTTAGGAAAAACTGTGACACTCGGAATTGGGTAACCAACCACAAATAAACGTTTAAAAAAAACTGGTTGCAATATTGTGGGGGGGGGGGAGGGGGCTGTGGAATATAATTCATATTTTAAAAAACGCTGACAATTATTACCCAAAGGTTTATTATTTACCTGTATCTTATGCCCCTTCTGCGTAGATCACTGTTTTCTGTGGCCAACACCACCCTCGAGCTCCGGCCAGGAAAGTCCTAAATCGAGCCTACTGAAGCCGGCCCGGGAATTACAGTTTCATAAAAATGCATAGGATTCAATAATTCAATCATTAATTATTTTCTGTTACATCACAGCCAGATACGAATCAACATCCGTGATTATAATCAGGTGTTCCCTGGCAATGATTATGTGGGCCGGATTTATACCGTTTCATTCACGATCGTGTTCACGAAGCTTTTCGGTGCAAAAGAACGGCTGGTCTTACAATGCTCCTGGTGGTCTCAAAAAATTCTTTAATTTGAGATCAATTTAAAAACGTTAAAAAAAACCGTACCCTTCTTCTGAAAGTTTTCGAGCTATGGCTTTCTGAAAATTTCAACCCCTATTTTTCACTCTTAGAGATTACTGACAGTAACCCGAGCTTCGCGGACCAACTAGACCCAAATGGGCCCTACAAACCAAATTTCATTAATTTTGGTTCATGGTAACTAAGAAAAGTACGAAGTACAGCGGACGGATAGAAATTTGTTTATTCCATTTTGATTCTACATAATTATTATTTTGAACGAAAACGGGGGGGAGGTTAATTTTTTTTTTTTTTTTTTTTTTTCATGCTCGATTTCAAAGGTTCATTATTGAAAATAATTAACAAAAAACCAGTCATGCAGCATGACTTAATGAGCGAATTTTCAAAGAAATATTCGAATTAATGGCTATGGTTTTGAATAAAGGAAAACTTCTTCCTCCTACTGTTAGTACCTAAATTGAATAATTTGAAATAGATTTTTTCTTTCGTCTTCCTTCTAGTAATACGTGGGCCGGTACTTGTCTATCTATGAAGGTATCATAACAATTATATGTCAAATGGGAAATTCAAGGAGTTGTACTAATCGTTTGCCTCCCCCTTTTTTGCTTCGAACTCTCGTCTTCAATTAATACTTCTCACATTTTTCAATCTGACCACTCTAAGGGGGTGGGGGGGGGTAAGAGTTTAAAGATTATCCTAGTTTTGGGTAATTTTTGCGCACTTTAAATGCTCTAATTTAAGAACGGATTTAGATATCTAAAATCCGATTACACCATCGTGTTCAGCGTGCAAAAACCTTTAAAATGAGGGGTCACTTGTTAGAAAATAACATTTTGGGGAATTTTGGGTAATTTTTGCGCACTTTAAATGCTCTAATTTGAGAACGGATCAAGATATCTAAAATCCGATTCCACCATCGTGTTCAGCGTGCAAAAACCTTTAAAATGAGGGGTCACTTGTTGGAAAATAACATTTTGGGGATTTTTGGGTAATTTTTGCGCACTTTAAATGCGCCAAAACCCTCCTTAGAGTAGGCCAATTTCGCCCATCTTCGAACTTAGCCTTTCGATTGCCAAGATAGATTTTTTGTACAAATTTGAGCTGTTTATCTCAATTCTATCGAGAGTTATCGTCTGGAGTGACACATATATATATAAATATATATATACATATAAAAAAGTGTTAAATTTCAGGAATCGTTTTAGAATGGTCTGAAACGGATTTCTATGAAGAAAATTTCCAAAAATTTATATTATTTAAATTTCGAAGCCATTGCAATAGCTTCATTTTCTTTGAAAATTCGCTAAAAACAAAAAATTCTTATGATTATGAATGGACTGAAACTGGTACATACCTCTTCCGGTCACTACAACCGTATTATGACGGAATCTTATCTCATTTTCTATTCGTGGAGCGGAGTAAGCGGAATTTCTAGGAGGCAGAAGGCGAGAAACGCTATTAGTTCCTCGTTAATGACAACATGTCGGAGTCGCCGACTGTCACACAAGACGTGATTGATGGGCTCAACCTCATCCCGCCAGCGGCACCCAATCTAACCGTGTTTGAAGACCAATTCGAAAAAGAAGGGTCGCGAAATCGTATTATTTCCACTCATTTAAGCGTTACAACACGACCATCAATCATCGCCGGTGTCCAGGGGCGGTGGCCGGAAGGAGGAGCTGTATAGCAACTATAAAGTGAGCAACTCATGAAAGGATTTGGAACGTTTCTTTCATAGAGTTTTCTTCCGATGAACGGTTTTTATTTATAGAGAGACCTCTTCACAACGGCCCTACATACTACGATCATAAGCTTATTGGTTTATTATTTTCAATAATGAACCTTTGAAATCGAGCATTGAATGATTGATGATTGATTTTGGTTTATTATTTTCAATAATGAACCATTGGAATCGAGCATGAAAAAAAAAATTCTTACCCCCCCTCAAAATTTGATGGTTTACGTTTCAAGGTATGTAGAATCCAAAACTGCAATAAAAATATTTCTGTCTGTCCGCCGTACGCCGTACGCCGTACGCCGTACGGGCCACTTTTCTTAGTTACCATGAAAAAAAATTGATGAAATTCGGGTTATAGGTTCCGTTCGGCGTCTAGTTGGTCCTCGAAGCTCGACGTTACTGTGAGTCATCTCTAAGGGGTTCAAAATAGGGGTTGAAATTTTCAAAACGCCTATACCATTTTTTTACGTAAATATTTTTACGGTTTTAAATAGTTCTTGAACTTGCGAGTTTTTTAAGCCCATCCGGAGCATCGTACGTCCAGCCGTTCGTTCACAGTAAGGCCCCGAAGTTTGCACCGACAGGCATTTTCGACTCCAGTGTCAATGAAATTGTATACAATTCAAACCAAATCTCGTAACCAGAGACGCGCCCACAATAGGAATTTGTGAATACGGCCAATCATTGGTAGGGATCACCTGGTTATATTGGCGGAGTATGAAGTCGAGTTGGTTGTTCTGTGATATTATTTAATTTGAAAAATGATGGCTCTTTTGGAGTTTGTTGGTAGGTAGTGAAACTTGAACAAACGTTGAAGTATTATTGATGGGTAAATTATTACTACGGTAAATCATTACTCAACGGTAAATTATTACACAACGGTTCAGTATACCATCTACGTAGAAGGGGCTGGAGTTTGTTGGTAGGTACTTTTGCAACTTTTTTCACTCCTCATCAACAATTTCTTTTCAGAACTTCATTATGTGTGTTTCTTTTTGTTAGGTACTGTTTGTCATCGGCAGAATTATTTTAGCAACATTTAACTCGTGATTTAGGTAGGTACCTAGTAACGAGTACGGGGTTAGGTACTAACCTACGGAGGGTCTGCGATCTACATAATATGTATATAATAGTACATATCATATTATATAGACGGGTTATCTATACATAGAGCGGTGATCTGTAACAGAAGGGTATTCTATACAAAATAATAAACCGTTGTGCAGGGATTTGCAGCGTTTTTTGATGATTTCCGTTTCAAGGTAAGTACTTACGTCGAATCCAAAAATGAAATGAAAAATTTCTGTCCGTCCGCCGAACTACGCACTTCCCTTAGTTACCATGTTTATGGTCACATTTGTGGTCTAGGTGGTCCGCGAAGGTCGGCGTTACTGTCAGTCATCTACCAGGGGTGAACAATAATAGGTAGGGGTTGAAATTTCCTGGGCGCCGTTATGTGGAACATTCTTACGTTTTTAAATTGGTGTCGAACTGAGGAATTTTTTGAGACCATCCGGAGCATTGTCCGTCCAGCCGTTCATTCTCAGTACCTAAGGCCCTGAAGTTTGCACCGAAAAGCTTCATCAGCATGATCGTGAATGAAACGGTATAGGTACTTCCAGCCCAGATACCATTGCTAGGGAACACCAGATTATAATCACGCATGGCTGCATGATATCGACTTGGTTGTTCCGTGATATTATTTCATTTGAATAATGACGGTTATTTTGGATTTTGTTGATAGGTACCTACCTACTTTTTGGTTTATTATTTTCAATAATGAACCTTTGGAATCGAGCATGAAAAAAAGTTTAATCTCCCCTCAAAATTTTATGGTTTCTGTTTCAAGGTATGTAGAATCTGAAAATGCAATTAAAAAATTTCGGCCTGTCCGCCATAAGCCGTAAGCCGTACTTCGTACTTTTGAACCAAAATTAACGAAATTTGTTGTGTAAGTCCCGTTTGGGGTCTAGTTGGTCCTCGAAGCTCGGCGTTACTGTCAGTCATCCCTAGGGGGTGAAAAATAGGGGTTGAAATCCCCAGGACGCCGTTATCTTTAACTTTTTTACGGTTTTAAATAGTTCTTTAACTTTTTTGAGTTTGAGTTTTTGAGTTTTTTGAGACCACCCGAAGCGTTGTACGTCCAGCCGTTCGTTCACAGTAAGGCCCCGACGTTTGCGCCGACAGGCTTCTTCAACAGGAGGGTGAATCAAATTGTGTACATTCAGCCCAAATATCATCGCTAGGGACGCGGTTACATTTGGGAACTGACCCGAGATAATCATTGCTAGGGAGCACCTGATTATATTCATGGAGTATGAAGTCGATTTGGTTGTTCTGTGACATTATTTCATTGAAAAGTGAAGGCGATTAGGATTGTTGGTACCTAGGTACTTTTGTAACTTGAATAAACTTCATCTTTCATGAATAACAACAATTATGAAATGTAATTTCCGTGCTGGCTCAATACTCGATTGAGGGCATCTATACAGGTAAATTATTACACAACGGTTATTATTTGTAAATTATTACACAACGGTTTATTATTGTGTAAATTACTACACAACGGTCAACTATAACACAACGGTAAATTACTACGCAACGGTAAATTATTACGCAACGGTTTATTATACTATCTACACAGAAGGGTAATCTAAACTGATAAATTATTACACAACGGTTTATTATTTACCTTACGCTTCATCAATAACTACAAAAAAATTATGAATGATGAATGATTGAATTATTCAATCCCGCGCATTTGTATGAAAGTTTAGTTCCCGGGCCGGCTCCAGTACTCGATTTAGGGCTTTCGTGGGGGAGCTCGAGGGTACTGACCACAGAAAACAGTGATCTACGCAGAAGGGGCATCTATGCAGGAAATAATAAACCGTTGTGTGATAATTTGCAGCGTTTTAACTTGAACAAGGAACGTTATGCTTCATGAATAACGATAAGTAATTAATTACCTATAGAATTCGTGAATCTGACGCATATTCTAATTCCCCGGCCGGCTCCGGTAGTGCTTTCCCAGGGGAAGCACGAGTGTAGGCAAGGATACTAGACTAAGATATTAGTCTCTATTAGTCTAGTATCCTTGAGTGTAGGTATTGACTGCAGAAAACAGTGATCTACGCCGAAGGGTCATCTATACAGGTAACTAATAAACCGTTGCGTAATAATTTGCAGCGGTTTTTTCTATTTTTTATTTTAATAAACAGGCAGGTAACTTTATTCGTAATATTGCATTTTATTTATGAATGTATTTAACGTGTAGCTATAATAAATAACTTGGAACTTAATTATTTGGGAGGTTCTTGTCCAGTGACAAGCCTTAACAAAGAAATATTATTTCTTTATTTATTTATTTTGCGAGCGAGCCCGATTACATTACAACATTCAAGACATTTAAGACGAGTGAAAAACATACTAATATAAGTAAATAATACAAACTAAAAATAGAATGTGAAAAAAACTAAAATATTTCCTGAATAACTGATGGGGGAGGAAGATACAGTCTTCACGCAAGAGAGTGAGGAATGGAAGAAGTCGAACTCGGGGTGAGAAATAGATTGGCAGTCCGAGGGAGTCTACGAAGTTGTTATATTACAGGGTAATATAACAAAGATATATTATGTGAGGCCCGTCACTTGGCAAGAACTACTTCTCATGTTATTTATTATAGTTTACTATGGTATACTTCGTTCATGAATACGAGAACGAACAAAAATTCTAAATCACTCGGTAAGGTAGAGTTCTTTTTCCTCGTATAGGTACCTAATTAATTTAAACAACTACTTACTTTGCTAGGCGGAATACTTTTCAGTACATGTTACATTGAAAATCGCTATTGCTCCCGAGTTTACGTAGTGGAATCCTTTTGATATCTTTAGGGAACGGGGCGAAAAAACGATTATTCTGAAGACACTCGGTGTATGGTGGTGGTGTTGCTAGTTGTTGTTTAGGCTTCAGATGAATTTTATCAAAACTGAATGTAAGTTTTTTCTGTGCGTGTGCAAACACAAAACCTTCACCACACAAGTTACTCCAGTTAAAAATTAGGTACCGTCATGGTACCCTTAAAATACACCATTCCTGTAAATATTATATTGTTACCAATAAAGGCGCGGAGAAGTCGAGCTGCGTGATGAAAGGGACAAAGCCAGGTAACTCTCCCTCCAACGATCCCGAAGGGCTTCCAATGGCCGTCGGTGGACCGGGGGAGGGTACAGGCGCCTTTATAAGGTGCCCTGCTTGCCCAGCTTGACATTCTACCGATCTCTCTCAAACCAGAGCCTTCTCTCTCTTACCTTACCTCAAGCCTCTTCAACTCATCCTTCTCCTCAATCTTACATTCTCAGGGTGGTGAGAACTGGACGAGAATTTCCTTCCCAGCACTCAACGTGGTGAGAACCGGACGAGTGCTTTTCCAAGCATCCAGCGTGGTGAGAACCAGACTGGTACTTCCCTATCTTTCATTTCCAATATCCAACGTGGTGAGAACCGAAAGGGTATTTGCTTATTCCCAATATCCAACGTGGTGAAAACCGGACGGATATTTTCCTATCCTCAAGGCGTATCCAAGGTGGTGAGAACAGTGCGGATACGCTCTCATACTCCTCTCTTCATCCAACCTCACTTGCTCAACCTCACCTTCCCAAACCAACTTCAAACTTACCACTCACCACAGGTACATTTTATGAGATTCACAGGGATTACTCAGGTAGGTACCAAGCTGATCCCATACAATGGTATCTAGAGTGGAATAAGTGTACTTTCGTGTCCGCATGCGCAAACAGTCATCATGCAATCGCTATCATGATGAAGATGAGCTGAGGCCTTTTGCAGATTTTTTTTGAATATGTGCGCATGAATGCGCACAATAATGTAAACAAAATAATAATGATGAATAATTTTTTTTATGCGGGTATTAATGCGCGCTAATCAAAGTCAACGTCCATTCCAAACGTAATAAATCAATGAAAGATCAAGTCGTAAGTAATAATAGAGAGGAGAGTCTGGAGGATTGATGCGACCACTCCGCTTCCTAACAAATTCGCATGCGCCAGGACTTTGACGATTTTCCTCTTCACTTCTCGGTGGCTTCTAATAATACTACCCGTAGGTCAGCAATAATCTGCACCCCCCCGCGATGCTGGCGCTTATCATTATAAACTGTTCTTTTTCTTTCCCTAAATTCCTAATTAGATGCTTTTTCCGTTCGTTATTTTTAATGCAAAGGCAAAAGAACGTTGGAAAAAGACCATTTGCAGGTAAACCTTTACCAACTACAATACTTGTGTCCGATATCACTGCCTTGTAAACAATCTGTACAGCAGTCATGTCGGACGCAAGTATTTTAGTTGTGGTAGAAGGTTTACCTACGGTTAGTCGTTGCATTGAAGAATAAACTTAACTTAAAACGCTGCAAAGTCCTTGTCACATGGGTTTATTATTCTACTGGACATACCTACAGAAACGTTGGCTGTTTATTTATTGTTGCTTTCATATAAAATAATTGAAATAGCTATTTCTGGTGGTTTCAACCAATTTTGGCCCCCAGAACACGAATAAGGTAGGTACGCTTTTTTTTCCAACTATATTTGATCATTGGTAGTGCGTGCCATTTAACCGTCTTGATCCACGTGTTGAAACTTTTTGTAGTGTTATTCTACAAATTGATGGTGATTTCAAACGATTTCCCAGGTTTTTGACTCATAAAAAATCAATTTTTGGAGCTGAACATTTGGTACAACCTCAATTTTCCACTCTTTGGTCAAAATCAACTTCATAGTCGGTCTTCTCGTCCCCAAAGACATGAAAAACGATACCTCAAAAGCTCATTTTACTAACATGTTGCTAAAACGCAAAAAGTACCTATTTTTCCACACATTTTCACTCATAAAACCCCTGGGTATATTCCGATCGGGCTGAAAAGTTTCGGGGCACAACTAGGGCCCAAATGGAGCATGTGTGCGAAAGAACGAATTTTTTAGACCAAAAATGAAGCTTGTACACGTGATACGGCGGACGGCGGATGGCGTACGGCGGACTGTTTTGGACAAAAACTGTTTTGCCTCATGGATATGTATTAAGATTAACGGTGCATTTAATTATATTTATCAAATTCATCGAAAAGTTCGTAGATTGAGAAAATAATTTCTTAGGCATATTTGATCTTCATTTCGTTGTTGGCAACACTGGGGTCAAGACAGAATAGTAATCGAAGTGATCGCTAAAAAGCGCTGAGTCCAAGCCATGGTTTGAAAGATACGCGAGGAAGCTGATCTACAGGTAGCATTATAAAAGCTAACCGGAAGTGGAGAGGAAAATCATCCAAGTCCTGTCCATCGAATTATAGAACGTAGTATAATTCGATGGACCTGGCGCATGCGCACTCGTTAGGAAGCGGCATCGTCGCATCAATCCTCCAAACCCTCCTAATAATGCACTGAACCGGTTTGAGGTAGTTTTCACCACCTGGAGATGTACTCAACAATAAACATCATGAATCTGTGTGGAGTTGGAATTTCCTTTCAAGGTTTCAAATTGTTTAATTAAAATACATAAACGGGAACTAAATGCCTTCTTGCATCTGAGAAAAAATATACTTCCATGGAAAAATATACTTCACAGAGGTTTGGTAAATTGGTAACCGTTGAGGGAGAAGGACAGTGTGGTTCGGAGGAAAGATTCGTGTATCGAATCCAGTCAGCAAACCTTGTATGAGAATGCTTCCTATTTGAAGAGGTTATTCTATATTCGGTTGGAACCAGTCTCTGACCACCAGAGGGCCACTCTTCAGCACAAAAGTGAATAACTTCGCAAATACCGGAAAAAGGAGACGACGGAAAGGGAACAAATATTGTTTTGGTTAGTAGCATAGAGAGAAAGATAAACAGGTGGCCGATGAGAAGAACACAATAGGAAGAGAGAAGCTGAGTTTGTTGAGGCACTCAGGGAAATGAAGTGTGTGTGTTTGTGTGATGTCATAAACATATGGATTGGATAACACAATTGTGTGGCAAATTCATCAATAGATTCAACTCCTTAAAAAAACCGCATTCTCAAAATTATGTTTTATCTTACATCCTCAGATTCTCAGCACATAAAAATTCTAATTCATATTTTATTATTGCTCCAAGATATATATCTTATTAACAATGTTCTTCTGACCTAATTATATTACAATACATGGCATTTAGGGCTAACGATACATAACTTAGTCCTTTGTCTTTCCGATTTATCGCACACACTCACTTCCTACACAAGCTCATGTGGTTTAGTGCGCTTAAGGCGCCGCGTCAACTCATGTACTTCGAGAAGCTGGACCACTTCTTCATTAACATGGTTTTTAAGTCTCTCAAGATGAGCGTTAGCGCGCAGCTTTATCACTTGGTCGACGCTTTCCATCTCAAGGCCGCGATGTAGAGCGTCGTTGCGGATATACCACGGCGCATTGGTTATGCATCGTAGTACCATATTCTGAAAGCGTTGTATAATCTGCCTGTTTGATGGGGCCGTGCAGCCCCACAGTTGTGCTCCGTAGACCCACGAGGGCCTCAGTACTTGAGTGTACAGAAGCCGTTTATTTTGAAGTGACATCGTTGATCTCCGTCCAATGAGCCAGTACATTTTCCTGAATTTTAAGACAAGTTCTGTCTTTTTCTTTCTCACGTGTTCTTTCCACCGGAGCTTGGTATCTAGCGTCATGCCCAGGTATTTGGCGTGATTCGAGTAGGGAATCACCACATTGTTGAGAAAAGCCGGGATGTAATTGATCTTACAGTTGGTGAAATCGACGTGCACCGACTTTGTCTCATTCAGTTTGATTCTCCATTTAGCAGTCCAGCGAGTGATTTTGGAGATTGATCTGTAGAGTTTGCTGATGGATTCATTGTTGTTCTCCCCAACCGAGAGAACCACAGTGTCGTCTGCAAAAGTTGCTGTTGTGTTGCAGTCTAGGTCTGGTAAGTCGCTCGTGTACACACACATCAATGCACAGCACTACCTTAAATCAAAAACGCTGCATATTGTTGCACCAAGGCTGATTAATTCCATCTAATTCCCAAATTTTCGCCTAATTTTGATGATTCGTTTGGCCGAAAAACAAACTTGTACCTCATCAACAAATAGGTAAAACGCTGCAAAGTCACATGGGTCACATGGGTATATTATTCTATTGGACACACAGAAATGTTGGCTGTTCATTTATTGCTTCTTTCATGTGAAATATTGAAATAGCTATTTCTGATTTTCTGATGGTTTCCACCAATTTTGGCCCCCAAAACACGAATTAGGTAGGCTCCTTTTTTTTCAAATCATCTTTGATCATTGGTAGTGCCATTTAATTGTCTTGATCCACGTTTTGAAACTGTTTCTAGTGTTATTATACAAACTGATTGTGATTTCAGACGATTTCCCAGGTTTTTGACTCACAAAAAACCAATTTTGGAAGCTGAACATTTGGTAGAACCTCAATTTTCCACTCTTTGGTCAAAATTGACTTCATATTCGGTCTTCTCGTCCCAAAAAAATGGACAACGATACCTCCAAAGCTCATTTTACTAACAAGTTGCTAAAATGCGAAAAGTACCTATTTTTACACACATTTTCACTCATAACACCCCTGGGTATATTCCGATCGGGCTGCAAAGTTTCGGGACACAACTAGGGCCCAAATGGAGCATGTGTGCGAAAGAGTGAATTTTTTAGACCGACAATGAAGCCGTATGCGTGATACGGCGGACGGACATTGCATTTTTGGAACCTACGCACCTTGAAACGGAAAAGAAAAAATTTTGAGGGGGTGTTATAAAAATTTTTTGCTGAGCGAATACATAGGTGTATTATTCACAGAATAATAAGCCAAAACGTATCTACCTATTAATAAAATCCAAAATAACCATGTTTCTTCAAATTAAGTAATTACACAACAAACGAGAATTTCTAAGCAGCAGACTGATACGTGAAATACTGGTAGGCCAGTGGAACAAGCACACTCTGGAGCCTGGAGTACTGACCCTCAAAACCATTCGTTGAAATGTCATATTCAGTACGGCAAAGCTTTGCTGACCATGTGCCAAGGGACTCAAAACCGTCTAATGACTTCTCAACAGAGTTCATCAAAACCAAGGAACCCCTGGGACCATCGATAACTAATTTTCGTGTAGGCCTTGAGGTAGTTTAGGACTAACTTGTCTCTGATTAACATTCAAAATTCATTTTTGATAAAATTATTTATAGCAAAAAAAATTAAATGAACTGTCAAATAGGTATTGAAAAATTGGCGGGAGAGCGGACGGAACGCGACGGACGATAAATTGACCACAAACTACCTAATATCTCGAGTTGGCTCGGTCGCTAATCACAAAACTTCCGCAAAAATCCTCGCCTGACCACCTGGTTCTTCTCTTCAACTGAAGAAAATGATATTACGCGAAGTATAACGGGCGAGGAGTAGGAAGGTTTGGCTATTTTTAGGTTCACTCGAAGGGGTTGACGGGGTTTTCAAGAACCGTCCACCTCGACACGTCTGTGGTATAAATTCCTGAATAAAATATAGTTACAGAAATAGGACTTGTTGCGTGGTAGATTCGCGTATATTTACTCTTCCCGAAACCTCCCTCTTCAACCGGTGCCACTAGGTCACTAGTTGACCTGGAGGTTTTCCTGACAAACAAGAATGTCACTGATTAATTCCTCATCGCCTAACTTACGAAATGCAAACAGATTTGAAATTCAACAAATAATAACGCATTTAGTGCTTCGTAACTCAATAATTATCTACAGAAAATTATATCTCGGATCGTAGTTCTGAAATATACCTACACTTCTCGTACTGGAACAACTTCGTCATTTTATCATCTACGTTTTTTACTTGAGTGAGTTCTAAATTGTTTGGTCATGTAAGATCCATGAACTCATTACTGGCCGTATCAATCAAGTCTTATAAAAAATTTATGTAAGTATATTAATGATCATAGGTATTTATTTTTCAGCAATTTAACAACTCGGTGCCAATCAAACTTAGGAGAAATCGGACGGTCATGAAAAGATATTATTATACGAGTTGAAAAAGGGAATCAAGTAGGCACAGGTCCACTACATTGCTCTGATTAATATGAAATTTATGAGAAACTATTCGGTACCCAAACCACATGGGTACCTAAGTATTCCTCTGAACTTGCATAAACTTCTGTTGATTTTCCTCGAGCGTTCCTTCTCGTTTGAAACTGAAACGCTGAAAGCAAGTAGAAATTTCGATTTTAGATTTTGAGTGCCAACGTTTTCGTTTAGGTTCCTGCACGAATGAATATTTCTCTGACTTCGTTACCCGGTGGAGAAGCTCATGTTTTGCAACATTTTTCGTATCAACAGGTTTCAAGTCCCAACCTTTGTGTAATAATGTGATTTCCGCAAATTTTACAGTTGAATCATTCCAATTTCTACCCTATTAGGGCAAAAGCGATACACCTACCTATCATGCTAACTCGTTTTCAATGTTATACAAGAGTTTGCAATTATCTGAAACAATAGCATCCTACCATCATTAATCATCATTGCAGTTTTCACTAGGTATTCGCTGTTATAATTTCGGAAAAACTATGGAAATGTTTTTTGGGTTCATTAAAAAGTCGAGTAAATTTATAATGTAGGCTTAAAGTCGTATGAACTTCCCCTATGACCTACGATAGATAGAACAGATACCTAAAAGATAGAACTGTACGGAACTCACTGTCCAATATTTATAAGAAGACAACTGTAATGAGACGAATGGTAGTTCTGATGATTGTTACAATCCCATACATTGTGTAGATATCATAAAGCACTGGGGAACTAAAATCACATCACGGTATATCACGCCCTCAGATATAATATTTATTTTCTTCGAGCGATCGATTGACAGGCGAAAAAGGCAAAAGGGCCGTCCGTTATCCGACACTTTCATTTGGCCATCTTCCCCCAAGCTTACACTCTTTCCGCCTTTCCAATCAGTGACATGACACCAGCGTACTATATGCCCTCTCAGACATGACCCACTGCCCCTGATATCAGAGTATGATTCCACCCGAGAGGCGATGAAGCGTAAATCATGACACGTGCCGTTTCCATGGAACCTCTTGAGCAATTCCTTTCGCCGAAACGCGTATTGTTGGCTGCCAGATCGCTTTGAGCCAGGTGCGCCAGGTGGAATGCTTTAAACAGTGACGCGTCCCAGCACCTTCGAAAACTAACTTTTCTACTGTATGATAAAACATTGAACTGTAAAATCAATGTCTGTTGACGTCAGGTGAACGTTGCAAAATGGTTCGTCGATAATATTTTTTGTCAACACTTTTAGGTCTGAAGAATACCAAATGGGCTGAGATTCGAAATTAACCTTCTTACCAAGTTTTAGCTCTCCACGTCAGTACGATTTTGGGAGCTAAACCTGATGGTTTTCCTCAATATTTTTAAGAAAACCTGTGTCAGAGCCCGAGATGAACCTTGTTACCATGTTTCCAGAGTTCGGTGCGTTCACTTTATGTACAGAGGCAGTGGTTTGAGACACGTGGCATACCAAATGACGGTATAGTCGGGTGCAAATTGAATCAAATGCGATTAGTTTTAAGTATCAGGTATTCCAACAGGTTTGCTGAGAGATGTGGCGCAACTAGCCACATCTCATGCTAGTATGCATTCACTATTTTCAGGGTCAGCATCATGAACAAAGATTAGGAAGTTATGAGAATCCGCCTTCCATCCTCAACCAACGTATATAACTTAAATCACTCGCGGCGGAATAGTGGAAATCCATAGCAAAAAACTACAGGATAATACCTAGTCTATTTCCACGTACAATTTACGTTTTATTTGTACGTGGAAATAGACTATTTTATTTTTATCCTGTAGGTTTTTTTTTCCTCAACCAACGTACTCACAGGTAACTCAACAAGTACAAACACGATTTGTGTTGCCCGCGACAGGACAGGTATCACGTGCTCCCAAGGTTCTTACATCCCCAATCCATATATACCTTGGCTGAATATTTAATACAGAAATAGCCCCCAAAAAATTGGATAAATGAACAAGATGTGGTCGCATATTACGCACCTTGCTCAACTTACTCTGTACCATACCTACCCAATTGCATGCTCCAATCAACAACCAATACTTCATTCTTCATCATCACTATTGATTATGTGCCGTTCACATTATCGTGATGATTGATTTGCGGCGACACGATACGAGGAGCGAAGCCTCGAAGTTTGGAATAAATCAGGTCCGAATGAAGACTGAGCCGGAGTAAAGACCTCCCGCTGGGCAGTTCCGCTGTACATTAGAGGCCGACAAGGCCTCTACGAGCGCCCGCCAATATGAGCCAAGTTCACGTTCAACCACTTCTCTGTTCTCGACTCACGACAGACCTCCCCAGCTGTCACAGTTCTTCCTATACTGCTGAAGTCAACTCTAGAAAACTAGTTTTGTACAATGAACAAGCTCGCGTTAATTAGAGTGGTCGAAGAGGTTCAGCAACCACGCGATCACTCCCCAAGAGAAATACATAGTACCAATAACGCATCACTGTCATGAATGAACAGCAATCAAGAAGTTTAATCTAGAGTTACAAAAATCCTACAACATTGACATAGTAGCAGTTACAATGAGCTTGCTGATTCGATGAGGTATCGTAAAATTTATTATAAAATTATGAAATGCGTACCATTATTTTATCATAATTTAAATGTACTATTATATCTGACGTATTTAGCTATCCCAGGCTTGTGATTCGTGACAGATAATACTTATCTAAAGGCTGCGGAATGGTCGGTCGTGCAACAGTTTTCTTACGTACGTTTACAGCCGTAAAACCTTACTAACTTACGAGGTATATAAATAGGATGAGTGGGGTCATGAACCAGTAGTCTTATGTGAAGATTCTCCACGCCTGAACTCATGGTGATGGAATTGGCCCTTTTCGTTTCATCCTTCGTAGTACATTCCCCCCCATATCCTAGATAAGGCTGATCCGTGGCCCACGGAAAGGCACTTACCTCTCAGTTCTGACAGAACCTGGTAATAACAGGGGCTATTCACTTTATCCATATGAGGACGCTCGACTAAAGCTTTGAGAGCGTAAGTTGGCTGGAACTATCTGGGAGCCTTGACATCGTTCTTCGGTCCGTTTTTTAACACCAATTTTACTGAAATACCACGACGGACAACTAATGAGGAGGGATGCCTGTGGAGTTTCTTATAGTTACTCAAGATAGGACTACGATAATTATGTTCCTACCTATTAGTTTGTTACGATCATCAGCCAAATAAATCTGTCACTGGTACAACAGCGAACCATGTTGGATTAAGTTGGATTATCACCTGGTGGCTTCCGAACCTCATTCTTGGTGTATTCTTTTCTATTCAAAATTTGTTTGTTTGTATCTATTTTTTTTCTTTTTCACCGTGCAACGTACGGGTAATCCAGCTAGTTTACTGTAATTTATAATTGCAGCCTAGCAGCTATTGAATGTACGAGCTATTTTATATGAATTTACCTTTTATCACAAGAACTCTAATTTGACCCACTTTTAGTTTACTATTTTTGATACCTAGTGAACCTTTGGAATCGAGCATGAAAAAAAAAATTTAACCCCTCTCACAATGTGATGGTTTACGTTTCAAGGTAGGTATGTAAAATCCGAAAATGCAATTAAAAAATACTGCAGATTATCACACAACGGTTTATTATTTACCTGTACAGATGCATCTTTGCGTAGATCACTGTTTTCTGTGGTCAGTACCCTCAAGCTCCCCCCAAGAAAGCCCTAAATCGAGTACCGGAGCCGGCCCGGGAATTAAAGTTATATACAAACGCGCGGGATTCAATAATTCAATCACTAATAATTTGTAGTTATTCGTGAAGCATAAGGTAAATTATAAACCGTTGTGTAATAATTTACTCAATAACACCTCTACGTTTGTTCAAGTTGCAAAAGTACCTGTCAACAAAATCCAATGGATCCATCATTTTTCAAATGAAATAATATCACAGAACAACCAACTCGAATTCATACAGCCATCCGTGATTATAATCAGGTGCTCACTAGCGATGATATCTGGGCCGGATTTATACCGTTTGATTTACGATCGTGCAAGCATTTCACTGCCTGCTTCGGGCGGTCTCAAAAAATTCTTTCGTTCAAGATCAATTAAAAAACGTTAAAAAAAACCCATACCCTTCTACTGAAGTTTTCGAGCTACGGCGTTCTGAACATTTCAACCCCTATTTTTCACTCCTTAGAGATGACTGACAGTAACGCCGACCTTCGAGTACCAACTAGACCCCACACCGGAGCTACAAACCAAATTTCATCAATTTTGGTTCATGGTAACTAGAAAAAGTGCAAAGTAAGGCGCACGGCGGACAAACAGAAATTTTTGTTGCATTTTCGGATTCTAGATACCTTGAAATGTAAATCACCAAATGTTGAGGGGGGCTAAAAAAAGTTTTTCATGCTCGATTCCAAAGGTTCATTATTGAAAATAATAAACCAAAATTTTTCTGTCCGTCGTATGCCGTGCTTGGTGCTTTCCTTAGTTACCATGAACCCAAATTGATGAAACTTGGTTTTTAGGTCCCGTTTGGAGTCTAGTTGGTCCTTGAAGCTCGGCGTTACTGTCAGTCATCTCTAAGGGGTGAAAAATAGGGGTTGAAATTTTCAGAACGCCGTAGCTCGACAACTTAAAATACACTGCCAAGGTGATGGCACAGGAGCTTCCTCGTCACAATCAGAGTGACTCATTATAAAATAGAACAGACTCGGAAGCAAAATAACATAACATTACATTACATTACATTACATTACATTACATTACATTACATTACATTACATTACATTACATTACATTACATTACATTACATTACGTTGCATAACATTACATGAAATATACATATTACATAACATGCCGTCCATAATACATTACGTCCATTATACATAATTGCGAAAGTTATGCGTGTTGGAAGAATTTCACGTTAGCGCATGCGCAGGGCGAACCGCTGGCTCTATCATGTTGAAATTTATATGGGACCTCAATGGGCCCTACCCGCTTAATCCCTGAGAATTACATTGAAATTGGGTGAAATCTTTGGTTACTACGGCTGTAACAAGGAAATTGAATCTATTTCACGCCAGCGCATGCGCAGAGCGCACCGAGGGTCCGATCATGCTGAAATTCATACTGGAACTCACTAGGCCTTGTCCAAACAACCCTTGAAAATTTGAGCGAAATTGAATCAAAATTGTGAAAGTTATGCGTGTTTATTGAATTTAACGTTAGCGCATGCTCAGGGCGTACCGCTGGATTAATCATGTTGAAATTTGTATGGGACCTCAAGGGGCCTTATCCGCACCATCCCTCAAAATTTGAGCTGAATCAATTCAAAATCGTGGAAGTTATGGCTGTAACAAGGAAATGCGGACAGACTCACAGACTCACAGACCCACAGACCGACAGACACGGAACCAAATTTGTTCAGTAGGCTTTGAAACGCAAAATGCAAGTGGAAATTTTGATTTCTGAAGACAAAAATTTTTTGGCTCACGAAAGTGAACACAAGGCTTCCGCTGCTTCGCAGACTCGGAAGCAATAGAAGGGTATGTGATTTTGGTTTATTATTTTCAATAATGAACCATTGGAATCGAGCAAGAAAAACAAAATTCTTACCCCCCCTCAAAATTTGATGGTTTACGTTTCAAGGTATGTAGAATCCAAAACTGCAATAAAAATATTTCTGTCTGTCCGCCGTACGCCGTACGCCGTACGGGCCACTTTTCTTAGTTACCATGAAACAAAATTGATGAAATTCGGGTTATAGGTTCCATTCGGGGTCTAGTTGGTCCTCGAAGCTCGACATTAGTCTCTAAGGGGTTCAAAATAGGGGTTGAAATTTTCAGAACGCCGTATCTCGAAAACTTTCGATTGAAGGGTATTGTTTTTTTTTACGTTATTAAATTAGTCTTGAGCTAAACAATTTTTTGAGACCACCTGGAGCATTGTACGTCCAGTCGTTCGTGAGCACCAAAAAGCTTCGTCAACACGATCGTGAATCAAACGGTCTAAATCCGGCCGAGATATCATAACTACGGAGCATCTGATTATAATCAAGGATGGCTGTATGAAGTCGAGTTGTTCTGCGATATTATTTCATTTGATAAGTGATGGGCTATTGGATTTAGTTGGTAGGTAGGTACTTCTGAAACTTGAACATACGTTGAAGTATTATTGATGGGTAAATTATTAAACAATGGCAAATTATTACACAACGGTGAATTATTACACAATGTTGAATTATTACACAACGGTAAATTATTACACAATGGCAAATTATTACACAACGGTAAATTATTACACAACGGCTCATCTACCCAGAAGGGGCTAGATTTTGTTGATAGGTACTTTTGCAACTTGAACAATCGTTGAAGTATTATTGATGGGTAAATTACTACACAACGGTAAATTATTACACAACGGCAAATTATTGCACAACGGTAAATTATTACACAACGGTAAATTATTACACCACGGTAAATTATTCCACAACGGTGAATTATTACACAAGGGCTCATCTACCAAGAAGGGGCTGGATTTTGTTGATAGGTACTTTTGCAACTTGAACCACCGTTGAAGTATTATTGATGGGCAAATTATTACACAACGGTTCGTTATTCTATCTCCGTAGAAGGGGAACCTATACATGTAAATTATTACACAACGGTTTAGGTAGGTACCTAGTATTTTTTACATTTTTAAATTGATCTTGAACTAAACAATTTGTTGAGACCACCCGGAGCATTCTACGACCAACCGTTCGTTTGCACCGAAAAGCTTCGTCAACACGATCGTGAATCAAACGGTATAAATCCGGCCCAGATATCATGACTAGTGAGCACCTGGTTATAATCACGGATGGTTGTATGAAGTCGAGTTGGTTGTTTGTGATAATATTTCATTTGACAAATGATGGATCTTTTGGACTTTGTTGATAGGTACTTTTGCAATATGAACAAACGTTGAAGTATAATAGGGTAAATTATTACACAATGGTAAATTATTGCACAACGCTTTACGATACTATCTACGGAAGAGGGGAATCTATACAGGTAAACACCTGGGTAAAGGGCGGGGGGGGGGTACCTGGGGTAAGGTATTTACCTGGGTAAATACCTTATCCTTCATCAATAACTACAAATAATTAGTGATTGAATTATTTAATCCCCCGCACTTGAATGTATGAAACTTTAATTCCCGGGCCGGCTCCGGTACTCGATTTAGGGCTTTCCTGGGTTTAGGAGGGGGGGGGAGCTCATGGGTACTGACCACAGAAAACAGTGATCTACGCAGAAGGGGCACCTATACAGGTATTTTTACAACAGATAATTTATTATTTTCATCATCTGGAATAGTATGTTTCTGTCCCGAGTCTCCGTTCTAAACACTTCCGTGATCCAATAACAATTGCAGTAAATTGCAGGTTTTTTCGAGCTGTTCTAAAATTAGCGCCAGATTGGAAAGAATCACGCAGAGTTGCTTCAGACTATTTTGGACGAAGAAAAATCATGTAGCGGAAAATACCTGGCCAGTTTCATTGACCTAATTCTTGACTTGTTACTCTAGTTGATGCAGAATATATGTGTGATGTTTTGCAGAATAGTATATTTTGAACAGATGAATCACTTCAGCTAATTTTAAACAGATGAATCACTTCAGCTATCATTCGAAAACAAGTGATCCGGAATCTCATTTCCAATCTCCGCAGTTTTTACGATGCGTCTCATTCAAATATAAATTTCATCTGAAAACGAGGCTATAAAATAAAATCGCTCCGGATGCAAGAGCGACGTTTAAAATCTCACCTCATTCAACGTCAGGGTCCATTTGCGAGACGATGAAACGTCAAGAAATGTTAATTTACGCTGACATTTTATCGCACGCCAATATGTCAGGATTTCGATATAATCCTTTCTACCGGGCGGAGCGGGATATCGGCTGACTGGGCCTGGTGATCCTGTTTTGGAGTTTTGACAGAAGTGAAAGTGGAAGAGAGGGAATTCTTTCTTTTATTTGCCGCCGGATTCCGGTGAAAGGAAATGGAGTCAACTCCATACCTACTATTGTTGATCGTTGAATTAATCGTTGTATTACCAGCCAGCTGAATTAAAGAAATAAATAGGCAAAACTGCCTTTCTTGTTCCAACCTAGTAACGTTGATGGCCACGGTCAATTTCCCATCAATGTCTGTGATTTCATTTCTATCATCGATATTCCGTTGATCCAAGTCGAAACTGGTAGGCAAATCCACTGAAGATATTCAAACCCATGAAGCTCTCGCTCAATTTGGAATTCAAACTACCACACATTTTCGGCCACTGAAGAACTGATATGCGATTGTAAATGTAGGAAAGAAAGGAGTTGTAATCCACTCTGAGAGCCGTAGACACAATGGTTGTAGACAATGCACGGAACTGCCTATGAAGTGAAAGGATAAACCATCTCGGCAGTCCAGGATTAGATACTGAAGAGCCAGGCTTTTGTAGCACTTTTTGGTTCTTCCAATCTTCTTGTAGCTTTCCAATGACTTCCTGCCCGGTGCCAGTAAAACAGAACCAAAAGCATGTAACTGAGCAAAAAGTATTCTTTGTTAGCAGAAGGATCTGCGATCGCTGACACAGAAATTAGTGGAATAGAATAGAGATTTTTTTTAATGGAATTTACTCCAGGAAGAATAGTAATCTATTTGCACTGATTGCGGCTAACTGATAGAAAGATATGATGAGATCTGGATAGTAATTATTATGAAAATTGTCATTGTAATGTTGTATATTGAGAGGGGGTTCCTTCCCTCATAGGCAGCTGGCATGGGCGCTACTGAAATACAATATAGGAGGTGGTGCGGTGATATGTTCTGTGGACGATGAAAATCTGAGCTCAAACTTCATCAGGTGATGTACTGGTGGCTGACGAAGCTAGGGGGATCGTCTGCTGCTCATATGATTTTAAACGACAGCAAATCTGTGGACTGTCAGATGCTAGGCCTTGGACTTTGGAAACACAACAAAAACATCGTATATCCTTGTGGTGCCTGAAGAAATATAGTTTACTCAAACAAGAATGACGACTCCTCCATTACGAACATAATCATACTCCTATTGTCAATATCTCCAACCTCGCACGGAGCCATTCAACTAATCTACCGTTGTATATTTTATACTTGCAGGGCCCTTTCCACGTTTGGCTCGAATCCACATACCGCCACAGGTATAGATGAAAAAGAATGAAAAACCAAAATTATATAATCAGCACAATGATCGGAAACCATCTCTTTTAACCGCAGGTGGTATAGTATTATTTCATCAGTTATCATAACATGCGTGTTTTGCAGTGATAAATCTTCAAACGAGAAGACTTCAGGTAGAGTTGGTCATCATCAATACCACATTCTTGAGAAAGATGTTGAACTCGACTACGAACTTATATATTATTTCTTCTTCGATGGATTATATAATATATATGGATGGCTCTAGTCCCAGTGGTAATTCCAATGGGCTCGAATACCTCCATCTCCATTATCAATATGATATTTATTGCCACTTTATTAATAAGTGTGGGGGTTTTACTTTTCTCTCTAACCGCTTTATTTTGCTTCGGTGCCGGTGATAGCGGTAAAATGACCAGAAAAGAGAAAAAAGAATTGTCGTGATTTAAGATCCGAAGAAAGAACCGGTCGGTTCGGGAGCATATGCGAAGTCCACGCGGGTCAGAGCTGTCTGGCACAGGCACCCAAAAACCGGATTCCGAGACTCAATTTAATTAATTTATATCAACAAAACGGACGGTGCCTTCTTAAAAGGATGGTCCCAAAAGTTCCTGTTTGAACGTCAGTTCTTTCGGCCAGGGAATACATTATCCCCTGAGATTCCGAGCAACCTCAACCCCAATATCCATGAGCCCTGAATTAGCGATGGTGTCGGAAACAGCTTGAGACTGTGAAATTCTTGCATATTTTTCATCACTATGCAGGTAGTAGACGTCTACAGGACTCCCAAGGGCTGTAATTATATTGTCTTAGGAAACTATTACGTACCTACAATATTAAACCTCAAAGCCTTGTAGCACCAAATAACTGTAAGGTATGCTCCATCTCAAACTTCTCACGAACATGCTAAATTTATTCCAATAAAACTCCTATCATTTCCAGGTCGAAAACACCATTCGAGGTCCTGTTTCAGTTTCAACGTCCGACAGCAACATGAGCTATAAATCGGTTGTAAGTTACGAGTTCCGTCTTCATTGGTACAATGTAACTCCTTTTTGAACTTAGAAAGTGCCAAAATGACGAGCTTCTCGGTCATTATTGATGAACACTGTTTTACCAAAATGTCCACCTAAATCTACCTGTAGTCGCAAGTCAAAAGTGACAGAAGCCGGACGGATGACGTATTGCATTTCAGATAAACCAACACCTAATATTGTTGCTGTTCAAAATTAAAGTTTCAACTCACGTTTTACTTTGGTTGACTTTCTGTGTTCCTTCGAATCCAGAATGTGGAGGTAGGGAAACACTGAGATGCAAAAACTGCATTTGCATGGAAAGCTGTAGTCAAGCACTCTGGCGTCTTGCAGAGCCTGAAGCCAATGCAACCTAAACAGAGCGTCCTTGTTATCGTTTTCATACGAGTTTCGAATGAAAATGTTAGGAGTCACGTTGATTATTAGGAATTAATCTATTCAGAAGATCAAGATGCGATTAAATTCACATGAGTAACAACCTATCATGACTTCCGTTTATGAAATGAACAGCGACGTTGAGAATGAGGTATTTCATTCAGTTTTAACTGATGGATATCTGAGAGAGTTCCAAAATGTTGCTGAATGATGAGTATCGGGCCATTCAGAAATGTATGGGTGAATGTCAAACAATTTCGACGTATTTAACCCACATGAGGGCCTGAGGGTATCAAAGGGAAGTTTGATTTTTTTATTTATATATATTTTACTTCCGAGTCTGCGAAGCAGCGGAAGCCTTGTGTTCACTTTCGTGAGCCAAAAAATTTTTGTCTTCAGAAATCAAAATTTCCACTTGCATTTTGCGTTTCAAAGCCTACTGAACAAATTTGGTTCCGTGTCTGTCGGTCTGTGAGTCTGTGAGTCTGTGAGTCTGTGAGTCTGTCCGCATTTCCTTGTTACAGCCATAACTTCCACGATTTTGAATTGATTCAGCTCAAATTTTGAGGGATGGTGCGGATAAGACCCCTTGAGGTCCCATACAAATTTCAACATGATTGATCCAGCGGTACGCCCTGCGCATGCGCTAACGTTAAATTCAACAAACACGCATAACATTCACAATTTTGATTCAATTTCGCTCAAATTTTCAAGGGTTGTTTGGACAAGGCATAGTGAGTTCCAGTATGAATTTCAGCATGATCGGACCCTCGGTGCGCTCTGCGCATGCGCTGGCGTGAAATAGATTCAATTTCCTTGTTACAGCCGTAGTAACCAAAGATTTCACCCAATTTCAATGTAATTCTCAGGGATTAAGCGGGTAGGGCCCATTGAGGTCCCATATAAATTTCAACATGATAGAGCCAGCGGTTCGCCCTGCGCATGCGCTCTGTCTGTCTGTCTGTCCTTCTATGCACGGCCAAACGGCTCGACGGATATCGACCAAATTTGGCACGAATATCCAGTAGGCTCCCAAGTTGTGCAACGTCGCATTTTCAATTCCCTGACCATAGCGGAACTATGGTCGACCATGGTCAACTCCTGAATGGCTTGACGAATATCGACCAAATTTGGCACGAATATCCAGTAGGCTCCCAAGTTGTGCAACGTCGCATTTTTAATTCCCTGACCATAGCGGAACTATGGTCGACCATGGTCAACTTCGTTAATTGAAATGGTAACCCCTATTTTTTATCGCGTATTCGTAATCTACGTGAAATTCTATCTACGATCGACCCTTCGGACTACCCCCGCGGTCGACCATAGCGCATCCATGGGCCCCTCCATGGTCGAATCCCGAATTGCTCAACGGATATCGACCAAATTTGGCACGAATATCCAGTAGGCTCCCAAGTTGTGCAACGTCGCATTTTTAATTCCCTGACCATAGCGGAACTATGGTCGACCATGGTCAACTCCTGAATGGCTTGACGGATATCGACCAAATTTGGCACGAGTATCCAGTAGGCTCCCAAGTTGTGCAACGTCGCATTTTTAATTCCCTGACCATAGCGGAACTATGGTCGACCATGGTCAACTTCGTTAATTGAAATGGTAACCCCTATTTTTTATCGCGTATTCGTAATCTACGTGAAATTCTATCTACGATCGACCCTTCGGACTACCCCCGCGGTCGACCTTAGCGCATCCATGGGCCCCTCCATGGTCGAATCCCGAATTGCTCAGCGGATATCGACCAAATTTAGCACCAATATCCGGTAGCCTCCCAAGTTGAACGTAGGCGCATTTTTAATTCCCTGACCATAGCGGAAATATGGTCGACCATGGTCAACTCCTGAATGGCTTGACGGATTTTGATAAAATTGGGCACAAATACCCGGTAGGGTATGGGATTTTTCCGTCGTTTGTTGGTTCGACGATACTGCGTACAGCGAATCTCGGATAGCGAGCGAAGCGAGCGGTCAGGCTAGTTATGTATAATGGACGTAATGTATTATGGAAGTCATGTTATGTATAATATGCCTATATTTCATGTAATGTTATGTAATGTTACGTTATGTAATGTAATGTTATGTAATATGTATATTTAACGTTATGTAATGTTATGTAATGTTATGTAATGTTATGTTATGTTATTTTGCTTCCGAGTCTGTTCTATTTTATAATGGGTCACTCTGATTGTGACGAGGAACTCCTGTGCCATCACCTTGGCAGTGTATTTTTTTTGTACCCCATGTGGAGCCACCTCACGTATATTCACTTCAGTCGTTACCAAGGCACTACAGGGCAGCGAAGGGTGTGTCTGGATTATTTTTATTACGGTCAGTAGATAATTATTTAATTTTTTTCCCCACTAAAACAGGTTTTATTCTATCTCAAACAAGTCATGCGTTTCATGTGTACCTACATATTTTAACAATGTCAACTACATATTTTGTTACTTACTAGTAAGTAATCATTTGCATGTAGTAACAAATAACACTTCATAGCGACGGTTGAGATAGATTTAAGAAGTAGATCACAGATGGCTTATTCGCTGTTGTAAGAAAGACTTGAAGTAAAACAGATGGCAACAGTTAGTCGATGTGTCCCAGTAGCTCGGATTGATAAATTGAGCCATATTTTACGCTGTAGGAACGATGGTCCCTGTTTCGTGTCGTTGAGATCGTACCTTGTGTAGTTGAGCCTTGGCTAAAATTATACTTTCAATGCTTCATTAAACGGAGGTGCTAGAAAGCGAAATGGTCCTATTAGCTCGGCGAAGTGACGGACTCCCTGACGAGATCAATAATTATAGTCTTTGTGGAGGGTAATCGGGTTCAGACCGCCGCAGGCTTTCCCTGCCCTGCCTGGGTGGGCCTTCGCCTCTTTAACTCAGCCTGTAGTGCATCTCAGCGTAAGTCCAGATAAGACTGTATCTCCCAAACCCATCAATCCATTCTTGGAACAACGGCTACCCGCTACCGGATTGCTCCCTTTTCGGTCGTACCGAAGTTCTATTTATACAGGATATTTCACACTTTTACGAGTTATATCCCGAGTAACGATCGTAAATCTCTAGTTCAATAGTGGTTTGACCGACTTCGAGTCAAAAGCCGGTGGTAAAGATTAAATCTCCGAACGATTTTTCTAGAATTGTCTTGCTATGGTCATCATTTCGCCTAGCTTCATAAATCTATCCAGTGTATGTATTATGCACCAAGCAACCTCCGTAGCGCAAAGTATGCAGAAAGATAATAATTATTGCTGATGAATACCCAAAATATCCCTCTCTTGATGATTCCAAGCATCGAACGTTTCATAAATTAAACGCCGTGAATCATCCGTCATTAAAGCCCTTTAAGCCCATGAAATTTACTCGTACTTCAGCTCGTGCGTCTTGGAATCATGTTTTAACTCATATTTTACAGTGACTGATCAGTCAGTCCACGAGTTTATATTTCTTACTTCATTCATTTCGAGGACAAAAATAAAACCATCCTGAGTTCTATCTTCATATCGAAATTTTATTGAGTTAGGCATGCTTCCAGCATTCAATGGAAGGCTCATACCTCGGCAAATACCACCACACATTTTTTCAGTAACTTCATGTTGATGTTGCCATTGAACTAACTGTGAATCCCTAGTTCAGAGTAGACCTTACGTAGCGCGTAAATAACCCCTGAAGAGCCTAGAGGTAGACATGGTCCATTAATTTGTTTCAACTAGGTAAGTAAATAAGTTATTGTTAAATTGTGTTTTTCATAATATTAGACAATAAACACTTGCTCAAGTATGTAGATGTAGCAACTTTCTGCATTCAATATGACTTATTGTATATCTTTAATACACTCTTATCATCATTTTGCTGGTAGCATCATTAGTAGACCAGGGGGGCTACATCAAGCATCACAGCTATGGTTTATATTAATTATAAGCCATTCACATCTGGTTGAAGGGGAAGGCTGAATTGCCTAATCTATTGGGGACCAAGTACGTAATTCTTCTCATGAGGCTTCATTCATACCTTAATCGATTAGGTACTATTCCATCTGTAAACCAACTTACACTATGTTTAATAATTATTAACATTTTTCAAACGCTGCTGATCATTACACGACGGTTTATTATTTGTTATGTATTTGTTAGGTATGTATTGTTATGTATTTGTTGTTATTTGTTTATTATTTGTTATTGTATGTAGATGCCCCTTCTGCGTAGATGGCTGTTTTCTGTGGTCAGTACCTACCCTCGTGCTTTCCCAAGGAAAGCCCTAAATCGAGTACTGGAGTGGGCATGGGAATTACAATTTCATAAAAATGCGCGGGATTCAATAATTCAGTCATTAAATAATTTGTGTTATTCATGGAGCATAACGTTTGTTCAAGTTGCAAAAGTACCTATCGACAAAATCCAAAAGAGCCATCATTCTTCAGTGATAATCACAGAAATTATATCAGTGAACTAATCAATGAAATAATATCACAGAACAACCAGCTCGACTTCATACAACCACCCGTGATTATAATCAGGTGTTCCCTAGCAGTGATTTCTTAGTTGAATTTATACCGTTTCATTCACGATAATGTTGACGAAGCTTTTCAATGCAAACGCACGGCTGGATGTACAACGCACCGGGTCGTAAAAAAACCGTACCCTTCTACTGAAAATTCTCGAGCTACGGCGTTCTGAAAATGTAAGCCCCAGCTGTTCACCCCTTAGAGATAACTGATAGAGCTTCGCGGAACAGCTAGACCCCAAACGGAGCCTACAAACCAAACTTAAAAATTTAATTAATTTTGGTTCATGGTAACTAAGAAAAGTGCGACGTGCGGCGGACGGATAGAAATTTTTTTTAATTCCATTTTCGGATTCTACATACGTTGAAACGAAAACCGTATAATTTTGAGGGGGGGGGGGGGGGGTGTTCATGCTCGAGTCCAAAGGTTCATTATTGAAAATAATAAACCATCAGTAGAATTAGGGGTCACAAATTTTCCAAAATCCATTTCCTCCGTTGATTGCAGGATTTTATCCGGCATTAATAAACCAAGGTACCTATCGTACTAATATATAATTATATGGACTCACCACATCACAACCAAACCAAATTTAATCACAGGTTTGTTACGACGAGGTGATCACAAGCTTTCATGGGTTCTGGTCAGCAACAGTGTTTCAGTGAAAACCAAGAGTAGAAACAAGTTCTAATGAAATTTTTGACTTTCCTTTTTTCGAAATCAAGCTGAGAAGTGCTGGAAGGAAGCTCATGAATCACCTACAACCGACCTAGATCCTCCTTAGGGAGGGAAACTGGACGCGATGGGTGGAAATGTGGACTCGCAAGAAAACAGAACTTTCTTCCACACTGACCATGTGTGGAAGCCTGCACTTGGCAGAGGATAGTTTTAAGTATCCTCTTCGTATGAGACTCGTTTTTTTTTACACCAACCCACTGTCTAGCAGGTGCATTCTTCTGCTTCTTTGATGCCCCATCCATTTCGTAATACCTATCAGAGTAAAAGCGTCTTCGTGATCGCCTTCCTAAGGTTCTTCCGGTCGAGATCACCGACCGCTCCTGATGAACTAGTGCCTTATACCTACTCTCATCAAAGAGGAGAAGGTCTAGAGCTGTCTAGACCAAAGAATCAAGAGAAGAAAAATCGTTAGCTCCGCTCCAAAAAGAATATTTCTAGAAGGAACGTTGAACAGATAATAGTATGTAATATATTTATGATTCTACTGGCACAGAATTTAACTGGGACTGTATTCATTCTACTTACAGTGATTAAAGGCCAAGTTGAAACATTCATGTACTGTTACATGACTGAGCTGAAGCTGAAAAAACAGCTAGCTAGTTGAGCAAGCGCTTAGCTTTAAAAGAAATTTGGGGCACGAAAGCTATTTTTATGAAAATTTACATACATAGATCATAGAGCATACATAGGCTTTAGAAATCGATCATTAAAAAAAATTTCAAGCCCCTGCCCCCGAAATTTGTGCAAATTTTGCGAACCCGAAAATGGAATTAAAAAGTTTTCAGTCCGTTTTTATGACGTTTTTAAACTGATTCCGGATTTTAGGATTTTTTTTATACCACCCGGAGCATTGTACGACCAGCCGTTCGTTAACAGTAAGGCCCTGTAGTTTGGACCGACGTTTCGTCATGTCGAAGTTCCGTAATATTCTTGTTTCATCACGATATTACCAGTGAGAAATGGTTAGAAAATTGTATACATTTGACAGTATTGTTTTCAGAGGTATTTCTTTCCTGGTGTCAACGTAGTTTCACAACATGGTATCCAACTTTTGTCCGGGGAACCCATCACAGAACAGGAATATTCTTTATAGGTTCCTGCTTTTCGGCATATGATCCCACTTAGTTACGTTATCACTTTGAGTGTAACAGGAGGTTTAGGTACTAACCATAAAAATCCGCCGTCAGGAGAGCGTTGACTTTTCACGAAAAGGCTTCTTTGCGATAATACGATAGGAAGTTTACTACTTGCTGTTAATCTTGAACTTCCATGAGACACTTGATCCATCGAAATGGCCCATGACCTTTTATGTATGGGAAGTCTTACCATTGTTACGATTCAAGAGTAAATATACCCCGATCCACAACGCACGTTTGTACTAACACATGGTTCCCGTTCACTTTTTCCGTACACACAACGAGTATAAGAGTGTTTTGTTTCTTGTGAGTGGGAATAGGCAACGTAACTACATGTAAAAAATCCATGTTTCCGCTTTATCCCCCATATCACTACTACTGTGAACGTCTACGAGACCGGGCCAAATTTATAATCCTTTCATTTTCTTAGTACATACGGTATATACGTATCATGTTTTTCCTACGTATTAGTAACAATGAGAAATAAACAGCATATCAATGAGATACGGGATGTGACTACTGAAGTTCCAACGAAGGGGAAAAGTAACACTAAAGTTATAACTCGGTATAACTATAACTCGGCTAACTTACAGGGAGTTCCAAATCATAATCAAGCGCGTTTCTTGGACTCTGCACTTCATTCCACCTCTTCACATTTATTTCACATATCTAAAACTGAGGGTGAAATTCACATACCTATCAAAAAACTACAGGATAAAAATATAAATAGTCTATTTCCACGTAAAATAACAAATTGTAGACCGGTTTCGGTTGTTACACCATCATCAGTACACGATAGATCAGTGTTTTCTGTGGTCAGTACCTACCCTCGTGGTCAAGTATAATGAACCATTTGTGTAATAACTTGCCCATCAATAATACTTCAACGGTTGTTCAAGTTGCAAAAGTACCGATCAACAAAATCCAGCCCCTTCTTGGTTGATGAACCGTTATGTAGTGATTTACCGTTCTGTAATAATTTACTGTTGTGCAATAATTTACCGTTGCGTAATAATGTACCGTTGTGTAATAATTTGCCGATGAGTAATAATTTACCATTGTGTAATAATTTACCCATCAATAATACTTCAACGTTTCTTCAAGTTTCACAAGTACCTACCAACAAAATCCAATAGTCCATCACTTATCAAATGAAATAATATCGCAGAACAACCAACTCGACTTCATACAGCCATCCTTGATTATAATCAGGTGCTCCCTAGTCATGATATCTGGGCCGGATTTATACCGTTTGATTCACGATCGTGTCGACGAAGCTTTTTGGTGCACACAAACCGCTGGACGTACAATGCTCCGGGTGGTCTCAAAAAATTGCTTAGCTCAAGACAAATTTAATAACGTAAAAAAAACCATACCCTTCTATCGAAAGTTTTCGAGATACGGCGATCTGAAAATTACAACCCCTATTTTGAACCCCTTAGAGATGACTGACAGTAACGCCGAGCTTCCAGGACCAACTAGGAACGGAACCTATAACCCGAATTTCATCAATTTTTTTTTTTCATGGTAACTAAGAAATGTGGCCAGTACGGCGGATAGACAGAAATTGTTTTATTACAAATGCGGATTCTGCATACCTTGAAACGTAAACCATCAAATTTTGAGGGGGATTAGAATTTTTTTTCTTTTTTTTTTCATGCTCGATTCCAATGGTTCATTATTGAAAATAATAAACCAAAAATATCTCGGAACAGCCAACTCGATTTCATACCGCCATGCTCGATTATATGTGTTCCCTAGCAATGATATCTGGGCTGAACGTATACCGTTTCATTCATGATCATGTTGAATGAAATCAGTATCCAGAAGATTCAAAATTCTCTAGAAATCACATTGCAAATTATTCCTTCAGGCCTGAGGCCTGAGGCCTTTCCTTCAGGCTGTGAGGTTTCGAAAGTCGATCTGGCGTTCGCCATGGGCTGGGCAAGTTTGGAAGAACGAGCCACGAAAACCGTCGGCATTGTTCAGGGCTCATTTGCCGCAATATAAATCCGGCGTTTAATTTTTTACCAGTTGCAGACACCGACGGACACGCGGGCTTATAAAAAGAAGTCCGGCTTGCCCGTCCCAACCAATGCGGATTCCTCATGTCCCGATGACAGTTTGAGTGACGTATTCAAATATGCTCTCCCCCTGCTCCCTTCCGCAAGACCTCGAAGGCTCGAGCGGTCGACCAGACGGGAACGACAAAGAGCGCGCCGCGGAGTTGTCATAAGAAGCCGGGCTCTGCCAGCCGAACAACTCGCCTCCCGTTTGGAAAGGTCAGTACACCTTTATCGAAAGGGTCGCGGGTTCTGGGCATTATCCACCCGTACTGCCTGATGAAGGCCTGCCCTGGAAGGTTCACCTTTGTGATTACGTCATGTACGCTGGTCTCTGCCGTGCAATCATAATGATAAATGCGAAAATAAAGTCTATAAATCATTTGGTGTTCCTCAGGGAACTGTTCTCAGTCCTTTGTTTTTATAATGTATATTAATGAGCTAAGTCACCTTGATTTTCATGGAAAAGTGATTATGTATGCAGACGATACAGTACTGTTTTGTAGTGGTATTAACTGGGAGAACACCTGTAGACTGGCCGAGGAGGGTATGCGGACTCTGTACTCGTGGCTGGTTAAAAATAAACTGTCGCTTAATTTCAGTAAAACATCATATCTCTCTTTCAGCTTGTCTGGTTTGGCAGATATTCCACCTAATGGTAGTTTACTTATTCATTCAACTGACTATGAATTGTCGGGTTGCCAGTCTTGTCCTATTCTAAATAATACCGCAGACGTCAGGTATCTGGGGGTGATTTTTGACTCAAACATGAAATGGAAAAACCAAATTGCTAGTGTTAACAAAAAACTTAGGAAATTGATATACATATTTGCAAGGTTGAGAAAGGTAGTTTCCCCGCAGGTTCTTAGAATGGTGTATTTTGCCCTTGTGCAATCAGTACTCCTCTATGGCTTGCCGGCTTGGGGTAGCGCATACACTACCGCTCTTGACCCAATAATGCGCACTCAGAAAGTGTTTATAAGATTAATCACGAACAGTTGTTACTTGGAGCACACACCGTCTTTATTTAAAAAAACAAACATTCTTAATTTTTTCAGTCTCAAAAAAGTTTCCTCGATTCGCCAGATTTTGAAAGAGAAGTCGTTTTCGCTTCCTCAACATTACCCGCCCACTCGTTTTCAGGTTTATGGTTTTATACTCTCCCTCGTTGCACTACGACCGCTGGTCTTAATAGCTATAGATATTTTGGGGCTAAAGCTTTTAATCTTCTGCCAAATGAGTTGAAACTCAGGTTGCAAGATCAGCCGAAATTGGTCAACAAATTTTTGAAATCCCACTACATAAATTTAGATTTATAAGTTGTCTGGTTCATGTCCATTAAGATTAATAATATTGTTGTTTTTTATTGTAACAAAGAAAAGTTTTATTTATTTTAATTATATGATCCGGAGTGCTTATTGTTTTGAGTGTTGTTGTGTGTTGATTCGACTTTATTGAATGAATATGGGACTCTTCTCCCTAACACGGGCCTTGGCCCACATAGGGGAATATTTTTCTTTTGTACGTTTCATGGTAATATAATTATTGTTTTTTAATGGAAATAAACTTTAATAAAACAAATTAAAAAATAAACTTCTTTCCCTTCAACAGATTCTTCATTAGTAAGAAATAGTAGATTATCAAAATACGAGAAATTAATGTACAAGAACACCCTTACACCACTGCATGCATGTTACTTTATCTTGGACCCCCACTGAACGACACATCAGCTCCCTTCAGACCCGAGAAATTATACATCTCCAGGAAGTGGAATGGAAAACAAAGGGGATCCGCATCAAGAACACAAGACCAATGCGAAGCCGCTGCCTCACCCTATAAAATCCGCCCGCCTGACAAGGATGAACTATGTACACCTATGGAGGATGGCAAGATACCAGGGATCTCGGCCTGTGAAAGGATAAGGCGAACCGAGATGGAATTGTGGAGTATGTGAGGGCGCGGGGTCTCATAGTAGAAGGAAAAGCAACAGCCAGGCAGACACCCAAATGACGATAGCTTTGAGTTACCTCAACAACTTACGTTATAAATATAAGTAAGTTTAGTAATAATCATAAAACTTTATTTAAAGTATCGTGAAGATTTAAAAAACTGCCAAGGTGAGGCACATGGGTTCGTCGTAACTTGCGAAGCTACTACTGAATCCTCTCCATTTATTATTTTATCCTTCAGCGTAGCTACTACTGAATAACCCCCTCCAGTTATTATTTTACCCTTAATTTCAAATCAATATGTTTACATATATGAATGATGAAGCACGATGGCGCTTACAAGAAGAGTACCAATATGGGTATGGAGCTATCTGATTTTTCTCTTGAATCGTTTTTAACGATATTCTAAACGGAAATAACGAATATTTACTTCGTTTCAAAAACTGCCTATTGACACCGTTTTTTGTTGTCACACAGTGAACTTCTTCTTCCACACAGTATTTTGGGTATTTTGGTTTATTATTTTCAAGGTAATGAACCTTTGGAATCGAGCATGAAAAAAAATTTAACCTCCCCTCAAAATTTGGTGGTTTCCATTTCAAGGTATGTAGAATCCGAAAATTCAATAAAAAAATGTCTGTACGTACGCCGTACCTAGCACTTTTCTTAGTTACCATATCAACCATACTAATGGATCCTATTCGGGGTCTAGTTGGTCCTCGAAGCTCGGCGTTACTGTCAGTCATCTCTAAGGGGTTCAAAATAGGGGTTGACATTTTCAGGACGCCGTAGCTCGAAAACTTTCAATAGAAGAGTACATTTTTTTAGGTTTTTAAATTGATCTTGAACTAAAGAATTTTTGGAGACCACCCGGAAGATTGTACGACCAGCCGTTCGTTTGCACCGAAAAGCTTCGTCAACATGATCGTGAATCAAACGGTATAAATCCGGCCCAGATATCATTGCTAGGAAGCACCTGATAATAATCACGGATGCCTGTGTGAAGTCGAGTTGGTTGTTCTGTGATATTCCATTTGAAAAATGATGGCTCTTTTTGATTTTTTTGGTAGGTACCTACTTTTGCAACTTGAACAAACTTTATGCTTCATGAATAACAACAAATAATTAATTATTGAATTATTGAATCCCGCGCATTTTTATGAAATGCAATTCCCGGGCTGGCTCTGGTTCTCTATTTAGGGCTTTCCTGGGGGGAGCTGGAGGGTAGGTCCTGACCACAGAAAACTGATCTGCGCAGAGAGGGCACCTATACTGGTAAATTATTACACAACTGTTTCTTTTTACAACGGTTTATAATTTTTACTTCTGCTTCATGAATAACAACAAATAATCAGTGACAGAATTCTTGAGTCCACCGCATACCTATTTTTATGAAACTGTAATTCCCGGACTGGCTCCAGTTCTCGATTAAGGACTTTCCTGGGAGAAGCACGAGGGTAGGTATTGACCACAGAAAACATTTATCTACGCAGAAGGGGAATCTACACCGGTAAATAATATACAGTTTGTAATAATTGGCACCTTTTTTTAACTATGAGCGTCAGTTGTATCTATATATTTTGTGTAAATTTAAGGACTCCTGGATTATGTCTTTTCAATTTTGAGATGTGGATCTTCCGAACATGGAGGCCTTTTATCCACTCATAAGGGTCGAAGTTCCTAGTTGAAACAACAGCCCTAAGTTGAAGTTTGACAGATTTTTCAAAAAACTAACATTTCAACACTTGATGAATCAAACAAATGCCAAATCCATCATCCTTAAATTTAAATTTTGAATAATAGATTATGTACTTTCATAATGACCCTCCAAAAATCCACCATCCCTAGATTTAAAATTCTGGATAACAGAAATGTACTACCACAAAGACCTTCATTAGACATTAAGTATACTAGATTTAGGTTTAGGTATACTAGATTTAAGTATGTTAAAATTAAGATATTTAAGAAGTAGATAATATAATGTATAAGAATTATAAACTATAATGTATTACCGAACGAACGCACACACAAGCTGAGCTGGGAGAGAAACAAGCCTGGACAGGTTACTGACCTTAGGCTCAGGTAATAAACAAAGGAACGTTACATTCATAATTTTACCTGTGAATCTATCTGTATTATGCAAAATGTGTGAAAAAATTTTTTTTGGTTTATTATTTTCAATAATGAACCATTGGAATCGAGCAAGAAAAAAAAATTCTTACCCCCCTCAAAATTTGATGGTTTACGTTTCAAGGTATGTAGAATCCGAAACTGCAATAAAAATATTTCTGTCTGTCCGCCGTACGCTGTACTGGCCACTTTCCTTAGTTACCATGAATAAAAATTGATGAAATTCGGGTTATAGGTTCCGTTCGGGGTCTAGTTGGTCCTCGAAGCTCGGCGTTACTGTCAGTCATCTCTAAGGGGTTCAAAATAGGGGTTGAAATTTTCAGAACGCCGTAGCTCGAAAACTTTCGATTGAAGAGTATGGTTTTTTTTACGATATTAAATTTGTCTTGAGCTAAACAATTTTTTGAGACCACCCGGCGCACTGTACGTCCAGCCGTTCGTGTGCACCAAAAAGCTTCGTCAACACGATCGTGAATCAAACGGTATAAATCCGGCCGGGATATCATCGCTAAGGAGCACCTGATTATAATCAAGCATGGCTGTATGAAGTCGAGTTGGTTGTTGTGCGATATTATTTCATTTGATAAGTGATGGACTATTGGATTTTGTTGGCAGGCACTTCTGAAACTTGAAGAAACATTGAAGTATTATTGATGGATAAATTATTACACAACGGTAAATTATTACACAACGGTAAATTATTACACAACGGTAAATTATTACACAACGGTAAATTATTACATAACGGTAAATTATTACACAACGGTAAATTATTACACAACGGTTCATCTACCAAGAAGGGGCTGGATTTTGTTGGTAGGTACTTGTGAAACTTGAATAAACTTTGAAGTATTATTGATGGGTAAATTATTACACAACGGTAAATTATTACACAACGGCAAATTATTACACAACGGAAAATTATTACATAACGGTAAATTATTACACAACGGTTCACCTACCAAGAAGGAGCTGGATTTTGTTGATCGATACTTTTGCAACTTGACCAACCGTTGAAGTATTATTGATGGGCATGTTATTATACAACGGTTCATTATATTTGACCAGAGGGTAGGTACTGACCACAGAAAACAGTGATCTACGCAGAAGGGGCATCTATTTCACTCCACATCAACAATTTTCCTTCAAAACTTCATTATTTGCGTTTCTTTTCGCCATTATAGTTACTGTTTGTCATCGAAAGAATTATTTTAGCAACATTTAACTCGTGATTTAGGTAGGTTCCTAGGAACGAGTACGGGGTCAGGTACTAACCTACGGAGGGTCTGCGATCTACATGATGTGTATAGAATAGTACATAAATTATATAGAAGGGTTATCTATACAGAGAGCTGTGATCTGTAAAAGAAGGGTATTCTGTACAAAATAATAAACCGTTGTGCAGGGATTTGCAGCGTTGTTTGTTTTTTTTAAAGTTAAATACACAAGTTCCTACCCGTAGATACCCACCGCCGTATGGACGAAGAGCCCACAGGAGGGTTTTTATCCGCGAAGACTCCCGCATTCTTGCAACTAAAGTTGACAGGAGATTCAAATGTGACGTCGTACAGTAAAACTCGCCTGGCCTGGTCGGCCAGCCTTGCCTTTCCACCCCTCGTTCACCGTCCTCCGACAACATCAGCCTCCTATCCACTTAACCGGGACTCGTCCCCTTAACTGTACCGGATTGAATGGGTTTACTTCTCCGCCCGTCAGCATTATCTTTATCGGGAGACGTTTCGGAACGTTCCGGTCGAATCGCGGATGTCTCGGCGTCGATGGAGGGAACCGCTGGGTCAGCTGGACATGGGATATCCCGCCACTCCGTCTCATGTTAAGTCCCCAAATCGATCCGTCATTTTTTCTTTGTCCAAATTTGGAATGGGAGTTGGCTGGTATATGGGTCATTTTTTGCGGGATAGTCGAAAGACAAATCCCAAAATCTTGTCAAAACAGTGGTCGCCAGAGCAGGTTTGGCCACATTTGTTGTGGAATAAATTTTCTTCTGAGACCGTGAACGAGTTACTTGAAACGTCCATAGATTTTTCGGGATTGTACCAGTTGCACTCCAGACCGAGAAAGCTACATATTACCAACTGCGCCCCGTTTGGTCCATGCAGATGTACCTGTTGCGCCTGTGTTCAGTAGACCAATATTGCGCTCCAGGCTTGATGTTGGCATTAAAGCTTAGGTTCACATGGGGACGCAATTCAGGGAGTCCGGCACGGCTATGCGTTCTGCAGTTCTATTGGCCAACGCAAAATGGATTATTACAACGCAGTGCCTTGGATACTATATCAAAATCTCCAGATATTTTCTGCTGTCGGATCCGTTGTCATATCTGCGCAGACCTCTCAAGTTTGGTTGTTCAGCCATACTGAAATTTGACATATATGTGGTTGATTTTGCGGTTTCGAGTTCGAGCAATTGTTTGTTTTTTGCGATTGCGTTTTGTTATAATTCCGCTGCCGCCTCTGCGGCAAAAATTCCGGCAAATGGGTTGCCGTGCCGGATTGCCGTCCGGCATGTGAACCTAGCTTTAGAGGCCTCTTTTTCAAACGGAAGATCCGATGGGTCATGTGTCACGTCGTTAGGACAACTAGGAGCCTCGTGACTCTTTATCGTGAACAGTGTATGTAGTTGACACATTACACCTGGTTGTTTGTTTACACTTAATATGTTTCACTGCTGTTCAGAATCTGTTTGACACTAGAACGTGCTGTCCACCACTGAGAATAGAGGATAATCATCTTCTGTTCTTAGTGCTGTTCATAATATCGTTCGATTAATATAGTTGATACAATGGAGAACAAAGAACAAAAAACACCCAGGGAAAGTACGCCACGAAGAAAACTTATGTCGGAATCAACCTGGACAAGTAAAGACGTGGGCAAATCACCCCTTAAGAGCTAGTGAAAACACTCACGCACCACTGCACTGCGCATGAATGAATCAATTCCTACTGACTGTATTAAATTATGTAATTATTCTGCATTTTATGACGTATATTCTCCGAATAAAATATCTATGTGCTGCAGATAGGATTTCTTGCATTTTTTTCCTGGGAGCAACGGGTAGGTCGTAGATGCATCTGTAGGGCGCAAATGGTAAGTACATGGTTTTCTTCCTGGAGTGAGATAATCCTGGGCGCAACTGGTAAGTTGAAAATTCACCTTCGGGGCGCAACTGGTAGGTATGTGCAAATAGGGTTTAGGGGGCAACTGGTATACAGCTGATTTTTCTTGATACTAGACACCACTGCCAACCAACTACCATCATCGTTAATTATGAACTAATTTTCCTGCCAGGAAACAGTTAAACCACTTTATGTCCTTGGCTAGAAAGAACAACAAACTCGATTTCGTAAAAACATTCGTGATTTGAATAAACTGTTCCTTATCAGTGTTAACTGGGCAGCAGTTATACCGTGTGATCTACACTCATGTTTATGATGATTTTCCGGTTCAAACTCAAGTCTCACTGTTAACGGATCGCAGTCGTTGTGTGAGATCTCAAAATCCTAAAAATCGGAATCTACTCATACACACAAGGAAATCCATAACCTTCTATTGAAATTGTTTTCAAGGCGTTATGAAAATTTCAGCTCCTACCTATTTTTCATCCCTTAGAGATAGCTGATAGTAGCGCAGAGCTTCGAGGACCAACAAGACACCATAATATGGTGTCTTACGCCATATGGGACGTACGCACCAAATTCCATTAGTCTGGAGTTTATTCAAATAAACCGACTATGATTTCGTGTCAACTGAATTGCTCAACGTTTCAAGTACGGTAGCAAGACGTGGCCCAAAATGTATAATATCACGTCTTTTGGGCTCAAGAGTGAGTGCTCAAGAATGTCGTGTTAACATTCGCTGAAGGAGGTACTTATCTAGTCCGTGCTCGAATGTACCTACACACGCCTCAAGTCAAGTAGAGGCCGTTAGATCAAGCTCGCGGATTATAAAACGCCTTGTAACCCTCAAGTGACAGGTTGTTTTTCTCGGCTGTGGAACGTCGGTCGGGTGGAGGCGGTTTTTCGGTTTTTTTCCGCCGTCTTTTTATTTCCTGTCACGATGTGTCTAGGCTTGTACCCACATTCAGTAAAAGAAAACAAGACGTAATAATATTAATTACCAGTGCCTTTATAATACATAAATATGAATTACTTACATGGACTTCTGACCCAGTATACATTAAATTAATTAGAAAACCTCCGTAAATCGTAACAACGGTTTATTTTTCCTGTGTTTACTATAACACCGCCTTAATCATTTTCCTGTATGCTAAAGAAAAACGCTGCAAAGTCCTTGTCACATGGGTTTATTATTCTATTATTTTATTGGTCTATAGTTCTGTTTATTTATTGTTTCTTTCATGTAAAATAATTGAAATAGCTATTTCTGGTGGTTTCCACAAATTTTGGCCCCCAAAACTTGAATTAGGTAAGCTCCTTTTTTTTTTTTTTTTTCAAATTACCTTTGATCATTGATTGTACCATTTAATCGTCTTGATCCACCTGTTGTTACTTTTTCTAGTGTTATTCTACGAATTGATGGTGATTTCAGACGATTTCGCATGTTTTTGACTCATAAAAAATCAATTTTGGGAGCTGAACATCTGGTACAACCTCAATTTTCCACTCCTTGGTCAAAATCGACTTCATATTCGGTCTTCTCGTCCCCAAAAACATGGAAAAAGATACCTCAAAAGCTCATTTTACTACTATGTTACTAAAACACAAAAAGTACCTATTTTTATAGGTACACATTTTCACTCATAACTCCCCTGGATATATTCCGATCGGGCTGAAAAGTTTCGGGACACAACTAGGGCCCAAATGGAGCATGTGTGCGAATGAACGAATTTTTTAGACCTAAAATGAAGCCTGTACACGTGATACGGCGTACGGCGGACGGCGGACGGCGTACGGCGTACGGCGGACGGACATTGCATTTTTGGAATCTACGCACCTTGAAACGGAAAAGAAAAAATTTTGAGGGGGTTTTATAAAAATTTTTTGCTGAGCGAATACATAGGTGTATTATTCACAGAATAATAAACCAAAAGTGGTCTGCTGTGTTGGGGTAAACGGTGGTCAATCATGTTACATCAAGATAGGAGAGCGCACACATTTCAACGGTTTTTGGTTTATTATTTTCAATAATGAACCTTTGGAATCGAGCGTGAAAAAAAATGGTTAACCCCTCCCCCCCCCCCCCCCCCCCCCCCTCCTCAAAATTTGATGGTACGTAGAATCCGAAAATGGAATAAAAATATATCTGTCCGTCCGGCGGTGGGCCGTACACCGTACGCCGTAGCCGTCCGCCGTAGTTCGCATTTTATTTTTCTTAGTTACCATGAACCAAAATTAATGAAATTTGGTGTGTCTCGTTTGGGGTCTAATTGGTCCGCGAAGCTCGGCATTACTGTCAGTCATCTCTAAGGGGTGAAAATAGGGGTTCAAATTTTCAGAACGCCCTAGCTCGAAAACTTTCAATAGAAAGGTACTTTATGGTTTTTTTTAACTTTTTAAATTTATTGATCTCGAACTAAAGAATTTTTTGAGAACTCCCGGAGCATTGCATGACCAGCCGGTCGTTTTCACAGAAAATCTTCGTCAACATGATCGTGAATGCAAGGGTGTAACTCCGGCCCATATTATCACTGCTAGGGAACACCCGATTATAATCACGGATGGCTGTACGAAGTCGAGTTGGTTGCTCTCTGATATTATTTCATTTGAAGAATGATGGCTGTTCTGGATTTTGTTGATATGTACTTTCGCAACTCGAACAAAGGTTATGCTTCTTGAATAACAACAAATAATTAATAATTGAATTAATGAATCCCGCGCATTTTTATGAAACTGCAATTCCCTGGCCGGCTCCAGTGCACGATTTAGGGCTTTCCTGGGGGAGGGGGAGGGGGGGAGCTGGCCACAGAAAACAGCGATCTACGGTGAAGAGGCATCTATACAGATAAATAATAAACTGTTGTGTAATAATTTGCAGCGTTTTTTGCTGAACACCGAATTGTATGACAAACGCTAAAATACGGAAAGTAGCCGGGGTAGTCTCTTATGGGGTATGTCCAGGGATGGTGCCAATAAATTCATCCAGTACGTACTACATTCGTCTGTGCGTCTGCGAATGTGTTTTTCTCAGCAACCTGCGTCTCAACGTCACCACCGTCATGTATCCAAATTTTGATAATTAGCAATACTGTAGGATACGGGTTAATGGGAACTGACATGTAAGCCATGGATACACCAGATGTGTTGTGACTCCGTTATTGGCTCAACTACTCTCTTGTTTCGCCGACTACTCATCGGAAATAACACATAGGTACGTGGGTGGGCGGAGCGGGTCCTATACTTGCGAGGTCCCCATCGAATCGTTTTCTATCGTATCTCCACCGCCGATCTGTTCTCTCCTGCGCAATTAACCGAAACAGCCTTCCATTTGACATTTATATTGTTATTATTGGCACTCACCTTCTATCATCCGTATCGAAATCGGGCTGCGGCCCACCTCTATACCTTTCTATATAACATCCTGTTTTCCTTATAGATTATTTTATTTTTTGCAGGGATAAGAACACCAGCAGAATTTACGTGGAGTGAGAGGCGATGATGTGTTGCTCACTTATCATCCCCCTCATGAATATCAAACGCTGTTGATCAGTCAAATCGATTTTTAGTTAACTTTCAAATGGCAAAAACAAATGCATCGAATACCTAGGTACTTTGCGGAGGATATTTTGATGTTTCGCTAGGAAGAATGTAGGGTTGGACTGAATCAATGAATAAATCAATATGAATTCAATATGAATAAAATGTGCGTACGACCTTGCCAAAGATATAAAGAAATATTAAGAAGCTAAGTGTTAGATTTGATGAATAACCTCAAAATTGGTTCACAAGTACCTGCGTTATTTTTTCTCAATTCTCAGGAGAATCTAATTATTCCTAACCTTCATAAAAAAATATTATGGAGCTCAAGTGCCCTCTGGCCTAGGGAAAATGCTAACGATTTTCATAATTTTTCAGAATTAGGTATCTAATGAAATTGCCAATTTTTCTGCCAGTTGCGGTGAGACTAATCATATTATATAAGTATGTATTTTAAACCCCTTAAGACATCTTCTCCTTAATCAACAAAGAGAATTTCCATAATTTCCTTATGATGGAAATGCTTATTGTTGATTTGAAGAAAATAAAAATTTTCATAGTAATCTGAAGTTTGAATACTAAATTGTTCGAGCGCTTTTAATTTCGCGGCACCCTGTCCCTCTCCTCCTGATTCTGTCCATACTATTTGCCCCACCTCACACACGCCAGTTGAATACCTACTCAAATTCAAGATTGTTATTTGGAATGGAAACACTGTAGTGATAATAAAGCGGATACGAATGCACAACGCAGTAAGAGTGGTTATGCAAATAATCGCATCCCACAAACAACTGATTAAAAATTCAGAAAAACACTTCCCCTCATAATGCTAGGAATGTGGTAAAACCTCCGTTTCAAGTCATTCCGCGAAGTGGTTTCATGTTGGTTTCCTGCTGTCTGTCTTCTTACTTTTTAACAAATAATAGTAATCCACTTGATGAAAAAGAAACCTGTCATTTTCCTGAAGAGCCATTTTTTTTCAAGAACTAGCTATTCAATTGAATGAAGGGGCAAAAGAACAAAGTTGTTGTTCGTTTAACCCTGGAACATAGTGTACATTAGTATGTCATATATCTAATTTGGAATGACGACTTCACTGGAACTGGTTTGAAGCGAGTTGTGGAGCTCCACGTCTGAACGATTTGCGAGGAGTAATTGGTTCATCCATTCATGCACCTGTTTTCTTGTTTTTTTTCGTATTTTTTATCACATCAATTTTTAATAGGATTCACTTATGTACCTGAAGTCGTGTAATTCTGCTCCTAATGGAATTATCAACGTGATCGCGTTGTAAATTAATGGAATTATAAAGCCAACTATTGACATAATTATAACTTGTGAGTTTATAACTTAGCCTAGATTAACTAGTGGAGGTAAGCACAGGTGTACGTATACCAAGCTTCCAGTGTCAAACGTATAATATTTCATTCGAGTTTCGATTGTTTGCTCATTTCAAGGAGCAAGAGAAATTCATGCATTTTGTGATGAACCGATGTCCATCAACCATACATCAGTCATTTCTAGAGAGAGTATCCTCATCGCTTCATTTCTAAAATTATTCAGGACGTGAAACAAAGCATGAATTTGATGATGCGGCGTTCTAATTTAGTTCTAAATCAATGTCCCCACATACAAATAAATTTTTTTTTTTTGTATCTTCGTTCATAAAGTTTTATTTCTTAACATAATGTCATAACATCAGGACATCCCGGAACTTTTTTAGGTTTTATGGTTTCATAAAATTGCTTCCTCCATTCGCCTTTGCTTGGGCTGAATTTCACGCCACAAATCGAACTTGAAAGAAATCTGTAGGTATTATTGTTATAACACTTGTTGGTATGAAGTCGACTTCGTTGTCTGAGATAATCTTCGACCAACATAATCTTTGAGATAATTTGTAACACTACTTGTTAGTAGGCAGGTACCTACATACAGGTAATCGGTACAGAATAATGGTTTTTTATCTATACGGAGAATTATGCAGCGGTTTTACAATTATTATAACTTTATACTGAACTAATTCGTGATTTTTGACCTTGAAAAATTCGCGATTTTTCTAAAAAGTGGTGTCCCAATTTCCTGGTTTTAGAGAATCACCGAAGCATTATTTATTCCAACTTTTATTCGTTCACTTATGGTTCCATTCTTACGTGTTTTGTTTCAGGTTATATTCTTGAGAGACTTTATTGTTGAAGTTTCGTTGTTGATAATTTTGGGATGAACCGTTTGAGTCAAATACTTTATATTTATTTGGTAAATATGTCTACATAGGCACCGAGCCTAGGTTAGGTACTTATGGTAATACATGATCGTATCTCTCCTCCATAATCATGATGTTCCATAATAATTATATTCGAGTTACTGATATTGAGATTGTGTGCGATACCTACCTTTTTCTGGGTTTTACTTTATATAAAGTGCATTTCAGTTATTTCTTTAAAGCGTTGAAAGGTTCCACCAGACGATACCGGTCGCTCGCGATGTCGCGATGTCGAACTCACTGCCAGAGATAACCCACCGTCCGACTCAGAAGCACGAAACCGACTAGCCGGTAACGCTGTGTGGTGAGCTCTCTACCCCCGCCACGGGGGACTTCACGCCCCCAGCCGCCTCTGTCCACCTCAATACCCTCATCAACCCCCGGCTATTAGCGAATTTTCAGAGAAAATTTAGCTATTTGGCTCGTTCGAAAATTTTGGAGATGCTCCATTTGAACCGGAAACCCCGCAAAAACAGCTAAAAAATCCGCAAAAACCGAAAAAAACCGTTTATGCATCGGAGATCTAAATGACAGATTTTTTACATTTGGTTTATTATTCTGTGAATAATACACCTATGTATTCGCTCAGCAAAAAATTTTTATAACACTCCCTCAAAATTTTTTCTTTTCCGTTTCAAGGTGCGTAGATTCCAAAAACGCTGCAAAGTCCTTGTCACATGGGTTTATTGTTCTATTGGACATACCTACAGAAATTTTGGCTGTTCATTTATTGTTTCTTTCATGTGAAATAATTGAAATAGCTATTTCTGATTGTTTCCACCATTTTTGGCCCCTAAAAACACGAATTAGGTAGGTACGCTCCTTTTTTTTCCAAATTATCTTTGATCATTGGTGTGCCATTTAATCGTCTTGATCCACGTGTTGAAACTACTTCCAGTGTTATTATACAAATTGATGGTGATTTCAGACGATTTCCCAGGTTTTTGACTCATAAAAAATCAATTTTGGGTGCGGAACATTTGGTAGAACCTCGATTTTCCACTCTTTGGTCAAAATCGACTTCATATTCGGTCTTCTCGTCCCCAGAAACATGGAAAACGATACCTCAAAAGCTCATGTTACTAACATGTTACTAAAACACAAAAAGTACCTATTTTTATACACATTTCACTCGTAACACCCCTGGGTATATTCCGATCGGGCTGCAAAGTTTCGGGACACAACTAGGACCCAAATGGAGCCTGTGTGCGAAAGAACGACTGTTTTAGACCTAAAATGAAGCCGGTACACGTGATACGGCGTACGGCGGACGGCGGACGGCGTACGGCGTACGGCGGACGGACATTGCATTTTTTGAATCTACGCACCTTGAAACGGAAAAGAAAAAATTTTGAGGGGGTGTTATAAAAATTTTTTGCTGAGCGAATACATAGGTGTATTATTCACAGAATAATAAACCAAAATGCAATGTCCGTCCGCCGTACGCCGTACGCCGTATCACGTGTACAGGCTTCATTTTCGGTCTAAAAAATTCGTTCTTACGCACACATGCTCCATTTGGGCCCTAGTTGTGTCCCGAAACTTTTCAGCCCAATCGGAATATACCCAGGGGTGTTATGAGTGAAAATGTGTATAAAAATAGGTGCATTTTGTGTTTTAGTAACATGTTAGTAAAATGAGCTTTTGAGGTATCGTTTTTCATGTTTTTGGGAACGAGAAGACCGAATATGAAGTCGATTTTGACAAAAGAGTGGAAAATTGAGGTTGTTCCAGATGTTCAGCTCCCAAAATTGATTTTTATGAGTCAAAAACCTGGGAAATCGTCTGAAATCACCATCAATTCGTAGAATAACACTAGAAAAAGTATCAACAGGTGGATCAAGACGATTAAATGGCACCGTCAATGATCAAAGATAATTTGAAAAAAAAAGGAGCTTACCTAATTCGTGTTTCTGGGGCCAAAATTGGTGGAAACCACCAGAAATAGCCATTTCAATTATTTCACATGAAAGAAACAAAAATGAACAGCCAACGTTTCTGTAGGTATGTCCAATAGAATAATAAACCCATGTGACAAGGACTTTGCGGCGTTTTGGTTTATTATTCTGTGAATAATACACCTATGTATTCGCTCAGCAAAAAATTTTTATAACACCCCCTCAAACTTTTTTCTTTTTCGTTTCAAGGTGCGTAGATTCCAAAAATGCAATGTCCGTCCGCCGTACGCCGTCCGCCGTACGCCGTACGCCGTCCGCCGTATCACGTGTACAGGCTTCATTTTCGGTCTAAAAAATTCGTTCTTTCGCACACATGCTCCATTTGGGCTCTAGTTTTGTCCCGAAACTTTTCAGCCCGATCGGAATATTCCCAGGGGTGTTATGAGTGAAAATGTGTGTAAAAATAGGTACTTTTTGCGTTTTAGCAACATGTTGGTAAGATGAGCTTCTGAGATATCTTTTTCCATGTTTTTGAGGACGAGAAGACCGAATATGAAGTCGATTTTGACCAAAGAGTGGGAAATTGAGTTCTACCAAATGTTCAGCTCCCAAAATTGATTTTTTATGAGTCAAAAACCTGGGAAATCGTCTGAAATCACCATCAGTTTGGATAATAGCACTGGAAAAAGTGTCAACACGTGGATCAAGAGGATTAAATGGCACTACCAATGATCAAAGATAGGTAGTTGGAAAAAAAATAATAATAAAAAAAAAGAAAAGGAGCGTAGGTACCTAATTTGTGTTTTAGGGGGCAAAATTAATGGAAACCATCAGAAATAGCTATTTCGATTATTACGCATGAATGAAACAATAAATGAACAGCCAACATTTCTGTAGGTAGGTATGTCCAGTAGAATAATAAACCCATGTGACAAGGACTTTGCAGCGTTTTTCGTTATGTATTTGTGTGTGTGTGTCATTCTGCACAACAAGTCCCTTAATTTCCGTGGTCCCTAAATTTTTTGCGCAGAAAAATCCGTCTTCGCAACAGTAATGATGACTTCGTTACCCAGCCCGATCGCACTTTGCGCAGCGGTCAAATTTACAAAGTTTTGGCCCAAAAAATCCATTAAATAACTATTTTTGCAACATAGGCATGTGGGTTGTTGTCCATGTTTTTTGGGGCCACCCAACGTACCGAATTTACAAAATTGTAATCCGAAGTCCAAATAAAGTGCGTATTTTTTATGTAGGCATGTGGTGTGTCGTTTCCCATGGTTTTTTAAGTCGTTTAGTGGATTGTGAGCAGTTTCAGCGCACAAGACGTGCCACTCTGGTCTCAACAAGTGCCGAGTCAGGCGTAATGAGTGCTCTGGCAGGTGGCCATTTAAATTCTCAATATCCCAAGCTATGTATTCGAGAATCCGCTCCTTAAGCCAAGCTGCGTGACTGAAATTTTCATGGTGGAAACCTCCGGAGTCAGGTGAGAAGAATTTCGCATGGCGTAGTTGATTGCTGTTGTTTAGAAATTTCAGTCAGTTGTTCCCAACCGTTTACCGATACGAACATTCGGAGAAAAAGAAAAAAAATGCCTTCACACTGCCGAAAGTGATTAAAGCCTTTCGTTCATGAAAAAAAAAACCGGAAAAACATATGTCTTCCAAAATTTAAATTTCCATTCGCGTTTTGTGTGTAAGACATCGAGGAACAAACCTGGTTCTGTTTCTGTATGTCCGTCTGTCTGTACCCAATACCTCTGTACTTATCTTACCGAAAGAACAGTCCGAACGAGCTGAAATCCTGAGAGTATATATGTGGGTGAGTTCACAGATGGACCTATATAAATTTCGTCAAAATCCTACTGTAAAGCTAGGTTCACATGGAGACGCAATTCCGGACGGCAGTCCGGCAAGGCTATGCGTTCAACAATTCTATTGGCCAACGCAAAATGGATTATTGCAACGCAGTGCCTTGGATACTATATCAAAATCTCCAGATATTTTCCGCTGTCGGATTAGTTGCCGGATCTGCGCGGAGGTTACTGCGCACACCTCTCTTGTTTGGTTGTTCAGCCGTATTGAAATTCGACATTAAATTGCGAGTTCGAGCAATAAATTGTTTGTTTTTTGCGATTGCATTTTGTTATGACTCCGCTGCCATGTGAACGCCTCTGCGGCAAAAATTCCGGCAAATGCGTTGCCGTGCCGGATTGCCGTCCGAAATTGCGTCTCCATGTGAACCTAGCTTTACATTTCGCCTGCGTAAAGACACTCCCGTAACTCCGGTTCTGTCCCGCAAATTTTTCTGAAATGTCCTGGGATCATGCAAATCGGGTTCCTCCTATTGGTGAAATAAGTAGTAATAATTTCATATTGACCGGAATATTGTGCATCTGACTCCATACTAACTATGGTTGATTTGACGCGAAGATGGTTCTTGACAGTTGATTATACAATTATTATAGAGATATACTTACTAAACAGTCTGAGCTGCCGAACACTGAGCATTCAGTGCTGAACTAATTGGGTCTCAAGACAGTCAACCAGCTCCCATTCACCACTGTTATTGAGGAGGAACTGAGTTATTTAAATACATTCTATTTTCACTAATACATGAGAGTACACTGTTATACCGGTTTCGGTGGTCATAAAGGTGGTTTCGGTGTCAGTAACAAGCAATAACTGGTAGCACGAGTTGACCTTATAAATAGTCCCAAAAAGTAGAAGGTGGTCGATTGGGATCAGTTGTGAAGATGATTGTTGAAGGGAACAAAGTGAAGGGGGTCGATTCTGATTGGCCCTGGAAGTTGATGTCAAAATGTGAAAGGAACGTATGGTGGAAGGGGGGGGGGGGGACCAAGCTGTTACAGAAATGAACGCCATAATGGAGAAAAACGGATTACACCATTCAAAGATTTACCCAACCTATCACTCTTAATAATTTCGAATTTTTCAAGTACACCCAACATGCTCCCTTTCGGGCAGAAATGAAGAAACTCAACAGACTGTCTGTAAGATCAAAATTGAAGCTGACTGGATTCAATCAAGTGACGTGCAAAGGCCGAATCACCCTTATCATCCCTGAAATCTTTTTCATGTTGCTTTATCCTTTCTCTAAATTTCCTACCAGTTGGTCCACAATATTTTCGTGTATTAGTGGAAATAGACAAACTTTCAATACTCCCCCCCCCCCCCCCCCTTTGAAATGGGTTTCCACCGTTTTATCGCGAATGATTTAGCTCGTACCATTCTGCTACTCTGGTCTTATGGGTTTACATGGTCTTGATGATGGAATAAAGTCATTTCAAAACGACGCCAAAAATTTCTCATTCTTTCCCCCCACCAAAAATTAAGAAACTAGGATCATTGTAGATTATGTTTTCCCAATACCAAGTAGTTCCTTACGCTTTCTGTTGCTCGGGAAGGCCTTGAGCAAACTCCTGAGGTTTAATCTGATCATGCGAATATTGGTGATGTGTTGTTGATGTTGATGTGAATTATTGGTCCTCTACAAAACTCCATGCTGTGTTCAGGATTGTGAACAACCGGCGAAAACTATACATCATTTAGTGGCTCAAACAAGAAAGGTCGCTGTAGAAATGGATGTTAAAGTCTACGAGAAAACGTGATGTTGACCTATTTCAAATTCATGAATTTTATAATAATAGGTTATGTAGATTGCGTCAGAAATACAAGTTTGCAGCCGTAAAACCACCTAATGACTTCTAAGAGGATTTAGTTTATAGGTCACACCTCCGAAAGAATGTTTTCGCCGATGTATATAAATGCAAATGTGTTTAATAGTTTTCTTTAGCGCTCTACATTATAATGCCAATTCTAATGCTGAAAATCTTTTGGAATACCAGGAACCTGGCATTTCAAATCGCCCTGGGTTTGTGACTGTCGTCATAAATCGAACGATTCAGAAGGATGGTTGGAGGGGGGGTGCCAATGATGCGGTCAGATCTGAAGTCCATTGCCCAACATTGGGACGGCTCCGGTACATTAATTCGGATGCGTCAAGGTTTTGGGGGTTGATCTATGAATAATAATTTCATCTTTTGGTTATGCGTAGAATGAAAACTGCGTGTGGAGGTATCGTAGGAACAGGCTTTTGGAGAATTTTATGATGTGCTACGCTAATCATCTGCCTGCTTTACAGACATGTGCAGCAGTACTGGTATCTAAATTGGGAAAACTGTGTGAATCACCACACAAGCCTTATAATGTGCGTGGTAATACAATTCGCACGTTATTAACTGTCACTGGGGTGTTATTGAATAGAAAAAACGCTGCAAAGTCCTTGTCACATGGGTTTATTATTCTATTGGAGTTCTAGAGATTCTCGTTGGCTGTTCATTTATGGTTTCTTTCATTCACAATAATTTAAATAGCTATTCATGAAATAGGTACGCTTTTTTTCTTTTTTCCCAGATCATATTTGATCATTGGTAGTGCCATTTAATGGTCTTGATTCACCTGTTTACATTTTGTCTAATGTTATTATACACATTGATGGTGTTTGCAGACAATTTTCCAGGTTTTTGACTCATAAAAAAAATTTTGGGAGCTGAACATTTGGTAGAACTCAATTTTCCACTCTTTGGCCATAATCGACTTCATATTCGGTCTTCTCGTCGAAAAAAACATGGAAACCGATACCTCAAAAGCTCATGTTACCAACATGTTGCTAAAACGCAAAAAGTACCTATTTTTACACACATTTTCACTCATAACACCCCTGGGTATATTCCGATCGGGCTGAAAAGTTTCGGGACACAACTAGGGCCCAAATGGAGCATGTGTGCGAAAGAACGACTTTTTTAGACCGAAAATGAAGCCGGTACACGTGATACGGCGGACGGCGGACGGCGGACGGACATTGCATTTTTTGAATCTAGGCACCTTGAAACGGAAAACAAAAAATTTTGAGGGGGTGTTATAAAAATTTTTTGCTGACCGAATACATAGGTGTATTATTCACAGAATAATAAACCAAAAGTCTATAGGCAGTGCAGCTTTCTCGCACCGTTACATGGACTGGTTTGTCACTGGCGGAACCACTTTCCAACTGCTTGCTACAATTTCAATCGGACAAATTCAACGAAATTTTGAAATTTTAAATTGGATTTGAAGTTTGCGCATGCGCTTATTCACCATAACTCCTATTCCAAAGACCATTAGGCAATAGGAATACCTAGTTATATGAATCTAGTTAATTCCACCAGCAATGGTTGATTACAGCTGGAAATTGTGGTAGGGAGTATCGGTATTGCGCTGAGGCTCCGATCACGGTGAAACTGTTTGTGACTCATCCTACAAGATGTTTACAATTGTACTATCAAAATCGGTGGAGCAGAAGCAAAGATATATAATATTATTATGTATGAGCGTTAAATAACTGTTCCATATTTTAAATTCATTGGGCAGACCATCAAGGATACCACCAATATAATCTAAACGATAGTCTGTATTTACAGGCCATATTTTCATACAGTAGCTGACTATTAACGTTATAATGGTGTGTTGATGGTTGAGGGGGTTAGGTGAATCATAACTCACGTTGAACTACAAATAAGTGAAGCGAAATTGCGGAGCGTGCTCTGTTAATTAAGGATATAAAACAATCGAGGCATATCAAGCCATTATCGAGGCAATAAGTTCAAAAAATTGGGTGATATCCCTAAGATTAGTTTCGGCAGCCGAAATAAACTTTAAATCACTCATAGGCTGAAAGGTGTAAATTAACAACTAATTCCGACGCCAGCATTCCCAGGCTGAGCTTGGGGATCTCAGAAATTCTCTGCCCTTCAGCTATGAGAACACCCATCAGAAAAAGTAAACCCCCGAAATTATAGATTCCACAAGCTCTAAAGGCGCCGAACCCATTTTTGTAGGACGTCCAAATTGATAAACATGGGGCGTAAGATTACATGTTTATATACCACTGGTGATGCATTATTCAGAGGAAAGGGCGGATCGAATTTTTTCCTGTAACCTCTACATGGCGGTGGTTGGGAATGTATTGGCACAGACTAAGTAACATTTCGATCAGCTCTGGGCTCATATTATTAATGAACATTGGCGAACAAAGCCGAAAATTCATCTCTGACCTTGAACGTGTATGTACTTACGATTTTTATTAATAACAAACCTTTTAACGTTGAATCAAAACAGGTACCTTATCTATAACTGCAACAATATTGTGCCTATTTCTTGGAGCCCAACTATACAGTGTATTTAGATAAGAGAGTTTATGATTTTTTACCAATCAATATAAGTAGAATTGATTTATTAGTTGCCTTGAGGGCTGGTCGAATGAATAAATTATTGTTTCTCTAGGCTGACGTTTCGTTTATGTTTTTAACTCTGTTCCTCTGACTCTGAAGATGTTTGAAAAAATTAAACGAAACGTCGGCCTAGAGAAACATTTCATTCGTTCGACCAACTAATCAATCAATTCTATTCAAGACAACTAATAAATCAATGCTATTCGGATAATATGTACCTACCTCAAAGAATCGGTTTATTAAGTGGACATTCAAAATAGTTTGTGCATTTTTTAGCACCGATTACCTGTAGCGTTCGATTCTCACCAGCATCCGACTGGTCAATTATATAGCAAGTAGTTACTTGAGTAATCACACCGACTTTAAAGTTAAATCATCTTGTATTCAAGAATTTCCGTTTAGAGCGTTTTTGGCGCCTATCACGTGTCTTTTGGAGAGGATGATGTTGTACACCATCTCCGGCATATTGCATTCTTTAAACGCGCTAGTGCTATGGAAAATATCGTTTATGACTTTACTCTGCGCTAGCTTGTAGGCCTTCATATGAGTTCCAACGCCTTGCTTGGAGAATAGTTTCTTCAGTTCGAGTTCCACGTCAATTTGACGGAGCATGTGGGACGGCGGAAGTTCCCAAAATCTCAATGCAACGAATAAGAGAGCCAAGCAAGCCTGAAAGGGTTTCATCTTGAGTACCTAGTGATTCTGAAGTTCCCTAATAAAATTTCGAAATTTGGCCTTTTTCTTTCATCATATCAGTTCAGGACCTTAAGTCGTGAGGCTTGCTATACTGAGTCCTATAACACGATCCCTCAAAGTTTGTTGTATCGAGGCCATCAGCAGGTGGGTCCTTCTTTAGTGGATCTGATTTTGATAATACTAGTATGCAGTATGACACGACAACCATTGACTGGCACACGGACTTGTTGTATTGGAATCGAATTTTCAATTAGGGAGGATGTTATTTTTAAATCAGATTCGAGTTTTATCGACCACTTTTTTCCTCTTTTATAAACAGGTTGAGGTTCTTGAGGGTTGATCTAATAATATACACTGCTCTCTAGGCCGACTTTTCGACGAATTTATTCATCTTTTTCAAGGCTCAGAAAGGGCTGGGTGGGTGACTCTCACATAGACTTTTCTTGGACTGAGGAGTGTTGTAATTTCGCCCATTGTTGGCAGTTTGGAAACATAGGTACTTGATATCTGGAGGAACAAACCACTTAAGCACGTCTTATTCAGACGTTGATTTACAAATAAATTCTTTCAAGTTCAAACTGATGGAAACTGCAATAATATAGACACGTGGTATTTGTCTATTTGTTATCAGATACAAATGATATAGAAGACGATAAGTTCGAACTTGAAGTATTTATTTGTAAATCAACACCTGAATAAGACGTGATTCGTTCTTCAAAATGTCAATTATGTTTCTTAACTGCCACCATTGGGCGAAATTGCAACACTTCTCCGTCCAAGGAACTTCTATGTGAGAGTCTTAAAAACAAGACGAATAAAATTCGTCGAAAAATCGGCCTAGAGAGTAGTGTATATTATCAGGCTAACTCTCCAGAACTTCAGCCTGTTTATCAAATTATTTTTAAATGGCAACCTTTTTTCATGTAAGGATTTTCTGTTTACTAAGTTGAACCGTTGTACGGCCAACATCACGACCAAAAACAAAATCTGAAGACGCATTCATTTCGCAAAAGACGCGTACGTGACACTTGCACGTCCAAGTATTATAGCTATCTACGGTCAGTATTATTATTTGCTCAGAATCTAATCAAAAAGTCTGAATACAGTAAAATCCGAAAAAATTTCCCACATATGTAAAAACGATTCTGAGTCGTTCTTTTGTTTGAATCACTTTACAAAAGTAATTTCATCCGAAGGGAACAATCACGATGAGTAAAAACTGTACAAAGGTGATCAAATGAAAGTGTTTTTTTTTTTTTACAAGTTGGAGTTATGTATTTTTTTGTAGCCGACAATGAAGCCAGATTCTAAACGTTATGTTCGTTGCTGTTTCATCCATACACTTGAGCAATCATTTTTCAATCGGCATCAAGCTTTGGATATCTACCTGCATAATACTACATCATAAGTACCTAATAACATCATTTTCATACCTCATAGGGAACACAAGTTCTCCAAAGTATTTGCTTGTACTTGTCAAATATTTCAGCCTCTTCTTCTTCCATGTCTTCCTCCAGATGCTCGTCAACCATCTTGAGGATCTCTGGAAGGTCCACTTCACCCCAGGTCTCCTCTTCGACGAGCTCTGGGATAAATTCCTCCTCCTCTTCTTTCTCTGGTACGTAGTCTGTTACTGTCATGTAGTCCGCCTTTATGATTACATCGTGCAGGAGTTGAATCAGGATGTAATCTACAACCTGAAAACGTTTAGGTAGGTACATATACATGATTGTGTAAAAACGAGGGTGCACGTCAATTAGTTGTGAGTTCTAGGAGCCATCGAATTCCTGATCAGAATTATAACAATCTCAAAAAATACTCAGTGAACGCACGTGCCGAGGGTGAATCCAGTCTGGAGGATCTGGCCAGAAAATGTAGCCAACGCCTACCATTAGACTCAGCGCTTTACCAAAACCTTCTTCTGGCTCTTTTCCTTTGCACAAGGTCAGTAGCAGCTCCGTGTAATTTATTTCCTTTCGAGATGTCTGAAATCACCTATTTACCAGTTACCAAAGTCACAGTATGTCAACTTGTGGGTAGCATAGCTGATGGTTATGAACGAGTAATCGTAATTCTCTGTCTAAATTGATTCTTCCTCTTCTTCGCGCGACGGTCCTCGAAGAACCTGGGCCTCCAAAGTGATTAGAATAAGGAAATTTAAAGTTCATTCCCCGTTTTATGTCATTTGAAGACGATTGGCACCATTATCTCTTTCTCTGTCTGTACGTTCATTTGCACATCACGACTAAAAGGATCATCCAAAATTTATTAAATTGGGTAATACGTCGAGGGAGGCAACCTAAAATCTGTGAACATTGTCATTTCAAAAATTTGACGGTGGTTGCTAGAGAAAGAGGGACGTGGCAAAAATGTAGTCATGTCTAGGGCAGTTCAAGTTTGAATCTACTTTGAATGGTGGACGAAAATGGGGTTATTGGGAAAGCAGGAGTTAGAGAAAATTTCCAAATTATAGTCAAGTACCTTTCAATACGTTTCAGTTCGAATGACACTTCAGGCTGATCATTAGAATCGTAAATGGTGGCTGATGAAACAGTAGGGGGAGGCGATGGTCGAGTAATGGCGGAACTGCCCATTTCAGATACCCCATTCTGCTAGTAGCTTAATATGATTATATAACCTATTTGGGTTGGTGTATTGTGAAGGTATGTTATCACTAATATGTGAATGTCCGACAGTGAAACTTTAATTGTCTTGCCCTTGAACCGTATAATGGAACCGTATAATGGGTTAATGGGGTATGCGCTTGGGTCATAAAAGCGGTTTATATTATTTCTAATGAAACTAGATTTCATTCTGAGAACTTTGACTCCAACCGCACTGTCCTACGATAAATAGTTATTTTTCTATGATTTTTCAACATTTCCGGTAATTCTGACGTCACAGTGGGCAGTGAGGTCCCGCCCAAGCGAGAGGGGTACAATGATGTCAGAATTACTGGAATCGTTATAAAAATTCCCATGATGGAATCTACTTCCATTTTTTTAAATGTAAATACGTGCGCATACCCCATTACGATATGTACCTACTCATCCATAGTTACAGAACAGAGATGCTCGTAAATCCTCTAGATTTCGTGTGCTTTACTTACCAAAGGACTGCTTCCATATGCTTATTCCTTGGCATATCGGCCTCTGCTCAATTTATGAATATGTATTCGATCGGAGTTTGATAAACCTACAAATACTGTTACTTACGCGAAAGAGTTTGAAAAGTAGTTTCTTCATTTCTTGACCCCAAGCAAACTCTTCTTCAGTAACTAGATCCTTTTCGAACCAAATGGGAATGTTCATGAACAAAGAATATTGAATGTTTTCGAATCCGAACTCGTCCACTTCCCTAAAACGCATCCTCATCTCCACCATTTCTTCCACTGTGGGATACCTCAGCCCTGTGCAGAAAAGTAGGAAGTCCCTCCAGTTCACGACGTAATCTGGCCCATGCGCCTGCTCGACAAGAAAACGTATATCATTTCTTGTAAGTTCCGACCACCCGGGGGGCAAAAACTCGTAGTTCATCTCGCGGTTGTAGGTCACCATGTCTTCCAGGATATCGACGAAGCATCTGTCGATAATCCCGTCCGGGGACACGTCCTCGATTTTCCTAATGAAATTGTTCAGTTGTTGGGTGGTAAATACGAAATCCTTTGGAATCGTGGTTATTGGAGTGTTACACGGAGGAGGTATAACTGGGTAGAGCTCGATTATGGGGTATTCGCCAAAATAAAATTGTTCATTATCCAAAACCATGGGTGACGGTATATCGAGTTCCAAGTCTGTTGCAGCTTTCATTGCCTCTATCACTTCTTCTATAGCCTTGATTTCTCTTCTGTACTGCCAGCCAATATCGTGAAAGAACTCATCAAACCCTGCTTTTAAAATAGTAAGCGCTTCGTCCATATCTGACTGAGCTCTCCTTTGGATGAGGTTCAAGCGAAATCTGAGACGATTAATTTCGTTTTGGACAGCAATCAGCCATTCCCACTTGAGCCGATCCACCATTTGGAGTTTGCTGGCATCAATATGAAATCTCTGTTTCTGTTTCATAGTATCAACTAATAATTGTCCCTCTTCCTCCTCTTCATCTTCAAATTCCAATAATGGTTTTTTCTTCCTAATTTTCCTAGGATGGGAGTACCTATCTTCAGACGGGCTCTTTTCAAGAGTTCTTTGTTGTTTTCGTCGCGCCAACATATTTCTGAACGCTTTCTCTTGCTTTCTCCTCTCTCTTTCTTCTTCAGGGCTCAGTTTCTTCAAAATTTTGGGTCTCAGCTCTCGTCCCAATTCAGAATCGAGAATCAAATTTTCATAAAAATCGAACATCTCATCAGCCCTAGTACTTGCAATTTCAACTCCCCTCAAAATCAGAGGATGCGCAGGATTTGGGTCAATAGATTTAACAACCGAATTCTTCAGCAAATAGTCCAAGTTGTCAACCGCTAGCATTACAAATTCCGGAATCGAAGGTACCTCTTCTAGTTTTTCCCAAGGAAGAAGTACTTTTTTCGCTGATGTTTCCTCAACTGTTAAAGTCGATACATCTCTTTTGGGCATATACGCTTTGGGAATGTCCAATAGCTCTAGACGAACGTTGCTTGGAGGTTTTTGAAGCATCGCAAAGTAATAATCATGCATCAATTGCAAACTTTCAGTGGTGCGGTTTAATTCGATTTGAAGCAGATTGAGGTACAAATTGGCCAAAGTGAAAAGATGTTTGGACGTCCAGCGTTGGTTCAATAGTTCTTCTCTCCTTGCTAGCGCTGCATTTCTTTTTAGATCAGCTATATCAACTAAGTCATTGTATAAAGCATATATTCTGCAATGAAGGCTTCTCTTCACCTCCGACTGACGCCTGAGTTTCGGTTTGACGTCATTAAATGCTTTTTGGAAAGCTGCGACAGTTTCCATTCTCTTGTCTGGATGAAGTAGTGCAGATTCCATTTCGTTACGCACTAAGTTTCTATACGGAATCACTTTAGTATCATGAGTTCTCATCAGGTAGAAAAGGTGTAAGAGATTCGATAAATACTCGAACTCGATGGCTTCCCAAGTCGTCGCCAAATAGATTTGATATAATTCCGGAATGGGTTCTTCAACGAAGATCCAACCTTCTTCACCAGGTTGGGGTGGTGGGGGCGGCGGCGGAGGAGCTGGTGGAGATGGCGCTAGTTGGGGCTCTACTTCTATGATTTCCTCTTCTTCTACAACATTCTCTTCGAATTCTTTTGGTTGAGTGCTATCCGGGGTTTTCTTTGGGCCTAAACGTAATTTGGAATTCAAGACATAACATTTATAAGAAAAATATTATAGGTAGTTGTTGTTTTTCTTCTTAAGACCAAGTTCTCGTTAAAATTTTGGCATTACAACAACTAGTTTCAAATGAATAATTTTTGGAGAGTTCTAGTCACTTGAAACATGGACGTTGATATAGCAGATTGTAAAGTTACAAATTCAAACTTCTACACCTCTCATGTTCAATCTTTTAATGCAAAACGTCCCTACAATCAGGGAAGAATTCGGCCTGGTGGCATTTTAGCAGATAATTAAGTATCCACCAATAAGACCTACCAATACCTAATTTCATTTCTTTCAAAATTATCATGTTAGATGGTTGGTGAAAACCAAATAATTATTACCTCCTTTCATAGTTGTACTTCTTCTTGTATTTTTGCCACCTGTTGACTGTCTCTTGCCAACAGCAGACTTTCTTTTACCAGCAGCAGATTGTCGTTTGCCGGCAGCAGATTTCCTTTTGCTTGCTGTGGACTGCCTCTTACTGGCAGTGGATTGTCTCTTGCTGGCTGTTGACTTCCTCTTCCCACCGGTAGATTTCCTTTTACTAGCACGCCGAGCAGTAGATTGCCTTTTGCCACCTGACGATTGTATTTTGCTACCTTTGCCCTTTGAAAACGCCTTTTTGCTGCCTGGAAGGTCGGTTCTCAGCTTTTTTAAGGCGTCAGCATCGAATAATAACACAGAAGACCTACGATTGGGATCATCATCATCCCAAGGTTCATCAAGGATCATTCTGCACAATCTTGTTATGGAGTCATAATCCAGTGACGCAAAATCGAATACCTCCTTTTTGCCGTAAACCTTGTAAAATGAATCCGGTTGCGATTCAATTATAGGGTCCAAAACGAATTCTTCACCAAGCGTTTCATCTTCCATGAATTTATTGTACTTCAGTTTTCTAGCTTGATAATCTTCTTCTTCTTTCCGAGCTTGGGTTTTTGTCAAAGCTTTCAAGTATTTCAGAAAAAATGAAGAATTGTTATAATGTATTTCCATCTCGTCTTTATTTGGTCTTGGCATAATTTCCGATGCTCTCAGTTTCAGCAAGTCTGTGTAGGATATGGGCCGTCTATACGCTTCTGGTCTGAAGACAGCATTTAATGGCTTAGCTTCGGTAATTATGGTAACTCCTTTGGACTGAGATAATTCTCTTCCTGTTTTGAGTATTGCTGAAGGGTTTGAGACATACTCTTCATCCATAACTTCTTCTATTTCATGTGGTGCTTCAATACGTTTCATTCTGTATCTTTTACCTCCTCGGAGCCATGCAAGTAATGCCAATACATGTGCTTTGAGTTTTTCATAGGACTCCCTGGAGAGTTCAGGGCGAAAACGTCCAACGTTATAAACTGCAGTTCGTATTTTATCAGCAAGTTCCATCTTGGAGGAAGTACGTTCGTTGTAACTCTTCAGCTCCCATCCTGGGTATTCGGGGGCTTTGAGTTCTTCCAGTGGTTCATTCCCCACTTGGGAGTTCATGGCTTGCGTTGGTATGTTACTGGCAACTCCAGTTGCATTGGTCACCAATGTTTGTTCTCGAGGTAACGAGTTAAAGACAGCTGACAGTGTGGCATTGACAGCCTCCAAATTATCCTGTATGTTTGTCGGAATCTTTTGTTCTGTATTAATGATATTCGTAATGAGAGGATAAGCAATCACATCCAAAATTTCCTTGCTCAGAGCCTGTAGGTCGGGAGGATAAATATTCTCAAACTCCACCAAAACTCTCGTGTCCAAATATGGTTGAGGTCTCAGTTCATCTTGAATAAATTTTTCTATTTCAGGGTTAATTTTGTAATCGGTCTTCAGGGGTCTTCCAGTCATTAGGAATTCCAGAAGAACCGCCTGCGAAACGGTTAATGGATATGAAAGTAGTGCTACGCCTTTTATTTTGTCTTTCTTCGCTTTTAAATATTCTATTAGCATTTTCCCTGAAAGAAGATCACTCACTGGCTTAGCTCCGTTCAAAAAAGCGAATGCCTCTTTTCCAAGCAAACCTGCGGGAGAATGATTCACTCTTGGAACCAGTGAGTCGATACTCGGGCACTGGACAGCCTTGTCCCTCCCTCTTTTTGCCACTGACGTCGATCGTGCCGATGTTTTGGATTCTGAACCCTTTTTACCGCCTCCAGCCATACTTTTTCTTTTTCCTCCACCCATACTTTTCCTACCTCCAGCGTTGCTCTTTCTCCCTTCACCCGCACTCTTAGCACCCATACTTTTCCTTTGCTTCCCTCCTGTACTCTTCCGTTTGGCTCCCATACTTTTTCTTGGGGGCTTACCTGCTGCCGAGTCCTTCTGAGCATCCTTACTTTTGACCGAAGATTTTCTCTTGGATTGTCGTCTTTGTGATGCTTGACTACCGCTTTTGGACTGCCGTTTGGACTGTCTTCGTTTCGACTGTCTCCTATCAATAGCCCCACCTCTACCAACTTCACTTTCTTGATCTTCTATAGCAGCCGTCTCAGCGTGATAGATATTCAAACAATAGTTCATGGGTTCAATGATATCTAACATAACAACTTCCTGCTTGGTCATCAAATTACGCATTGTATTATAAATGTAAGCTGTATTAGGATCTTTGATGGTGCTCAACGCCGCTCTATACTTGAAATCAAATTCTGGATCTTGATAGCCTTTTGGTAGGGGATATTTAGTCTCAAGCAGTCGATGAACTACAAAACCATTAACGACCAAATTTTCATCAAGAGGTTCCCACTCGGGCCATTTAAGGGGGTCCCACTGCCCAACGAGGTACAAGTAACAATGCAGGCTGAATTCATTTAACAACTGTATCACCTCCCGATCGATAAAAATTTCACTCTCAAACTCTCGTTCTTTGAGCAGATCCATCAACAATTCATCCTCTGGGTGAGCTTCCTCTTCCCCTATCGAACTTTCAACCACAGTAATTCTAGGAGGTGGCGCAGTCAGTTCACATTTGAAGAATCCCTCTTTCCAGTCGTTCATCAATTTTCGTGGTACTGGTTTCCGTTTATTTTCGTATCGATACAACAGAACTTTCATCAAAACATCAATCAAATCTTGAACAATATGCCGGACCGTTTCATAATTACATCTTTTCCTCTGTCTCCTCTTTTTCGCCCATAATTTATTATGAAGCTTCCACATCGGTTCTTGTTTCTTACCGATAGCTTCACCTCCTTTTCTCAATATTTCGTTTTTCACCACGTGCTCACCAAGATCATCTTCGTCAGAATCAACGTATTTGTCCATTTTAGTCTCATAGAACCGTTTAAATTTATGGTGAGCCCCCGTCCATTTTTGCGCTTGGAATTTCTCATAATCAGACTGTTGGTTCATCCTTTGTTTGAAAGTTGATTTGAAAACATCGTCCATTCTTTCAAGTATATCTGTCCATACGCCTACAACTGGTTCGGGTATCATTTTGATGGCTTGGTATTCGCAATTTTTACGCTGCCGCGCTTTGGTCTTCAATGATTCTACGTATTCTTTAGGATCCAGATCGAACGTCTCTTCCTCCTCCGCATGCGCTATCGCTCGAAGCCTCGACAGATAACTTGGTTCTCCACCAGCTTTGAAGTCTATTGGAACGTAAGGATCCCGAATTTGGTTAAGCTCTTCTCGCCTCCTGGCGAAGTCTTCAGCACAGTGCTGGATGATCTGTGAGAAACTACCATTTTGTTCATAAATGAATCTTTACGGACACTTATAATTAGTTACCTGTTAAATCCCAAACCAACCAGCATATTGATGGATTCCCCTTGAATGTGCGGTCACAAGTGGAGCCATACTGTTCCGAACGAAGAGTTCCAGTCACGAATTGAAGGTTAAATTTAGTTCTAGATAGACCAGATCTCAACCAAACCAGTTTCAATGCCCGTTATAGTCATAGGCATTACAAATGATAAATAATAGTTGATTCGTTCAATCAAAGAAGGAAATACATGAGTACAACGAAGGAAAGCTCTAATGTTTCTTGTAGAAACTTGAAGTAGGTACCTATTCTAACATACATAATTATGCTCTAAAAAAACTTAATTTCCATATTGACATACCTACATATTTTGCATTAAAGACAGCCTTACCCTCCTTCTTGCATCATCATACTGTTTCACCACATTCATTTCCCTTTCCCCGATATCACCATCCATTAAAAAATGGTTTCTGCGAAACTTTTTGTGGAGAGCCGCAACCAAATCCTTATTCCCGCGGTCGAAGTTGTCCTCCCTTTTCGGAGTGAGGAGATCAAGAAATTGCTTTTCTTCGAGTTTCATGTAAAGTTGGTAGAGCAGACGAACCGCGTAAGGCCCGTTTCTTTTAGCTATTCCGCGCAAATATTCTTCATCCACGTCGACGTTTAAAAATCGGAACGCGTCGCAAAGCTGAGTCAAGCATCTGGAACAGTCTTCAAACGTGAGCTAAATAATAAAAATGTGGTAGGTAAGTCAGCGATAGTTAGGGTTTTAGAGCACCAATTTACTGTTGGATCTTGCATGCCTATTACCTAATCATGAACATTCAATTCCTACTTTAGCTTGTGTTTTTACAGCCGCTCTATTATGATGAATAATACACTTTAGCTTTCACTTTTCACAGTTATAAACTCAAAATATTTGTTAATGCAACGAAGTTGCATAAAAGTATGTAAATTTTTTTTAAGATGGTGGCTTTTACTGATATAATTTCTGATATTATTTTCACGTATATTCTTACCAATTCTAATCTGTATTTGAGCAAACCTGTAGGCTTCTTCTTCAGATTTCTTGCCTCTTCCGGGAACACCCCCAAACATTTCTATATTGACGACTTGATAGCTCGCGAGGAGGTCGTAGAAAACTTTCCCGTCGTACAGCAATCGACCGACATCGCGACTGTTCAGGCGGATGCAGTACCCAACACGCTGGGACAGCCAGCGCTCCAGCAAAGTTCTTCCCATTCTGAAAATCACATCTAATATTTATAATTATTGACTAATAAGCATACGGACCTGTCCTAACATACATTTAAATTCGATCACGATAAGAGAACCAAACTAGCTGTCTCAATCGTCTTCTAACCCCGAAAATTAAGTAGGTTCATGTCATAATACGAGTAGGTATGTTCAGCATGTCTTCAGCAACGCACTAAATCATAATATCGAGTCTGATGGAGGTAGGTTTACTTCTGTGAATCCCCCTCCTCCCACGCATTGATCAATCCATGTTGGTCGAAACATAGCATTTTTTGAAAAAAATAATTGACAAGGCACGGTTTCTTTGACATGGCAAACCAAATATGAATAAGAATGCACCTCTGTTCACCAGTCAAGGCACTTTCAACGGATGTAGTTTACTCTGGATGGACTATCAGTTGCTGTCGTTTAAAACTCAATAGATTTTCAACCTGTTCTCGCCACTGAACACCATCGCCTTACACAAATTAACCAGCTTGCATATGAATATATCCTGCTATAGCACATTCCTTGAATGAATCAATCCCCTTGCAGTTTTTCAAAACGAAGTTCTGAATTGTGTTCTGGTTACTAATGATGGTGTTGCGGTTATAATATTTTGTGAATAGTTATGGTGTTACTTGTTACGGTAACTAGCAGAATACATTCCAAATTAGTTTTTAAAAAGATTTTCATTAAAATGAGTTAATTTATATAATTATGAACTTTTTATGATTGATCCATGTATATTCACCGAAGATACATTAGTATGCTAATTAGCAAAAAATTGATTGATTGATTTGACCTAGATACATATATTTAAAGTTCCAGTCACGCAGCATGGCTATAAGAGCGAATTTTTAAAGAAATATTCGTGCTATTGCGTAGAAAGGTGATATGGCGAGAAGCCGTACCACTTTTCGTAAAATTATATCATATTTTCTTGTTTTTAGCCGTTTTTACCGATTTTTGACCCCTATAAAGTCTAATTTGACCCTCTCTTTTTGAGAAAAATATTCTCATCATCGAAATAGTCCCTCCGTCGTGAATCACCATCCCACACAACGTCAGGTGAATTAATATTGATTTTAGCCCTTAATACCAATTTTTGACACCCCCCCCCCCCCCCAATCCAAATTTGACCCCTATTTTGTATAAAAACAACTGACTGAAATGGTATTTTCTATCTTTACTCACCCTTCCATACAACTTTCAGTGATTTCATATCAACTGTTCGCAATTTTAGCCGTTGTTATCGATTTTTGACCCCTAAAATCTCAAATTGGATCCCCTTAGAATTTTTGAAAAGTGCTCATCCTTAAAATCATCCTTCTGTTCGGTAGTACGAAAATTTTGGCAAAATTCGGGGTTTTTATCATATACCTACCCACGGCCAGATATCGTCAGGAGTAACATAGGAATATACAATATATTTATATAGTTTCACGAAAGTGGTATGGCTCTCTCTATACATATCATCTTTTTACAATAGCACGAATATTTCTTTGAAAATTCGCTCTTATAGCCATGTTGTACGACTGAAACTTTTATTATGAAATGTTGATATATATTTTCAAAAGGAAATCTGATGTGTCACAACCAGCGTGATTATGTGTTACTAAACACATGGTAATGAACCATTGGAATCGAGCAAGAAAAAAAATTCTTACCCCCCCCCCCCCCCCCCCTCAAAATTTGATGGTTTACGTTTCAAGGTATGTAGAATCCAAAACTGCAATAAAAATATTTCTGGTACGCCGTACGGACCACTTTTCTTAGTTACCATGAAACAAAATTGATGAAATTCGGGTTATAGGTTCCGTTCGGGGTCTAGTTGGTTCTCGAAGCTCGGCGTTACTGTCATTCATCTCTCAAAATGGGGTTTCAAAATTGGGGGTTGAAATTTTCAGAACGCCGTAGCTCGAAAACTTTCGATTGAAGGGTATGGTTTTTTTTACGTTATTAAATTTGTCTTGAGCTAAACAATTTTTTGAGACCACCCGGAGCATCGTATGTCCAGCCGTTCGTGAGCACCAAAAAGCTTCGTCAACACGATCCTGAATCAAACGGTATAAATCCGGCCCGGATATCATAACTTCGGAGCATCTGATTATAATCAAGGATGGCTGTATGAAGTCGAGTTGTTTGTTCTGCGATATCATTACATTTGACAAGTGATGGACTATTGGATTTTGTTGGTAGGTACTTCTGAAACTTGAACAAACGTTGAAGTATTATTGATGGGCAAATTATTGTCACCCTACTAAATATGTACCTATATATCAGTAGACATTTTCTAACACTTTAAAAATAGAATAAATGCATTGCAACATACCGGACCCTTTCCTAGTGATTGGCGCCAGTACTCTACGTATTTCCCGCATTCTCACAGATACTAATACGAGTATTTTTTAGGAGGAAAACAAAAGTCAATGTTTTAGCGAGCCTGAAGCCACGTGGCCCTGACTGACTTCTTAGACAACATGACAGCACATGAACCCCCTCGCCATCCCTCTCTTCTATACCATCTTCATTTCTCAGCCTCAAGTGGTAACCCCGGCCACGTGCCTTCGGGGTTGGCAACCTCCGAGAAAAGGGGTTAACCACCCCTCGCTCCGTCCACATTTTCGTCACATTTTGGGTCTCACATCCCCGTTCTTCCTTCCTCCCTGTTATTATCGCCCCATGAAACAACAACTAGGTCGTTATAGATTTTTTTTTTCTCTCCTCCGAAGAATAGGAGGGGAACTATTTCGAGATTATCGCATCCAATGTTCCATTGACGGGTAATCATATTTCAATGATGGAAGTCGATTTTTAGGGACACCACAAGCTCAAATAGCCCGTAGGGCAGCGGGATCCGAATTTATGCAAAACCATATTTTTTATGAGTGAGATTGTGGGTCTGTGGCAAAATGGTATTGCTTGTACCTTGATTCTGTGTTTCAGCAGCCGCCGGATAGGGCTTCTTTTAGTGAATTTTCAAATAAAATGAAGGTATTGCAACGGGTCCAAAATGTTGAGTACATGAATTTTTGAAATGTGTTTATAGGCAAATCCGTTTCAGAGCATCCTGAATTCATCCCTAGATTTTTAACAAAAATTTATATGATATATCATTTTTTCGTGATTTTAGTCATTTTTTACCGATTTTAGGCCCTTAAGTCAAAATTTTCCCACTCTTTTTGAGGAAAATATTTTTATCATCGAAACAGTCCGTCCGTCCGTCTTGATTCACCATCCCACACAACGTCAGGTGAATTAATATTGATTTTATCCCTTAGTACCATTTTTGACCCCCAAAATCCAAATTTGACCCCTAGTGAGTATGATAAACCCCAGAACCCACCCAGAACTTGACTTCTTCTCATCATCAATCAATACCTTCAAATCCACAATGGCATCTTCCACGACCTTCTGACCTTCAGTGCAAATATTTATTTATTTTGTTTTAATATCTGTTGATATCTATTTGATTTTCATTATTTTTCGACTTTCGCGCATCACATGCGCATTGTGTACTTTTTCTTTCAACTCTCTCTTCTCTCTCTTTCTCTTCTTTTATTTATTACTATATTATTATTATATTCTTTTATATATTATCTATTACTATATTCCAAGTCCTGTAATTGGGTTCTCCCGTAATAAAACAAATAAAACAAAAACCACAGTCATGCAGCATGGCTATAAGAGCGAATTTTCGAAGAAATAACTGATTTTATGTAAAACTGTTTTATCTCAAGAAATAACCACGTTCCTTCATCTTCAAAGTGCTCCAGTTTGAGAACGGAATGAGATATCGCAATTCTGATTTCACCATCGTGTTCAGCGTAGAAAAAAATTTAAAATGAGGTGTCACTTGTCAGACTGTTTCATTTTGGGAATTTATGGGTAATTTTTCCCCCCTAAAACTCCCCAAAACTCCCCCTTAGAGTGACCCGATTCTGCCCATCTACGAACTTAGCCTGTCGATTGCCAAGACAGATTTTTCGTGCAAATTTGAACTTTTTATCTCAATTCTGTCGAGAGTTATCGTCTGGAATGACACATACATATATAAATATATAAATATATATATATATACATATAATTTTTGGTGTCTTTCGGCAGTGAATTCAGGATGGTCTGAAACGGATTTTGGTATAAAAATCTTTCGGAAATTCGAATTTTAAAAATTTCGGACCGAGAACAATAGCTTCCTTTTCTTCGAAAATTCGCTAAAAACAACTGAAATGGTATTTTCTGTCTTTACTCACCCTTTCATACCACTCTCAGTGATTGCTTACCAATTGTTCGCGATTTGAGCTGTTTTTACTGATTTTTGACCACAAAAACTCAATGTGTACCCTCTTAAATATTTGGATTGCTCATCTTCGAACTCATCCTTTTGTTTGGCACTACGAACGTTTTTACGAAATAGAATTTTTATCATGTACTCAACTACAGATATCGTCTGGAGTGGCATATATATATATATATATATATATATATATATATATATATATATATATATATATATATATATATATATATAGTTAAAATCTAGCGATAAATTCTGGATGCTCTGATACGAATTCGCCTTTTAACAAATTTCAGAAATTCATGTTTTTTGAACATTTTGGACCCATTGCAATAGCTTCGTATTATTTGAAAATTCGCTAAAAAGCCTATTGAAAGAGCAGTAGGTACTTTTCTGGTCCATTAAAATCATTTCAAGGATCTATTTAGTCGAGAGGCTCCTAACGGAGAGAAACAAAAAAGAGTGTTGGATGTATCTGATAAGTTTGCCATCACATCACAACCATGAAAGACAGGTAAAGACCCCTGTACTTTCAAGACACCTAAACCTAATGACCCGAAAATTCACTGTTGACTTCCGTGAACGAACAGAGCGAATATCGGTCAATTTTTGCTTGGCACGCTATGGGGGAGATATCACTAGGAAAGCCACATTGGCGGCATCAATAAAACCATTCCAACCTTAAAATGCGAGTTTCTGCTCCAGTAAACTCGGAGGGTTGTCGTTTCTTTTCATTGGGGTGACGAGTTAGATGGGGAACGTCCGCCACAAAAGGAGGTTACTTGTCAAATATGGAACCTGCGTGACACAAAAGCTGAGCGGGTTTGCTAGTAACCTTAAATGAAGGCACTTGTGATCGTAAGCTCTTTACCGTCAGTCGGTAATGGGCGGAAAACGCACCTACCTACAGTATTTCTCAGGGCCACAAACATAATTATATCGGTAACAATCGAAACGCACTAACATATTTATATCGGTAACTTTTGAAATGCACTTACCAGTATTTCGCAGGGCCACAAACATAATTATACCGGTAGCTATCGAAACACACTAACATATTTATATCGGTAACTTTTGAAACGCACTTACATAATATATCGGTAACTTTTGCAATGCCTACCTCCGCAAAATAGGTCAAATTAGTGAAAGTGCGTGTGAGTTTTGTGGCGATATAGAGGATTTGGAACATATCATTTTTCTCTGCCAAATCAATTGTTGCAAATCCATTTAATTTAGACGTTTTATTAGCTTAAGGAAGTGAAGAAGTTTATTCCATTATTTTCAGATTTTGCAGTGACATTCATCGCAAAATTTAAGTTCACTAGCTACCTTTTATGCAGTTTATAATCTTGTTTTTCTAAACTATATTGTAATGATACTTGTATAATACTGTGTATTGTATAGTATGGTAATACACTGGCTGTAAGGTTTCATGCTGATGCCAAGATAAATATTTTTTTTTTTTAACTTGAAACTACAGTATTTCTCAGGGCCCCAAACATTGTATCTCTGTAACTAATCAATCAATCAATCAATCAAGACATAAGTCGAAATATTCGTTCCCTCCCTCGCCTCTACAGGATTATTTCATTGGAAAAGCTAATTTATATTGTAGAAGTAATGAGTAATTACGTTACAGACAACAGGTAAGCACAATGACCGGGCAAATTAGCCACCTACGAAAGAGCTACACTGAATTTTGTGGAGGTGTACGTAACATAGGTCTGTTGGGGTAGGCATACCAAGTGCCTTTGTGGGATCAGTACAAAACACAGGAAGTATTTACTCATAAAAGCCCAGCCATACACCTGGGAGTTCACAGATTCCGGTTTAGAATGGTCCGTACCTGATTTTTATACGGTTATTTTTGTCTAATCTGCGTCTCCTACCCTCAAAGTCGACCAACAGTGCCTATATTTAAACTTTTAGGATTTTCGGTTCCATAATACGGGCTTCACACTCGAACCGAAAAAAAGTCATCATACAGCCTGAACTCTACGGTGAAACGTGATTCAGATCACAAAAATACTGCCGACTATTACATAATGTTTTATAATTTCTCTGAACAGATCACATTTTTTCCATCGGTCAGTACCTTCGCTATAAATTATATTGCCCCTATACGCTTTCCTCGTCATTGATTTATCTATAGGCACCGAACACCGCAACATTGCGTAGTTCACAAGCTTGTTCCTTTCGTACAGTGCGTAGCTACAGTGGTGTCTTAGCGGCATTCTTCTCAACAACTCAATATATGTTACAGGTACCTATCTCACTACAATATACCTGAATTACTTATACTACTACCTATAATTTAAAATTGTAGGAAAAAACAACCCATCCATTGAAAGTTTTCGAGCTAGGTTTTTTGGTTTATTATTTTCAATAATGAACCACTGGAATCGAACATGAAAAAAAAAATGCTAACCCCCCCTCAAAATTTGATGGTTTACTAAGGTATGTAGAATCCAAAGTGCAATAAAAATTTTCTGTCTGTCCGCCGTACGGGCCACTTTTCTTAGTTACCATGAAACAAAATTGATGAAATTCGGGTTATAGGTTCCGACCGGGGTCTAGTTGGTCCTCGAAGCTCGACGTTACTGTCAGTCATCTTTAAGGGGTTCAAAATAGGGGTTGAAATTTTCAGAACGCCGTGGTTTTTTTTTCGTTATTAATTTGTCTTGAGCTAAACAATTTTTTGAGACCACCCGGAGCATTGTACGTCCAGCCGTTCGTGTGCACCAAAAAGCTTCGTCAACACGATCGTGAATCAAACGGTATAAATCCGCCCCAGATAATCATCACTAGAGAGCAACTGATTATACGAGTCAAGGATGGCTGTATGAAGTCGAGTTGTTTGTTCTGCGATATTGTTTCATTTGACAAGTGATGGACTATTGGATTTTGTTGGTAGGTACTTCTGCACACAACTGCAAATTATTACACAACGGTAAATTATTACATAACAGTAAATTATTTCACAACGGTAAATTATTACACAACGGTTCATCAACCAAGAAGGGGCTGGATTTTGTTGATCGGTACTTTTGCAACTTGAACAACCGTTCAAGTATTATTGATGGGCAAGTTATTACACTACGGTTCATTATACTTGACCACGAAGGTTGGTATTGACCACAGAAAACAGTGATCTACGCAGAAGGGTCATCTATTTCACGCCACATCAACAATTTTCCTTCAGAACTTCATTATTTGCGTTTCTTTTTGCCGTTTTAGTTACTTCTTGTCATCGACAGAATTATTTTAGCAACATTTAACTCGGGCTTTAGATAGGTACCTAGTAACGAGTACGGGGTTGGTACTAACCTACGGAGGGTCTGCGATCTACATAATATGTATAGAGTAGTACATATTATATTATATAGACGGGTTATCTATACAGAGAGCTGTGATCTGTAACAGAAGGGTATTCTGTGCAAAATAATAAACCTTTGTGCAGGGATTTGCAGCGTTTTTGTTTTTTTTTTTTATCACGAATTTCCCACCTCATAGAGATCACTGAAAGTAACGCCTAGCTTCGATTACCCACACAACTCATATCGTCATTCTCATATCGGAGAAATCCGTGGTATAGTTATGGGCATTTCAAGGGTATTGCGTTCAGAACAGTAAATTACAGTTACAGTAAATTATTATTTGTTGCGTTGAAGATCAACAAATTGGCGAGGGTACGAGAAGTTATGATAATGAATTGCCTTGTTTTCTATGCTGGAACGATTCGAAGCTGGAACAGATCAATAAAAAATAAAAAAAGCGTAGCAAAATAACTAACGAATCATTCAAAATGGAATCGGTTATTGGCTTCAAGAATCTGAATAAAAAGAGGAACTTCTTTTATTTTCAGCTGCTGTTTGCGTTCGAGAAAACCTGCAAAGAAATTAATTGAGAAACTTGGCAACTGGTCGAGAGCTAATTTATACCCAGCCAACTATTTGGGTGACTCGAGAAACGTTGACAAAGTTTTTTGTCTTTCCTACTTTTTGGCGACGGAGTGATCCTTCCTGACTTCCAAAATAAGGTTACTGTGAATCTAGAAGTTGGAAAAAAAGCTCCTCGTCGACTTCTGGAACATTTGTAATCAACTGAAATGTGGAGGGTTTGAGTTATGACGTATGTGTGTCCGTTCAACCTTATGAGTTTCATCAAAATAGGACTGTTATTGCTTCCGAGTCTGCGAAGCAGCGGAAGCCTTGTGTTCACTTTCGTGAGCCAAAAAATTTTTGTCTTCAGAAATCAAAATTTCCACTTGCATTTTGCGTTTCAAAGCCTACTGAACAAATTTGGTTCCGTGTCTGTCGGTCTGTGAGTCTGTGAGTCTGTGAGTCTGTGAGTCTGTGAGTCTGTCCGCATTTCCTTGTTACAGCCATAACTTCCACGATTTTGAATTGATTCAGCTCAAATTTTGAGGGATGGTGCGGATAAGGCCCCTTGAGGTCCCATACAAATTTCAACATGATTGATCCAGCGGTACGCCCTGCGCATGCGCTAACGTTAAATTCAACAAACACGCATAACTTTCACAATTTTGATTCAATTTCGCTCAAATTTTCAAGGGTTGTTTGGACAAGGCCTAGTGAGTTCCAGTATGAATTTCAGCATGATCGGACCCTCGGTGCGCTCTGCGCATGCGCTGGCGTGAAATAGATTGAATTTCCTTGTTACAGCCGTAGTAACCAAAGATTTCACCCAATTTCAATGTAATTCTCAGGGATTAAGCGGGTAGGGCCCATTGAGGTCCCATATAAATTTCAACATGATAGAGCCAGCGGTTCGCCCTGCGCATGCGCTCTGTCTGTCTGTCTGTCTGTCTTCCCACGGCCTAACGGCTCGACGGATATCGACCAAATTTGGCACGAATATCCAGTAGGCTCCCAAGTTGTGCAACGTCGCATTTTAATTCCCTGACCATAGCGGAACTATGGTCGACCATGGTCAACTTCGTTAATTGAAATGGTAACCCCTATTTTTTATCGCGTAGTCGTAATCTACGTGAAATTCTATCTACGATCGACCCTTCGGACTACCCCCGCGGTCGACCATAGCGCATCCATGGGCCCCTCCATGGTCGAATCCCGAATTGCTCAACGGATATCGACCAAATTTGGCACGAATATCCAGTAGGCTCCCAAGTTGTGCAACGTCGCATTTTTAATTCCCTGACCATAGCGGAACTATGGTCGACCATGGTCAACTCCTGAATGGCTTGACGGATATCGACCAAATTTGGCACGAGTATCCAGTAGGCTCCCAAGTTGTGCAACGTCGCATTTTTAATTCCCTGACCATAGCGGAACTATGGTCGACCATGGTCAACTTCGTTAATTGAAATGGTAACCCCTATTTTTTATCGCGTATTCGTAATCTACGTGAAATTCTATCTACGATCGACCCTTCGGACTACCCCCGCGGTCGACCTTAGCGCGTCCATGGGCCCCTCCATGGTCGAATCCCGAATTGCTCAACGGATATCGACCAAATTTGGCACCAATATCCGGTAGCCTCCCAAGTTGAACGTAGGCGCATTTTTAATTCCCTGACCATAGCGGAAATATGGTCGACCATGGTCAACTCCTGAATGGCTTGACGGATTTTGATAAAATTGGGCACAAATACCCGGTAGGGTATGGGATTTTTCCGTCGTTTGTTGGTTCCACGATACTGCGTACAGCGAATCTCGGATAGCGAGCGAAGCGAGCGGTCAGGCTAGTTATGTATAATGGACGTAATGTATTATGGAAGTCATGTTATGTATAATATGTATATTTCATGTAATGTTATGTAATGTTATGTAATATGTATATTTAACGTTATGTAGTGTTATGTAATGTAATGTAATGTGATGTAATGTTATGTTATTTTGCTTCCGAGTCTGTTCTATTTTATAATGGGTCACTCTGATTGTGACGAGGAAGCTCCTGTGCCATCACCTTGGCAGTGTATTTTTGTCTGCACTTGATGCGCAAGCGTGGTATCCATGCCATGCTCACGCATACTACTGGGAAAACAAAACGGAATGAGGTGAAATTTCGGAGATTAGGAGTAGCCGTGCCCTATTTGAGTTCCTTCATACTCGGGACTGCATGCGCAACAGGGACAACACCTGATCGTCTTGTAATTAAATTCACAGGGATAGTCATTGCGATGATGTAAACCATAAGACGTATAATTCCAAGTAGAAAAAATCCGAGTTATGTGCTAATGCGATCGACAAGATTTGTGGACACATACTTCCCTAGGTATACAGACAGACGGAACAAAGGACCGTGTCGTGAGCGGGTGTGTGGTGCTCACAACATGGCGGGTGAGAGTTGGATGAGGAAGGATGGCGCTCCTTAGGAGTCTTTTCACTAACGCCCCGCAGTTTTCACCACAGCAGGCCTTAGTTGGAGGGAAGGTTAGCTCCCCGCGGTTTTCACCACAGCAGGTGCTAGAGGTAGTGGCTCCCCGCGGTTTTCACAACAGCAGGTGCCTGGGATGTGGGTGCTAGTATCCCACGGTTTTCACCACAGCAGGTACTAGAGGAGAGGAAGGTGTCTCACTGTTTTCACCACAGCAGACACTGGGAAGATGGAGACTAACACCCCGCGGTTTTCACCACAGCAGGTGTCAGTGGAGAAGGATGTATCCCGCGGTTTTCACCACAGCAGATACCAGGAGGGCACCCCGCGGTTTTCACCACAGCAGGTGCGAGGAAAGGTAAGAGAGAGGGCAAGAGAAAGAGGGTCCAGAGAGAAGTCGTAAGCCGGTCTGTCCGATCTTCGAATGAGGAGCTGGGCCAGAGGGGCTGTTTATATAGGGACTTTTCCACCCGTCCTCCGCGAACAATCAGCCGTTATGCCCGTTGAGGAGCGATGGCGGTTAGGAAAACCCCTTCGGCTACTTTCCCGCTGGCGCTACCCCACTCAACATTCCCGTTGTTTATTTGGTTAAATCTTAGAACAATATTATAGGAGTGGTTACTGTGAGGGGAATCACGACAGACCGAATTGGTTCAGGAAGCATTAACCTGTATACCATAAGCAAGTCTATAACTGGTGTATAAACTAGTCTATAATTTCAGAAAACAAAAATATGATAACAATGCTTCTGCTGCCTGAGTAAAATCGGCAGCAAAGCTGGAATGGAGTGAGCTAACAAAACGAAAGTAAGTTCCTAAGGTAACAATGATGCATCTTATTATTCAATGGTTTATTATTTTTCTGTCTAGATACCCCTCTCTGTACGTACAGAAGCAGCCTACTACTACTCGCTAAGCCAAAGAAACATCTCTTTTCGGTCCGAATCTCTTTTGGCAAAAGAGATTTTTAGTATCCATGACAGGGTTATACCGTAATTAAAAGAGAGATAGGCGGCCATTTTGGCGTTTTCGATCTTTTTCAGGGAGACGTCTAATAAGGCGGCTTTTCTCGGAAGAGCTCTTTCTCATTTCTCGCTTGTTTGATAGTGATAGTGTGCCATCCTTCATTCATCGTCTACCATATCGGTCGTTTTGATGTACGTTATTTCATCTCCTAAATTTAAGTCGATTGTTCATTAAAAATATATAGGTACTTATTATCGATTCATGAGTAAAAACCTCCAAGTAAGGGTTGAGAGCTATTCAGTGAAATAGACGACCCTGGGAGACACTGGAAAAGACTCTCTACTGAGGGAGACCCCAAAATAGATAATCTCTTTTAGTGAATAGGCCCGCAGTTGCCTGTGGTCACTATGCCCCCCCCCCCCAGAAAGCACTAAATCGAAAAGAAATTATTTATTCCATTTTCGGATTTTATGTACCTTGAAATGCATACCATCAAATTTTGAAGGCGGGTTTAAATTTCAGTTCGATTCCATTAGTTCATTGTTAAAAACGCTGCAAGCTATTACAAAACGGTTTTATTATTTACCTATATAGATGCCCCTTCTGCGTAGATCACTGTTATCTGTGGGCGCTACCCTCGAGCTCCGTCCAGGAAAGCCCTAAATGGAGTACTGGAGCGGTCCCGGGAATTGAAGTTTCATAGAAATGCGCGGGATTCAATGATTAAATCATTAATTATTTGTAGTTATTCATGAAGCATAAGGTAAATAATAAACCGTTGTGTAATAATTTACCTGCACAGATGCCCCTTCTGCGTAGATAGTATAATAAACCGTTGTGTAATAATTTTTGTAACAATTACCCAATAATACTTCAACGTTTGTGCAAGTTGCAAAAGTACCTACCAACAAAATCCAAAACAGGCATCATTTTTCAAATGGAATAATATCACAAAACAACCAACTCTACTTCATACAGCCATCCGTGATTATAATCAGGTGATCCCTAGCGATGATATCTGGGCTGAATGTATACAATATACAATTTGATTCACCCTTCTGTGGATGAAGCCTGTCGGTGCAAACTTCGGGGCCTTACTGTGAACGAACGGCTGGACGTACAAATGCTCCGGGTGGTCTCAAAAATCTCCCAAGTTCGAGAACTATTTAAAAACGTAAAAAAATTTGAGGTAACGGCGTCCTGGAGATTTCAAACCCTATTTTTCACCCCTTAGAGATGACTGACAGTAACGCCGAGCTTCGCGGACCAACTAGACCCCAAACGGGACCTATAAACCAAATTTCGTTCATTTTGGTTCATGCTAACTAAGAAAAGTGCGAAGTAAGGCGTAGACGGCGGACGGACAGAAATTTTTTTTTTATTGCATTTTCGGATTCTACATACCTTGAAACGGAAACCATCTAATTGTGAGGGGGAGGGGTTAAAAAAATGTGTTCATGCTCGATTCCAAAGGTTCATTATTGAAAATAATAAACCAAAATATTCAAATGATCAAAAAACCGAATATTGGGTAGTTATCGCGAATAACTGCTCTTTTAAGATGTGTGTTTCCGAGCAACCACAATTCTGCTGAATTAATATTTCACGTCCTCGACCATTACCCCTCCCGCCATCCCTGACAGAGAACTCGCGAGCTCCACACGCGCTTCTAGTTATATCCGAAATGTCACGCGGGGCTTCCTCTTCCCTCGAATCGGCCCAGACCGAGTGGCTCTACACTCAGTCGTAAAAACAGTGGGTGTCGATCCGAATCTCTGAGCCCGGTTACGAGCGCACCTGAAGAAGTTTCAACTTATCGGTTGACAAGCAAAACTTGTAAGTCTCTGCTTTGCCTATCCATACACAGTGCGGTTGGGCTCAAGGGTTGGGCTAACGATGCGCCCTTCCTCACACCAGGTTTCGTGTTGTTTTTCAATAAACGTATGCCACTAACAACACTTTAACATTTAGCCGTATACTTTTTATTGGTATTTGCCACTATCTCGTATCGACTACGATTGAAGTATCACACTACTAAATACCTGGTAAGTTGTCGAAAGATTTAGCACCAGCAACTAGTTTAGTTTATAACAGTTGATATTGTAGTTGTTACCAGTGATTTTGTGTTCAATTAAACTTCTCATTAATCATTAGTATGGGTCCATAGAAAAAATTAAAAAGAAACTTATTGACATTTTATGTCTTTACTCTGGCACATAACTCGAAAAACGTTACACAAAAACCGTTACACGAAATCGTCACGAAAATTTCTGATGATTTTCGCTTACAACCGATTCGTTGCTACGGCACTTTATCTTCGCCAGTTATCATCGTACAAAAATCGTTCACCACTCGTTGGATAGCTCTCGATTTACCTAACCATACTACGTTAACCACTGCGGACTGCGTGGCCAACAAGCTGCGGTATGAGCGTGATTGTTTAAATGAATGTTTACGTACATAATACAGTGGAGTCCGGCTAATCCGAACTAATTGGGACTGAAGGCTGTTTGGACTAGGTGACCAAAACAATTAAGTACGAAGTACATGGTGTGGGTGCGGGAGGGGGCGCTAAGACATAAAATGTCCCTCGTGGTTGCGTACTTGTACGGAAGCTGTACCCACCGTTTGTGTTTTATATTTTTTTACAAACTACCACGCATGTTTAAATAGCCATCATAAGACATATCCTTGAACCTACAGATGTATCTGCATGCAGTGTAGATACTTGTCATTAGTTTACTGATGATTTGCGGGTTTACGATACCCCACGAGCTACATTTGTGTAAGGGTCGGGATAAGAATTGCTTTGCAATTAATACAGTATATCAAATTATAGCGCGGCTTCTTCCAATATTTCTAGATGATCCCTCACTGACTCCAATAAAGATACGTTTCGGGTAACATAATCAATAAAAAACCTCAATAAATAGGATTTGTGGAAAATCCGTCTATTCGTGTTCTACGAATCTCGATTCGTACACATGTGGTTGCTACAACAGAAGGTAGTAATTTACTCCGTAAACGCCTAAATGAATTAATTAATTGTTAATTTTTCGACCAATAATTTTGCGTTTAATCAAACTTCTCATTAGTGTTAATGTGTGATTAATATAGATCAATAAATAAATAAATAAAAAATTATTGAGTCCAGAAACGCCAAAAAGAATTACTTTCGGCGGCCAAACAGTCATCATGTTCGAGTTTCTATGGATAAAACGCTGCAAATTATTATGTAACGGTTTATTATTTACCTGTAATGCCCCTTCTGCGTAGATCACTGTCTTCTGTGGGCAATACCTACCCTCGTGCTCATCCCAGGAAGGCCCTAAATCGAATAGTGGAGCCGGCCGGTGAATTAAGGTTTCATAAAAATATGCTGTTGTTTCATTGAGCGTAACTTTTGTTCACGTTAAGAAAGTACCTGTAAACAAATTCCAAAATTGCCACTATTTCACATCACGTAACAATCAACTCGATTTCATTCAGCCATGATGCGTGATTATAATCAGGTGTTCGCTAGCAGTGATATCTGCGATGTACGCCATTTCATTCACGATCATGTTGACGAAGCTTTTCGGTGCAATCAGACGGCTGGACGTACTCCGGTGGTTCGTTCGAGATCAATTTAAAACGCTGCAAAGTCCTTGACACATGGGTTTATTATTCTATTGGAGTTCTAGGGATTCTTGTTCGCTGTTAAATTTATTGTTTCTTTCATGTGGAATGATTGAAATAGCTATTTCTGATGATTTCCACCAATTTTGGCCCCCAAAACATGAAATAGGTAAGTACGCTTTTTTTTTCTTTCTTCAGATCATCTTTGATCATTGGTAGTGCCATTTAATGGTCTTGATTCACCTGTTTACACTTTTTCTAATGTTATTATACACATTGATGGTGATTTCAGACAGTTTTCCAGGTTTTTGACTCATAAAAAAACAATTTTGGGAGCTGAACCTTTGGTAAAACCTCAATTTCCGCGTCTTTGGTCAAAATCGACTTCATATTCGGTCTTCTCGTCCCCAAAAACATGGAAAAAGATACCTCAAAAGCTCATGTTACCAACATGTTGCTAAAACGCAAAAAGTACCTATTTTTACACACATTTTCACTCATAAAACCCCTGGGTATATTCCGATCGGACTGAAAAGTTTCGGGACACAACTAGGCCCCAAATGGAGCATGTGTGCGAAAGAACGAATTTTTTAGACCGAAAATGAAGCCTGTACACGTGATACGGCGTACGGCGTACGGCGTACAGCGGACGGACATTGCATTTTTGGAATCTACGCACCTTGAAACGGAAAAGAAAAAATTTTGAGGGGGTGTGATAAAAATTTTTTGCTGAGCGAATACATAGGTGTATTATTCACAGAATAATAAACCAAAACGTTGAAAAAACTATATCCTTCTACCGAAAGTTTTTGAGCTATGGCGTTCGAGAAATTTCAACCCCTATTTTTCACCTCTTGGAGGTGACTGACCAGTTAGACCCATAGAGTTTCGCGGACCAAATAGGCTCCACCAAATGGTACCTGCAAACCAAATTTCATTAATTTTGGTTCATGGTAATTAGGGAAAGAGCGAAGTACGGCGGGTGGACAGAAATATTTTTATTACATTTTCGGATTCTATGTACCTCCCTTGAAACAGAAATAATTGTTGTTTTCCATGCTCGATTCCAAAGGTTCATTTTGGAAAATAATAAAACAAAACAGTGAGTTTTTATTCGACAACTAAACCAACGTGTGTTTTCCGCGTTCAACTATAACAGAATTTTCTGAAAACCCATTGCAGACGCTATTGCAATGGGTTCATTTTTTCGACTCTTTACCTTCAAGGCTTTGTTAATGGGGAAGCAAAATGTTCTGATAGTCTGGAGTTTACAAAGGTTCTGCGGTGTAAATTAGAAAACAAAAAAATGAGGTGACTCAAGGTAGCTCGTTGGTTAATCATCTGTAAATTATACACCTACTGACAATAATTATGCTAATGGCTAGTTGAAGCACTTGCGTAGTTGCGAATCTAGAGTTAACAATTCCTATCCCCTGAATGAAATGAGAGAACATGTAATTGCATGACCAGTAATCGTTAGTTTTATCGTAGTGATACAAATAGAATGTAGAACCCAAAAGAAATTATTTTGTTAAAAGGAGTGGATTTATTCAGTACCTACCTACCATAACATAGTAGGTGCTCTTACCTATTTCTGAAATTTTTGAAATGGAATTCTGTGGTGTGTGCCCACATCTAGGCGTTCTTTTTCACCGAAAAATAACTTAATTTAGAGGTCTATCACTTGGGAAAAAAAACACAGAAAGTATGCCATACTCGTATTATGTGACTTTTCTGTTCTTCCTCCTTGTTACACCCCGATATGCACTGTATGATTCACTGATCAAGATTAATTTGTGCCTTCATCATATTCCTTTTAGAGGTGACCTGTATTAATAGCTCAGACTCAGAAATACTCAAATAGGACCCCTAAACTCAGTAGTTGGAATGAGATGAACGTTGGTTGGGACGTAACCTGTTGTGGAGGGGTGTATGGGGGGAAGGGTCTGAGTTTATTTGGGTTCACAATCTCAGACAAGCTTGTTCCCACTACCAGGTCATTCGAGGAGTGTTTATTTATATTGCGCCCCAGAGTGGGCGATTTAATCTTTGGAGGTGCGTGGCCTTGGTGATTAAACTTCGTACGGTGCGATTTTAGCTTGCGTACCACGAGACGAGAATCGAGTTAAGGATCGAAGAATTGAAGGTGAATGGTGATGGTGATAAATGATGATGTAAATGTAACATACTATGAAATAAATTATACAATAAATCAGCAGTGTGTAGGTACCGTTCTGTAATAATTTACAGCCCCCCCCCCCCTACCCCGAAGGAAATAAAGAATCTAAATAATTCATATTGTGGTTGTGGTATTGTGGTCACTTCTTCTCTGTGTAATAAAATTGCAACTCTACGCCTTACTTGGTGCGTCAAAAGACGTTTTATGTCCCGAGCGAGTGAAAGGTTTCCAGTTATAGGACTTCATGTTTGAAATGAGATAATGTGCGGGCTTGGGCCTCCTTGTCTCTGTGTGCTGAATACGTTCGAACTATACAAGGTTTTTTCTTTAGAAGAATTTTCGAAGAAAATACTATTGCGATGAGTCCAAACATTTTAGATGAATAATCGGAAACATTTTCTATGAAAATGAGTTTTAAAGCATTGTGATCCATCCCTACATATTGGCAGAAATCATACATAAAATGTATGTTTTGTCCTTCCAGAAGATATCTGAGACCGAGTTACAAACAAGTTACAAAATTGCTACGAGTTACAAAATTGCTAATTTCGCCACAATGTTTGAATGGCAGTGCCCGTTTTCCCCCAATCTCCTTCACCTACTCTGCCCCATAAACCACCAAATATTTTTTTTTTTTTAAATATTATTTTCGTTGTTAAATCTCTAGGTGATCATGAATGTTTCTTGGTGGAGCAAGGTAACGTTAATTTCAATTTTTAGTACTAGTTACAGTACTTTTTAGTGCCTAGAAAAAAAGTAAGCAAGCTGAGTGGAATATTGAACTCCACAATCATCTGATTGGAAACTTTAGTACGCCGCCCTCTTCACAGCCCAAAAATGTAACCATGATTTACTGAAACGGAATACCTACTTGAATCTTTCATTTTGGTTTATTATTTTCAATAATGAACCTTTTGAATCGAGCATGAAAAACAAAATTTTAACCTTCCCTCAAAATTTGATGGTTTGCGTTTCAAGGTAGGTACTCAATTACTTACGTAGATTGGGGTACGCGCTCCTATTTATTTTTATTTTTTTATTTTCAAATGATAGTAGATTCCATCCTGAGGATTTTGACATTAACCGCACTGTCCTATGATAATTAGTTATTTTTCTATGATTTTTCAAAGCTTCCAGATGTCTTGACGTCATTGCACCCCTCTCGCCTGGGCGGGACCCCCATGCCCACTGTGACTTCAGAAACTTCCGCAAATATCGAAAAATCATTTTTAAAAAAAGACTACTTATTTATTGTAGGACAGTGCGGTCGGTGTCAAAGTTCTCAGAATGGAATCTAGATCATTAAAAAAATTATATAAACCGCTTTTATAACCGATCCGCAAGTGGAATAAACAGATCTCTACCCGTACGCGCCGTAACTACTTGGCACTTTCCTTAGTTACCATGATCAAAAAATCAATGAAATTTGGTTCTTAGGTCCCATTTAGGGTCTAGGTTGTTGGACGGAGCTTGGCGTTACTGTTCATCAAGGGGTGAAAAAGAGGGGTTGACGTTTTCAAAACGCCTGCCGTAACTCGGAAACAGTTACCAGAGTGATATGGATTTTATAACTTTTTGGTTTATCATTTTGAATAATGAACCAGTGGAATCGAGCATGAAAAAAAAAATTCTTACCCCCCCCCCCCACTCAAAATTTTATGGTTTACGTTTCAAGGTATGTAGAATCCGAAAATGCAATAAAAATATTTCTGTCCGTCCGCCGTTCACCGTACGCCGTACGGGCACTTTTCTTAGTTACCATGAAACAAAATTGATGAAATTCGGGTTATAGGTTCCGTTCGGGGTCTAGTTGGTCCTCGAAGCTCGACGTTACTGTCAGTCATCTCTAAGGGGTTCAAAATAGGGGTTGAAATTTTCAGAACGCCGTAGCTCGAAAACTTCCGATAGAAGGGTATGGTTTTTTTTACGTTATTAAATTTGTCTTGAGCTAAACAATTTTTTGAGAACACCCGGAGCACCGTACGTCCAGCCGTTCGTGTGCACCAAAAAGCTTCTTCAACACGATCGTGAATCAAATTGTATAAATCCGGCCCGGATATCATAACTAGGGAGCATCTGATTATAATCAAGGATGGCTGTATGAAGTCGAGTTGTTTGTTCTGCGATATTATTTCATTTGACAAGTGATGGACTATTGGATTTTGTTGGTAGGTACTTCTGAAACTTGAACAAACGTTGAAGTATTATTGATGGGTAAATTATTACACAATGGCAAATTATTACACACCGGCAAATAATTACACAACGGTAAATTATTACACAACGGTAAATTATTACAAAACGGCTCATCTACCCAGAAGTGGCTGGATTTTGCTGATAGGTACTTTTGCAACTTGAACAACCGTTGAAGTATTATTGATGGGTAAATTATTACACAATAGCAAATTATTACACAACGGTAAATTATTACACAACTGTAAATTATTACACAACGGTAAATTATTACACCACGGTAAATTATTACACAACGGCAAATTATTACACAACGGTTAATCTACCAAGGAGGGGCTGGATTTTGTTGATAGCTACTTTTGAACAACCGTTGAAGTATTATTGATGGGCAAATTATTACACAGCGGTTCGCTATTCTATCTCCGTAGAAGGGAAACCTATACAGGTAAATTATTATACAACGGTTTAGTAACGAGTACGGGGTTAGGTACTAACCTACGGAGGTTCGCGATCTACATAATATGTGTAGAGTAGTAGGTACATATGTTATATAGAAGGGTTATCTATACGGAGACCTGTGATCTGTAACAGGAGGGTATTCTGTACAAAATAATAAACCGTTGTGCAGGGATTTGCAGCGCTTTTTTCTTTTGATTACGGTGAAGACGAAAGTTAGTGGAAAACACGCTTGGAAAACGGAGATTTCGATGAATTCGGCAGTCTCCAACGATATATTATTAGTACCTATAGGTACCCTACTGATATTTTTTTAAATTTTGCAGATGCTTCATTTTCTTATTTGGTATTTTAGTTGGTACTTTTGGTTTATTATTCTGTGAATAATACACCTATGTATTCGCTCAGCAAAAAATTTTTATAACACCCCCTCAAACTTTTTTCTTTTACGTTTCAAGGTGCATAGATTCCAAAAATGCAATGTCCGTCCGCCGTACGCCGTCCGCCGTCCGCCGTCCGCCGTATCACGTGTACAGGCTTCATTTTCGGTCTAAAAAAATCGTTCTTTCGCACACATGCTCCATTTGGGCCCTAGTTGTGTCCCGAAACTTTTCAGCCCGATCGGAATATACCCAGGGGTGTTACGAGTGAAAATGTGTGTAAAAATAGGTACTTTTTACGTTTTAGCAACATATTGGTAACATGAGCTTCTGAGATATCGTTTTCTATGTTTTTGGGGACGAGAAGACCGAATATGAAGTCGATTTTGACCAAAGAGTGGAAAATTGAGTTCTACCAAATGTTCAGCTCCCAGAATTGATTTTTTATGAGTGAAAAACCTGGGAAATCGTCTGAAATCACCATCAGTTTGTATAATAACACTGGAAAAAGTGTCAAGACGTGGTTCAGGACGATTAAATGGCGCTACCAATGATCAAAGATAGTTTAAAAAAAAAGAAAAAAAAGAGCGTACCTAATTTGTGTTTTGGGGGCCAAAATTAATGGAAACCATCAGAAGTAGCTATTTCGATTATTACGCATGAAAGAAACAATTAATGAACAGCCAACGTTTCTGTAGGTATGTCCAATAGAATAATAAACCCATGTGACAAGGACTTTGCAGCGTTTTTTCCTTGGTTAGAATCATCCTGTAAATTTATTATGTACTTTTGTAGGGGTCACCAATTTTCACTAGGCAAAAAACTAGTCGGTCTGTAAGAAAGTTAGGTTTCAACCGCTGTTCTGGTATGTGACCTCCTTATCTCCAAGAGTTTACTATCCCTATATCATCCTTGGTCCTGACATACGGATGCAATAGAATTTTGTTATAATTTCTATCAATAAATTCCTATACCTAGGGTTATTTTACCCTGTCTGGTGGAGAAATAAAAGGTGGATCATATAATATATAATATTATTGTACTTCATTGACAATAAACCTTTGCACCTCGTATCAGGGGGCTTTACAACCCAAATAATATTATTTATTTTCTACAGCAATAATAATCCAGTATGCATCTGAAACGTTGGGTTAGGTAGAAATTTCATAGGAAACCCGGAAGGGGGTCGCTGATAATAACGTTTGTCGGCTTGCACGCCGGGCGTTCCGGCTGCCGGAATGTCGCCCACGCTATTTTAGCGGTATCACACCCCACTCTCCGGAATCTCCAGTTGGGGTGAAATAAGTGAAAAGGGGGCTAGTATATGACCCGAAGACTGGGAGAGCGTGAATTATCTGTCCTTTTTGGGGGGGTCAGACACGTGGAAACAGGAAGGACACGTGCTTCCTAAAGACGTACAGTATCGTCAACGAGAATCACAATTTTGCATCTGGGTACTTTTTTGTCAACCACTATACTGCAGCACTGTAACTGCAAAGATCTTCTGAGCTCACGACAAACGCCTTCTTCAATCCTGACTCAATCCCCACTGAAAATAACGTCGAGTTATTGTGAGGTTCGTTGCAAAACTCTTGCGGGACTTGTTGAGTGGCGTCCTACTCTTACCTGACCAAATCCGTTTGTCCTATAAACATATCGCAATGTAACCCTTTTTTCTGACTCTGTAACACATCAACTCGGCGGAATTTCCTAATGGGAGGAAGTCACAATAATAACTTCCGGTGCCTTTTGACGTGAAATATGGTAGATCCGTCACCGGTTCGCTCATTGTTTATACCAGTGCTCTCAACTCGAGGTTCGTACAACCGTTTCCGCACTTCTTTCACATTACATATTTTTACTCAAAAACGCTGCAAATTATTACACAACGGTTTATTATTTTCGTTTATAGATACCTCATTCTTCGTATATAGAATCACGCAGTTTTCTATGGTCGATCCTCATTCCCTTGTGCTTCTCCCAGAGAAGCCCTAAATCGAGTCAATGCCACCAAAGGCCCGAGCGTTTAGAAATTCATAGGGGGCAATCCTGGAGCTACACCCCAACTACCCACCGAATTTGAACAAAAACGGGCCATTGATTTGTGAGAAATTAATTAGGTCCTACTGATTTCGCGTTTGGACATGCACAGCGGTCATACCAATGATTCTAGCATTTTTAAATGCATAGGGGACGATCCAGGAGCTACACCGCAACTACCCACCGAATTTGAGGGAAATCGGACCATTATTTCTTGAGAGGTTGGTACCTCGGATTCGATTTTTGCTGTCGAAGCAAAAAGCTTCCCGCCAAACAGCGTTGAAAGAAATATCAAGCGTTTCGCTTCACATAATGGTATACATATAAACAGGTGGGAATATGGGAGGTTTGGGGGGGAGGGGGTATATGCACATCCAAGAGGGAAGTTCGAAGCACCGAGCATGTTAATTTGGCGGGCAAAATGGATATAAATCCTTATTGCGGCTGAAGAGGTTTTGTTGGCTGTCAGTTTTTACGGTAGGGTTGTGTTTGGAGGGATTGAGAAAACGCGCCACGGAATCAAAAGCATTAGAGAATACACAATCGTGGAAGCTAAATCTTATTGAATTCTCATGTCCAGTTTGGATCCCAATAACACATTCAGTAACAGTCGTGCTCGTTGTACTGGCACTGTGCTAATTTTGAAATAGCGATTTATATAATTAATAATATTATGAAGAGGCATGTACAGAGTGTTTTATAATGATGCTCTACAATAGGTACTACAAAAACATTGAAAAACACGAAAGAATTTTTGTGAGATCATAACGTCTGGAGTTCAAATTCAAATTCATTATATGTATGGCAGTAACATAGACGTACACATTTTATATAGGTATCTATATATAAAGAAACGATTTCTAATAATATAAATGTTAAAGAAAAAACGTCACTTATAACATAAATCTAAAATAAAAAGTAAAAAAGCGCTGCAAAGTCCTTGTCACATGGGTTTATTATTCTATTGGACATACCTACAGAAATGATGGCTGTTCATTTTTGTTTCTTTCATTTGAAATAATTGAAATAGCTATTTCTGGTGGTTCCACCAATTTTAGCCCTCAAAACACGAATTAGGTACGTTCCTTTTTTTTCAAATTATCTTTGATCATTGATAGTACCATTTAATCTCTCGATCCACCTGCTGATACTTCTAGTGTTATTCTACAAATTGATGGTGATTTCAGACGAATTCCCAGGTTTTTGACTCATAAAAAATCAATTTTGGGAGCTGAACATCTGGTACAACCTCAATTTTCCACTCCTTGGTCAAAATCGACTTCATATTCGGTCTTCTCGTCCCCAAAAACATGGAAAACGATACCTCAAAAGAACATGTTACTAACATGTTACTGAAACACAAAAAGTAACTATTTTTATGCACATTTTCACTAATAACACCCCTGGGTATATTCCGATCGGGCTGAAAAGTTTCGGGCCACAACTAGGGCCCAAATGGAGCATGTGTGCGAAAGAGCGAATTTTTTAGACCGAAAATGAAGCCTGTACACGTGATACGGCGGACGGCGTACGGCGGACGGCGGACGGCGGACGGGCATTGCATTTTGGTTTATTATTCTGTGAATAATACACCTATGTAATCGCTCAGCAAAAAATTTTTATAACACCCCCTCAAACTTTTTTCTTTTCCGTTTCAAGGTGTGTAGATTCAAAAAATGCAATGTCCGTCCGCCGTCCGCCGTACGCCTTACGCCGTACGCCGTCCGCTGTATCACGTGTACAGGCTTCATTTTCGATCTAAAAAATTCGTTCTTTCGCACACATGCTCCATTTGGGCCCTAGTTGTGTCCCGAAACTTTTCAGCCCGATCGGAATATACCCAGGGGTGTTATGAGTGCAAATGTGTGTGAAAATAGGTACTTTTTGCGTTTTAGCAACATGTTGGTAACATGAGCTTTTGAGGTATCGTTTTCCATGTTTTTGGGGACGAGAAGATCGAATATGAAGTCGATTTTGGCCAAGGAGTGGAAAATTGAGGTTGTACCAGATGTTCAGCTCCCAAAATTGATTTTGGTTTATTATTCTGTGAATAATACACCTATGTATTCGCTCAGCAAAAAATTTTTATAACACCCCCTCAAACTTTTTTCTTTTCCGTTTCAAGGTGTGTAGATTCAAAAAATGCAATGTCCGTCCGCCGTCCGCCGTACGCCTTACGCCGTACGCCGTCCGCTGTATCACGTGTACAGGCTTCATTTTCGATCTAAAAAATTCGTTCTTTCGCACACATGCTCCATTTGGGCCCTAGTTGTGTCCCGAAACTTTTCAGCCCGATCGGAATATACCCAGGGGTGTTATGAGTGCAAATGTGTGTGAAAATAGGTACTTTTTGCGTTTTAGCAACATGTTGGTAACATGAGCTTTTGAGGTATCGTTTTCCATGTTTTTGGGGACGAGAAGATCGAATATGAAGTCGATTTTGGCCAAGGAGTGGAAAATTGAGGTTGTACCAGATGTTCAGCTCCCAAAATTGATTTTGGTTTATTATTCTGTGAATAATACACCTATGTATTCGCTCAGCAAAAAATTTTTATAACACCCCCTCAAACTTTTTTCTTTTCCGTTTCAAGGTGCATAGATTCCAAAAATGCAATGTCCGTCCGCCGTACGCCGTCCGCCGTCCGCCGTATCACGTGTACAGGCTTCATTTTCGGTCTAAAAAAATCGTTCTTTCGCACACATGCTCCATTTGGGCCCTAGTTGTGTCCCGAAACTTTTCAGCCCGATCAGAATATACCCAGGGGTGTTATGAGTGAAAATGTGTGTAAAAATAGGTACTTTTTACGTTTTAGCAACATATTGGTAAAATGAGCTTCTGAGATATCGTTTTCTATGTTTTTGGGGACGAGAAGACCGAATATGAAGTCGATTTTGACCAAAGAGTGGAAAATTGAGTTCTACCAAATGTTCAGCTCCCAGAATTGATTTTTTATGAGCGAAAAACCTGGGAAATCGTCTGAAATCGCCATCAGTTTGTATAATAACACTGGAAAAAGTGTCAAGACGTGGTTCAGGACGATTAAATGGCACTACCAATGATCAGAGATAGTTTAAAAAAAAAGAAAAAAAAGAGCGTACCTAATTTGTGTTTTGGGGGCCAAAATTAATGGAAACCATCAGAAGTAGCTATTTCGATTATTACGCATGAAAGAAACAATTAATGAACAGACAACCTTTCTGTAGGTATGTCCAATAGAATAATAAACCCATGTGACAAGGACTTTGCAGCGTTTTTTATGAGTCAAATACCTGCGAAATCACCATCAGTTTGTAGAATAACACTAGAAAAAGTGTCAACACGTGGATCAAGACGATTAAATGGCACTACCAATGATCAAAGATAATTTGAAAAAAAAAAAAAATCGTACCTACCTAATTTGTGTTTTGGGGGCCAAAATTGGTGGAAACCATCAGAAATAGCTATTTCAATTATTTAACATGATACAAACAATAAATGTACAGCCAACATTTCTGTAGAATAATAAACCCCATGTGACAAGGACTTTGCAGCGTTTTTGGAATCTACGCACCTTGAAATGGAAAAGAAAAAATTTTGAGGGGGTGTTATAAAAATGTTTTGCTGAGCAAAACATCACAGAATAATAAACCAAAAGAAGACAAAATAAAAGAAAAAACAGTTACCTGAATCCAATCAAAAGCCAAATTTGTCTTATGTTGACAAAAATGATGGCGCCACCGACGCCGGGCACACAAGGCAACGTCCTTCTTTGTTTTATTCGACAAATTAAATAATGGGTGGGCTGACAAGGAGGTGATAATTTGGGTCTAGTCCTAGTCGAACCTAGTAGAACTTTTGGATTATCTGAATGGTGAACTTCAATTCGCTCGTACTTTTGCGACATTGCCATCTTATTGTCGACGCTTCCTGGCTCCTGACACTCGAACCGACAGCAGGTTCTGGTAGTCAATGTACAGCAAATTCTGATGGTCATCCCATGCTTACCAAAATGAATGAACCTTAATGTACCAAAATGTTACAGGTGCTATGTCTTGATCAAGTCTTGAATGTCTCAAGGCGTGCGTCCGTTCGCCCTTTCCAAAGCCAAGGGATGAGATTCATTAAGCGTCATTTGTGGGTCATCGTAGTCTCCGTGACTGTCATAGCTGGCATCTGGGAAATTCGCACTTTAATGAGAAGAAAGAAAATATCCGTACCCTCGGGAAAACAGTCAGCATTCGGTAAATATCATAATTTGTCTTATCCAACATTCTTCTGAGGGCTAAGTTATAATAAATCGGAATCCGAGGGTGGAGAGTAACAAAATGAACCATTTTTGTCGTGTTAATAATAATTTTTTAGGGTGACATTTATAATGACGCTTGAATTCGAGAGTATCCATTGACCAACTAAAACCTATTAAAAAGTAGATATTTCAAGATGAGAAACACCAAACAATAACGTAATTTAATAAAAAAATGAGAGCAGAAGTTCTTGAGGTATATTTAACACAATCGATCATTTTGATTAATGTTGACCATCTTCATCCTTGAACAGTGCCCGAATTGCCAGACAGAATGTTACTGACAGTCCATCTCGACTTTAAAGGAGCACCTCCCAATTTCCTGTACTTGAAGAACTTACTTCCCAAGATGGCAGCCGCCGGTTGTGACTCCTTGCTTATTGAATATGAAGATATGTTTCCATACAAAGGGAAACTCACTAATCTGTCCGCTACGAATCACTACACCCCTGCGCAAGTATGAAATTGATATTCCTTTCGGCAAAAAGTTCAAATGTATCTTGAGTACCTAGTTATTGTGAGATTTGTTCATGCACAACACTGTGCAAGGAAAAGAAAAACGGAGTTATTTGAAAAGTAGTCTATTTCCACTAATACACGAAAAAACGCGAAAAACACACTGTTATACCGGTTCCGGTGATCATGGTGATCAAACCATGGTCAGTAACAAACAAAATTTTGCGTTTTTCGTGTATTAGTGGAAATAGACTACTTTTCAAATAACTACGTTTTTCTTTGAAATGGGTTTCAACGATTTCTTCGCGAGTGCTTTAGTTCTATACTAGGAAAGTACACTTTGTTCCAAGCAGTCATGTTTCATTGCAGATTTTGGTAGGTAACTGCAGGCTTTTAGTTTTTCATCATCTGTCTTTCTGTATGGGATAACAGACGCAGTAATCTATCATGCTAAACGGCTATTGACATTTTATTGCCCACATCAGCTCGCATTATATCAATAATAATTATCTGAAATGGTGGGTATTTTCACCATCAATATTCTATGTGCTATTTAGCATAGAAAATGGCTCTTGCCCTACCGGCCAAAAAACATTACGAAAGTGAGTGAATACTGTGGTTGATTATATATATAAAGGTTCAAACATTATACATATCATAGTATCTTAGAGTGTATCAGTGTTGTTTTCAAAGGAAACCGATAGGTGGGGGTGGGGGGGTCAGGTGGACAGCATCGGGTTCAGGAAATGCTGAACAGCTTCTTATTATACCTCCTTATTATTATTATTATTATTATTATTATTATATTTATGTTTTTAATATAAGGTATATAATATATATAATGTCGTGGTACCCTCAAATGTAACATATGTACCACTCTCGTGCAACTTACAGATTTAAACAGTAAACAAGAAGAAAGACGAGCTGTGTGACGCCTTGGTTGAAGCCCACAAGGGTTCCTCTCCATCGAACTCCCAACGACTCTCAACGGCCGTTAACGACCGTTGACGACCGTTGACAGGCGGGGGACGAGATGGAGGCACCTTCATAAGGCGCCGCGGCTCACTCAGCTCTTCATTCTACCGATCGCACTCCTACCTGCAACTTCTCCCTCACTTACCTTGCGCCTCCTCCATCGTCTACCCTTCCTTCTCCCTTAGCATCTGCTGTGGTGGTAACAGCGGGATGCTTCATCCCCTAATACTCACTGTGGTGATAACCGCGGGGTGTTAGCATACTCTTCCCTTACCATCTGATGTGGTACCGCGGGACCCTATCAAAAAAGACTCCCAAGGAGCCGTTCACTACACTGGTGAACCCACAACTACAATTCATTATACATGTATGAATATTTAAATTTCAGATTAGAGAGCTAATTGGATGGGCTCATGACTTGGGAATGCTGGTAATCCCATTGGTGCAGACTTTCGGTCATTTGGAGTCTGCATTAAAACTCAAGGAGTGGGCACATCTCCGTGAACTCTACGAGTATCCTTCAGAACTCTGCCCATCACACTCCGACTCCTTTTCGTTGGTAACGGAAATGATAGCGCAGGTTAGACAACTTTTTTCTGCAACGTACATAGATTTCAGTATAATATTTTTCATATTGCAACTTTCATCATACCTCACGACAGATGACGACCCTCCCTGGCGGAGGAGGAACATGTTATACTGGGCAGCGCGGATGTAGATAGTTTCATTGCCCCGTCCCGGCAAAAGATTTAACAAAAATTTAAGTAAAAAAATGCAGATAATGCATCAAAGAAGCATCAAAACAATCTGAGGAGTGAGCTGATGGGTTCTGTGTTCGTTTAGTTCCCCAATCTCGTTTGAGTAGAATTTATTGCAAGATATGATTACTCTCAGTTTAAGAAACTTTGCTTTGAATAATATTCCGTTTACCTATTTCCCGTCTTCAGGTTATGAGGTACCACAGGAGCTCTCCTTACATACACATTGGATGTGATGAAGTGTTTCATTTGAACATGTGCTCGAAGTGCAGAGAGAGGGTTCTTTCCTCGAGGTACGTTGACAATTACTTTTATTAGGTACATTATCCTTGATCTCAGATTGAAAAAATCGAACTGAACTTGAAAAAATCGAAATTGAATATTCAATTTCCATAGCTGACTGAAAAAACCCTCAACAGAAAATATAGCTATTTTAAAGAATTTCTCATTTAAACTAAATTGTTTATGCATTCCGGTAAATGACTACGATATCTGAAGCTTGACGCCGGTATAATATTTTGTTTCAACGATCGACCACAAATAAAACATTCCTTCTGAACCTAGGAATTTAACGAATTGAGCAGCAAGTAATGAACGAACCTTCTGATCATTATTGTATCTATGGTCGACAGGCCTTTCCTACATATTTAAAAATAACTTCGCTCGTTCATGTTATCATTCAATCACTTCAACTGATTTTAGTCTAATTATTTTAGTCTGATTTTAGTCTGGTTTTAGTCTAGTTCTAGGAAATCAATAGGTAGCCCCCTTTTATTTACAGAATATTATGACCAAGAATGATAAACTATAGGTATAAACATTGGTGAATAAACAAAGATGGTATTTCTTATTTTTTCCATAATATTTGGACCATATATAATAAAAATCAGCTTCTCAAAATAAATAACATAACTCTGTGGTAAGCGTGATAACTATGCCTAGGTTTTAGTACAGAGCACTATTCGAAAATCACGTCATACGAGTGGCAAAATGGATAAAAGAGCGGTACCCGGATGTCCAGCCCATCATATGGGACGACATGATGCGGAAGTGGACGCCAGAGGAGATCGTTAACACACCTCTGGCGTCTCACGTCGTGCCGATGGTATGGGACTACACTTCGGACGTTATGTACATACAGCGCGTTTGGTGGTTGTACGCCAGAGCTTTTCCAAAGGTACGTAGCAACAACCTGGTGGTAGTTCTGATAACTGTTTTCACTCAAATACATAAATGTATAAATTATTGTAATCCGCGATATTCATTGTTGTGGCAAGTGCTACTAGAGTATCTCTACTTACCAAAGAAGTTGTTAGGTATGGGGTATAGGAAGGGGTACTCTAATTTTCTCACATTCCTTCCTTCATTATCTTTCGAAGATTTGGGTGGCGGGAGCGTTCAAAGGGGCTGGCCAACCCAGGAGCGATTTTCCTCACATCGAGCGGAGACTGGCCAATCAAAGGAGTTGGCTGGAACTGATCGACAAGTCCAAGACGTCTCACAAAGTCACCGGGCTGGCCCTGACAGGATGGAGCAGGTTCGATCATTTCGCCGTTCTGTGCGAGCTGTTACCAATCGCAGTTCCTTCCCTTCTGCTGAACCTTCTGTACGTGAACGCTCACCAGGGCGGCAACGCACCAGAAAAACAGCAGATGATTTACAGGTAAAGATCAACAGTATAAAAAATTGAATAGGTATTAGCATTATAGAATAGGAATACCTATTATGCGTAGTCAAAGCGTCGCAAAGGTGACTTTGGAAGCTAAACTGACTGACACTTGCGCTGAAGTACCAGTCATGCCTCAGTTGAATCATACCGACTATGTATTTGGCACTCGCGATCATAGCCTTACTTTCACGGGTCTGGTTCTTAATAAATTATGATATTTGTGGGAGTATTCAACTCACGCATTCGCAATCGAATGTTGGACTGCACTGTACCTTCACAGTGAAAATTGTTTATAGTTACAAGGTTGTATCGGACAGTCGGTTATAGTGGACTAATTCTGCGGCCCCTCCAAGTTTTATGGCGTTCATACATCCGAATCTTTAGTATGGACGTACAACTTGTAATGGAATAAATCTTCTTTAGTAGGCACGAGTGCAGGTCCCTCGGGTGGAAATCTGTCAGTTGTAATGGACGAATCATGCCCCAACTGTCTCGTGTTTACTTTGGAATTGAATGTGGTAACAACTCACTATTGAGGAAAAATTTTCCATTATTCACCGGATTGAAGCCTTCCTCTGTAGATGAAATTTTAGAAATCGATGCAGACTTTCTGACCTTTCAACACCTCACTTGATAGAAATTGTGGAGAATGTACCTAAAATAGAGCACTGAAGCTGGTATTGCTTGTAATAGAAACCGGCTATGATAGACAAAAATGTTCGGTCCCTTGGGGTCAATTGTTAAAGATTTCTACAGAACTTTTTAAATTATTTAACCCCCCTTGCTTGTAAGACTACCTTGAGCTAAACTCTGTTTATGTAAATGCCACTTACTGACCATCGTTTTGAGGTCTTTTAATTCCAACCAAGGAAGGAATAAATCATTAGGCGAAGTATCAAGTATCACAATAACAAAACTGCCAATACCAGTTTGACTGACAAAACGCATAAGTAGGTACTTACTGCTTATTGTATATAACTTCTTCTAATGAGGTGGGTATTTTCGGATTTCGGACAGGTTGAAATTGAAGTTTCCAGTGCCAACGTTTAAACGAAATTTATTCGCTAACCAAAGTAGTATGTTAGCTAGCTTGAATATCAGTAGTAATACCGTAAATAATCGCTTAATATACCTAATAGTAATATCTTAAATATTAAAGTTGTTTCTCTCTGCGGCCTGTTGCCGAAACGTTGGCTCTGGAAAAATATACTTTCATTTCAATCTGACCGAAGTTCGAGAATCTTATTAGAAGAACGTACTTACTGCTTCATATTTTCAGAGAGTGGCAGAACAGCTTAGGATGCCCAGGTAGGCTGATTCCTGAGAACATGAACACTATCGAAGGACGTGATGCCCTCATGGATTGTGACTGGCCAGGAACAGATCTTTACAAATCTCTCGTCGCTTACAGAGAAATTAAAAATGGAGTGAAGAAAATGGAACACATAATTAGTGAACGACAAGGATATCTTACGAGGTATTGATACCATACATACTGTAGTACCTCCGGTTGGGGATACATTTAATTCGAAACAGTACAACTTATAAGCCAGTAGCGATAACAAAAGGCTAGCTAGATTAAAGCATCTATGAATGTACCTCTTCGCTGGAACATGCAACGAGAACAAGTTGCAGAGGAACCATTGGGTACATTTTCTTCAAGACAGCAGCTTTACGATTAGGCTGTTATGCATATTAAATATGCATAACAGCCTAAACAATTACAATAAACCTAAATAAGCCTAAACAAAACAATAAACAAATTTTGTGGAAAGTGTTTAATCTCCTTAGCTTCATTCAGCCCAGCGCAGGTTGATTTGGATGGGCATAAATTAATTTGTCTTTCTTCTCATTTTATGGGAAATTCTTTTCCAGGTACAATGCAATGCACAACTTTACCAACCCGAGAAAAGTTGTCGATATAATTATCGAACAAGGTGTTCAGTCAAACTTGCGACAGCTTGAAAAACTCAGTACGGAAATCTATCGTCAACTCGTTTGGTACACTGATGAGTACACAGCAAAGGAATGGATTGAAGACAGAGTCCTCCCTCTCACATCATCCTTGCTCTCTTTGAATGCACTTACGGAAGCTTTACTGGCAAGAAGAGAATGGCCAAGAAGACCGCTGGAATCCAACATTCCATTATTTGGCTGAAGGATTATTTATGATAGACCATAGGTAAATAAATCCTTCACCATATATGTTTAACATTCTTTAAGATAATTTAGACAACTAATAGGATATTTTATATAATTCCATCCCAAATCATTAGTACCTATTTGCAGAAAAAAAATCAAGTTGTAGCACAAAGCTTCCTCATCTCCATAACATGATCATAAACGCAATCATTCCTAATTCCATTTGGGTGGTTGAGGCATCAAAATCCAATCTTTCATGTGGGTATGCTCGTTACAAGGATTTCATGTGTGCGATTGAGCAGACGACAGTTACCATTTGATTTCAATAAAATCATATTTACGGGACCACCTAGAGCCCAACCCGCACCTACCTTCCAATTTTCAGCTAATTATGAATACAATTCCGGGTAGTTATGAGCATTGCAAGAATTGGCGGACATATAGACATTCTGAGAAGGAACCAAATTTCTACTGAGAAACATAATGCGAGTGGAAATTTTAATTTCGAAGAGAAATAATTTTTCTCTTCTCTTTTTTTAATAATAATAATTTTTTTTTAATAATTTTTTTCTCCCGAATGTTCCACCACACTGGCTGATTTGGAAGCAGTAATTATTCACTTTGGTCTCCTCGGTCAAGTACCTACCATGGGAGTTATTCATTTATTTATTTCACCTTTGATGATCATAAAATGAAGATTCGTTAGAACAAACCAACTTTCTATCACCACCAGCCATAATCTGCTCCAATTCTGTTTGCAATATTAAATAACTTAGAAAGTTCGTGAAACGGGATACACGTGTTAGGATTCAGAATTAATATTAGCACCTCCCTAACTATACCTCCTTTTTGACTTAAATCATGAAGAGAAGTTTCCTGTTACAAATTTAAGTTGATGTTACCAATTAAGTTTCGAAAAAGATGTTTGTGGGATTGTATGTACGTTGAGTAAATCACTGGAGTATTATAAATAATTTTTCAAATTGGCTATTTTATCATAAGGTAGGTAGCTACTTGCTAAGATAAACCTACATTATTTAAAGAAACAATTCATGAACTATTTACTATTGACCTAAATATTTATGATCATGTGAATTTAGAATTGTGTAGTATAATAATATCACGATTGAGTTTGTTGTCCATTTTGATGGCTTTTCATTGTATTTCGGTTGTTAAATGGGACACTATTAAATTTTATGAGCGCATAGATTGGTTTCTTGTTAATTCTTCCGCATTTACTGTTTTATTCTGCATTGATGACGGGATAACAGCATTGTACAAAAAACCTCTAATATGAAAGGGGAAAAAAAACAGGGGAAAAACGAGGTCACTGATTTAGGATATAAATGGTTTTGGGATGCTGAATGGTCATACATCAGAAAGGAAAGCATCGCACGTTAACATTCACGAGACTTCCACGGTTTATAAATATTCGTGAACAATTGTATGTTCACATTTTTTACCAATTTCACATCATTGAATAACAGCTTGGTTCTTCAATTCATGGCGCATATATTATGTTTCCTGCGAAGTCTATAATTATGCAAAGTACTTAAGCAGAGTACCCTACTGGCCATGCGGTCTGCATGCAGCAACGTCTTTTCAATGAATGTTCTATTATAGGTTAGATTTAGATAGCATCATGATTAATTTGCAACAGCGGTCTTTCGGAACTTAATACTCGAATAATATTTCTCTGGAACGTTCTTCATATAATAATCATGTATTTCCAATGAAGAAACCGCTTTAAGAAAAAATCAACAAAATCCGATGTGAGAGGCGTCATACCGTAGGCGGTATGACCTTGTTCCCTCGCCATCATGTTTTCATTAGACAGCGGGATTTTGAGGAAATCTTTTGAGCTCGAGCCGATGAATGTTTGGTCCCACGAACACTTGAGTTTATTGGGCGGGCAGCGGGGCGGCTGGGATCGGCGCCTTTTCGACTGAGCCCGGAGTTGGTTTTACGGGATACCGCAAGAGTCCGGTCTCTCGAGGGTTGTTCTTGTCAAGTGTTGTTGACTTTCATCGTGAAAGGGGTTGCTTTCGATACCTCTAGCTCTTGAAATGTTATTTAGATCTCGTCTGATGATCCGCCTCTTTACTTAATTCATCGCTGTCCGCCGAAAATCGCGTATCTTTGCAACGGACACTGCAAGTTCTTCCATAACAGTTGATTGTCTTCTGTATTATAAACCCTTCTATATCTAAAACCACTTCCGTACTCAGTACCCTTGATACGCCCATAATTATGTACCTATAATTATTTTCAATAACCGACCAAAACTCATCAATATAAGCGAGAATCGCCGGTTAAACTGCAGCCCCAATGTCACAGGCGATTAAAATTTGATCATTAATGGTTTTGTGATGAAGTTTCTTGTTCTGGTAATTTGCGTTTTCACAGAAAGATTATATAATTTTCAATATTTTGGAGGACGACCGGGAGCTTGTCCTATACACGAAAAAATTATATTTAAAAAAATTTCAGTTTGAACATATTTCCAGAGATAAAACGTATGACTTCTAGCGGTTGGTAGCGGAGATGAAGAGCAAGAAGCAGTAGCCTCAAAGAAAAGCCACCTAAGGCTCCATGAAGAGCAGCTCTCAGGTGGTCATCTGCACTAACTACAAAGTACTTATATAAAGAAGATGCAGAGGAAGGGCAGGACGCAGCAAGGAATTTGCTTGTAAATCGTGTTGTCGAGGAAATGGTATTTATATGTGCTATTTTATGGAGGACAATGGAGTTCAGCGCTAGTTGAACGGTACTGCTGGGCCTAGGTCTAGATGCACCGAGGGTTGTGTGCAGGCATCCTGTCAGTTGTAGCTACACTGATTTGAGTTCTATTGTAGGTGTGCTTCCCAAAGAAGACTGATAAAATGTCACTTATTTTGTGAAACTCATACTCATTTCATTTATCGTTGTTTTCGAACGCTGCAATGAGGAACTTGCACCCATCTGAAATTCTGTATGAAACGTTTTTTACTCTACACTAGACCACCTAAGGTCACGAAAATGTGATCAAACATGGATACAATTTTGTTGTAATTGTTAAAATCGAATTTGAAAATCGGGAGAAGGGAAGCTGGCGAAACGCTCTGTGATTGGTTGTCGACCATGTGACGTGAGAGTTCTCTAATCCCCCGGGGACAAGGCGATTTCCGTGCTTCCCATCAACTAAAAACTGCTTTCATGTAACAAGTTTCCTTTTCGTTATTTTCCGCGATGCTTCAACATCTTCTACACAACCGAAGTGACAACAACGCATTACCATACTATATAACAAAAAGAAAATACCTCGAAGACGAAGAAGAATGAAACCACCAGCCAAACAAAAACAAAGTAGAGCGGATTGTGGATCCAGAAATCAGAAAGTTCGCGGTGTTATTCCTTCATATTTTGTTGTTATTCCGAAAAAATTTCATACAATATTGTGCCGTGCCGAACTGTGCCAGCTCAACTGCTAAATCGTCCGAAAAATGGTTCATTGTTGTCCTATTGGCCAACAAACCCGGAAAAATTGGTTCGATCTGATAAGGAGAAAAGGCTTTAATATCACTCACTCGTAAATCTATGTAAGCTTGCAGAGATCATCTTAATGTAAGTAGGTATGAATATTTTTTTCCTAATTTTATCACCGTCATACCTTTGCTTTTCATCGATGGATATATTTAGGGTAGGATAAAATTAATCGTCAGTTTTCATTACCACATACCTGCCGAACGTAGAAAAGCTGTGTATGCACAAAGTCAAAAAATTGTATCCTCACACCCCCCCCCCCCCCCCTCCTCACTATTATAGATATTTAATATGTAAACAAAGCCCCCCACCCCCCCACCTATAAGCATACAGCATTTCGCAGGGCATGACGGTTGCGAATGAGCAAAAGGTAGGTACCATATATTTTATTGTCATAACATTTTTGTGAGACCATCCACCCCCAATTACTCTGAACCGCAAGTAGTAGAATGAATGGTTGACTTCGAAGAAATACGATATTTTATAGAAAATACATAGCAGGTAGGTACGCAGATGAAACGTACCTACCTACTTTTCGAAGGTAGAAAGAATGCGTCAAGGTTTGTCTCTTTGTTACAGCAGTTAGTTAGAAGATTTGTAACAGCAGCGTTGGGAAGTCCCTCACCTTTCCTTATTTTACTAACTTCGGTCAGGAATAGTTCGGTAATAGGTAGCTAACTAGTCAAATTAGGCTAGCCTGGTATTGTGGCGGACTGACTGGCTTGGACAGAACATGCTTGTGGTAGAATAATACAGGTGAACGGTACCTGTACGAATTATGATAACCACTGGAAAAAAGTTCAAAAAGATCTCAATGCGTTTTGCACCAACCATATGAATCGATTCCTCTTGTTGGCAAGTTAGTTAGGTACATAATTTTATAGATAACTACATTAGCTACTTGCAGTAGTTGATTCACATAATAACGGCTTACACCGTCATCTTCACTTCGTTAATTTCGAAATTCCCAAATTTTATGTTGGACATGAACTTGCACAGTGAGAGGCGGTAAGCTGAAAGACGGCGGCTCATACCCATCCTTCACTTCATTTAGGTATTTTGTCCATTATTGCGAAAATTCACATGCAATAATTTTATTGTTGCATCAATATTGAGTACAGCGCGAGAAGTTGAATGAACAGCACCAAAAAGTAGCGAAACTACAACCAAAGGTTCAGTAACGTGAAGTGCACACAGGAAATGGATGATTGATTAAGACAAAGACACGAGAAATGTGACGTCACGCCTGCGGGGTGGGCGGAGTCAGCTTAAACTGGACGTTTTAGCGGACTGTCAGAAATTCAAATTTATTTTATTTTTATAAAATCATTGGCGTGTCTGAAGCAAATTTTTCTTTCGCCATTTGTTTTCAAATTCAACCCACTTTAGATTTCCGCAATAAAAAAAAATGTGCAAGTTCCTCATTATTGGTCTGTTTATAACCACCACTTTATTTATTTCAATTCAATTTTTTATTCAGCAAATACTTTATACAACAAATATAATGATTTTTAGAGAGTCTATATACATAATACAAGTTCTAAACTTATGTTGGTTTATGAGCCTAAGGTTTAGTTTTATAGAGTTTTTATGCCTAATACTCTTCGACTCTTTAGGGCGGATGCACCTGTTCTTCTTTAGGTTTTCTCTAAAACTAGATTCAATTTATAATAAAATCTCTATGTAGTTGGAAACCAGTCAGTGCTGTTAGGTCCTTTTGAAAATAGTTTTTGGGACGTCGGCAATCCAACTGCATTCTAAAGGAGACGTTACTCTGCATGTGAGAGGTCTGGTCACCCTCAATGCAATTTATAACTCTAAACGATTCTGCTTATCCACCATTATTCATCGCTATAGGCAAATAAATCACAGGAGAACGAACCAGATTGCCCGGTCTAGTACGAGTAAAATCGGGGTTCATCAAGGTTACCGAGGGCATCTGCCTATGCCGATAAAGGGCTAGAGGAGCACTCGCCCTCTAAATATAGGTGTTCCCAGCGCTTCAGGTCTCATAAATATCCGTCAATATATCATCCAAAAAAACAGACCTCTGAACTTCCATTATGCGTGGGCGTCTGCTCCCATTTTTCGAATGGATTTCAAACATGGACTCCGTAGATCATTCCGTATTTTTTGTTTCGCTCGATTCAGACAGTGAACATTACTGCGATGAAGGAAACTCAACAACTGTAACAGAATGAATGTATAAGCTGTAAGCTATTACAGCAGAAGAATACCTATTTGCATATCGCTGAATGGCTCATCATTGATATCTCCATTATTGTAATAGCGGTCTTCTACCGTTTACGAAAAGCATCTTTAGGTATTATTTTGATGAAATCCTTGAATACCTTTGATCAGACGTACCTACCCTTACGAGAAACGTTTTGCTGGACGGACGAAGACCATCAGCCTGAATGGACTTTGGTAGCATAAAGTGGGCTCCGATATTGCGCAACGGTTAGCTAGAGCAGCGGTTCCCAACCTTTTGTCACTCGCGAACCCCTTGGCGTTTCAGTTTCAGTCGGCGGACCCCTGGCTTTTCAACTTGGAAAAAAAAAACTTAAAAAAGTACGCCAAGGTAACATACCTATACAAATGCAGTGTTGAAAGGTGAGCGATGAACAACAAACATGAACTATAAAAAATGTACACACATATTTTAATTTTCATAACAAAATAGGTGAATTATTAAATTTAAAATTTTAAACTTTATCTTTTCCAATTAAGTTTAATAGGTAACTTTTGGAATCACTATACACGAATAGTAGGTACAACACTTACCTATGTAAGTTGACAAGGCATAGTAACATTATGTGTTTTAGGAAGAATAATAATTCATAATTGATAAAATATAGACTGATAGAGGAATTGACTGAAAAACCAAATTTGTGAATCGAAAGGTCCAGATATACATATCTGTGAAGAAGTTAATGGGATCCTTGGGGCTGGACTATCTCGCTAAGTTTCCTAAAATCGGGTTCAATTGTAGAGAGGTATACCCTTAAATCCGGAGAAGCGTTGAGCTTGTTTCTGTACTTGTTCTTGATGAAGGTGTATGAAGAAAAGCTCCTTTCCACGAGCTCAGTGCTGGTAAAAGGCAACAAAAAGGAAAGTGCCTTGTCGGAGTGTTTTGCATAATCTATGCTAACTTCTGACCAGAATGTGACGAGAGCAGTTTTCCCCGGTTTGAAATTATCTCTCAAAGAAGAATCCGAAGATATTTCAATCAGCGACTCTTTTTCAAACGCATCTAGAAAAGCTGTTTGTACCAGGTATTCCTCCAGAAATGGATTCGAAATCCACATGTATTCAAGTCCGGATTTTGGAAAATAGTTTTCAAACGATTTGCTCAAACCCCCCAAATACTCCACAATACTTTCACCGATCGATAGTGGAAGTTTTCATTCTGATAAAAAGTCATGAAGCGTCTCAAAAACTTCAACTTGGCCAGTTTGTACACATTGCTGCCAAAACTTGAGTTTCTTTTTCATAGACTCGATTTTGTCGTCAACCTGGAAAATGTTCGTATTTTGCTGAAGGGACAAATTGAGGTCATTCAACTTGCAGAACACGTCACTCAAATCAGATAAGCCGTACTTCTTCGTCGTCTTTACATGTTCAATATGGCTCGGCGGCTGATCCATGAAAAAAATTGTGTACGATGGTCATACTACGAGTAGAACTCATGAAATTCAATTCACCAAAATTGCTCCACCTTCCGAGCGCGCTCCAGGAAAGCAGATACAACAACAACAACAAAAATCGAAATGTCCGCCATTACACTAATTTTTCCGCGTACCCCCGACCAAGTCCTCGCGGACCCCCAAGGGGTTCGCGCACCCCAGGTTGGGAATCGCTGAGCTAGAGCACTGGGATATTAAACCATTCCAGACTGAGGACATGCCTGTGTTCCAAACACCCATTGTAACAGTAGCTCTTAGAAGTTTGTACCTATTAATTTGTATTTATCGAGTGGCAAAGTGCAGTGATAGTTGGATAGTGGGGTTCATGGGACACTGAGGGGGGTCTGACGTCACAATCGTGAGCATCATGGGAAATCGATTGGCGATCGGCGGTCAATTGCAACGTGGTCGCCATTGACGAATTTGCCTTCCAAATCTGAGGTCGCAGCATCCTCGTAAATCTCCGGCATCTGGGTCATCAGAATCCAAATTTAGCCGTCCCCAGCAAATCCATTCCTTCACTGTAAGTACCAGACCTTCGTTTGGTCCTGCTTCAAGTATTTTCACCAAATTGAACGCCTGTGGTATCACGGCCCCCGACCCCTGTTTCGGATCGGACATCCAGCGGCAGTTTCTATCAGGGAATGAGTGGTATGTATGTACATCTATCATACATTCATTACCTATGCAAATCGTTCCTGATCCATCCCAGACGCACATCAGGTCATAAGCCGTCGAACTCAGGAACGGGTGCTCGCCTCGTGTCTTCCAGTGAAGGAAGTTGGCAAATTACCGAGGGCAATTTGCCGAAATAGCCTCCGGTTATCGGATCCGGCGTGGTAGCTTGAACTCTCCGGGTGACTCCGACGCCAGCATCCCAATTTCGACTGACGGTCAGACCTTTAAATTTTTTTTCTTCCTAATGGCCCTTAGGTGTTAGGTAGGTCACATTTATGTTCATTTTTTGTACTCATCAACATCGCTTCATTTAATAAAATCCATTTCAACTATTATTCGTCGCATTATATCGAACAGCCTGTACGAAATTCAAGTTCGACGGATCGCCTTGGCAAGACAAGAACTACGTTCCTCAATGACCCCTCTAGGTGGTTAAGTGTGGCAAACGTCGCAATAGGAATGGAATTACGACTATTTACATGGTTCATCAGTATAAATTAAAATGCAAGACTCACATAAGTAGATCATGTTATTCATAAAAACTACCAAATATATTACAGCAGCCCATCATTCCTACCATTGATACTGACGTTGGTAAGCTATAATCATCATGATCTTATCATTCTTCCATAAGAATTGTAAGGATTTAGGCTCTAATTAACACATGTTCAAAACTCAATTACAGATGTCGTGCTCTTTCAATACCTACTTGTAACAAGTACCTACTATTCAGGTTTCTGCATAAGTTCGGGGGGAAAACTCCCCGCTTTGCTTGAATTTTTTGCTTTTACCAAAAGAAGTAGAGCGGTAGATTGGTTATCAACCATACCTCCTATGCGGATAAAAAAATGGTGATAACTAGAATTCACCTTGAGAGCAGTGTTTTGATACTTCCTGTACTCTTTAGTTCAACCCACGACGACGCAAAGGTGACATATGAGGGTGCCAGTGACAGGTCCGTGTTTACAACATAGAGGCGCCACAAGCCCATGGGAACCTTTTAAGGGTCGCCCAGTCGAGATCTTACTTTTTTCATCCCAACCATCCTTCGCCGTCTCATCGCTCAATAAATTTGTTAATAACTTGACAAACAGTGCCACATTGAATATTCTTCTCAGAGGACACCTGGGCTCTTTACCCCCACTTTGTTTCTAGCTCGTGAGCGACTACCAACAACAAACAGATTGAGGACCGATGGGGATGAGCTCTTAGGTGAAATCGGTTCCCCTTGAAGAGCACTAACAACTTGGAGCCACTTTACAATGTGAGCTTCTCTTTTACATAGCGCCGACTAGCCCAGGTTGGTCACAAAAAAGAAAAGAGCTCAAAAGTACCAGTTGTCCCAGTTACAAATAGTTAGGATTTACTAACGATTTCCTGCAAAATGCATGATCAGGTATCATTCGAATTTCGTACTACACCTTGTATGCTCAATTCAACCCAATGGGGTATGCGCACGTATGTATTTTATTTTTTAAATGAAAGTAAATTTCATCATGAGAATTTTGACACTAATCGCACTGTCCTACGATAAGTAGTTCTTTTTCTATGATTTTTCACAGTTTCAACCAATTCTGACGTCATTCACTCTCCTGGGCGAGACCCCCCTGCCCACTGCGACGTCAGAATTGGCTGAAACTTCGAAAAATCATAGAAAAACAACTACCACAGGACAGTGCGGTTGGTGTCGAAATTCTCAGAATGGAATCTAGTTTCATTAAAAAATAATATAAACCGCTTTTGTCATGCACGTGCCCCATTTATAATTTCTACAAGTGTTCCGCAAGTCAGATAAAGATAATTTACCAACCAACTATTGCTCGAAGCTGTAAATAGAATGACACTTTGAACCTACCTACATCGATGTAATAATAATGTAATAGTTTATGTAAAACTACAGTAACAAAAAGAAACGTGTGTTACTGCTACCTACCAATACCAAGTCATTCAGCTTCCTAAATTTTAACATAAGCACGTGAGTTCCTAGGTAGTTACTTATCTATAAGGAAGTCTGAAAGAGCAATCAATGTTTTGTGATACTGAATTAGTTATCGCGGCTACACATGGTAGAGACAAAAATATAACCGATTGGAAGTATGCAAATTGGACACAATATTATGATGTACTTTGGGATGGTTTGAACAGGGCCAGCTTTAAATAAACACAATATTAAATTTTTTAATAATTTTCTCGATAAATTTGTTTTTTATTTTCCAATTTTCAATAAAATTTGAAAATAAGTTTTTAAGCCCTTTTAAAAAGCGCTGCAGAAAATTGAAATATACAAAAGTACAGCGCTCCAAACGTGATGTCCATGTAAATCCTACGTAGATCCTAAGGTTATTTGACCATAATTTGCAGAGTTTTTAAACTGTTTTAACTCGGCTTCTGCTATACCGATCGGGTTCAGATTTTAAACACTACCTCAAGGTGCACCACTGAACAAGTATGCCTAATTTCAGCTCTTGAAACCCTCCCTAACATACTCTTAGGAATATTGTGGGGGAGGGGGAGAGACAAAATGCACTTCATTGGAGCATAACGAATGTGTGTGCAAACTTTCAGCTCGATCCGTTATGTCAGAGGCTGCAGCCCTGTCAATGAGCAACGAGAGCAATAAGAACGACATGTTTAGAAAAACTTGAAAAACATCGATTTTCAAAATTCCATAACTCCGGCACCTGATGGTTCCGAGGGTGGAAATTCGGTATACGTCCTCAGGGGCCCCTCGAGAATGGGTTTACAAAAAATCAACACCGGAGACCCCCAGGGGGCCAAATTATGAAGGGGGGTAGAAATCCTAGGTACTTGTTATGTCGTGTAAACAGTGTTCTTGGTCGCTTTCGAGTTTTTCGGATTTCTTGGCGCGTTCCTAGATGTTGGTTGAAGACTTATTTCAAGGATTTCAGGGGCTTGTAAGGTTACGTTAGGATGATTGATTGATGGATTGGATTGAATTGTATCGGGTAATAGGGCTTATAAGGTTCACAATAATCTGACTTCATACCTCGAGAGTATCTCAGTATCTTTCCACCGGATAGATTGATAAAACAATAAGGGTCTACTTGGTGAAACAACCAGCCGGTGAGCTCCCTTGGGAAGACGATTTAAATTTGAGGGTCGATAAGGAGGTGGGTTTATTATCTGTTTAACGTCATTTTTTCCCTCCTCCGGTTCCTCCAGCCCCGTCGGCCATTAGCCGTGTAATCTACTCTAGATCAGAGATACCGCCGCTGAGCCCTGACATTGACCAGACCACCAGTTCCCTTATACGATCCTAGGTATTGTCCAAGTAGAGAACCCAGGCGAGGCGCATTCAGAATTACCCCGCCGACTGACGGCAATGAGACGGTCTCGGTACCCCTGAGCACGGTGTCTATCACGTCCCAACTGACGTGATGCGAAGTTTTGGAAAATTAACTTGATATAATCAAAATCGCATTCACAAACCTTATAGATAATAACAAATAAGAGACAAAGGCCTCAACAACGTACCTAGTAGCGGCCATTGTAAACTGAGTTACTTATTCTGAAGGCTTCCTCCATCATTCTGGATCGGCAATGACCTAAACCGAAAATGGAAATCTTCAAACAGCTTTTCCTGATGATGTCAGGACCATTGTAGTTATATAATAATTATTAACTGGAGGGAGTAACTTCTGTTCTCCGTACTTCAAAAATCATCCTAACCTCCTAATTTGTACTTCAAAATTTCATATCTCAATTTTACTTCCACCATACGAAGTAATTGTGTAGCTTTCCTTGGGAGATACAACATCCTTGTACCTATTAGCCACTCATCGAAAGTATAATATCCATTCGTCTACAATAAGCTCACGAGTAGAGGAGGGACGTATAGGCGAGCCGTGTAATGCAGTGTTTCTTCTATCCCTATCAGAACAAAATTTGGCGCAGTTTTGCACTGAGGTAAACCAATTCGGAACGCGCCGCCTCACGTGTGAAACGACAGTGTAGTGGCCTGCAGGACCGGCGCCTCAAATATGAACAATAGGCAATTATCATCTCTATCATCTGCTTCCACCAGCCAGCAGTCAGAATCATATCAGAACCCATATCCGTAATACGTCACAGACAACAGCAGGGCCCCTTTCCCTGCCTCTTTTTTGAAATCTCAAAGTTTGAAAGTCTCAAAATATGGAGGGGGTATATTTTCCCGATTCAGCCCTATTATCAGACGATAATATCAAGGTCTATCTCACATCATAAACTATTGAGAAAATATGCAAACAGAATTCATGATAACTGCCCATTATCTATCTACGAAACATAGAATCCATCTCTTTGGAGGAACCAATTACGCCAACGATCTCCCATCTTAAATGTCTCATGATTTATCCACTATTATCTAGCTCACAAACATTTGGCAAAGCACCTCGACTGACAGAGATGTGTCTAGAACAATATTTAAGAAACCAATTGCCTCAATCTTCCAATCGGTAAAAAAAGGCTATTGTACCCTGGAAAATGACATTATCTAACTCCCTTTTTGCTCGCGAGCATACACACATAGCATACATATTATTCCTGACCTTCAATGGGTCAGAGGGTTATTCATTTCAAAACGTTTAGGTACTTCTGGTGGAGGTGTACAACTGTGAAGGCTAACTTGCGACAAAACCATTATGAACCATTGGAATCGAGCAGGGAAAAAAAATTCTTAACCCCCCTCAAACTTTGATGGTTTGCATTTCAAGGTACCAACCTACGTGGAATCAGAAAATTAAATTTAAAAAAACTTCATCCTTCCGCCGTACTTCGTTCTTTCCTTGAACACCTACCATGAACCAAAATTAATGAAATCGGGTTTATAGGTCCCATCTGCGGGGTCTAGTTCCGCCTGCCGTACCAATGATCCGATCAGTCTGAAATTCATACGGGACCATCTGGGAGCTTCACCTAACCACCGAAATCGAGCAAAATCGGGCTACTGATTCGCGATAATTTAGTACCTAGGATTCTCATTTGTGCATGCAGTGGGCGTAACATGAGCCGATTGTTCTGTAATTCGCAGAGAAACTTCTGGGGCCCAACCCCCATGATCCCTGAAGATTTCAGCGAAATCGGATTGGAATTGAGGAAGTCTTGCGTGTGACAAGGATTCGCGGACACACGCGGAAACAAAGGACAGACACCGAACCAAATTTGTTCAAGTTGAAAAAGTAGGTAGGTACTTATTAACAAAATTGAAAATAACTATCATCCTTCGAATGAAATAATCCACAGAAAACAGTGATCTCCGCAGAAGGGGCATCTACAAAGGAAAATAATAAACCGTTGTAAGTATAACAATTTGCAGCGTTTTTCCTAAATAGTTGCAAATGTTGAGGGAGTGCAGATAAATAAGAGCGCATGTTTGAAATTTTATCAAGGTGATGTAGGCTTAGTTCTCGGTTGTTAGATAACATCCGTACCTTCATTACCTCCTACAAGAAGGTATATAAAACGCTGACAATTATTACACAAGGCTTTATTATTTTCAGCTAATTTGAGTGATTCGTTTGGCCGTGTACAACCAACTTTTACCAATCAACAAATAGGTTAAAAAAATCAAAAAAAAATCCCAAAACACCAAAAAATAATCCCAATCATTTGAAGAAATATGTATTTGGTATCACGGATCAACAACCTCTGTTTCATAAAGCCATGCAAGATGAGAATCAGCTGTTTCTTAACAATGATAAAGGAGCTGGAGTTATGTATACTGTATACCGTATGATCAAACTCATGTTGACGGAGCGTTTCGGCTCAAACTTCAGGGAGGGCCTACGAACGGCTGGACGTACAATGAATGCTCCGGGAGGTCTCTAAAATTTGGAATCAAACTTTAAAAACCCCGTAAAGTCCTTGTCGCATGTGTTTATTATTCTCAAATGAATACAGCACGATTGGGATCTCAGTGAAGAGACCCACAAAGCTAATTTGACGGTTTTAAACTCGAATATTAGGTTGCTGTTTCTGATAAATTATTTTCTACCAGTGAAATGGTCATTGAATCGTCTTGATCCACCTGTTACAATACCTCCTGTGTTATTATACAAATTTCTGGTGATTACAGCCATTTTCACAGGTTTTTGACGTATCAGCATTGAATTTTGAGAGTTAAAACTCGTTAGGACCTCAATCCTTCCCTCAACGGTCAAAATCAACTTCATGTATTTGGTCTTCTCGCCCTAAAAAACATGGAATAAGATACCGCTCAAGCCTAAGTTCACTAAAACCTCAAAGATACCTAATTTTGCACCCATTTTTCACCCATAATACTGCTGGGTGTTTTCCGGTCGGGCTGCCGAGATAGGGCACAACTAGTGCCCAAATGAAGCCCTTATGCGAAATAACAAATTTTTTAAGACCAAAAATTAAGGTAGATATCGATGATACGGCGGACGGACATTATTGCACTTTTGGAATCTACGCACCTTGAAACGTAAAAGAAACAATTTTGAGGGGGTGTTCCAAAAAAATTGTCCGAACCGAATAATAGGTGTATTATTCAGAAAATAATAAACCAAAACCTTACACTTCTGTTGAAAGTTTTCGAGCTGCAGCGCACAGTGTGGCATAGGCGGCAAAAAATTCAATTTCCCGAAATTGAAATCTTGATTATTTAATTCACTTTTCTTATGTATTTGAGCCAAGGAATCCGACTGTGATAATGGTTTTACGGTTTAAAACAAATCAACTAATGCCAGTAATCACGCAGCTTAAACCTGAAAATTATAAATTTTGCAACATTATGGTTTATAAGTAGGTACCTAATTTGCATTTATACATTTTCGTGAAAGAAAACCTTTCATGATAACGGATTTCTGATGTCTACACCGTAAAAACCGTAGGTAACAGTTAAGGCACACTCCTTCAACTAAACAGAAAGCTGCCGCAAATATATCTTATTTTCGAAATTTTTGGGTAAATAGCTCGCTCCATTTAAAACAGTGCTGCGATCATATGGGCAGCTGAAAATCAGAGATAGTACTTTGATAAGTATAGAATAGCAAAAAAGCGGTACCCAAGCAGAAAGAACATCGAAGCTTTTTGGATACTTATAAAACCCCGAATATTCCTCGAACGTCACTGGCTTTCACGCAATCAATCCATGCACCGTATTCCATCTCAGCGTTGAATTTTCGTCTTTATCTCACATTTGGGACTGTGCATAAAAGAACAGCAGTCAACGAATTATTAAAACGAACCACTGGGTGAGGGATAACTGTCTAAAAATAGCTGCATAAGTCATGGTAGAAGCAAAATTAGGATGAAAAAACTGTACCTGAGTACATGACCAAGTTTTTTCACGATTTTTCTGTGCTCGACAAACAAAAATATGTAGGAATCAACTGTCATTATAATAACAGAGGTTTTCAGAATTTTATTTACGATAATGTGTATATGTCCAATATAGTAATAATAATACTAGTAGCTGCCTAAGTAATGGTATCAATACGGTACCAAATAATGAAATGTGATAGGTATTATCATTTCGTTCATATTCTCTCTTAACTCCTCTTAGTCGATAATACTCATATATATTATAACCTCCACAAAAAATTGATAAAAACAAAAATGCGAAAACTGTTGGACTGTACATAATTGACTTAAATATATGGGAAATCATAAATAATGGCTTAAGTAAGGATTGTGGAATTTTTTGAGTATTTTTGTCGTGTTCAGCGCCTTAAAAAACGTGGCTGTAGGAAGTTTTGTAATTTTTACCGGAAAATCGCCATTTGGCCCCACAGTGCGGCGTTCTGGAAATTACAACCCCGTATTTTTCACCCTTAGAGATGGCTGAGAGTAACTCCGAGCTTCGCGTAGGTACCAACTAGACCTCACTTACGACCTACAATCCAAATTTCATTAATTTTGGTGCATGGAAACTAAAGAAAGTGTGAAGTACCAACCTACGGTTGACGCACAGACATTTTTTCATTCCATTTTCGGATTCTACGTACATAGATACATTGAAACGCTAAGGTACATCAAATTTGAGGAGGGTTAAAAAAAATTGCCATGCTTGCTTCCAAAGGTTCATTCTTGAAACTGATGAACCAAAATCGAAAAATCCAGCCGCAGTGCCTTGTTGATTACATTATATTTATTACGTGGATGTTGCTTCGAATAGAGTAGATATCTCATGGCACCTGCTACATTTCTGTATACAAGTCACCCTATTGGTGGACTCCCGGCAGTGGCCACGCCTACCTCCCCTCATCGGACACAGCATCTCTTCATCTCCGGTGGAAAGTACCGGCCTCTTCAGACTTCTTCGACCCCTACGACCTGTGAAATCTGTAGTGCACCCTCGAGATTAGAACCGAAGAGGTGACGTTTTTTTGAACTGTTTTCTCATTATCGGAATCCTGGGTACTTGACCATCCGTAGTACAAGTATTTCATCGATTCGAGTGAATTAGCCGTAGGAGTGTTTCATGTCCTGAACAGATTTTGGGACAGTGTTAAAGTAGTCATCACACAAAAGTGCTTGTGCTTCAACATTATTGCTTCTTGTCTGACATAATGATGACTCCTTGGACCAACTCTTATGAATTGCCGGCTACACCGTTCAGGTTGGTGAAACTATGATTTGATACATTCCTTGTGAACATACCATTATTAGAATAGTCACTATTCGTACAGTTCAGATCCCGAGACGAGTTTGAGCATATTCCGATAAAACATACCCAAGTGACGATCTCACGGAGAGGTAAATGGTCTCCTCCCTATCGTTAATCAAACTTTGTTAGGTATGCAGTCGAAGGTGCATACGTGAGGAGGTACATTAGTGAGAATTTAAAAAACAAAACACAGCTCCAGTATACGTTCCCCTCCAGCGAACCCTCTCCAACACAAATTTTCCCTCGACTCGCTTCACAGTGCATTTGCGTACATATTCTATAATGCCAAATCAAGTTATATTGCTTCTCATTCTTTTGCACTGGACCACTCATTCAACACTTAGTGCCATCCATTAAAATTTATGAAGCACCAGAAGTGCTTAAGAATGCTGTAATAAGAATATAAGAATGAAGGTGCCTCATCAATTAGGCGTACCCCCACAACTCGAAGTGATGACCCGTAACATGCTAATATAGAATAAAACTTACGCCTAGCCAGAATAAATACTAGTGGGTCCGCTGACCAGGTGTCCAGTGTTTTGAAAATAGGATCAAATTCTGCCTATGTACCACGCTCAATAATAGCTATTATTCGTAACGTTTTATGGCTAAATATTTATCATTCGCTATAAGGATGATAATAGAGCTTTGAAAGTTATTCCACTCAAGTCAGCGTTCTGGAAAAGATGGAAAACTATACCACACACACATTTTTCTGACAGATGGCACCACTGATGCCAGCGTGGCACCAAAAACTACAGCAAATTCTGGAGGCCTAAGCGCATTTTTCTTACATACGACCCAACTGATGCCAGCGTGGCGCGTCTCCCTTGCTTCATCGAGACATTAAAAACTATACACCGAAGTCTGGGGGCCCAAGCAGTATACTGTCAAATTTTCAAGTCAAAATACCCAAAATTGCGGCTTGTAGCGTGGAACAGACTTACATAAGTAGCCTACATACTTTAATCACCCGTAAATGTCATTCGACTAAATAAAAGTCCGAATAACGATAAATATAAAACTTCACGTCACACCCGTTTGTACTTTGTACCTACGTTATGTTAGCTCATACCACATTCCAGAACATTTTTCGAATGGTCCACAGTTACTGTAGACACCGAATGGCTACGCTCAGGTATATCTACTTCATGTACTACTTAGCCGTAACTCTGTCAAAAAGATTGTAATTTGGAGTTCATCTCCTATTTAACCTCACATATAGGTCCAATGAAACCTCACATATAGGTCGGTACCTACCTAGCCACTGAATAGTATGGTAAATTGGCATGAAGGTAGGTTGGTATTATGTTTGTGTTTATTTTAATGAATAATATGAATATGAATAGAATGTATATGAATAGAGGCTGTATTGGGAACAGGTAGTCTTGTGCAACAGAATCGCAGGTAGGTGAGCAACCGAGTAAAAACTTGTTAGGTTAGGGACCTACCTAAATCATGGTTTGGTAGTCACGTTATTCAACCACTCAACCCTTCTAATTCATCAGAGTCTCAGTACTGCTCCCAAACGTGAATAAAGTTAATAAACACAGTTAGTTAAAGGCTATGTCAGCTATGTTCAAATGAAACAAATCAAAATTAACTAATACGAAAAGAGCAAAACCAACATTAAGCCAATGTTAGAACAAACCAACATTTTCATTTCAGGAAACAGATTTGTAAACATCTTCAATCCAAGCAGACGAAACAGCGATGTCTTGAGTGCCATTACTCTATAGGTATAGTCTATTAAATAATGAGTATTCCACGTGAAAAAACACTGACAAAATTACCCCTAAAGGGTACGAATTTACCATACAAACCTACTCGTTACCGCCAACTTACATCCGTATGCTTGCCTACAAAGAACATACTACTTGTACATCGATTGATGTCTCATTTTTGCGATCAGTCGAAGCTGAAGACGTGACACGTGGATCGCTTCAGACCTTCCCCTTTTTAGGAAGTCCCTCAGTAGTAAGAGACGTCCTTATGTATTTGATCTGGTCAGAAGAGGACAACACTCAGCCAAGAATGAAAAGAACCACATTCAAATCTGTTTCATACCACCCTGAATCCAAATCCGTGAAAAAAAAACCCTCGGCGTGTGTGTGTGTGTGTGTGTGTGAGAGAGAGAATGAATGAATGAATGAATGAAGACTTTATTTATTGACTTGCACAAAAATAGGGTCTGTTGACCCTCTCTGCCTTTTTGGCAAGATTAAATTAATTAGATATTATTATATAAAATAAATCAGTCTGCGTAAATTACAATTATTGGTGAAATGATATTGTGGCTTCCGTGGATTATATAATTAGTAAGTAAATACATGTGGAGACTATTTAAACGAGTCAGTACACTGTAAGAAGCTTTTCTTTAAATTTATTCTTAAATTCATTAATCGAAATATTTTTAATATCAAAAAGTTCAGGGTTATCATTGTGTATCTTTACAGATTGTAACAGAAATGAATTAGCATACTTCACTGTTGTATGTACAGGCATTCTAAGCGTTCTATTACCTGTTCTTGTCTCTTTTTGGTGAACTTCGGACATGAACGTATATTTTTGGTACAGATATTGTGGGGTCCCTGTCTTGAGAATTTTAAATAACAACGTGCCTATTCGGAATTGCCTCCATTCTTTTATTTTCAACAGCTTCAGTTTTCTATATGCTGGCGTGATGTGGTCAAAAATTGGTATTTTCGTTACAAATCGGATGCACGCATTCTGAGCACGCTGAAGAAGTGTATTCTGCTCATCTGTAATATCCGAATATGGGATACAGCTGCAATCTAAGATCGGAAATATTAGAGCTTTAACCATATTTAGCTTAAAATCTTCAGGCAAATGAAAAGCCAATCTTCGAAGTTGGTACAATGCTTTATATACCTTCTTACACACCAGTGAAGTTTGTTGTTTCCACGATAACGCGCCATCGAAATGTATCCCTAAATTCCTAACGTTGTCAACATAACTCAAAGGGTTTGCGTCTACTTCAATTAGCGGCAAGTCTTCGAGATCAATGTTTGCCGTGATTTTTGGATTCCCTATAAATATAACATTGCTTTTGGATGGATTAATCTTCAAACCATGTGCAGAGGTCCAATTACTCAGCGCTGCTAAATCTTCATTTATCTTTAATACCACACTGGCCAGTTCAGCTTTATCAGCATGCAAAAAGAGCTGTAAATCATCTGCATATAACACATACTTTGAATGGTTCAGGCAAGATGATATTTTATTTATGAAAAGCACAAAAAATAAGGCCGAGAGTACTGAACCTTCTGGAACTCCTACAATTACTTCACACCAATCAGACTCTCCACCATCCGGTGTTCTTACTTTTTGCCTCCTGTTTGATAATAGAGATTTTATCAATGCAATCAGCTCGTCAGATAACCCTATAGAATATAATATTGCGAGTAGTATGTCGTGTCGAACTGAACTAAAGGCTCTAGCAAAATCTATCAGGCACAACAAAGTTATCTTTCGATTATCCATCGCTAGTCTAATTTCATCAGTGACCCTTATCAGAGCAGTTTCAGTACTGTTACCAACTCTGAATCCGGACTGATACACGTCAAGTATTCTGCATGAATATACATGGTCTATTAATAACTCATAGATGCACTTGTCATATATTTTACCCATTACACACAGATTATTAATTCCACGATAATCATTTACATGTACCGGATTTTCAACCTTTTTAAGGGGCAGAGAGAGACAAAATCTTGTGTATTCTGCCCAGGCCGCGAATCTCAACCAATTTGGGTAGTTCTTTTTTTTCTTTTTTATTGTTCGACGCAGAGAACTGTCTAGTTGTGCCCTACGTCGCCGGAATTTCAAAATTTAGTTCTAGAAGGGAGAAAAACGTGGGGTTTTCTGCTAAATCTTATGTGTGCTCTGCCCATGCCGCAACTCTCAACCGATTGCGTGTTTCTTTTTTTGTTCGATGCAGAAAACTGTCCAGTTCTGCTCTAAGTCGCCGGAAATCAAAATTTACTACTACAAGGGTGAAGGGGTTAATGCTGGGAAAGCGTGGGTTTTCGGCTAAATTTTTTGTGCGCTGCTCAGGGTTTAATTCTCAGCTGATTCATTTGGTTCATTTTCAATTTGACGCAGAAATCTGACTAACGGCACTACGCCGCGCCGAAATTTATTTCTAGAATGATTTTGGGGGGGAGGGGGGGGGGGGGTCAATGCCGGAAAACGAGGGTTTTCGTCAGAATCATGAGTGCGCTGTCCAGGGCTTAATTCTTAACCGATTTACGTGTTAGCTTTTTTTGTTCGACGCAGAATTCAGTCTAGTTGTGCATACTTCGCCGGAATTTAAAAATGCATTTCTATGTGGGCGGGGAGGGAGAACGCGGATTAGGGTTATCTATACACCGTCATAAGGGACGTGTAATGCATGCAATACTCGACGGGATGTTTCCCTTTTCCCATGGAGCAGGGGAGTCTGCAAAGCTACCATGCATGCTTGCCTTGTCTGAATTTGTGTATGCCAGGGATTTCTACGGGGTAGTGCCTTCGGGTTTCTCAACTTCGTACAGGAGTATGATATAATACTTTACGCCAGGCCAACCGCTGGCTACCTGGTTTCCGGTTGTCCGATTCACTTGCCGGCAATGGCGAGGCACTCTGCGAGACTCCTGATATTGAGGTTTGACCCTGGCTCGTCCTGTCCCCTGTGTGACTGGCCAGAGGTGGGTGACTTGCTGCATTTTTCATTCTCTTGCCTGATGTTAAGATGTGCTAGGATCAAGTTTTTGACCCTATTACATCAGGTATCAGTGGAGCAGCTTACGAGTGGCTCAATTCTGTAGACAGGAGCCAAGGAGTAAGATCTTTCTCGTTCTTCAAAGAAGCAATTTAAGATCGTGAACTGATCTTGTCTACATAATAACTGACCGTAAAATGTTTTCTTACCTATGTCTCTAGTCTCCTTTTTTCCCCCCTTTTTAATAAATATGAAGTGAATATTAGGTGCATTCTATATTTGGCCAAAGCATTTTTTTTTTTTTTTTTTTTTTTTTTTTAAGAAAACTAAGATGTCTCTCTAGTTGCCAGTTTTTCAGTAGGTAGGACTGGATTTTTCAGTCGGTTAGCTTGACTCCTAGAAAACGTAAGAAACCATCTATGATCCAATACTGTCTTGATAAGCGTTGAGAAGGGTTTGAGTTTGATAATGGTTGGGAATCGAGAAGGCAAGTGCTCGGTCAGTTTGTACACAGTATCTTCTGTGTACTGGAATTACGATCAGAAAACTGGCGTTGGATAGTCAGGAAAACACTGCGAACAGATCGTGGTACTATTCCAGTCCGAAGAGTCCAAGAACCAGTGGGAACGGCCGAACGCCTTTCTGACGGTCAGATAACCATCAAATGGTCACTGCGAACAAACCTACGAGCATCGCTGGTTTCACCTCTTGGTGGATAGGTCCAATTTTATTTTGTGGTTGAAGAAAATATTATTTATGGTAAGATGTATAAATATGTGTGCAAGAAATCATGTACTTACCTACTATTTTAGGAGATGTAACTTTTGTTTTTGATGTACTGCCTCCTTGGCTTATGGATTTATCCGAATGAGCCAATAAATAAATGCTATTCTACATAGATCGATGCGGTCTCTTGCAGTGGAGAAAGCTAATTTCAGTCACAATCCAAATTCTGCAGTTATATCGAATCCCTATATAGGTATCTGTTGCAGTGTGAAGGACATATTGAATATGCCGTACAACCACGACCCTGGGATCAATCAGTCATCAGACGCTTCAGCGATGGGCTATATGGCTCCTTATCAGTTCCAACAATATCCGAACGAAGATTACAACACCTACGTCGACCACATGGAATACTGGAACGAACCAATAAACGAATGTTTCGTTCAGGAAACGCCACCTTGCACACCAACGGGCAACTCAGGTGAAATACAATTTATTTGTACAAATAATAAAACAGCTCAAAATGTCTTATCAATCATCAAATATAAAAAATTTTATGAGGTAGTGAACAATTTTCCTCCTTACACCTTACATCCATTCTTTGGTTTCACTCATCAGCATAACCGTCAGAACACCTCCTTTACCCAACCTACAGGGCAGTATTGAAATCACTGGGGGGGGGGGGGGAGAATTATTACACAACGGTTTATTTTTTAATATTTTTTTCTATTTTCTATATAGGTCCATCTTGATTTTGGGTTTAACTATAGTTCCAGCAAACATCGGGCCACTGCAATAATCCATCGTCTGTACACTGGCCATAGTTTGCTCAAACATGTTTTGTGTAGACTGAATGAATTAATATTTCAACCCATTGTTTCTTCTCTAGGCCCGTGTTCATCTTCGCCGCCGTACACACCCAACGCGCAACACCAGTGGTCATCACCGCCGCACACTCCCTCGACGAGTTTCAACAGCCTGCCGTGCTCTCAACCATCCATCACTTCTCACCACGTTCAACAACTGTCATCGCTGCCCATCCCGTATAAGGACGACCTAGTATTGAGTAAGCAAAAGATATTCTCATAATTGATACGTGCGATTACTTCATGGAGGACCAATTACTTCATACCAAATTAGTTGCAGCTATGCAGTGCTAGGCATTTACAAATAGTACCTAAGATTGTGCGCAAGATTTCTCCGCAAGAGTCACGAAATGCCCCAAGGCTTTTGGATGTGAGGTATATTATGTAGCGATTATGCAACAATATTCTTGGCCGATTCGTCAGCTAAATTGAACATCGACTCATGCAGCCTCCGCCTATTGCAGGGTATGATTTGATTATAAATCCGTCTAGAAACTTCCAGTCTTCTTAAACTTATCCACATTCCACGATTTACAGAAGACACAGTGAAGAAGAAAGAGATACAAACCGGCCACTTCAACAAAAAATCAAACAAAAACAAATCCAAGAGGAAGCCGAGAGTCCTTTTTACGCAGGTACGTTTTGATCGTTTGTTTCAAAGCACCATTATTTGTTTCATTATCATCTTGCCTCATGGAACTGAATTTATCTGTTAATCCGGTCTTCTTTCACAATATCAGTCAATTTCAGTAGGTATTGCAAATGTAGTCGTACTCGTAAGTGACATGCACGTCATTCCCCCATCGTCCCTTCTCTTGCAAACCCTCATAAATCCCTCATCGCAGCAGCAAAATTTCAATAAACTACGATCTTGAGGGAAGATGGGGCTGTAGCAATAGCTGCTGAGGCCTCGTTTTCGGACAATACTCTTATAAAGTTACCGATAGTTTACTGTTATGATTAAATGTGGTTGATTCTTTACAATGAGGAGGGAGCATAATCACGCATACAAACTACTAAGTAGCCTGGACAGATTGGTTATATAGATCACCATAAGAAATCAACAAAGAGGTACGGTGAGGATGAGGATGAGGTAAGGATATAAAAACAATGATATATTTTTACACCAAAAAATAAAATTGAAAACCTGCAACATAAAGATGTTGAGTTTGGAGGTAATCAACTATTCATTGTGAGTTACGGTGAATTCCACTACATAGTTTAGTTCAGTGGTTCCCAACCTAGGGGCGTTCGCCCCCAAGTGGGCGATTTGGGTTATCAGGGGGGCGATAAATAAGTGGGGGGCGATTAGGGGGCGATGAGTATTCAAAGGGGGAAAAATTAAAATAGTACTGTACAGTAGAAGTTGTCGGGTAGCACGAGTCACTGGCTGGTCTCAGCCGGCGAGTTCACTCCACTCTCTACAGAGTTATTTCATCATTCATCGCCAAGTTAGATATTCGTAAGGTAAATATTGGCCGTAAAGAGCTGATTCAGTTTCCGACCCTTAAAAAGTGTTCAGTGTCAGATAACGAGACTCCTGAACTCCCAGAAGACAAAATCCTAATTTTTACTGATCACCTTGACCAGTTAAAAACTGACATGGAATCAAGATTTGAAGATTTGACCAAGTTAAAAATTCCGGATTGGATTCTAGATCCATTTTCGTTTGAAGCTGTGGATAAGCTTGATAACTCTTTGCAGACGGAGTTTCTAGATCTGAAGTATCACTGTGTAGTATCCTCGACCTGTAGCTACCTGCCTCCTTCCCCCCTCTTGTGTTTATTGGAATAAACGATCAGTTATCGTGCAGACCTCGGTCGTATCAGTGCTCCTTATCCTGATCCATTTCACACTGTGAGGTGAAAATCATTTTCAAGCAGAGCGGTTACGAGTTAGCCTGGGTGAAGCTTATGGACACTTATCCACAACTGTGGGAAAAAACTGAGCCACTTCTCATCTCGCTCCCGTCAACATATTTAGTTGAAAAAGGATTTAGTTCTGTTGTCCAGCTCCTCAAAAAACAAAGAAATAAGTTGGACATTTGTCTCAAAGGAGACTTGCGCCTGAACTTGACGAACATAAAGCCAGATATTCAAGCTTTAACTAAAATCCACCAAGCACAAGGCAGCCATTGAAAAGGTAAAATAAAACAATAACAAAGTTTTCAAACTTTCATTTATTTTTAAAAAATTTTAACTGTCAACTTTCTTATTTTTTGCAGCTTCCTATTTAAAAATGAAAACGTGTACTCCTGTTTTTTAAATGTACGTCAATGATCTTAGTTAATTATTTGACTTCTTTGTTCTTAAAAAAATTTGTAAAGAATGTACATTTTAATTTTTTGTCTATTTTATTTAAGAGTGACCGGATAAAACTGCTTTGGTTGTTTTTATATACGGTAATAAATTTGTTTAAAATGAGAAAACTGCTTTATTAAATTAAAATGAAGCATATAATGAAAATGAAAAGGGGGGCGATAGGTGTTAGTCAATCTCCAGAAAGAGGAGATGGGCCACAAAAGGTTGGGAACCACTGGTTTAGTTGCTACCCTAAGCACTACAATACGTAGTAAAATTAGTTGAACTTGACTGCTATTTTATTTCTTGTAGTTGAAAAAAAAGATGCATAAAACGCTGCAACGTTATACTACTCCACAATGATTTTGGAATTAGGCACATCGCGCATTGAGATATGCGTTTTTATCAGTGTAAATAGGTTAATTAGTAGTTTTAATGTTATGAGTCCTACGGCCAGAAGCACATGTGGAGCCGCACCCTTGACCACTGACCACCGAGCCCGTGTTAGCGATAGCTAATGAGGCCTGACGTAGAAACACATATGCATCTCAGACGTGTCCCTTCCCGAAAAGCCGTCAACGCTGACCAAGACGGAAGGCAAAAAAAATTGAAGCCTTCCTCCCCTTACCGAATGAGTTTTTAATTATTCAAGCATTTTCAACCGGAAGAGAAACGTCAAAAGTTTAACACGCCAGCTAATTTGAAGTCAACGCCTCAAACGACCATGGTATTTATACGTTCCGATGAGATCGTAACGAAATATGACACACATCAAACAAATACAATATTGACGCTGGCCATTGGTCCTTGTCTTGGGCTAGCTTTTTTGTTGATTTTGCGCATTGTTGTTCCGTGGTTGAATTATATTATTTACGCTAGGAACACGACTGCGAATTTCCTAAAAATCTGTCAGCCTGCCTGACCATTCTTTCTTTCTCTGTAGCTAAATAATATGTTTGAAACAATTATTTTACGAGAAATTTCTGAACGCTGAGCTTCTGAAGTTGAGACGCTGTTTTTATCTTTCAAGACTTGTCGTGAGAGAGAGAGAGAGAGTTGAAGTAGGTTGATGAGTAGTAAGTAGAAGTAGGTAGCTCGTGACTATCTTGGTCAATAAAATAATTAGCAGTAAAACTACTTTTCTACTAAAAGTCAGGAACCGAAGTATTAATGAAGTAGAATTCCAGTCAAGATGATAGAGCATAGCTTGGGGAAAATCCTAATCCTTTTTATTGGTAGTCGCTTGTTAGGATCCACAACTATCAAGAGTGGCAGCTTCACCGATTGTTTTCATTCTTATGTTCTCATCATACCTACTCGATATCGTTCCACTATCCTTCAATCAATGTGAAACTGTCACAACATGGATTTTAACAATGGCCTAATTGGGACTAACAGGTACCTAAATTTAACAGGTCCCAATACGGTTGTGAATAGACTAGGAAATTATTATTTACTGAGAGAAATGGGATTGTTTAGGGTATATAAGGAGTCGTACCTCAGTGCAGTGTAGAAGAATCACAAACTGATACGATCTCCGAATTACCGAAACTTAGTTTGTCTGAATACTTTACTCAGTTATCTTTTACGATACCTATAATATTTAGGAGTGGGTGTGTACATAGGTATTGAGTGATGTTTAGTTGTTTTTCATTTCATCAGTGTAGTCGACCATCGCATATATTTCCAAACTCAGGCAACAACTTTCCTTGGGCTATCCAGTATAAAAATATATATGGCAAAAATATTAGATTTTCTCAAATAAACTGCATTTTGTGCTGCAAATGAGTTGTAGATTCAATACCTGATGCTTCTACAACTCGTACTTGTGCGGATGATTACTGAGGCCTCCGCCACCCTGTAAGCTGTAAGGTGTACAGAATGGAAAACTGAAATAGAAACAGGCAATACCTATTTTTTGAGCTTTTCTCCAGTTGGGCGAGTAACCTGGTTGTGTTGGGACGTAGCATGAAGTCCTCCTCACGAATTTTTCTTCCTTCCTCAAAGCTGAACCTAATAAATTATTGCAGGCGCAGGTTCACGAACTGGAGCGACGGTTCAAGGAACAGCGATACCTTTCGGCGCCAGAGAGGGACCACATGGCATCTTCCATCAAGCTGACATCGACACAAGTGAAAATTTGGTTTCAGAACCGCAGGTACAAAAACAAGAGGCAAAAAATCGAAGAACAGTCTTCGACGGTGCCGTCCGTCGTCAACACGCCAACATGCTGGGACACCCCTTATCAAGTATGGACAAATAACTATGTTGTATGTTTTTGAGCAACCTGAAGTTGTTTTACGTATGATTCCCAGAATGAATTACCTTCCCAGAAATTACACAATATTTCGATTGTAATGGACCACTCCAGGACGCTAGATGCATCTTGGACAACTAGAGGTATCGTTTCTAGCGTCCTGGAGTGGTCCATTACAATCGAAACATTTATTTCTTGAATTAACTTATATCCATAGAAGTAAGGAAGTTTAGCATTAGAAACAAAAGGGCTTCCAACTGCGTGTTTCGGACCGTACAAATTGGTGGTGCACCAGGTCCACAGGTCCACAGGTGCACCAGGCAACTAGCTGCTTCATGATCATGTAGTGATGGTGGACTTGTGGTGAGGGGGAGGTCAAAGATGAAAGTAATCGTGGTAAGTCCATTGAAGATAACGGATATTATCCTGCTGTAATCAACTGTTCTATTCAATTTAATTAGTTCAACCTTTCAATGTTTTCCTTGCCTTTTATTCCTTCGCTGTTACTTATAGCGTACTTACACTTAACAAGCATAACTTCCTCATAGAAATCATTGTTTTCCCAATCGAACATCACGCGAGGTTTCACTGCCGAACGTCAGTGAGACTCTTACTTATACTCGAGCGACATTTGCGGGTGGGTACCGCGAAAACTTGCCCTTGGAAATCGTCGTAAAAATCTGAAATTTTGACAGTCTTGGGCCCCCAGAATTTGCTGTATAGTTTTTGGTGTCTCGACGACGCCAGGGAGATGTGCCACGGCGCCGGACGTGGCGCCACAAAAGCCAAAACACAGGTCATAGTGGGATCTTACGACTTCAAATTTTCAGGATAGGCCAGGTAGCGCTATATAGGTTTTCATACCAAGAGGAAGCCAGCTAGTGGCGCCACAAAATCCAAAAACAGGTAATTTGAGGGAGGTAAGACGTTGTATTCGTTTTATTGGAGGTACGTACTAGTAAAAATTACGAAAAAAGTTTGCACGTAGTTATGGGTAACAAAACAATATTGTTAATTGTTTGAACCAGACCCATAGCCAATTAGATCACAGTTCAAACAATTAAGTAACGAATAAGGAAATGTGTGAAGAATTGGACAATCGGGCTGACTGCACCTTACCAGTTGACTCCGTGGCTGAACTAGCAACTATGTTGAACTATAGTTAGATCATCTACGGCTAAAGCAGAAGGTTGCAGGTTTTTGTTCCGTTGCACTACGCTTTTCGCCTTAACTGTTTATCTAACTTTTCCACAAGTGATTGCCATACAACTCCAACAAAATGAAGTTTACCCCGTCTTATTAATTATTTTCTTCTCCGGAGTATTGTAGTATTAAATTTCAGTCAAAAAAGTTGAATTATGCTCGTAAAATTTTGAATTTTATTTTAAAGAGGCTGAACCCCCACGCTATCATAACAACAGTAATACATTATATCGTGATCCCTGATTTTATTTGTTTTTTCGTTTCAGCTCCCATATCCACCGCTCATCGCACAGTCTCAACCAGATGAAGTCTACTTCACCAACACTATGATCAAAGATGAGTATCTCGACCGGCCGTTGTACAGTCATAGGGAAGACGTCATTTTGTGAATGACCCATATTATCGGGGAAACCGGAGTTTCCCGAGCGAAGTATGATGAAGAGGGTTTTGTCAGTTGATGTCTGCAGGATAGGGTGAGAGGGCAAATACTGGCTCATTTCTACTAAGCCCTACTTCCGAGAGCTCTGAACTCAGTCGGGTTTGATGGCCATTAAACGATGCCATACGTACTAATTTCGAATCACGAGAACTGAGACCCTGTTGTAAGAGTACCTACCTTCTAAAAAGAAATCCTGTTGAATTTATCAGTGTTCTCCCCTCCATACCTACTCATGTGCTTATATATGTTATAGGATAATTTATTAAATATACAAGAATAACTAATCATTTATTTGGTAGGTACCTAACAGTAATTTGTATTTTAACTCTAGTGATATAAGGAAAAATAAGTTGTAATTACTAGTAGTAGGTATTTATCTAAGCCATGAATTAAATTCAATATCTGTGATAGTAAATGCAAAAGACTTCTTAAAAGTTGCGAGAGCTTTTATTTATTTTTAAAAAAATAATTTTACGTAGCTATTTGTAAATAGGAATTTTCTGGCTATTTGAATAAACTTTAAAATATTTGATAGATATAAATTTTTTTGAACAGATAGGTGAATTATAGAAATATCATCAATAAATATTGTTACCTAGTAACTCCTGATTTTGCTATGTTATTTTCAATAATGGTCCTTTGGAATCGAGCATGTTTTTTATTTAAGCCCCGCTCAAAATTTGATTTTTTACGTTTCAAGGTACCTACGTTGATTCTGAAAATCGAATTTGTAAGAAAAAAATTTCTCCAAAATTGCTAGCCGAAACTGATGAAATTCGGCATGCAATTCTCATTTGGGGTCTAGTTGTGCACCGTAGCTGGGCGCTACTGGCAGTCACCTCTAAAGGGGTGAAAAATATCACATTTTCAAAACGCCGTTGCTCGAAAACTTCCGATAGTTTTTCTTAGGATTTTAAATAGTTCTCATTTTGGTTTATTATTCTGTGAATAATACACCTATGTAATCGCTCAGCAAAAAATTTTTATAACACCCCCTCAAACTTTTTTCTTCTCCGTTTCAAGGTGCGTAGATTCCAAAAATGCAATGTCCGTCCGCCGTACGCCGTCCGCCATACGCCGTACGCCGTCCGCCGTCCACCGTATCACGTGTACAGGCTTCATTTTCGGTCTAAAAAAGTCGTTCTTTCGCACACATGCTCCATTTGGGCCCTAGTTGTGTCCCGAAACTTTTCAGCCCGATCGGAATACACCCAGGGGTGTTATGAGTGAAAATGTGTGTAAAAATAGGTACTTTTGCGTTTTAGCAACATGTTGGTAACATGAGCTTTTGAAGTATCGGTTTCCATGTTTTTTTGGACGAGAAGATCGAATATGAAGTCGATTTTGACCAAGGAGTGGAAAATTGAGGTTGTACCAGATGTTCAGCTCCCAAAATCGATTTTTTATGAGTCAAAAACCTGCGAAATCGTCTGAAATCACCATCAATTTGTAGAATAACATTAGGAAAAGTGTCAACACGTGGATCAAGACAATTAAATGGCACTACCAATGATCAACGATAATAAAAAAAATAAAATAAAATAAAAGGAGCGTACCACCATTGGTGGAAACCATCAAAAATAGCTATTTCAATTATTTTACATGAAAGCAACAATAAATGAACAGCCAGCATTTCTGTAGGTATATCCAATAGAATAATAAACCCATGTGACAAGGACTTTGCAGCGTTTTTAGGATCAAATGGGACCACCTGGAGCATTGTGCGACCAGCCCCGGTTCACAGTCTAGTGCTGGGGCCTGTTCCATAAAGCAAGAAGTGACAATTTACAAGTTGTAGAAAACGTATTGTCTTTCACAAAGTTATTGTGTTGATGAATTGTGTTTCACAAAGCTAGACTTGTGACAGTGAATTCTTACAATTGTACATGCAGATTTTGACAAGTTACAGGTGTTTCTCCGTAATTTTCTACAAGTTCCAGTTCTACAATTATTGTAAAAGTCGGCCGATTTTTAACCTACCTCCGTTTGCCTGCGAACTTGTAAATTCGAATAGCTGAGTTCGGGTTCACTCAACATTTCTCACGCAGTCGTTTTTCCTTGTCAATTTTATGGTTACTGCTTACGTACCTACTGTGTGTAAAAAACTTTCTTCTGAAGATGAATAATATTAGTTTGTTCAACGTCGAAGGCGAGCAAGGTCTTTCTGATCAAGGATTAACTGCACCTTCCAAAGTTTGTATTCAACGAATTTTCGAATTAAACGAAAGTTTTCGAATGGCCGCTGAGGCGCAGGAGCAGTTTGGTCGGTCGACGAATCGACTGTCCTATACCTACGGGTAGGAGTCGGTCTCTTTCCGAAATCGAGATAAGCCCGTTACTGGGTTAAGTAAGTCACATTGTACCAACTTCCTGATAGGTAGACGTATTACTATTTTGTTACAACCGATACTCGACAGCAAGTGAAACGTCCAAGTTGAATGAAACTACGAACGGGAACGGCAGCGACAACAAGAAACTCAACATGTCAACGCATTACCAACACAATTTGACTGTTAAAATAGGCCTTGGACTGTTAGGACAGGGTTTGGACTGTCAAAGATCTGTCGTGAGCGGGTGTGTGGTGCTCACGATATGGCGGGTGAAAGTTGGATGAAAGATGAAGACAGAGGTTGGATCAAGGCGGTTGAGGAAGGTGTGCTCCTTAGGAGTCTTTTCATTAACACTCCACGGTTTTCACCACAGCAGGCGTTAGTTTGAGGGAAGGTTACCTCCCCGCATTTTCACCACAGCAGGCGCTAGAGGTAGTGGCTCCCCTCGGTTTTCACCACAGCAAACGCCAGGCATGTGTGCTAGTACCCCGCGGTTTTCACCACAGCAGGTGTAAGGGGAGTAGGAGGCGCCCCACGATTTTCACGACAGCAGACGCCTGGAAGGTGGAAGCTGGCACCCCGAGGTTTTCACCACAGCAGGTGTCAGTGGAGAAGGACGTATCCCGCGGTTTTCACCACAGCAGATACCAGGGGGGCACCCCGCGGTTTTCACCACAGCAGGTGCGAGGAAAGGTAAGAGAGAGGGCGAGAGAGAGAGAGAGAGAGGGCCGAGAGAGAAGTCGTAAGTCAGTCAGTCGGTCGAATCGTCGAATGGGGAGCTGGTCCAGAAGGGCTGTTTATATAGGGACTTTTCCACCCGTCCCCCATCCACAATCGGCCGTTATGCCCGTTGAGGAGTGATGGCGGTTGGTAAAAACCCCTTTGGCTACTTTCCCCTTGGCGCTGCCACTCTCAACGTTCCCGTCGTTTATTTGGTTAAATCTTATAACAATATTATAGGAGTGGTTACTGTGAGAGGAATCACTACAATAATAAAACTGAAAGTGCACTTACACTCACACACACTAGTAACTTTCGCTCTACAATTGTAACTTTTTTGAACTTGTAACTTTTCTTTTGGTAAAACACCTGTACTTGTACACTTGTTGCTTAATGTATCAGGCCCCTGAGGTTTGAAAAAACATCATCAACATGTTCTTAAATCAAATGGCAACTCCAGCCCTGTTATCAGTGATTGGGAAACTTCTTTGAGCTCTAGGAGAAAAAGTTATTTTGGATATTTGATGATTGGGTACAAGTATGTTATAGCCCCGCCAATATCGATTGTATCGATTATCTTCATGAGTCTATCAGAGATGATAATTTTACATGAGACAAACCTGTGGCTACCCTCGACATTACTCCTCGTTAATCCCTTTCTTTTGTACTAAAGCTGTGACCTAGACAGCATCATACATATAGGGATAATAATAGCCCACTTTACGAAAACTCGACTTAGTATTATATTATATGAAAAATACGTCAATGGGTATCAAACGATTCGTCATACTCACTATGTATATTCTAGGTAAAATATATTGACTGAGGAGGTGGATGAAGTACTTTGGTGGACAAGTTTATTCCAGAATGTACAGTCTTCTTTGCTCAAATCCTAAACACCAAGAACTTTTATGTTATATTAATTCAAACCGATATATACTTCATAATACATATTGTACCTAATGTACGTTTGATAATTAAAATAGCAATAAGTTATTATCATAATATTTCATATTTGAATGACCAAAATTAATAAATAAATAAGTACATAAATAAGTAAACGAAAATAATAATATAGCTTGATCATCGCATCTAGTATCACAAATTAACAATAATTATAATCAGCGACTCCTTCAAACCCACCAAACTATGTGCAACTTGCAATCATACTTAATGAGCAATGGTTAGGAACATCATATACCACGATCGTATGGAATGATCCATAAAATTGATAATACAAACCAAGATAAATGTATTTATTTATGAAAAACAGTTCATATGGAAACCAACCAGATCACTAGAGAGCAATAATGGTATATTGGAGAGAAGTAAGGTGAAAGTTGAAATTTCCATTCCACAAAACCGAAAACTTTGATAAGGGAATCTGAACTGAGGATAGAGAAAAGAAAACGACAAGCGTAGGAACCAGACTACACGGCCTAGAAGCACATTAAAATTAAAAGAAACAATGGAAATCCCAGCTTTCATACAAGTCACAGAAACATAAATTCACACTTTTTCGCAGCCTAACTAACTTCTAACTTTATGTAAGATCAAACAGATCCGTAACAGAATAATCATATTATTGATGGTTGTGATTTGTGATGTGGATATAGGCTGGGTGGTAACTGGAATTAGTTTGCCAAGAGTGGATATATATTTTCAGTTCGGATTTTCGAATGTGAGATCATGACAACATAGCTCCATGGGTGTCTGTATCCATCATCATGGTATGTAAGGTATGTCATGTAGCGTTTCAATGGCTAAGTAGGTATGTACTTGGTTATCACTCGGCAGTTGACAAGTCAGTTTTATCCTGGGACGATTCTGCGGGGATCCGTGGGGCATGGGCGTAGTAGGGTTGCGCGTGCGCGCTTCTAGCTGTGACTCTCGGGAACACGTATCCCACAGGGTAGGAATGCGCCCCTTCGTAGATGTCTTCCTGTGTTTGCGTATGCGCCAATTGCACCTGTAGGGACGTACACCTACAAGTCAGTTCGATTTTCTTTTTTTTAAATTTCTATTTCGATTCCAATAATGGTCAACAAATATGAAAGCTGGGTTACACGTCAAACCGTCTAAAATCGTTGTCAAATAGCGAATTTTCAATAGGTATATGTAGGTACGAGTATACTGCTATCTACGTAATAGGAAATGTTACTACTACATGGAACACAAAACTCCAGTGCTACTGCATGCAAAAATAGGTAATTAGGTAGAACCTACTGAAAAGCTCTCTTCCCAAAAGATCGTTCTAGGCTCTACCAGACTAAGCGCTTCTAAAGCGACAGTATCATTCAACCATCAGAAATTAAGGAGCAAAGACAGATTGAAAATCAACTGTGTGAAAGATTCGAGAAGTTTGAGCACCTACAGTAGATTCGAAAACTAAAAGAACCAAGTACCAGTGGAAGAAGTTTCCAATCCAAAGAAAAGAGTCAGTATAAATGTAGCTTTTTAGTAATAAATTATGGATGGGTAAATCCGTAAATTGTTGCCTTATTTGCTCATTTATTTTGAAAGGATAGGAGGAGGAAATCGGAAATTTAAAGAAAGTTTTGGATTGGGACTAACTTACATCATCTCTTTTTGATGCATCAAGGTTTGAGAAGATCCTCCCCCACTACTGAAAATAAAACAACGTCAGCTTCAAGAGGGTACTTTGTGAAATGTTTAAAAATGAATCATTCAAAACGAGGACAGCTGTTTCACGTATGTTTCACGTATTAATTTTTCGTGCATACCCACCAAAATTCAGAAATAAATCCAACCTGCGTACTATCGGCGCGTGCCTACGCATGTATGTAGTGTAGGTTAAAGAAACTCGGGAATTCTTTATTTTTATAAGCCATCAATTGAAGTTGTTGATGACTGAATTACACACGTACATTAACAAGGTTCAAATAACTCCGCCCCTCCTCCATATCCTGAATTTCATCTCGCCATTTTCTAGTGCGTTTCAACGCAATATTTAAATAATATATAAAAGTTGAATAAATAAGTACCTACGTATATAATGTAGATATATAAATAATATAAATGTTCATTTAATATATTTACGCTCTCTTTCCATTTGAGGGATTTATTGATCACATTTGCGTAACCGAAGGTTCGTTTTTTAGAATCCTTTTAAACGATATGCTTAATGAACCAAATCAGTTGAACTGAAGTCATATTATGGTTCATTGACTTGAGCGGTAAAAAATAAAGCTAGCCATTCGTCAAACAGCTACAGTTAAGCAGTGCGTTTACTGTTTCGTTTAAACTATCCACTATCGTACTATGCGGGTCGAAGGTGTCACTGAACCGTGGAGCTTTCCGCTATGCACAGCTTTGTTTTCGATTGATCGAGTCGGCCAGTCGGAATAGTTTTCACAATCGTTTTTCGGTTCGTTAATCTGTGTTGGTAAATTTGCATATTGATATGGTTATACCATAGGAACCTGAAACACTGTGACGAGTCATGTAGGCACTTGTGTTGCAGGAATTCCCCAGTTGGGATGAGCATCGATAGGTACAACACCGATGTTCACCATCGATGTAAAAATCTGCGGCCCTAACCATCGATGTGATGATAATATCGACGTGAAAACATCTATGTATTTTGATGGAAAACATCCATGTTAATTTTTTTTTTTTTTAAGTCATGGTTTCAGAAAATTAGGCAAAATTTATAAGTAAACTGAAATACTTCCATCAAAACTGTCGATGTAAAAAAAAAATCCGTGTTTTGGGAAATTAGGCTGCTTTAAATATAATTATCTTACAGCCTATATCTTAGATGCAAAATAGGCCTATAAATTTTATTTTAGTCAGAAGAACGTTTGTTTTTCCAGTGCTCCTTAGTTTTGATCTAGGGATAAAACATAGGCCGACAGAGAAACAGGTTACCTACCTATAGGTACTTTGTAAACTACTAAAAAAAAAGAGCTTCTCGTTAAATTTAATGTCACTTAATATAAATCAAATATTTTTTATATAAAACTGTTATTCCCTTGATCGGGGTCGCCAAGAGTAGGTAGGTACCTTCTGAACAGACTAAATCAGCAACTAGCAGCTACAATTACAAATCATCGACGTTTTGTTGAAAGCAATATTCTGTCAATACGTTCTTAATGTCCGACTCTTTATGTCAATTCATCATTAATTTATCAAAACTGAAAAAAAACTGTAAATATTTAGAAACATCGATCTTCGATATGAAAACATCGAAGTTATAAAAACATCGGCCGTCGATGCTCAACTCTATTCCTCAGCCCCCTTTCTTATCTAACTTCAATCGATTAAAATTTTAGGTTTTTCCCCATTAAAGTTTTTTGTGTCCCCATAATTAGGTGTAAGTAAACTGAGCAGAAGACAATGAACAATCGGTCGGTAGTATAATTTGCATTCAATATCCCGTACACACCTAGACTCAAGCCTAGCACGCGAACATGAATTTAAATAAATAAAATCTATAAAATGTTTTAGAATAGATTTCAGCAAGGATACTGGACAACATCTATTCTATAGATTTCCCCTAGATTTCTGGTACTCTCTAATAACCCTTTCGCCAACCTCCTAGACCTCGATAACTTGCACTCATTATAGGGGTTTTCTTCCCTTAAGGATAGAATTTCTGTCTACGTAATTTTTGAAGCTCTTAGCGACATTCCCATGTAACTTTAGCTCAATCGTTCGGACTTACAGAGAGAGTTATGTTTAAAATGAGAAAATTCTCCCCGTTTTGTACGAGTTATCGAGGTCATGTACCTACTACCATTTAGGCCCTCCTCCCGCCTTCCTGGATGTACTGGATGGGCTGAGGCGATTCAAACGGATTAGGAAAAGGCGGCTCCGGGTCCCTGTTGGGGTCTCCAGTCCCCGTACTTCCCCAGAAACCTTCGGAATGGTAGTTCACCTGAGGGCGGCGGACGATGTCGTAGACGGGCGAAGCAGGAGGCGAGTTGTTGCCGATCAGGTTCCGGGTCAGCATCGCCATTACCAGGCTCACGATCGAGAGGGTCATCGCTTTACCGACCAGAGCCGACAGGAGGGCGAAGGCTATCGCGAATACCGTGTATATCGACAGGAACTTGAATTTCTTCCCTCTTCCTGAAACAATCAGTAATGTACCAGAGTCCTCCAAATTCTACCGCTCACGATGAAGAATGTCATTCTCCACATATATTTATTTATTTATTTATTTACGGGCAACTCCAATTACATGGTGAAATTACAAAATAGATGAATCAAGAAAGAAATGAAAACAATACTGCAGGTTAATAAACTTATTAATAAAATGAATAAATGTCCATGTTCAATATTAATTACAAAAAACATCCGGCGAGGAAAATATTAATCGTTTTAAGGAAGCCAGTGAGTCTGAGAAAAAGTCGAATTCCGGATGGGCGCAGAGTAGCAAGTTGGCCGTGCGGGGAAGTCGAATGAGAGGGCGGTGTAGCAAATAATTCGTCGCAGAAAATGGAATATGAAATAGGGCTGATGAACGGGCAGAAAACCGTGGCAGCTGGAAAAGGATCCCTGCGAGCAGCTCCGGGCAGTCCAGACAGGCATTCAACAATTTATGCAGGAAAGTGAGGTCAGCAGCACATCTTCTCATAGTCAGCGGAACCAGCTGACACTTAGCCAACAGACGGTCACAATCGACTTCCGAACCTGGAACGCCGCATTTGAAGGCCGCATAGCGCAAAAATTTATGCTGCACTCTCTCAAGCCGGTGACGGTGAATACCGTAAAATGGGGACCAAACTGGAGAAGCATACTCGAGTATGGGCAGAACGAGGGACTTGTAAAGCAGGACAATAGCGGGTATACTTGTGAAGTCCCTCGTGTTACGCTTTAAAAACCCCAAGGCTCTCATGGCCCTATTAGCAGTGTCTGAGATGTGGCTTGTAAAGGTCAGTTGTTTGTCCAGCATGACACCGAGATCCCTCAACTCAGTCGATCTTTTCAAAGGTTTTTGGTCGAGGGAATAGTCATAGTTGACACAGTTCCGAGACCTAGAGAAAGAAATGACTGAGAACTTGGACGGGTTTAAAAACAGATTGGTATTTACACACCAGCGGTCCAAATCAGCCAACGCACTCTGGAGCACTTCACAGTCATGAACCTACCCGATATGGCAGAACAATTTGAGGTTATCTGCAAGAAGTAAGCATCGCACCCCTCGAGCAAGGCACGACACCATATCGTTGATCATCAGCAGAAAACATAAAGGACCCAGGTGACTTCCCTGCGGAATACCAGAGGATGCGACAAATTGGGAGGATAAGGCACCACGCAGTCTCCGTCCTAGCTAGCCACTGGAGAAAAAGGCCATGTATTCCTAAGGACTCGAGCAACGAGAGCAGATGCGCATGAGAAACTCTATCAAAAGCCTTGGCAAAGTCCATCGAAATCAAATCAGTTTGCACTCCATCCTGGAAACCTCCCATGATGAAATCCTGCAGCAAAAGCAAATTCGCACATATACCCTCATTTGAAGTATCATAATATTACGTCTATGTCCTAACCAGCCTAAAAGTAGGTTGCTGGTATGCCTAACAATTAACCTAAGTTAGGGCCCATCCCACACATAGAATGCATAATTTTCTGTGTTTCACAGTTTAGGGCTCGATGGCACATGTTACAACTGGTAGGTACACTATATGTATAATTATTATGTACCTACGTATAAATGAGGAGTGCCCATGACTCCTGCTTATATCACTTTCCCATTTTTTAATGAAACTAGGGTCCATTCTAAGAATTTTGAGACCAACCGCACTCTCCTACAATGAATATTTCTTCTTCTATGAGCTTTCAATGTTTCGGGAACAAATGACGTCACTGCACCCCTCCCGCCAGGCCGGAACCCCTTACACAGCGTGACGTCACTTGCTACCGAAAATTTTAAAGCTCATAGACAAAGAACTATTCATCGTAGGAGATTGTGATTGCTTTCAAAATTCTTAGAATGGAACCTACATTCTTTCAAAATATAAGAAATCATATAGGTACTCGCCATTGCCGATGAAAATACGTAGGTACTTATTTAAAATGTCTTTTACATCTACCCTCCCCAGATTAATAAGTAGGTACATACCTACTACTATTCTCTGGTTTAATAGCTATGAGCGTAGCAAGAATTTGAGGACAAAGAGACGAACGTGAACCTAATTTTGTGTTCAGGAAGTTCTAAAACGCAAAATGCGGGTATAGATTTTCGGGGAGACAACCTTTTTCGCATGACTTTCCACTAGCGTGGTAGACTTGTGACCAAAATACTAGAGCTTGATTGGGAACTCTTCACTCTTCACTAATTATTTAGCTGTCGACTCTCAAGTAGGACCCTGCTCATGACAGGTTTCGAAAAACCAAATCCCTGTAGCACATTCTCCATCAGCTTTTGAATGATATCCCGCTTGGTATGAACCACTATGCAGAGGCTACTGTATTTTATTGCAATGAAGGTTGAGAAACGTTGAAGATTTTTGTTGTTGAACACATCAAGAATCTAACCTTACCGACCTACTTATGCCACATATTTGCCACCTGATGAATCAATCACCAGGCACTAAGAAACGCTGCAAATTATTATGTACTATTAGGTAAATAATAAACACTAGGTACATATTTCAGTTAATTACTAAGCATTACATAGTTTTAGTTAAAATATGTAGTTTTTAGTTACTAAACATTACATATTTTATTTAGTTACTATTACATAGTTTAGTAATTACATTTACATATTACGAGGTAAATAATAAACCTATTATTTACCTGTATAGATGCTCCTTCTGCGTAGATCACTGTTTTCTGTGGTCAATAACTACCCCCAGGAAAGCCCTAAATCGAGTACTAGAATGACAGTTTCATAATTATGCGGAGGATTCGAGAATTCTATCATTAACTGTTTATTGTTATTCATGAAGCATAACGTTTGCTCAAGTTAAAAAAGTAGGTACCTACCTATCAACAAAATCCAAAATAACCATCATATTTCAAATGAAATAATATCGCGAACCAACCAACTCGATTTCGTACAGCCATGCGTGATTATAACAATTTATTGGGGCTGGATGTATTGAGTACCGTTTCATTCACAATCACGTTGACGAAGCTTTTCGTTCCAAACTTCAGTGCCTTACTGTGAACGACCGGCTGGAAGTACAGTGCTCCGGGTGGTCTCAAAAAATGCCCAAGTTTGAAATCAATTTAAAAACGTAAAAAGAACTGAAACAACGGCGTCGTGGATATGTCAACCTTTGTTTTTCACCCTTTAGAGACGACTGACGAGATTCGCGGAGCGATTAGACCTCAAATGGGGCTTACAAACCAAAATGGATCACGGAAACCATTAAATTCGAGGGATGGATTTGCTTTTTTCCCCCTTCATATTTTCATTATTGAAAAAATTATAAACCAAAATGAACAAAGCGGTCTTCCCATGCACTTGGGATGCCCATAGGCGCAGACTACCAGGCCATCGCTGGTTGTAATCCCGCCCATTGCAGAGTGCAGCATGATCATTTATATAAGTGAGGCAAATACATGACTGTCAAACCTGTAGCTGAAGGCGAAGAATCGCTCGTCTGAGTGTAGAAGTAGCTGAGAGCTTGGTCGTTATAGACGGACACATGGAGGGTGAGAGACTTGAGGAAATCCGTGAAGGTGTCAGTTGTCGCGTTTTTCTTTTCGCCACTGGACGAGACGGTTACGCCCGGTAGGATCTCCACAGGCGGTGTCTTGGCGAGAAGACGGAAAAAGCCGCTCATATCGGCCTCCGCGCATCCCGCTGTATACCGCTGCCTGCAGCTCTGTATGGACAGTTCCAGACAATACCCATGTCAACGACAGAATGAGTCACATATACCTATATTTGATCGTAAGTAAATGAGTGTGGAGAGGCGTTGGCGGGAATAGGAAGTAGTAACCAGTACTTGGAACTATAAGGTCCTGGAAGACGCGTGCCTTGCTGCCTTACGTTTTATATTTCCCTAGGGACCTCTTAAATATTTTTTCTACATTTCAGTTATCGACCACAAAATAAATCAATGCTCATTCTAAACCTATATCACCTACCTACAAGTTATAGGGTACGATTGATAGCTTTTATAGGGCTGATGCCTTGCACCACATCAAGTAGTTTGTACAGGCTTCATTTTCGGTCTAAAAAATTCGTTCTTTCGTACACATGCTCCGTTTGGGCCCTAGTTGTGTCCCGAAACTTTGCAGCCACATCGGAATATACCCAGGGGTGTTACGAGTGAAATGTGTATAAAAATAGGTACTTTTTGTGTTTTAGTAACATGAGCTTTTGAGGTATCGTTTTCCATGTTTTTGGGACGAGAAGACCGAATATGAAGTCGATTTTTACAAAAAAGTGGAAAATTGAAGTTCCAAGGAAGTTCCAGCACTACAATTTACGTTAAACTCTGGTCTAAAATCGCCGTGCTTCCGCACACAGTTTGGGCCCCCATTTGGGAACACATAATTATGGCTCCTAGTTGTCCTCCGAAACATGGCAGCCCGATCGGCATACACCCAGGGGTGATATGGGAGAAGAATGACCGGTGTGAAGTTAGCAACATTTTTCAGCAACATCTTAGTGCCACCTTGAAATTTGGCATAAACAATCTCTAGGGCCTCTAAATAAATAATATAAAGTTTTTTTGCCGAGTTAAGCCTCGCAAGGGGGTGCAATGCACCCCTAAAGTCAAAATTATATTTCCAGCAACATCTTAGCGCCACCTTGAAATTTGGCATAAACAATCTCTAAGGCCTCTAAATAAATAATATAAAGTTTTTTTGCCGAGTTAAGCCTCGCAAGGGGGTGCAATACACCCCTAAAGTCAAAATTATATTTCCAGCAACATCTTAGTGCCACCTTGAAATTTGGCATAAACAATCTCTAAGGCCTCTAAATAAATAATATAAAGTTTTTTTGCCGAGTTAAGCCTCGCAAGGGGGTGCAATGCACCCCTAAAGTCAAAATTATATTTCCAGCAACATCTTAGTGCCACCTTGAAATTTGGCATAAACAATCTCTAGGGCCTCTAAATAAATAATATAAAGTTTTTTTGCCGAGTTAAGCCTCGCAAGGGGGTGCAATGCACCCCTAAAAGTCAAAATTATATTTCCAGCAACATCTTAGTGCCACCTTGAAATTTGGCATAAACAATCTCTAAGGCCTCTATTAAAGTTTTTTTTGCCGAGCTAAGCCTCGCAAGGGGGTGCACTGCACCCCTAAAGTCAAAATTATATTTCCAGCAACATCTTAGTGCCACCTTGAAATTTGGCATAAACAATCTCTAAGGCCTCTAAATAAATAATGCCAAATTTCAAGGTGGCACTAAGATGTTGCTGGAAATATAATTTTCACTTTAGGGGTGCATTGCACCCCCTTGCGAGGCTTAACTCGGCAAAAAAACTTTATATTATTTATTTAGAGGCCCTAGAGATTGTTTATGCCAAATTTCAAGGTGGCACTAAGATGTTGCTGGAAATATAATTTTGACTTCAGGGGTGCATTGCACCCCCTTGCGAGGCTTAACTCGGCAAAAAAACTTTATATTATTTATTTAGAGGCCCTAGAGATTGTTTATGCCAAATTTCAAGGTGGCACTAAGATGTTGCTGAAAAATGTTGCTAACTTCACACCGGTAGAAAAAAGACTGTAAAAATAGGGGTTTTCGAGGGATTTTTGAGGTTTTAGTGAACGTGAGCTTGTGAGGTATCGTTTACCATGTTTTTTAGGGCGAGAAGACCGAATATTTGGTTGATTTTGACCGGAAAGTGAAGAATTGAGGCTGTAACGAAGGTTAAGCTCCCGAAATTCATTTTTTATGAGTCATAAACATGGGAAATAGTCTGAAATCACCATCAATTTGTATAATAACACTAGAAGTTGCATGAACAGGTGAATCAACACAATTAAATGGTACTATCAATGATCAAAAATTATCTGTTGAAAGGAAAAGCCGAGCCTAATTCGTGTTTTTGGGGGCCAAAACTGGTGGAACCGTCAAAAATAGCCATTTCAATAATTGCGCACGAAAGAAACAATAAATGAACAGCCAAAATTTCTATACGTATGTCCAGTACAATAATAAACCCGTGTGACAAGGACTTTGCAGCGGTTTTAAAAAAATTGAATTAGTGCTTTGGTATGAAAATGAAAAACTCAGCCTGATATTCTTAGTTGAGGCAAAAAAATGAGTTCATTATCATCTAAGCGGTATATCGTCGTTAATCATGAATCAGACAGAGCCAACGAAATGTGATCAAACAAGGGTCGAACACAAGAAGCAAAGGAATGGAGACTACCTAGTACCTGCAACAATAGCAGTGTACTTGCCCCTTGGAAAAGTATAAGTATTTAATTATCTACCCTATTGGTTTATTATTCTGTGAATAATACACCTATGTAATCGCTCAGCAAAAAATTTTTATAACAGTCCCTCAAAATTTGTTCTTTTACGTTTCAAGGTGCCTAGATTACAAAAATGCTATGTCCGTCCGCCGTATCACGTGTACCGGCTTCACTTTCGGTCTAAAAATTCGTTCTTTCGCACACATGCTCCATTTGGGTCCTAGTTGTGTCCTGAAACTTTTCAGCCCGATCGGAATATACCCAGGGATGTTAGGAGTGAAAATGTGCACAAAAATAGGTACTTTTTTTGTTTTAGTAACATGTTAGTAACATGAGCTTTTGAGGTATCGTTTTCCATGTTTTTGGGGACGAGAAGACCGAATATGAAGTCGATTTTGACCAAAGAGTGGAAAATCGAGGTTCTACCAAATGTTCAGCTCCCAAAATTGATTTTTCATGTGTCAAAAACCTGGGAAATCGTCTGAAATCACCATCAGTTTGTATAATAACACTGTAAGTAGTATCAACACGTGGATCAAGGCGATTAAATGGAACTACCAATGATCAAAGATGAATTGAAAAAAAAAAGCGTACCTCATTCGTGTTTTACAGGCCAAAAATGGTGGAAACCATCAGAAATAGCTATTTCAATTATTTCTCCTGAAATAAACAATAAATGAACAGCCAACATTTCTGTAGGTATGTCCAATCTATACATATAATAAAACAGTGTCTGTTTGTTTGTCTCGGCATCAATTGAGAACGGCTGAACGTAGAAAGTTGCGGCTGGTACCATTTGACGCAGAATTTATCTGGGAAGGTTTATGAAAAATCCGCATTTGAATCTGTCCATCCGTTGAAACGCTATGAATGAAATACTACTAAAAAACGTGTTATAATCACTTCTATGAGGACATTTATGCTTATAATAACTTTGAACGGTTGGACGTAAATCCGATTGTAATTAGATTCCGGATTCAGCTCGACGAGTACATTCAAGTGGTACTTCAATCAGGATGTTAGTGGGAGGGGGGTACAGGTTATGAGAGTGGGGGGGGGGTCTACAGAAATTTCAAAACTACTTGACCAATTGGAGTGCAACTTTGGGAATTTGTTGTGTGAACATTGAGGAATGTTTCTAACCAGGTAGGGAGGGTTCATAGGATACGGGGGGGGGGGGGTTAAAGGCTGTTAGGGTTGGCATTGGGGAAGGTTTCTGATCAGTTGTGGAGGGGGGGATACAGGGGGTGTCTGTTCTACCGTTGCGAAGCGCGGGTACACAGCTATAGAATAATAAACCCATGTGACAAGGACTTTGCAGCGTTTTTTAATTGGATCCTAGTTCTAAAATAGTGTTCGTTTTGGAAGTACTACTAGTTTTACTATTATTAAAAATATAGTAGTTGAACCTACCTATCACTATATGCATCACCAGCCAAACAAGAGGTAACAGAAACCTCTCAAGATGTTCACAAGATACGCACCAACGTTCACTAATAGACCCAATTTGAAAGCTACGGATTCCAAAATGATGTCGAGGAAATCGTGCAGGACTGTACTCACTTCTCGCGAAGTGCCGTTCTCTGGGGGCGACGCGACTTCCGCAGACGAAAACGCTAGACGCGTCAACAAGAGCGACAGCAGCGCGATGGAGTGCATTTTCGTTTGGCTCTCGAGCCCGCCCAGCGACCCTCTTTATAGAAGCTGGTGGCGGAGGGAGGCGGCATTTGGAGCGAATCTCCAGCAATCCGCTTTCGTTGTCGAACGAAGAGGACTAATAAACATTAGAGGATCAGAAATGTGTACTGACAGTGTGTCTACTGATGTGAACCGAGTACCTTCCATTATGCATCTACCTTCCAACTTTCGACTCTTTTCGATGAACCTCTTGTAAACGTTTGCACATGCGCAGACGAAAGTTACAGTACCTACTTTTTGGTTTATTATTTTCAATAATGAACCATTGGAATCGAGCATGAAAAAAAACTCTAACCCCCCTCAAAATTTGATGGTTTACGTTTCAAGGTATGTAGAATCCGAAAATGCAATAAAAATATTTCTGTCTGTCTGCCGCACGCCCTACGCCGAACTGGCCACATTTAGTCACCAGTTCTTAGTTTCCTCGAAGCTCGGCGTTACTGTCAGTGTTCATCTCTAAGGGGAGAAAAATAGAGGTTGAAATTTTCAGAACGCCGTATCTCGAAAACTTTCGGTAGAAGGTTAAGATTTTTTTTACGTTATTAAATTTGTCTTGAGCTAAACAATTTTTTGAGACCACCCGGAGCACTGTACGTCCAGCCGTTCGTGTGCACCAAAAAGCTTCGTCAACACGATCGTGAATCAAACGGTATAAATCCGGCCCGGATATCATCGCTAGGGAGCACCTGATTATAATAAAGGATGGCTGTATGAAGTCGAGTTGGTTGTTCTGCGATATTATTTCATTTGATAAGTGATGGGCTATTGGATTTTGTTGGTAGGTACTTGTGAAACTTGAACAAACGTTGAAGTATTATTGATGGGTAAGTTATTACACAACGGTTCATTATAGGTATTGACCACAAAAAACAGTGATCTACGGAGAAGGGGCATCTATTTCACTCCACATCAACAATTTTCCTTTAGAACTTCATTATTTGCGTTTCTTTTGCCGTTTTAGTTACTGTCATTGGCTGTATTATTGGTACGGGGTTAGGTACTAACCTACGGAGGGTCTGCGATTCACATAATATGTATAGAATAGTACATAATATTATATTATATAGACGGGTTATCTATACAGAGAGCTGTGATCTGTAACAGAAGGGTATTCTGTACAAAATAATAAATTTTTGCTTTTGATAAATGAGTTTTTGTTTTTTTAAATGAGTTTGGTGTGACCAAATTCCTTGTAAAGGAAGTACCTTCCATTATGCGTCTACCATGCATAATGGAAGTACCTTCCATTATGCCTACTTTATCGGACCAATTAGACCCCAAGCGGGACCTGCAAACCAAATTTCATTAATTTTGGTTCATGGCAACTAAGAAAAGTGCGAAGTATGGCGTACGGCGTATGGCGGATGGACAGAAATGTTCGTATTCCATTTTGGTTTATTATTCTGTGAATAATACACCTATGTAATCGCTCAGCAAAAAATTTCTATAACACCCCCTCAAAATTTTTTCTTTTCCGTTTCAAGGTACGTAGATTCCAAAAATGCAATGTCCGTCCGCCGTACGCCGTCCGCCGTCCGCCGTATCACGTGTACAGGCTTCATTTTCGGTCTAAAAAATTCGTTCTTTCGCACACATGCTCCATTTGGGCCCTAGTTGTGTCCCGAAACTTTTCAGCCCGATCGGAATACACCCAGGGGTGTTATGAGTGAAAATGTGTATAAAAATAGGTACTTTTTGCGTTTTAGCAACATGTTGGTAACATGAGCTTTTAAGGTATCGTTTTTCATGTTTTTGGGGACGAGAAGACCGAATATGAAGTCGATTTTGACCAAAGAATAGAAAATTGAGGTTCTACCAGATGTTCAGCTCCCGAAATTGATTTTTTATGAGTCAAAAACCTGGGAAATCGTTTGAAATCACCATCAATTTGTATAATAACACTGGAAAAAGTGTCAACAGGTGGATCAATACGATTAAATGGTACTATCAATGATCAGAGATAATTTATTTTTAAAAAAAGGAGCGTAGTTTATTCGAGTTTTGGGGGCCAAAATTGGTGGAAACCACCAGAGATAGCTATTTCAATTATTTTATATGAAAGAAACAATAAATAAACAGCCAACATCTCTGTAGGTAGGTATGTCCAATGGAATAATAAACCCATGTGACAAGGACTTTGCAGCGTTTTTATATGCTAAGTACCTTGAATGGAAACCATAAAATTTGAGTGGGTGGGGGGGGGGGATTTTTTTTTTTTTTTTTAATGCTCGATTCTAAAGGTTCTACATAGAAAATAATAAACCAAAAATCGTTAATAATAGGTACCCGTCACACTATCGCAAATTGGGGAGTGCCTAACCCGTACGACACTGCTCCTGCCTGAAATTGAAGAAAACATCATTAACAATAAATTATAACAATTAGAGGGGGATCTAGTTACGTATAGTCAAAGTTTTCCTATCAGAAATCAACTAATTTGAGAACCGTGACAAACATGTGCACCTAGAGTCAAACCAGGAGGCCCAATGACAGTCGTCAGCTCGTCATTTACAATGAGTTGATTGACTGCCCGTTCTCACAGGAACCACCTATTTGTGTGGCCAGAGGTAGGTACAAAAACACAAATCGGCCAGAGGTACAAAATCACATAGGTTGACTAAAAATGTAATAAAAACGTTAATTGTTTGAAAATCCCCAAAATTCCTTCGCAGGATTTTAATTCAGTTAATAAAACTTACCAATAAATTAATACTGACAAAAAAATTATATCACTTTTTGCATCATTGATCACTTTTTACGGAGGAATCTTCCAAAACACGAGAACAGTCAAAACGCCGCGTGTATACCGTTCGAGTCCGCGAGTGTTCACTCGCGAGTGTGTTGCGCGGCGAGGCGACGCGACGCGCTGTCGGTCTCCAGCCCGAATCAAAGGCCACGGTCCAGTAACTCGCGTAGTGTAAACATGTGCTGTGATTACTCGCGCGTAGGGTTACCAGGCATACTCTTTTTATAGTAGGTATAATTATATTCTCTTTTTTAGGTCCTTTCCTCTATTCTCTTCCCTTTTTTCTTGCCAGAGCCTAATATACTCTTTTTTCATAGACAAAGGAGAAACTTGAAACCCCCTGTATCCTTCTCCTGAATACCTTGATCCAACCTAAAATCGCCTCCTCTTCTTCTTCTTCCATCACCATCATACACTATGGCCACGCAAAGGTCCCTCTACAGCCAACTACTCTACATCCAACTCTACAGCAGTGTTGCCAGTACGTACGGTAATTGTGGGGGCGTACGGTAATTTCGTAGATGCAGGATGTACGGTACCGTACGTACGGTAATACGGTAATTTAGGGTGTGGTACGGTAAATTCGTGAAACGTACGGTAAATTAGGAACAGTAAGTTTTTTTTAATAATTAGTAGGGATGAAACTCCGGAGAGGAAAAAACGCATTCGGGGTGAGTCGAAAATTAAATTATCTCACACATCTCAAAACTACAGGACAGAATGGGAGTCCACTCCGGAATTTAAAGGGTGGCTACAACCAGTAAGGAACCAACCACTGAAAGCATTTTGTTGTTTGTGCAATTCGATGTTTACTGCTGAGCTTTCTATTATTAAAAGGCACGCTGAATGTAAGGCCCATCTAAAGGCTTGTATGAGTGTTCCTACCTTGCAGCCAACCTTACAAAAATTTACTGTTTTTGATTCTGAAAAGAAGAAATTCACGGACGCTGTCAAGACAGCCGAAGGCAATGTGCTTTTTTAGCACAACAAAACATTTCATTTAGAGCGGTCGAACCATTGACTGCCACTAATAAGGCTAGCTTCCTTGACTCGAAAATCGCACAAAACATTGAATTGAAGCGAACGAAAGCTACAGCTATAGTGAAAAATGTAATCGGGAAGTGTCATGCTGAAGAGATGGCGGCAGACCTTAGAATCTAAAAGTTCAGCATCATTATACCTAGATGAATCGACTGACATTGCTAGTGTCAAAAACTTGTGTATATGTGTTCGATACTCAAAGGATGAAAAAAAGGTAGTAGTGAAAAATGCATAAATGGCAATAGATTCATAGGTAGGTAGGTACATAAATTTAGTTGGTGAAAATCTGGGCGTACGGTAATGTACGGTAATTTCAGCCAGCTTTGTACGGTAAAGGGGGCATCTGTTACTGGCAACACTGCTCTACAGCCCTCTACAGCCAACAGACATAAGATTAAGATTGAGATATGAGATGTTGCTCTTGCTAATCTTGCTATCAATATCAACTATCAATTTTATTTAGTCAATCTTTTCTGTTTGTCGTCCTCGCTCCTAGGGTAGGTACCTATTCTAGTCAAACGAAGGGGCCAAAGCCACCAAGAGGGAAACGCAAATTTAATGTCGCTATTTTCAAGACTGGTTTGTGTAGGTATTACTTAATATCAGTATTGATGAAACTATTATTTCCCTAATTGTCACTTGTAAAATGGAACTGGAATAAAAAGCAACAAATGATTCTTCGTACCTCCCTACCTTTGTTTTTAAGGTAACTTGCCTGAAAATAAGTTTGATTAAGGTATATTCTGACATTAGGATCGCTATATAAGACTCTTTTTTTTCCGAGGGTAACCCTACTCGCGCGAATATGAATCAAACGCAGTGTGCTGAACTTACCCAAAAAGAGTATATACTTTTTCCGGTGTTGCGGAATCCGAAACATAAGTTACCCATACCACAACAAGAACAAAGGAGAAGATGCGTGAAGGGATATTGCAACTGACGGTTCCCATGATCAAGTCTCGAATGAAAACATTGACGAGGTCATTCAGAAGCGACAGACCACGTGAAAAGAAGAGTTGTACCACAGGATCAGGTAAGAAAATCATTTAATCATCAATAATATTATTACAATTAAAATTTTCCTGACGTCTTTCGTTCTTCTCAGTACATCTGATGATAAAACTAACTCGAATGACGCTTCTGCAACGGGGAGTTACGAGCACCATGACACTCGCGGATACTGACGGCTCGCCCTTTTGGTTTATTATTCTGTGAATAATACACCTATGTATTCGCTCAGCAAAAAATTTGTATAACACCCCTGTGATGAATTTAAAATTCTCATCACGGTGGCGTGGAAGGAAGGTGAGTGAGTGAATTTAGGTAAAGGAGAGAAAAGGAGGAAAAGTCGCAGGCGGCTGTAGTCAACCGAACATCTACGACTTTTGGAGGAGAGAGAGGTGGTGTGGAAGGAAGGTGAGGAAAAGTCGCAGGCGGCTGTAATCAACCGAGCATCTACGACTTTGGAGGAGAGAGAGGTGGATGAGGGAATTTCACCTAGGCGGCTGTAGTCAACCGTTCATCTAGGTGAAGGAGAGGAAAGGAGAGGTCCCTTGTCTAGGCGGCTGTATTCAACCGATCATCTAGACAAGGAGGAGGAGGAGAGAGGAGAGAGGAGGTGAAATTCCCAGGCGGCTGTATTCAACCGATCATCTGGGAGGTAAGGTAAGAGAGAGAAGAGAGAGCTGGTTAGAGGAAGTGTCGAATGAAGCTTGAGCGCCAGGATCCGGGGTTTTATAGTACTTGGGGGCCTCTCCCTCCAGCTCCTTGCTGGGAGCTGGTAGTGGGGCCCCAGGTTGAGTAACCCTGGGTTCTGTCGCCTGTCCCCACTCATATCTTTATTTACGGAGCTTTAGTTTGGCGTTTGGATATTGGTGAGAACTTAATATGATAGGAGTGTTCCCGGGAGGGACTCACGACAGAGGTCCCCCCAGTTTGAACCAATATTGGTGCTGAAGGCGCAAGATGACAGGAGCTGAGGGCAACGGCAAACAAGAGGTGGTCGCTGAAGGCGCAAAATGACAGGAGCTGAGGGCTACGGCAAACAAGAGGAGGAGCTGAAGGCGCAAAGTGACAGGGGCTGAGGGCCGAGGCAAACAGAGGTTGAGCTGAAGGCGGTCCTTAAAAACTAGTAGTAACATGGTAGATTATAAGTAGGTAGATGATAAGTAGGTAGGACATAAGATACGTAACATAACATAAGTAGGTAACATAGGAAGTAGAACATAAGTAGGTAACATAAGGTAGAAGAAATAGGATGAGATGGTGAGAGTATATACAGCAGTGGTCAGGATCCCTAAACATGTGGCATTTAGGGAAGTGATCGGCAAGGGCGAGATGAGGAGGATGAACAATATGTACAAGGTGAAAGTGAGCGGTAAGGGCGAGATGAGGCGGAAGAACAATATATACAAACATGATATTTACAATATGTACAATATTTACAACCTTCGTGCAAATTCGGGGAACAAGGCGTAACGGGGTGACGGGAATCCGCCGATTCCTGGGTGTGTGTTGGGTGTGTCGAGTGATAGTGTGTGCGTGAGTGTATTGTGTGGGGGCGGCGGTTGCTCCGAGCTCGTGGCGAGGCGGGCACGGCGGAGCTCCGAGTTCCGGTACAGTGCGAGTGGATGAAAAAAACACTTGCACTGTCCCGGAATCTCAAGGCCCCGCCGTGATTGCTCATAGCGGGGCGGGGGGTTTGGCCGCCGGGACGAGGGGAACATGGGGACGCTCCCTCCGTCCGTTTCGCCGCCCGGGCCGTTTCGTCCCGGCGGAGACTATCGTGGATATCCCCGGCGATGGAGGGGGGGGGGAGGGGGTGTTGGAGGGGGTGAAGTTGATACGGGGGGGTCGAAAATCGAAAACGGGGGGGGCGGTAAATTTGGTGGGGTTACAATTTCGGGGGGGTTGGTGATTTGAACGGGGGGTGGGGGTTTGAAATTTATAGGGGGCAAGGAAATTTGAACGGGGGGCGGTGGGGGCATGAGTTCCGCGAGGTGGAACTCGCGAAGGATGGAGGACATTAGGGGATCTGTGGGGGAGTAGGGAGGGTGTACCCCCGTGGCCTGCGCTGTGCGAAATTCGCGCAGTATTTTCCACTGGGGGTACTTCCATCGCCGGGGCCGGGGAGGTAGTCCGGTGATCCGTGGCGGGACGAAAAGAAGCGGTGTAGTCGGCCCGGGCGAAGGGGGTAGGGGGGAGAGCGGGTCCGGGACGAAAACGTCCCGGAGAATCGCCGCCATTTCCGGATCCGAATCGAAATCCGGAAACGGCGACGGAGGTGACTGGTGCGTTGGGAAGAGGTGCGACATCGCGAACGGACGGTGGGAGACTGATAGTGTTTGTGGGTTGGGTTAGCACAGGTGCGGGTTTACACCTGGCTAACGGGACTGTATGTGGTTTGCCGTCAATTAACAGGGTCGCGGTGGTATGTGTTGTGCGGATGACTTGAAAGGGCCCGGCGTAAAGTGGTTGGAAAGTTTTATGGATGCCGGGCTCTTTCAGGTACATGTGTGTTGTGGTGAAAAATCGTTTGGGATAAGTGGTGTCGTTTGTCGGTGTTGTTGAGTGTAGTGGTTCCCTGTTAATTGACGGTGTGTGGTGTGGAGTGAAAATGTCGGCCGGTAAACGTAGCGGGTCTTTAAAGGCGTTTTGTGCGGGGCTAGTTTGGTCTGAAGGACGGGCGGATGTTCGAAGGCTGAGTAAAATGTAGGGGAGGGATTTGGTCCAGGAAGGGGAATTTGTTGAAGTAGAAATGGCCTGTTTCAGGACCGAGTGCCACCGCTCTATTTTCCCGTTGGATTGGGGATGGTATGGGGTAGTGTGGATTTTGTGGATGCCGAGGGAACGTAGTAAATCGGAAAAGTGGGCGGACTCAAACTGCCTCCCTTGATCGACCGTGACTGTTCGCGGACAACCGTAACGGCTAACCCATTGAGAGAGGAAAGCCGTCGCGACGGTGTCCGCGGTGATGTTTGAGAGTGGAATGCATTCCACCCAGTTGGTGGCACGGTCAATCATCGTGAGGCAGTATTTTTTCCCCTCGGATGGGGGAAGGGGGCCCACTAAATCCAGATGAACGTGTTCCCACGGCAGGGAGTCGGGAATGGTTTGAGGCGGGACATGGGGGTGGGCCGAGACCTTAAACCGCTGGCACTTCTGGCACCCCAGAACCCAGTTACGAATATCTGTGTTCATGTGGGGCCAGAAGTACCGCGTCTTGATAAGGTCTCGGCTAGCCCGAATGCCAGGATGGTGAAGGGAGTGATAGTGGAGGAACAACTGCCGCCTCAGTTCCGGTGGGACGTAAGGGCGCGGTGTATCGGCCGTTACGTCACACCAGAGGTCGAGGGGCGGCAGCTGTTCCAATTTGGAGGCGGAAATGAGATTGGAGAGGGCGGGGTCGGAATGTGGAGTTTGTTTTGATTTTAGGATTTGTGGTGAAGGGAAAGGCAGTAACTCCGCCACCGGCGCGGGGGTAGGGGTGGGTCGGGATAGCGCGTCCGCCACGCAGTTGTCGGCCCCCGGCAAGTATCGTATATCGGACGTAAATTGCCCGATAAACTCGAGTTGCCGGAGGCGACGCGGGGAGGCGGATTTGCGATTCTGTAGGAGGGCGTGGGTCAGGGGCTTATGATCAGTGACGACAGAGAACTGCCTGCCCTCCACGAAGTCACGAAAGTGCTTGATGGCTTCGTGGATGGCGAGGAGTTCTCTGTCGAACGTGGAGTAATTTTTTTGGGTGGGGGATAGCGTTTTGGAGAAGAAGCCTAGGGGTTGGGGGGTGGCGCCGGTGTGCTGATGGAGCACTGCCCCGATGGCCCAGTCGGACGCATCGGTGGTGATGGATAGTGGGGCGTGAGGATCGGGATGGGCCAATAGAGCGGCGTCTACTAGGTCCTGTTTGCAAATTTTGAAGGAGGAGATGAGTTGGGGGGTCCAGGTAATGGGGCGGTTGTCATTTTTTTTGGAGGGTTGGGGAATGGCGTGTATGAGTGGTTGTTGATGTTGTGCTGCGTGTTTGATGTGTCTGCGGTAAAAGTTTAACATACCCAGGAAGCGGCGGAGTTCCGTCACGGTGCGGGGTTGCGGGAAGTCACTAATGGCGTGGACCTTGTCAGCGAGGGGTTTGATGCCCTCGGACGAAACGTGGTGGCCGAGGCAGCGGACGGAGGGTTGGCCGAGAACGCACTTGTCTGTGTTAACCAAGAGGCCTTCGGAGGAGAAGATGTCAAGGATCTGTTGGAGATGGCTGAGGTGTTCTTCCGGCGTCCTGGAGGCTACCAGGACGTCGTCGAGGAAGCAAAAGACGAACGGTAGGCCTCGCAGGATGCTGTCCATATAGCGCTGCCAAGTTTGTGCAGCGTTCCTTAACCCGAAGCCCATCTTAACATACTCGAAAAGTCCGAACGGGGTGATGATGGCGGTTTTCTGGACATCGGGGGGGTGAATGTTGATGTGGTGGAATGCCCGTGAAATGTCGAGGGTAGAGAATATATTAGCGCCATGGAGGTGCGACGAGAAGTCCCGTAGGTGGGGAACATTATAAAGGTCCGGCGTGGTTTTGGAATTGAGTCGCCGGTAGTCCCCGCAGGGGCGGATATCCCCATTGGGCTTCTGCACGATGTGGAGTGGAGAAGCCCAAGGGGATTTTGAGGGGCGGACGATACCGTCGGCTATGAGTTTATTAAAATGTTGTCGGGCTTTAGATAGTTGCAGGGGGTGGAGTCGTCGGGCTTTCGCTGTGATGGGGGGGCCGGAAGTCTCAATGTGGTGTTGAATGGTGGAGATGTGGGCAGAGGGGCGGCGCTGGGGGCGGTAGTTGAGGAGGAGGCGTTCAAATTGCGTAGGGGGGTGGTTGATGGCATGGATGAATCCGGGAATGGGTGTTTTTGTGGCGGGGTCGATCAGGCGCGCGTTCCGGACGTCGACCTGGAGACCGAAATATGCGAGAAAATCGGCCCCCAGGATCGCCTTCTCCACGTCCGCCACGGTAAACTCCCACTCGTACGCGAGCCCGCTCATATAAACAGAGGAGCGGTACGTCCCGTACGAGGGGATGGTGGTACCGTTGGCGGCGTAGAGAAGCTGCCGGTAGCAGCGCGCCTGACGACGGAGGATGTTGTTAGGAAATATCGATAGCGCCGCCCCTGTGTCCACCAAGAAAGGCACATTGGTTTTCCTGCAGCGCAGGAAAAGTCGCTGGTGGGTCGGGAGGGCGTTGGGCACAATTGCGGAGGTAGGTACGTTGGTCGGTGTTGGATGGTCCGCCGCGAAGGAGACTCGAGGCGGTTTCTTGTCGTTCCGGAGGGGGGAAGCGGCGGAGTCTGCAGGGGGGCAGGTCATTTTGGGAGGAGGGGGTTTCGCCTTGTTCCGGGGAGGGGGAACGGTAGTGGCGGGCTGTGTGGTGGCTGGAGGGGGTTGTGCCCTGGAGGCGGGCGTGGAGGTTCCGTTCCGTGGTGGGGGAACGGCCGCGGCGGCGTGAGTGGCGGCCGGGAGGTTGGCTGCCCTGTTGGCGGGCGTGGAGGGGCCGTTCCGGGGTGGGGGAACGGTAGCGGCGGCGTGAGTGGCGGCCGGAAGGTTGGTTGCCCTGGTGGCGGGCGGGGAGGGTTTTGGCGGCGCTGCAGGCGCGGCCGGGAGGTTGGTTGCCCTGGTGGCGGGCGGGGAGGGTTTTGGCGGCGCTGCAGGCGCGGCCGGGAGGTTGGCAGCCGTGGCGGCGGCGTAGGAGGGGTAGCGTGGCTTGGTGGTGGTGGCTGTGTGAATGCGGGCGGGGGGGGGGTATGCGCATGGTCCCCCCCGTGTTGGCGAGGAGGGGGGCCCGCCGGATTTACCGGCGGGCGTCTGCGTTTCCCTGCTTAGGGGCGAAGGCGCAGGGGGGTTGGCACTTGCGGGCCTCCCCACCGAAGTTTACGTGATAGAAACAACGGTTGGGGTGGTCCGCAGGCAGGTAGGCGGAGTTGGTGGGGCGGGCTGAGTGTGATGCGCGCGCAGCTGCTGGGGATCGACCTCTGCGCTGGCGGGGAGGGGATGCGTTGCGGCGCTCGGGTGAGCGCTGGCGGCGGCGGTCGGCGGACGAGTCGCGTCGGCGATCCGCCGAAAGTGGTCGACGGCCGTCGAGGGAGGGTGCCCGGCCGCGGTCCCGGGATGTTGTGCGGTCCCGGAAAGGCGGGGGGTGGCGCGGCGTACGCACCTCACTGACGGCGGCCGCAGCGGCCAAGTCGTGCACGGTGTCCGCGAGGCGCAGGAGGGGCTCGTCGGGACCGTCGAGATGGCTGGCCAGGGCCATCTGGATGGGGTGGGGAAGGGCACGTAACCAGAACGTGCGTGCGATGTCGGCGGTCATGATCCCCTGCAGCTGGTGTCGCAGCCGTCGGTAGAGGTGGGAGGGCTTCTGGTCGCCGAGGTGTTGAGGTTGGGAGAGGGCGGCGACTCGGGCGATTTTCGACGGCTGGTAGGTGTTGATGAGGCGGCTGCGGAGGTCGTCGTACGCAGCGGCGGCGTCGGGGGAGATATCAGAGGTCTGCAGCAGGATCTCATAGGGCAGTAGTGAAATGATCCGGGAATATCGGGTTTTCTGGCTGCGGATGTTGGGGCCGAAAACGCTGCGTCCACTTGGAAAAACCAAAGCGCCGGGTCGTGCGTGTAGAAGGGGGGCAGCGACAGAGGGAACGCAGCGGACGCCGTCATGACGTTGGCGGCGGCTGCGGCCGTAGCGGCGGCGGCGGCGGCGGTGTCCGATGTCGCAGAGGTCGGCGGGGAGAGCGTGGAGAAAGGGTTGTCGGCCAATGCGTCGGATGTCGCAGCGGCGGGCGGCTGCAGTGTGGCTGGTCGCAGGAGCGGCGGCGTCGGTGAGTTCGGGTCCATTTCTGTAACTAAAATTCAAAAATTTGACGTGGTTTTGAATTTGGAAATTCGCAATCGGCGGGAGCGGTGGTGCGTTGAGTTGAGAGTTGAGTGGTGAGGTTTGGGCCAAGAATTGCGAATTTACACTGACTGGTTGAAATTTTGAATTTAAAATTGGGGACACCGAACTGTTTGACTGGGGCGACACATGAGGTGGGAAGGTGGGAAGGAAGAAGGTTGAGTGAACGTCGGGTTCACCACTGTGATGAATTTAAAATTCTCATCACGGTGGCGTGGAAGGAAGGTGAGTGAGTGAATTTAGGTAAAGGAGAGAAAAGGAGGAAAAGTCGCAGGCGGCTGTAGTCAACCGAACATCTACGACTTTTGGAGGAGAGAGAGGTGGTGTGGAAGGAAGGTGAGGAAAAGTCGCAGGCGGCTGTAATCAACCGAGCATCTACGACTTTGGAGGAGAGAGAGGTGGATGAGGGAATTTCACCTAGGCGGCTGTAGTCAACCGTTCATCTAGGTGAAGGAGAGGAAAGGAGAGGTCCCTTGTCTAGGCGGCTGTATTCAACCGATCATCTAGACAAGGAGGAGGAGGAGAGAGGAGAGAGGAGGTGAAATTCCCAGGCGGCTGTATTCAACCGATCATCTGGGAGGTAAGGTAAGAGAGAGAAGAGAGAGCTGGTTAGAGGAAGTGTCGAATGAAGCTTGAGCGCCAGGATCCGGGGTTTTATAGTACTTGGGGGCCTCTCCCTCCAGCTCCTTGCTGGGAGCTGGTAGTGGGGCCCCAGGTTGAGTAACCCTGGGTTCTGTCGCCTGTCCCCACTCATATCTTTATTTACGGAGCTTTAGTTTGGCGTTTGGATATTGGTGAGAACTTAATATGATAGGAGTGTTCCCGGGAGGGACTCACGACAACCCCCTCAAAATTTTTTCTTTTCCGTTTCAAGGTGCGTAGATTCCAAAAATGCAATGTCCGTCCGCCGTCCGCCGTATCACGTGTACCGGCTTCATTTTCGGTCTAAAAAAGTCGTTCTTTCGCACACATGCTCCATTTGGGCCCTAGTTGTGTCCTGAAACTTTGCAGCCAGATCGGAATATACCCAGGGGTGTTATGAGTGAAAATGTGTATAAATACACTGCCAAGGCACAGGAGCTTCCTCGTCACAAACAGAGTGACCCATTATAAAATAGAACAGACTCGGAAGCAAAATAACATAACATTACATTACATTACATTACATTTCGAGGGTTTTCGAGGTTTTGGTGAACATGAGCTTGTGAGGTATCGTTTTCCATGTTTTTTAGGGCGAGAAGACCGAATATTAGGTTGGTTTTGACCGAAGAGTGAAGGTTTGAGGTTGTAACGAAGGTTAAGCTCCCGAAATTCATTTTTTATTCGTCAAAAACATGGGAAATTGCCTTAAATCACCATAAATTTGTATAATAACACTAGAAGTAGTATCAATAGGTGAATCAAGACAATTAAATGGTACTATCAATGATCAAAAATACTCTGATCTAAAAAACCGAGCCTAATTCGTGTTTTTGGGGACCAAAATTGTTGGAAACCATCAAAAATAGCCATTTCAATAATTGAACATGAAAGAAACAATAAATGAACAGCCAAAATTTCTGTAAGTATTTCCAGTAGAATAATAAACCCATGTGACAAGGACTTTGCAGCGTTTTCCTGGTTACTCGCGCATACATAATACAGACTGCCGGTGGGTATTCGCGCAGTGTAAACGCTGCTTTTGCTACTGCCTCTAGTGGCTTATGGCTGCCTACCATGGAAGAAAGAAGGTTCATTTAGTTTTATCCTTTGTCGGCAATGCAGCCCATTATCAAGTAGAAAGGTCCAGTAACCAGTAAAAAAAAAATAAAAAAATAAAATAGGTTATTCCCAGTAAATTTATTCTTTTGATGGTATTTATCATGTTTTTTCTCGTAATTTGTAACATTTCATTGAATGGAGACATTGGAAAGAATATTATTTGGTAACTAAATTTAAAAAAGTTATTAAATTTTCGGGGTTTTAGTTTGACTGGTGAACGCCATCTAGGTTGCTGGTTTAAAACCTGTAAAAAATACCTAGTTCGCTAGACTGCTACGGAGAGCGCACTACTATCGGTTATCCCTGGATACTGTTATGTTGAATAGTATCCATATGCACACCATTTTACATTGACTGGACCTTCCTCTTCTTTCTTCCATGGGCTGCCTACCTTACTATGGTGGAACCGTTTCTTTTTTGACTCTCCACGGTGACGTAATCACGATCAGCCAGCAGAGGTACACGTCCTTCTCCCTTCCCCTGCTCAGGCAAGATTTCCAGGCCTATAATTGGTCGGCTGCCCGAATAGATTTTTCGCACCCTCTACATCTGGCTTCCTCTCCACGTGTAACTAGCTGCCATGTTTCTCTCTCAACACCGGAAGCTGTACAAGGTATTGCAAGAACCAACAAAAGCCCTCCAAAATTGAAATTTTCACAGCTCCAGGCGTTTCAGACACCAAGGAGCAAGTCTGTCGGATTGGTACCTACCTACCTACCCAATATTTGTGACGTAGGTAGGTAACGTAACTTATGAGTCGGTATTCGGATCGATAACAGATCGGAAAAGTAATCCAAACGGACTGGAATGTTGAGGGTAGGTAGGTGTATGTATATATTATGTAGATATTATGGTTTTCATCAAAATCTAACCGAAACATACGTCTGCACAATATGCACAATGATATTTGGGAATGCAAGAAATGCTTCCTAAAATTAAAATTAGTGAAGGAACCGGCATAATATAGGATTTGCCTTTTTAATTAGTAAACCTTTTACCAGATGAATTAAACCTTTTGCCAATTGATTCAAACCTTTTGCCGACAGGGTCTGTTCACGTATTTATTTATTTATTTTTTATGAAAGTAAATTCCATCCTGAGAATTTTGACACCAACCGCACTGTCCTACGATAAGTAGACTTCTTTTTCTATGATTTTTAAGATTCCAGAGGTTCCTACGTCATAGTATCCCTCGCGTCTGGGCGGGACGCCCAACTGTGACGGAGGAACCTCTGGAAACTTTGAAAAACCGTAGAAAAAGAACTATTAATCGTAGGACAGCGCGGTTGGTGTCAAAGTTCTCAGTATGGAATCTAGTTTCATTAAAAATAACATAAACCTCTTTTGTGACCCACGCGCACACCCCATTGAATTAATCCTTGTATATTATCAACTAAACCTGGCGCGAAGAAATGGATGTGGAAAGAAACAGCACGTCATAAACTGGTAGAAATCCACGATTTTTTCGCATGAGGTTTAAAAGGTAAACTAAATTAAAGGTAAAGGTTAATTAATTTGGAGAAAGGTTCAATTCATTTGTTAGTGTCATCTGTTAAAAGAATCCGAGAGATATATATTTTCGGTGGTCTCGCTCAATCTACGAGACCCTGTGAATTTCAAACAGCATACTATAGCAGCCCGTGCGGAATCTTGGAGATCATAATTTGAACATTAAACTTATCGTGGATATTCGCCTGATTTCGCTCAACTTATATTGATATATATGGTATAATAGAGGTTATTATATAGGTACGCAGCAATTTATTTATGTATTTAAGTCGGAATTTAGGGAACATCTTACCGACCTGGGAGTAGGCATATCTGAGTAAACAAAGTTACCTAGGTGGGTACCTACTGAAGTCATCTAAGTTAGTACGATACCTACCTTCCAACCTACCTATCTTCCAACTTCCAGGTGATGCGTCGTAAGGATCTGCGGATTCTCACGGATCAGTGCGGACACACAACTAACCACATTTTTCAGGAAGGCTTTAAATGCAGAACATAGGGGGAAATTTGCTTTTACAGGCCACATGTTTTTCTCCTATGAAAATGCGAGCAAGGAAGCAACAATTATGTTCTGAATTATGCACTCCATCTTCCCAGCTGGACACAGCCCTAAATATTTTGAATGCGCGGAGCCACATCATATATTTGTAGTGGCATAACTTGAGAATTATGTCTGAATGATCTGCATTTATAAGCAGATCCACCTAGTTAACACGAAGGGGTTAGGGCAGGTTTTCTTTAACCTTCAGACGAGCAAGCAATGGGGGCGGCATTTGGAGCGCATCTCCAGCAGCTACTTTCGTTAGCGAAGAAAACATTTCTCTCGGTAAACCTTGACATCTGGGATAAACAGAGGAGACACATCTGAACGGCTGCACGATTAGACGTGGTTCATCGCTCAGAAAGCTCCAAACGTTCGAAGAAAACATGCCTCGGTACCTACAGTAGGTACCTACCAGTAGTATCCAAAAGCCAATCCTGGCGCACTGACTTAGATCCTTGATAAAAATTTTTACCACAAAACATCAGAACACATTTTTAAACACAAAAACATCAGAACCAGTGACTTTTTCATTAACCGACTTAGATCCCTGATAAAACTTTTTAACACAAAACATCAGAACACATTTTTAAACACAAAACATCAGAACCAGTGACTTTTTCATTTATCGACTTAGATCCCTGTTAAAACTTTTTAACATAAAATAACAGAACACACTTTTTAAACACAGTGACTTTCCTTAAAGAGGGTGGCCGATTTGGCCACCCTCTTTAACGTTAAAGGCGACTTAGATCCCTGTTAAAACTTTTTTAACACAGTGACTTTTCGGGGGGTGACTTTTTTAAAAATATTTTTTATCAGAAACTCTAGTGAACTCTAAAAATTAGGAAAAAATGCAAAATTAGAACCTTTTAGGGGTCAAAGTTTTTGAAATTTAGCTCCCTCTGATGTTTTCACTAATGAGGAGTTAGTAGGATGGGAGACAGGATAGTATCCATACAAGAAAAAGTGGGTGGATAATAAAAAAAGTGAGGGGGGTAGTTAAAAGAATAACTTTTATAATAAAATGTCAGTGATTGAAATATATAAGAATGCCGTTAAAAAATCAAACTACTCATCTTTCAAGGATATTAAAAAAGGAACTTATACCATCTTGGAAAATTTTATAAAAAATTCGGAATATGGTGAAAGCGTTGTCGTTACAATTGATTATGATGATGAAGAGATATGTTTGTTTTTACCTAAAAGAATTTCACGTCGACTTCTTAATCACGTTAGAAACAATCCAGAAAGACATCCTGAAAAACTTATTTATAATGGAACAGATAAAAAGTCAAATGCCTTTCTGATTGACTTTGAGTAAATATTATGCTTTTCAAAGACTTAGTATCTATTACGTTTTTATAGGGAATCTCTATAAAAACAAACTTTTTGAATCGTCTTAAAAAAATATTTCTGCTAATTAGTAGCATAAGAACTTTTTAATGAGCAGTGTTCATTAAAAATAAAATCTCCTTAATACTTCTGAGCTTTAGCAACAGTATCGAAACTGAAACTCAAAATCCTTCTTCAGTGTTACTTTATCCTCATTATAAAGCAATTTTCTAAGTTGATATTCAGTAGCATTTTTAGGAACCTTAATCTTTTTTTCATTAAGACATGTCTTTACTTGCTTCTTTGAAAGGAGTGGTGGTTTACCATCGACACCAAATAAACTTTCTTTTAACAACCGTTTAGAAAATCTATACTCCCTCAATGCACGTTGAATCTCGTCTAGTGCGTCACAGTTTCTATCATAAAATCGAAATTCAGGTTTCTTTACAAACTCCCAGAAACCTCCATGTTCATCACATATATCTAATGCCTCATCGCTTAAAACCATATCTCTTTATTTATTATATAATATATTCTTTTAACTAACCCCTCATTTTTTTTTTTATCCACCCCCTTTTTTAGACCCGGTAAATTACCGGGTCTTGGAAAACAACTTAGTATAATATTATTGTTTTTAACGGAAATTTTCCGTTAAAACTTTTTTTTATCAGAAACTCTAGTGAAACTCTAAAAAATTTTTAATCGTAAATAAAAATGCAAATTTAGGACTATTTAGGGGTCGATATTTTCGAAATTTAGCTCCCTCTGATGTTTTAATGGGGATTCCCCATTAAAACATATTGAACAAGATGCAAGGTCGTTCTGTAGACCAGCGAGAGAATGGGTTGTTTTCAGAATTTTTTAAAATTATGTATCACCCTTAAAAGTGAAACGAAACAGTTAATCTGTTTCGCGAGAACGAGACTGCTGCGTTCTCGCGAGAACGAGACTGCTGCGTTCTCGGGAGACAGGATTAACTGCCTCTCCGCGTATATTTTAATTTTTTCTCAATTCTGGCGAGAAAAGAGACGAGAATGAGAACGAGAATGAGAACGAGAACGCAGCTGATGAGTTGACGACCTTGTGGCCTTCCCGTCGACCGGTTTGAGATAAGATTGTCTTGCAGACCCCTTTGACTCGTCCCAGTCAGTTTGTAGAAACCAAGTGAGAAACAACGCAGTGAGTTATTTGTGAGTGAAAAATGAACCAATCCCAAGTTTCAACGACTGATGAAGTAGATGATTTTCTACGTGAACTATATATTTTTTATTGAGAATGTTCCCAATAAAAAAATTGTTATTTATATTGTTTATCCTTTTTTTCCCCCTTTTCTTATCAAGGTAAGTTTTAGATTTCCTCTTTTATAATATTTTTAAGTGGCATATAGTTGAGAGTGACTTCTGAAACCAAAATTACGTAAGCAAAAGTGTTTTCTGGCACATTCTTTTCAAAATCTGCTCGTAAAATTATATTACTTTTTTGTCCAGATATGGACTGTGGTTGTCTAGTCATATTCACACTGAATATTGGATAGTTCTCTTTGAAGGACTGAGGCTCATGATATGGAAGGGATGAGTCTTGGCATACTATTCTTTTGAAATCTGTGTACATGGTGTAAGCTAAACTAAAATCCCCTGAACTCCAATCTAAATTCAAATGTTCTTCAGGATAACTTTTTCCTGCTACTTCAAAACTAATATTTTTAACATTCAAATGATCAAATTTGGAATTATTTTTCTTTTGATCATTTTTTCTGGCAGTTTGGAAGGCAACAAATCCCCAGATCGGATTCTGTACATTTCTGTAAATATTTGTAATGTTGAAGTTTAGAGTTTTTCCAGTAACTTTTTGTTCGATACATTGTAATTTTTTAAAGTGAAACAAATAAGGAGAAGTACAGAGTTCAGCAATTAATTTAGCTTTGGATTCACTCTCATATTCAATTATTGGTACTCTTAGGCAGAAAGTTTTAATTTCTACTTTTCCCTCCACACCTTCAGGAGAGGTACTGTAACGGAAGAGTACATTATCATCAGAATTTCTAATGAATGTAATTTCAAATCCTCCCTTATAAATTGGTGCAATATCGCTGAAGAATCCAAGACCTAAATCAGTCAAGTTACCATTCGCGTTGAAATTTCCACCACCATTCACTTTAGAATTGAAACCAGAATTCATTAATTTACCATTATAGTTTGATGGTCCTGAGAAAGAAGCTATACCCATCACCGTACTAGCAATACCTGGTTCTTCAATTTCATCAATAACCGTATTGTGCTTTTTTACTTCAATTTTGGAAAAAAGGTGTGCAACAAAATTGTCAACCATCATTATTGTATCACTGATTCCATATGTTTTTGTTGCATCTTTAGGAATGTATTTTCCAGAAATGTAATATTGAATATTGCTGCTAAGAAACTCGTCATCTAGAAGCAATTTGAAAACTGTTCTTTTGTTCTCAGAGTTCAATTCCAAATTAGATTCGGGATTAAAGTTTCGATACTGAAGCCTTGTGATTTCAGTATCGTATTTCGAGTAGATTGATTTAATTTGATTCATTTTTATTATAGAATACATTCTTTTAACTAACCCCCCCCCCCCAAAAGAAAAATTTTAACGGTAAAGTCGAATACAAGTCGAGAACATTTTAAATTTCTTTTAAAACTCTTAAAGTAAGTATGTAAAAATACTGTTGAAAACTTTTAGACCCGGTAAATTACCGGGTCTTATTTTAAAACCAAATTGGCCACCCTCTTTAACGTTAAAGTCGAATACAAGTCGAGAACATTTTAAATTTCTTTTAAAACTCTTAAAAAAGTTTTTTTATAGAATCGAAATTCTATAAAAATATCAAGATAGTGGAATAGAAAATATTAAAATCCAGTTCTGAAAACTTCCCCATGTTTCAAAAGTGATAGTTTGATAGGATCCACACTTTTAACTTCTTTCTTATTTTTATTATATTCATTTAGAATAGTACTTTTCATATTTATATAATTTTTTATTTCTTGTTCAATATCATTGAACTCTTCATCAGATATTTTACCGTCTTTAATTGCTTTTCTGAACTTTTCTTCAATCGAATCTAATTTAGCTTTTGCCAAAAGCTCAATTTCTTTGTGTTTATTAATTTTTTTATTGAAAAATCCGCTTGAAGTCCTTAATATTATCGATAAGGTTGTCAATCCTACAGAAATTGGAGCACTGAATGGAATTATTATTGGTAATGCTATAGAAGTATTAACCAGGCCGAGTTCTGAGAGGGCGAATAAAAATTCAGTACCGTAAAGAGTGCTGGATATTTTTCCATATTTTTTTTTCAAACCATTTCTCATTTTCACTTCATCTTCTAAAAATTTGTATTGATTGATAATTCGATTGATTCTATAATTGTTCTCATTAAACTCGGGAAAAATTATTTTTGGATATAATCTAGGATTAGTTATTGGAGTAAATTCTTCAGGGGCTGAAGGTGTTTCATTATTATTTGTGTACATCATTTTATTATAGAAAAAAATTTTTTATAGAATCGAAATTCTATAAAAATATCAAGACTATAAAATTTAATAAAAGAAATTAAGATTTTCCTTCAATGTTCTCATGCTATTTACAAAATCGTGTCCTTCTGATAGCTTTTTCAAAATTAATAAACATAAATGTCCACAGATAGGCGGATCATATTGGTTTTGGATTTGCTCCTCATTATAAAATAAATTTTCTGAACCTAAATATTGAACAAGTTCTCTTGGTGGTGGTGCATTACCATACGAATCAAAATAATATTTTAAATTGTTATTTTTATGAAATGCAGTCCAGTGGCTTCCAGCCTCATCAGAATTTTCTAGATTTATAATTCCACATTCCGTGTGGTTCACTTTCTCTGGTAAATCATCCTTCATGAAAACTCCTCTGAAGTTTTTAATTTTCATTTCTTTCGATAATCTTTCAATATCAAAATTGGTAAGAGGCTGGAAGCTATTTAGTTTTTTGATTTGGTAGGTTTCTTTTTAGGCTTCTTTTTAGGTTTTGAAATAGTTTTTTTCTTATTCATTCCAGACCCGATACTTAAACTTTTTACATTTTTTGCTAGTCTCTCCATCTCGAGATTATGACGTTTTATTTCGGCTTCTTCAGCGGCCTTATGTTTCGAGTCTATAACACTAGAAGCTACTGCAGCTCCACCACCCATTAACGCTCCAGCTGCTCCCATTGCTGCAAAAAGTAAGGGTAAAAACCCACCTGAATGATTTATTTGCAACTGATCATAATTCATTTCCAATTCCAACCCTTTTTTGTTTTTGATACATTTATCTAGCTTTTTTTCTGAGTTTCATTTAACAGGATTTTATGATTTCCATTTCCACTAATATCTGCAAAAGCCAGTCGTACTTTTACTGGAACACGTTTTTTATAAGCAGATCTTATTTTTTTCATTTGTATTTCTGACAAATTTATTTGATGTGTAATCATTTTATTATAGGAAAAAAAGTTTTTTTTTTTTTTTTATAAGATGTGAATCTTATAAAAAATTAATATACACCCATCCCAAAGTGTCTTTTGGCTTTCATACCAGTTTTTACTATAGCAGCTCCCAATATTTCACTGATATTTGTTGAACTTTTCATAATTTTATCAGCTTCTACTTCCAATTTTTTATCAGCAAGATGCCTATCACTAGTTTTCTCATGATCTCTGTAAAAAATGTCATGTTGTTTACAGGCTTTATCAAGACTATTTATACCTTCATCACCTCTATTTAATCTCTTATCCAATTTAGTAAATGGTCCACAATATTGATAACCACCTGGGAGATGCATTTCTGGAATAACAGGCCCAAGTTTATTAAGAATAGTATTGAAAATACCAGAACCATTTTTTATCATATTTTTGGGTAAATTATTAATAATTTTAATCAAGTATTCAGTTCCTTTGGGTTTATCAATATCTTTCTCCAGTTGATCTTTAATGAAATTTATAATTCCCAATTTTTCATTGTGAAAATTATTATTTCCTGCCTGCTCTTGCGCATACAAATAGTATAGTCTTTGTGTAAGTTGATTCAAATTATCTATATATTTAAATTCTACAGGATTTTCAGTATATTTAATCAACCCAGTGCCAATCTTTTTCTTTTTACTATACTCCCAGATAGGTTTTATGATTTCTTTCCATTTTTTACTAACACTTGATTTTGGTTGTTTAGATTCGGGATTATTATTTTGAAACATGCTATCTGTTTGAATGAGGATTTTTGTATAAGCTTTAAAGTCTTCATTAGTGTACTCATCTTTGGATGGAATATCAGAAGCTATGGGTTTTGTTAAGAGCTTCCATAAGCCTTCAGTACCGGAATATTTCATTTTTTCTATTTCAATATCATTTCCATTTACTCGTATCTGTTTATTTCCAATAAAGATATGATTTTTTAAAGGGTATATTCCAAATTGTCTATCAGGATGAAGAATATATAATTCTGCAATTGGTCCAATACCTAAAGGACCTACAGAAGAGTTTGGTAATTTAACACTTTTTTGTAAAATTGTTTCCATTTCATAATCCCTATCTACATTGTCACTTGAAAAGCTTTGATTTAATGTATCTTCAGTATCAATACCTTGGGCCTCGGTATCAACATCTTTAAAAGTAACTTTTTTAGGCGAACTGATAGCCAAGGGGTTAATTGTTTTTATTACAGGAATGAGTTCTAATTTTTTACCAAGATCTTCATCAGTCTGTTTCACTGCTTTTTCTACCTTATCTAATCGTGAAGTTATAGGTTCATAAGCCTTTTCTCTTGTTTCCTTATCAGATGCTTGGTTAACCCTTTCTTGTTTTGCTAATTTCTGTAAATTTTTCTTGAGTTTAATCGATTTATTAGCTTCAGCCACAGTCATGGGCTTACGTTTTCGTTTTGTGAAAATTATTTGTTCATCTTCAGAGGGTTGATCAATCTTTTTGATTTCTCTAAGTTTGACTTCTTTTTCCTTCATCACTTCATTTTGCGCTTCTTTGAATTTCTGTCTAAGCGCTTGTTCTAAAGTAATTTTTGTTGTCATGTTTTTATTATAGGAAAATTTTTTTTTTAAATCGGTTAAACGTTAAAACGCTCAAACGCTTAAACGCTTAAACGCTTAAACGCTTAAACGCTTAGGAACGCTATTTTTGCGTTTTTAAGCGTTTTCCAATGTGATTTTTGAAGCGTTTCCCAATGCGATTTTTGAAGCGTTTCCCAATGTGATTTTTTGAAGTTATCCGTGTAGCGTTTTTATAGGGAATCCCTATAAAATTAGGGGCGGTAATTCGCCTCCCCTAATTAAGACAAACTTAAAATCTATATTTTTTATCTAAAATATTTCACCAAATTTCTTTCGGTAACGCCCGTTACTGCGTTTCTTTGTTAGGTCAATCGTTAGAAAACCAAAGTCCTCATCCCAACAAGAATAGCATAATTCTTTGAATTGGCCATAAGTGAAATCACTTCCCACATATTCATCATAAATATCTCGCATGTATCTTGGTCCTTGTCTAAATACACATAAAAAATTAATATTGTTTCTAATGAGTTGTTTATCAACTTTTGACCATGATTGTGTCAAGTAAACGCACGAGATTTTCTTAGGACGTCCTCTAACGTAATAATCTTTAATAACTTGTTGCTGTTGAACATTAACACAATCATCAAAAACTACCAAACTGTTCGACTGACAATCATCTAGGGGTAAAAGTTCTTCACAATTACTGAAAAACTGTGCTATTTCCACACCATCTTTTACAGAAATTATTTCATAAGCGCTTCTCAAAAACTCATATGCATTCTGATCCATAGATTTTGAAAAAATATATAGATAATGAAAGGGGATTCCCCATGATTTTGTGATGAGATTATAGAGAAGTGTTGTTTTCCCACAACCAGAAGTTCCTACTATTAATGCTCTTAAAGGTAATGGTAAAATTCCTTTTCTAGCCTCTTTTTTATCAAACGGAATTGGTTCAATCTCGTATTTACTCATCTTTATTATACGAAAAAAAAACTTTATCCATGCCCAGTCAAAACATCAGAACCAGTGACTTTTTCATTTAGCGACTTAAATTCCTGGTAAAAATTTTTTAACACAAAACATCAAAACCAGTGACCTTTTTTCATTTGGGGGGTTAGTTGAAAGAATGTATTCTATAATAAAAGCATGACTCTAATAAAGATTTCTGATAAACATCGAGATCTAAAAATAACTTTTACTCAAAAAATTGTTCTAAATCCCAATAAAAATTATAAACTTGGAATAGTAAAGTTATTATTTACTTCACCTTCTCTTTCATTTCAAGTAAAAGATGTATTGATATCATTAAAATTGCTTATTACAGATGTATGGTATCATCACGAGTATGTGTTAGATGGCACATTTACTGTTGAGACGTTTAGAAGAGAATTATATTTAAAAATAAAAAGTTATATAACTGAACTCATGGAGGGTTTTGAAAAGAATAAAACATTATATAAATCACAAATTGACACATTAAAAAAAATAAAACCTGAAAGTTTGGTTTTTAAAGTAGACTACACTACAAATCGTAATAGATTTTTTCTTAAATCTCCTGTTTTAATTGAATTTTTACGTTTTGGAAATTTCTGTGAACTATTTGATTTTAAACAATGTAAAACACCTGGGGATTATTTTGAAGTTAATAAGGACTACTATTCTGAAGACAACCCAAAGTTAATCAAACCTATTTCGTTAATTGAATGGCATTGTAATATTATTGATTATAGTTTTGCTAATCATGATGAGCATTCCCATTTTCATAGCGAACATGAATTACTGCATGTATCTTTGATAGAGAAACTGATTCTCCCCAATACTATTTATATGGAAACAAATAAAAAGATTCTTTACAGCCCTATACGAGAAGGAATGAGAGATATTAAAGAGATTAAACTATCATGTAGAAATGAAAATGGAGATGAGCTGCAATTTGAAAATGTTACAGTTTATTTGCATTTGATTGAAGAGTGAGTGAGGAGCTTCTTTTTTATGAGATATTTCTCATAAAAAACCTTTTTTCCTATAATAAAATGGATAATGATTTAACTGATCCTATTTATTGCCATAAATGTAAGAAGAGAACCAATAATATTGATGCTGAAAGAGTGCAAACTATCAACGGGAGATGGAGAGTGGCTGCTAAATGCTCAAAATGTAAAACCAAAAAGAGTAAATTTATCACTTCACCTGAGAAAGAAAATTCTGAAGAACCTGTAGTAGAAGATCTGAATGATGATGAAAAATTATCTCTTGCTAAAGAATTACACAAGCCAATAAGAAATAAATTTCAAAAAAGGACAATATTTACTAAAGGTATTGATGATTTGTGGGCTGCTGATTTGATAATCATGAAAAATTATGAAAAAGAGAATGATGGATACGGCTATATGCTTAATGTTATCGATACATTTTCAAAATTTGCATGGGCCTTACCCTTGAAGAAAAAGGATGGAAAAAATGTTGTTAAAGCTTTTGAGAAAATAATAGAAAAAGCAAAATCTCAAAATCATAATGCCCCCAATTTGCTTCATACGGATAAAGGATTGGAGTTTGAAAATAAACTTTTCAAAGATTTTCTGAAAAATCACCAAATAAAAATGTATCATACACAGAATGAAGAAAAATCTGCCATTATTGAAAGATTTAATCGTACATTGAATGGTAAAATGAAAATTCTTTTTGAAGTTGAGAATGATAAAAAATGGGTTGATTTTCTACAGGATTTAATTAATGAATACAATTATAAAGATTTTCATAGATCTATTGGTATGAAACCATCAGAAGTCACAAAATTAAATCAAAATGACGTTACAGTACGATTATTTGGAAACAAAAAAAATTTACAGAAAGTTAAATTCAGTGTTGGTGATAGGGTTCGCATCAAAAGATTTAAAAAAACTTTTGTAAATAAATATGAAGCAAATTGGACCAGAGAAATTTTTGTGGTTTCTGATATTCTCTCTACTAATCCAATAACATACAAAATCAAAGATTTAAATGATGAAGATATTGAAGGATCTTTCTATGCTCAAGAACTACAAAAAACAGAATTCTAGAATTATGAATAAAATGATTTATATAAAAGATTTCTTTTATATAAATAAAATGTTATGTGATAATATTACGACTATCGTTGATAGAATATTCGTAATATTCAACCGATCCCATTAAACCCTATTTAAGAATTTGGGTTTAATGGGATCCCATGTATTTAAAAATTTTTTAAATACATGAAGAAGCTAAGAAAAATAGTTTACATGTTTAGAAAAGTCACTGGCTAAAAAAATGAGGGGTAAGTTAAAAGGATCTCTCCAATAATAGACAAAAGAAAAAGGTGGCGGCGATTCGCCTCCACCTTTAAGAATTCAAAAAAATGAGGGGTTAGTTAAAAGAATCTATTTTCTAATAAAAATGAACGATACGAAAAAAAATTATATATCCTATAATAAAATGGATAATACGAGAAGGCATTGTGAAAAGTGCAATGTTAGCACTACTTATAAAAATTGGGCTAGACATCTAAAGTCTAAGCGCCATGGAAAAAACGACCCGGACCGGACAATGACTATCAGAAAACCTAGAAAAGCGAAACCTGTATTTGTAAATCCGAGGAAATTGCACAAAGTATTTAATTTTAGTGAAAAAGTATTTGAAAAAAATATAGAACCGAAAACGGAAGTTGTTGAAATGGAAACTGCATTTGAATCTAGATTAGTGACTTACAACATTAAAAATACGAAAGGATTTAAAGATGCTTCCAAATTTCTGAACAGTATTAAAAGAACCGTAACAGGTTTAATCAAATGGAAACTTAGAAAAATGAAACTAAAAGTTAATGTAGTTTTAATCGCAGAATTTAAAAAAGGAACTAACAAAAATAACATGGAGTATCAGGAACTCAATTTCAAAACTAAAAACGTAATAATATTGCAGTCAGCAGAAGTTGCATACTGTTACGATGAAATGAAACAGAAAATTCTAAATGAAATGGAAACGTTCGAAATTAAAGGATCTAATTGGCAACTTCATAAAATCAAACATTTGGAACTGAACGTTAACAAGTACATTCCTTTGAGAGGATCATCTTTCATCCCACTCCCTAAGTTTCTACAAAGTAGGAAAGCAATTATAAATGTACAAAATAATGATAATAAATGTTTCCTATGGGCTGTTCTTTCGGCTTTACATCCTGCAGACCGCGATTCTGATAGAATAGGAAAGTACATAACATGGGAACATGAGTTTGATGAAGCGTTGAAAGATATCAGTTTTCCTATGAAACTTATCGATGTGAAAAAGTTTGAGAAAAGAACTAGGATTTCCATTAATGTTTACTGTCTGAATGAAGGAAATACTATAGTACCCTTGGAAATAACGAAAGATGAAAAGGAAAGGCACATTGACTTGTTGTACTTGAAAAACAAGGAAACTGAACATTATTGTTGGATCAAGAATCTTTGGAAACTGGTTGGCCATAGTCAGCTAACAAAGAATGGACACAAAAGATTTTTATGTAAAATGTGTTTGAATAGCTTTGGAACTCAGGTTAAATTAAACGAACATAAAGAATATTGCGGAGTTCATAAAGCTGTTAAAGTAGATCTACCAAAACCTTATGATAACATTTTGCAATTTGAAAATTATAGACACTCTTTAAAAGTACCTTTTACAATTTATGCAGATTTTGAATGTACGTTACAAAAGATTGATACCTGCAAACCAAATCCCGATGAATGTTATACAAATGCCATTCAAAAACATGAACCGTACAGTTTTGTTTACTTCATGAAAAATGCCGAAGACGAAAGTAGGAAAAACTATGTAGGCGATTATAAACTTGTACAATATTCTGGACAGGATGTGGTAAAAGTGTTTTACGAAAAAATAAAAAAGGATGCCATAATGGTGGCGAAAAAATACTATGACGTTAATATTCCCATGAAAGATTTAACCGAAGAACAACAAAGAGAATACGATAGTGCTGAGAGTTGCCACATTTGTGAAAGAAAATTTAATGAACTTCCACCTATAATTGAAAATAGACATGATGTACTGAGAAAAACAATTAAACACTTTATCGATAAACAAAATGATGTTAAAGCAGATGAATATATTGAAGAATTAGAAGTTTCGAAGGAAAATATACCTGATAATTGTATAAAAGTAAGGGATCACTCACATTTGACTGGAATGTACAGAGGAGCAGCTCATTCGATTTGTAATTTAGAATATAAAAATCCAAAGTTTATTCCAGTATTTTTCCATAATCTTTCTGGCTACGATGCACATCTATTTATTAAAGAATTTGAAAAAGATAATTACGATATTAAACTTTTACCACAAAGTGAAGAGAAGTACATTTCCTTTTCTAAAATGGTAGCTTATAAAAGTAATGAACTCGATAAAAATGGTAACAAAAAGAAAAAGACTATAGAATTGAGATTCATAGATTCTTTTAAATTTCTTTCTGCTTCTTTATATTCTTTAGCTAAAAGTTTAACCAAAAATCAATTTAAGGAAATAAAAAAGTATTTCCCAAAAGAACATCTCGAACTAATTACTAGAAAATTAGCTTATCCATATGAGTATATGGACTCTGTTGAAAAATATCGAGAAACTAACCTTCCACCTATAGAGAAATTCTACAGTAAACTCACTGGAGAAAATGTTAAAGAAAATGATTATAAAAATGCTCTAGAAATTTGGTCTACATTCAAAATTAAAAATTTGGGAGAATTTACAGAACTTTACAATAAAATTGATGTTCTTTTGTTAGCAGATATCATGGAAAACTTTAGAAATATAGCTTTAGAAAAATATAAATTAGACCCCGCTTGGTACTATACAACACCAGGTTTCGCTTGGGATTGTATGTTGAGAATGACCAAACAAAAGATTGAATTGTTAACGGATTATGATAAGATTTTACTCGTAGAAAATGGAATAAGAGGTGGAATTTGTCTATGTTCAAAACGATACGCGAAAGCCAATAATAAATATATGGGAGATCAATTCAACAAAGAAAAAGAATCTGTTTTCATTGAGTATTTGGATGCAAATAATCTTTACGGTTGGGCGATGAGTAAATTTTTACCTTATGGAAATTTTGAATGGAAAATGGATCTAGATAATTTCGATATACAATCCATTCCTGATGATTCACCCAAGGGCTATATTTTAGAAGTTGATTTAAAATATCCTCAAGAACTCCACGATTTACACTCTGATTTTCCTTTAGCCCCTGAAAATAACTATGAAGATGAAAAACTACCAAAACTTTTAACCACGTTGTATGATAAGAAAAAATACGTTATCCATTACATTACGTTAAAACAGTATTTACAACTAGGAATGAAATTAGAAAAAATTCATAAGGTTTTAGAATTTGACCAAAGTGCTTGGTTAAAAATCTATATTGATTACAATACAAATCTTAGAGCAAAAGCCGAAACACCTTTCGAAAAAGACTTTTTTAAACTTATGAACAATAGTGTATTTGGGAGGACAATGATGAATGTGCGTAAACATGTGGATATTAGGCTTTGTTCTGATGGATTGAAATTGGAAAAACTAATTTCAAAACCAAACTTTAAAGGTAGAACTATTTATTCCGAAAACTTAGCGGCTGTACACATGAAAAAAGTAAATATCACACTTAAACAGCCAATTTTCATTGGTATGAGTATTCTAGACATTTCCAAAACTTGCATGTATGATTTTTATTACAACACGGTTAAAAAACAATATAAAAGTGATGTAAATTTATTATACGGAGATACAGATAGTTTAATAATGGAAATAAAAACGGATGATTTTTATAATGATATGAAAAATATGTTGGATCATTTCGATACTTCTGACTATCCAAAAAATAATGTTTACAACGTTCCACAAGTTAATAAAAAAGTGTTGGGGAAATTTAAAGATGAGTTACAAGGTAAGATTATGGATGAGTTTATTGGACTTCGCCCAAAGTGCTACGCTTTAAAAATATTCGAAACTAATGATGTGAAGAAAAAATCTGAAGGAGTAAAGAAAAATGTCGTTAATAAGGGTTTAAGTATAGAGGATTATAAAAGATGCTTATTCTTTAAAAAACCAAACTATCAGAAACAGATATTATTCAAATCGAAAAAACACGATGTGTCCACAGTACAACAGAATAAGAAAGCTCTTTCCGCTCATGATGATAAAAGATTTATAATGAAAAATGGCATAGATACTTTGGCTTGGGGTCACTATAAAATAAACATAAGTAGAGACAAGTTTAAAACTCACCTTGAAGAAATAATAAAAGAAAACAATAAAAAAGACTAGTGTGTTATCCGTTAAATATGAGTAAGAAAAAAATAGGTTTTAAGTTTGTTTTTATAGAGATTCCCTATAAAAACGTAATAGATACTAAGTCTTTGAAAAGCATAATATTTACTCAAAGTCAATCAGAAAGGCATTTGTCTTTTTATCTGTTCCATTATAAATAAGTTTTTCAGGATGTCTTTCTGGATTGTTTCTAACGTGATTAAGAAGTCGACGTGAAATTCTTTTAGGTAAAAACAAACATATCTCTTCATCATCATAATCAATTGTAACGACAACGCTTTCACCATATTCCGAATTTTTTATAAAATTTTCCAAGATGGTATAAGTTCCTTTTTTAATATCCTTGAAAGATGAGTAGTTTGATTTTTTAACGGCATTCTTATATATTTCAATCACTGACATTTTATTATAAAAGTTATTCTTTTAACTACCCCCCTCACTTTTTTTATTATCCACCCACTTTTTCTTGTATGGATACTATCCTGTCTCCCATCCTACTAACTCCTCATTAGTGAAAACATCAGAGGGAGCTAAATTTCAAAAACTTTGACCCCTAAAAGGTTCTAATTTTGCATTTTTTCCTAATTTTTAGAGTTCACTAGAGTTTCTGATAAAAAATATTTTTAAAAAAGTCACCCCCCGAAAAGTCACTGTGTTAAAAAAGTTTTAACAGGGATCTAAGTCGCCTTTAACGTTAAAGAGGGTGGCCAAATCGGCCACCCTCTTTAAGGAAAGTCACTGTGTTTAAAAAGTGTGTTCTGTTATTTTATGTTAAAAAGTTTTAACAGGGATCTAAGTCGATAAATGAAAAAGTCACTGGTTCTGATGTTTTGTGTTTAAAAATGTGTTCTGATGTTTTGTGTTAAAAAGTTTTATCAGGGATCTAAGTCGGTTAATGAAAAAGTCACTGGTTCTGATGTTTTTGTGTTTAAAAATGTGTTCTGATGTTTTGTGGTAAAAATTTTTATCAAGGATCTAAGTCAGTGCGCCAGGATTGGCTTTTGGATACTACTCCTACCTACCTATCTGAAGCACTGATAAAAGGTGGTCTGTTTAACAAATCGCACTCGAACCTCTTGCACATACATGCACTAGTAAATATAAGTACTTAAGTACACAGTAGGTGTACCTATAGTAAATCAATCCTAGATCCTAGAACCTATCTGCCAATCTCATGACAGGTAGGTACCTACCTATCTTTAGAAAAATTGTTGTATACATACAACTCTGCATTTTATTCATAAATCAAAATCGCGTTCACTTCCTTGTACTCCAGGAGTTCAGTTGATCGATTTATTTCATTTGCCCTTGTTACGAATGAGATGTGAACATGCGAAGGCACTATTTAGTTATCATTCATTACGTTATTTTCACTAATAGTGAACCTTGAGAACCGACCAGGAAAAAATGTCTCTTCCCCAGAAACTGGACTTGACGAAAAAAGGAAACAAAAATATCCCTTGTTCTTATGCCTAGAACTGATGAATAAACGAACTTGCGAAGTTCATTTGTAATTATATCTAGTGGGACACTTGAGAACGTTTACGTGCAGTAGTCACTCCTATGTTTTTTTTTTTTTTTTTTTTTTTTTTTTTACGAGGGAAACAGTGGGAAAATCTTGAAAAAGACTTGCGCTTTGGAGGGTCCGCACTCCGCAGCCGTGTGAGGTTTCACTCACTAAAAACCCACTAACCCTGATCCTCTTGACCTAATCCACCCCGGAATCACTTGTTCAGCATTACTTCGGAGTGGGGTCGATCACTGGGCGGAGTCACGCCCTCTTCTGATCTCTTCTTGCGGTCTCCAGTTTATTGCTCATCTGAGGATCGGGTCGTCCAGCTTTTTTGCCTTGAGGATTCGGACTATGTAGGACACAATCCTCTCCCAGGTTTTCTGCCTGGAGATCATCTTCCCGATCACATTAGTTGGTGTGATTTCGCCCTCCTGTTCTTCTAGGATCTCCTTTTCCCTGCTCCATCTGGAGCAGTGGAAAAACGTGTGTTCGGCGTCGTCGTTTGGTGCTTTACAGTACCAGCACGTTGTGGTGTCTGCTAGCGCCCTTCTGTGCAGATAGGACCGGAAGTATCCATGGCCCGACAGGAACATAGTGATGTAGAAGTCGACTTCTCCGTGCCTCCTGTCAAGCCATGGGCGCACCTGTGGAATAAGCAAGCGTGTCCATGCCCCCCTGTCATCAGTTTCCCACTCATTTTGCCACTGCTGCAAGGTTATTTCTCTCTCCTCTTTCTTGATAAGGGATCTTGACTCCTGTGCGGATCGCCGGAGGTAGATACGCTTCCTCTCCATTGCTAGGAGGTCGATTGGGATGGTGGCAGCAATGATCCCAATGGCAGGGAAGGAGACGGTACGGTAAGCACTTGCTATTCGTAGGGCTCCTCTCCTCTGCACTGACCGAAGGTGGTCTCGGTACTTTTTAACTTGAAGAGCCTCAGCCCACACCTCCACTCCATATAACATGATTGCCTCGGCTATGGTCATGAGCATCTTCCTTTTCTTGGGCGATGGTCCACCAATGTTTGCCATTAGCCTGCTCAGGTTTGCTGTCACTGCCGCTGCTCTTTCTCCTGCTCGCTTGATGTGCTCCCAGAATGTCAGCCTGCAGTCGAGGGTCACTCCCAGGTATCGCACCGAATGAGATGAGTCAATGGTTTCGTCCTCCACCTGAAATTGGGTGACACGGTTGATGTGCCTCTTAGTCAGTAACACTATTTCGGTTTTGTGTACTGCAAGCTGCAACCCATGCTCCTCCATCCAAGGCATGACTCGCCTCATTGATTGGTTGAGCTTCCACTGGAGGCCCTCCAGAGTATGGTCTTTTATCACCACCGCTACATCATCAGCATAGCCCACCAGGAACACATCCTCTGGCATGTCCAGCAGGAGGATCCCATCATAGCTCACATTCCACAGATCGGGCCCCAATATAGACCCCTGAGCCGCCCCGCTGGTGATCTTCTTTCTGCACACCTTCCCCTCGGACTCATACACTAAGCTGCGGTTCTTTAGGTAGTCACATATGACGGCCAGCAGGTAAGATGGAAGCCCAAAGCGCCTCTGGAGGGTGTTGATGATATCCACCCATCTCACAGAATTGAAGGCGTTCTTCACATCTAGGGTCACTACCATGCACATATCTCTTGTACGGTGGTTTCCATGCTCGGTATCCCATGCAGCTGATACCACCTCCCTTATAGCACTCAGGGTTGATCTTCCCTTGACAAAGCCATATTGCCTACTGGCAAGACCCCCTGCAAGGGCGATGGCTTCCATGATTCTGGGCTTGAGGAGCTTCTCAAATAGTTTTCCCGCAGCATCCAGCAGGCATAGTGGTCTGTAAGCTGAGACAGAGGATGGATCTCCTTTTCCCTTATCGAGCAGGACCAAGCGGGCGACTTTCCACTGGGAAGGGAACACTCCGTCCACTAGGCATCTATTGTACATTCGGAGCAGCATATCCGGTTCGGTTCTGGTCACAAGTTTCAGGATCTCTGCAGGGATTCTGTCTGGCCCTGGCGCCTTCTTATTTTTAAAAGATGATACCGCTCTGGTCAGGTCATCCTTAGTAAATAATGGGATCTCTTGCCATGTATGACAGCTATATGGAGGGTCTCCGTCTCGTTCAGGGTGATTAGGAAAGAGGCCATCCACTATTCGGTCCTGGAAAGCTGCATCCAGGTTGGCCCCACCTGACATGCCCTTCAGCTTTTTGGTCACAATCCTGTATCCCAGGCCCCATGGGTTTTCTTCTATTTCTTCGGTGAGTTCCTTCCACTTGGCAGCTTTACTTCTGGCTATAGCTTGCCTTAATCTTTTTTTAGCTGCCTTGAACTCAGCAGTTCTGGTGGGAAAGTTCGGGGAGTCCCTGGTTGTCCTTTGAGCCCTACGTCTTAGTCTGAGGCATGTTCTTCGGAGATCTGCAATTTCGTCGTTCCACCAATAAGCAGGTCGCCTTTGGTCCTTTCCTTTCATAGGCATAGCTGCATTGCAGGCCTGCTGTATAAGTTTCATGGTGGCCTTGATCAGGTCTTCTGCTGTAGGGTATGTGGTAGACTGAAGGGAACCCTTTCCAATGGCAATCAGTCACTCCTATGTACTATGTCTAGAATTAGCTTGTATGAGCTAGAAATCCCAAAATTGGGATAATTTAAGGCTTTCCTTGAAACCCTGCGATCGTTCTCGCTTCAGGAGGGAAACTGTACCCAATAGGTACTAAACTTGTAGTGCCCATACCTAAACAAAAGAAAGACAAATAAGAATCGATATTCAGTTCAGTTCTTAATATATTACGTACCCCCTACATCTGAGCACAAAAGTCGGGGTTCATCTTTATTCGCTCGGGAGGTTATGGTTTGATAATATAAACTGAATCAACCCGCCCTACTAACTGCAAATGCCTACTAAAAGTCCAAGGACGCTCAGACGCTATGCGCTAGCGACTGTGGTTTTTCTGCATCATTTAGGCGTCTGTACATTCAATCCTTGTCATTAGAACCTTTCTCTTCCACGACCTCTTCCAAAATCCCGTCCAGCATATCTTCCTTCCGTTCTAGATAAGGCACCGATGATAACATAATAACGAACATGGAGCCTACCCCATGATCAGTAGAAAATCGCTGTCGGAAAACCAGTACGTTACTGCAGTTCATGTTGCTTTAATTTTTCGATACCATTGAATCTTTGTAGTTGAGCACAAAAACAAATAAAAATAAATAACCCCTAACAATTTTATGGTTTCTGATTCAAAGTAGATAACTACGTAAAATCCACAAATGGAACTAAAAAACGCTGCTGATTATTAAACAAAGGTTTATTATTTACCTGTACAAATGCCCCTTCTGCGTAGATCACTGATTTCAGTGGTCAATACCCTCGAGCTCCCCCCAGGAAAGCCCTAAATCGAGTGTTGGAGCAATTAAAGTTTCCTACAAATGCGCGGAATTCAATAATTCGATCATTAATTATTTATAGTTATTCATGAAGCATAAAGCAAATAATAAACCGTTGTGTAATAATTTGCCTCAATAATACTTCAACGGTTGTTGAAGTTGCAAAAGTAACTATCAACAAAATCCAGCCCCTTCTACGTAGATGGTATAATGAACCATTGTGTAATAATTTACCGCTGCGCAATAATTTACCGTGGTGCAATAATTTACCCATCAATAATTATACTTCAATGTTTGTTCAAGTTTCGAAAGTACCTATCAACAAAATCCAAAAGATCCATCATTTTTCAAATGAAATAATATCACAGAACAACTAACTCGACTTCATACAGCCATCCTTGATTATAATCAGGTGATCCCTAGTGATGATATCCGGGCCGGATTTATACCGTGATTCACGATCGTGTTGACGAAGCTTTTCGGTGCACACAAACGGCTGCTCTTACAATGCTCCGGGTGGTCTCAAAAAATGCTTTAGTTCAAGATCAATTTAAAAACGCTGCAAATTATTACACAACGGTTTATTATTTACCTTTATAGATGCTCCTTCTGCGTAGATCACTGTGTTCAGTGGTCCCCTCGAGCTCCTCCAAGAAAGCCCTAAATCGAATACTGGAGCCGGCCCGGGAAACTTCATTAATTTTGGTTCTTTTCTTAAAGTGCGAATTACGGCGGACGGAAAAACATTTTTTTATTGCATTTTCGGATTCTACATACCTACCTTGAAACGTAAACCATCAAATTTTAGGAGTGGGGGGGGGGTTAATTTTTTTTTTTTTTTTTTTCATGCTCGATTCCAAAGGTTCATTATTGAAAATAATTAACCAAAAAGGTCTGCCCGTCCGCCGTAATGATTACAGTTCATTGACATACTCAGAAGGGCTATCTGTACAGTAAGATAATAAACCGCTGTGTAATAATATGCAGCTCTTTACAGTATCCTATGCAATTCTATCCTGTTCTAGAATAAAGTAAAATCTTATTTGCCCTCCGATGGCAGATGCTGTCTTGGGGTACCTACTGCGGAAAATGGAGGCAAGATTTGTCTCCATTGTCCACTGAATATTAACAAGACTTTTAATTTTCAGTAGAGTGTCGCCTTAATCGCATAAATCTTACATTTATTCACTGCCTCCAAAGTTCATAATTTATTCACTGTCTCCAAGTGTGAAATAATTCATTTAGCATACAATGTAACCTCAAATGTATTTTTATCTACCAATCGAAACTCATTAGAAAATAAGGTGGCTGAAATAAAGTCGAACCTATAAAGTATTACTTCAAAAATCATGTATTGCGAATCATTATTTTGATAATACTTGAAAATTCCGTATCAAATTACAATTAATTAACATTCATTTCAACTCGAATTATCAAACAAAACGTTTATTAATTATCATTAATAAATCACTACTCGAATGTCAGGCGAAAATAAGACATGAGTAGCAATTTAAACTTTTTTTGAAACCTCAATAGCCACTTTACAAATGGCTTTTATTGTGGTGGTCAGTGCATCATAAAAGGGCGCTTCCAATGCTCCGTACTGCAACCCGGTGTCGTGGTGTTCTTGTTCGTCGTCTCGAAACTTCTTGATGGTCTGGCAAAGCTCCTGATTTTCCGTAGAGGAGAGGCTCTCGTCGGAGGACAAAACCCGTAGCTGGTCGTTGTAGTGGTCGACTATCACAGACTCGACGGCCACAGTGCAGGCCATCGCTCCTTTTTCACCTGTTGGATTTCGACTGAATGAGGTTTGAGTGCCTGTGATTGGGCAATTATTTGAAAGTGTTTGAGGTTGTCCAGTTGGGAACACTGGGATTGACGAGGGATAGCGTGTGCCCCGTTTTTGGCGAGTAATAAACAAGTTTTGATTGTTCTGAATCTGTGACTAATACGCTGAATCCTATAAATAAAACATGGTGTCAGTGTGTATACGTGCCTGTTGATAGCTACGATCGTGTCTACGTGTGATTGAAAAATTCCCTCTGTGTTTTTTATGAAAATTCCCTCTGTGTTTTGTATCGGTTCTCAGTTCTATTCTACCATGGAAGTTCGTCCTCCTAGATCCTTTGATTTTGATGCTTCCAATCTCGAAAAGGAATGGCTGGATTGGTTTCAAACCTTCGAGTTTTATTTAAAAGCTGCAGGAAAAGCCACGTTGGACGACGACACAAAGATTGCAGTCCTCCTCAATCAACTGGGTGGTAAGGGAATTGACATTTACAACACGTTCAAATGGGATGCTGCTGCCATAGACTGTGATTTAAAAACTGAGAGGCCATGTAAATGTGAGGAAGAGACCCCAGTTGCCGCGCTTTGTGAAATTTGTGCCCTGCACGTTATAAAATCGGGCACTAGGCCTAAAAAGACCCTGGACAAGTCAACACCGTCAGAGCCCCTCTACAAGGATGTTGTAGTGTCTTTCTATGCATATTTTTCACCACAGAAGAACGTTTTACATGAACGTTTCAGGTTCAATACTATGGTTATGAAACCTGGTCAACCATTTAATAACTTTGTAACTGATCTGAAAATGGCTGCATCTATGTGTGAATTTGCTGAACGCAATAACATGATTAGAGATCGTCTGATTGCCCAAATACCAGACCGTTCACTTTTGGGTCGACTTCTTGATCAGGGAGGCAGTCTGACTCTTGATAGAGCTTTGGAAATGTGTAAACTCCATGAAATTAGGAAACTGGAAATCAGTGGTTTTTCTGGGAAGAAGATCGAACGCACGACAGAAGTGGATCGCATCAAGAAGAAAGATGTTAGCCAAAGTGGCGTAAATCAGAATTCTGATAGGAATCAGCCTCGGATATCCAATCCAAATCGCCACTTTGGTAAAGGCCAGTCTACCCGTACAGGTCAGACAATAACTACTAATTCAGGTGAGTCATCCAGTAATACTACCTCAGATGACCGCAGAGTTAGAGACTGCAAGTTTTGTGGTTTGGATCATTTGAGAGGACGTTGTCCTGCTTATAATGAAAAGTGTGCCTACTGTCGTGAGTATAATCACTATGTCTCGAGATGTCCAAAAAAGCTAAAAAATTCTGGGAGTGACAAACGCACTACTCGTGCTGTGGACATCGGTTCATCTGAGGATAGTGATAGCTCGTTTTACCTGGACTCCATACAACATGGTCTAGTTCAGAGTTTGATGTCTCCCAAGAAATTTGAGGAATTTGCCGAGGCAACTAAAACTGACCCCATATTGTCAAAAGTTGGAAGATTCATTGCCAATGGATGGCCATCCAAAGCATCTGACGATTTCAAAGGTTGGTTCCATATTAAGGATGAATTGAGCTTAAATGAGGGTATAATTTTGTATCGTGATAGACTGGTAGTCCCAACATCCCTCAAGCGACAGACCCTGAAGACCCTCCATGAGGGACATATGGGTATTAATAAAACTGTTCTTAAGGCCAAACGAAGCTTATTCTGGCATGGTATGAGTTCAGATATTGACGATTATATCAACTCATGTCTAATTTGCCTTGAGAATCGCCCGATAAACCCAAGAGAACCAATGATACCGATGGCTATTCCCTCAAGACCATGGTCCAAATTGGCCATGGATATTCTGGAATTTTATGGGTCATACTATTTAGTCACTATTGACTATTTCAGCAAATGGATTGATATGAGTTACCTTAGGAGTAAAGGAACTCAGGAGGTGATTAAAGCTTGCCACCAAATATTTGCGACTCATGGGTACCCTGATGAGATTATTTGTGATAATAACCCGTTCAATTCGGGAGACTTCAGGGATTATTTGCAGGCTCGTAACTACCAACTCATAACGAGCAGCCCTAACTATCCTAGGGGCCATGGCATGGCGGAGTCTGCAGTAAAAATTTGTGAGAACATCCTTCGAAAATGTGCTTGTTCCGGACAAGACCCCTACGAGCTACTTTTATCTTACAGAAATACTGAAATCCCTGCATTGGGATTCTCTCCAAGTCAGATCTTGTTTTGTAAGGTCTTGAAAGATAAAATCATATGGAATGAAAAACAGTTGGCTCCAAGTTGCCCTAATTTTGTTTCAATCAGAGAACGGATCAAACAGCTTCAAGTACGTCAGAAACACCAATATGACAAGGGTTGTAAGGAGCTTCCTGGTCTGAAAGAAAATGAACCTGTGCTTTTTAGGCTGGATGCCTCATGGCAGCATGGTTCTGTTGGTGGGACTGCAGACACCCCTAGATCATATTGGGTTGAGGGCGAAAATGGTAGAACCTATCGTCGAAACCGTCAGCATCTGATACAGTTGAAGAAGATTCAAGAAAAAGAAGATGTCCAAGAACAGTCGCTCAACAGCTCGACTCATGAAGTTAGTTCACCGGGTGACAACTATAATGCCAGTTCACCTGCTGTGGACTCGAATGATGACGCCAACGCAGTTCCTTCAGGACATTACGGACTGAGAGATAGGAGAAACATCTTAAAGCCAGCTCGGTTTCAGGATTGAAAATGTTTATTTTTATTTTTTTTCAACTACTTATTTGCAATTATTATATATGCTCTTCATATATGGTTTTATTCTGTTCTGTTTTAAAAGAGGAAAGATGTTTGAGGTTGTCCAGTTGGGAACACTGGGATTGACGAGGGATAGCGTGTGCCCCGTTTTTGGCAAGTAATAAACAAGTTTTGATTGTTCTGAATCTGTGACTATTACGCTGAATCCTATAAATTAAACAAAAGAATGGTCCCTTCAATGCGTCAAGTGTATGGAGAGAAGCAAACGAAAAACAGCCCCACGTGTTTAGATAAATGGGATGGTGAAAACTGTACCTATTCAGTCTTATATAACTGTAGGTAACAAACTATTACTTTTATAAAATTTTAATTTGGTCAATCAGTACATTGAGTAATACGGTCAGTCTGTCCATGACTAGTGGAGACCGGGCATGGCTGACAACATATAATCTTGATACAGTAGGGCCGGTTTCACCGATGTAGTTTAAAACCCATGTCAATAAATCCTGGACTCAAATTTGATCTGCGGTTCAGAGCTTCAACAGTTTCACCAACATTTTTTATCTGCGGTTTAGCCGATCCTGGGTTTAAGCCGAGATTGTTTAGTTTGCATCAGCATTGCTATCCCCAGAAACACCAATCCCTTATTGCAGACGACATGGAGGAGGGAGGCTCATCCATGAGTCCTCCAAGATGGCGGATAATTCGACGAAGGGTAGACTATTTCCAGAAATGGGATGATGGCTATTTTTTCGCGAGGTTCCGCCTTCCCAGGGAAGGGATGAGCTTCCTGCTCGATATAATAGAAAACTTTCTAGTTTTCGAAAGAGAAGTAGGACCAAAATATGTAATAAATTAATTTTACACCAAACCAGGTAGGCGACAACATCAGACCCATCATGACAATTTATTTCCTGGAGTACCTAATACACAAACCTTCTTAGTGTGTGGTAGGTACTTACATACTGCATTAATAAGTTCTTCTGGGGCATTTGTAAGAGATTCTATTTCGGAAAAAAATTTGACAGATTTTGAAAAAAAAAAGGTCGTAGTTTTGTTGAATGGGTTAAGTTTTTGCTTTAGAAGACGGAGTTGTTTCTTGTTTGTATAATACTGCTGAATTTCTTGTTTACTTGTTAAAATGCTTTAAATATCAAAAGACCTTCCACTCGATGCTTTGTTTTTTTATTGCATGAAACTTGAAAAAATATTTTGACGAAGGGTGTACAAGGCAAAAACATGGTCATATAAATCCGGTATCTAATAATAGCGTACCTACTAAAAATAATAAAACGAATACAAAATACCTACCTACCTGATGAAATTTTACTGGTTGGCTATGTGACACTGGTTGAGGAGTTGAAGTTGACAACACTGTTCACTGTACAGACTGTCATGTTTTTCATTTGGGATGGAACACTGGGATACAAGCAACAGTCAACAAATTTCTTTTGTGACATAATTATGCTGCTCGATGGTGCCGTGTATTCTGTCAACTTGTTGCTTGTTGGTGGGATACATGTTGCCAACACCAATATCAACATGTTGGTAACTTAGGCTCGCTCACACTGGCTTTTTCCGATGGTTGGCTGACTCGTATAAAACTGTGAGAAACCCTCCATGATCCACTAACATGGTGATAAGCGAGTGACAAGGGTTTGAATCGAGAAGGTTATACTATAGTTGAAAGTAATAGTATAGAGCATCATTATAGTTCCCGTCCACCCTGTTTTCTGTGGACAGGTATAACGATCAGAAAACTGGCTTCGGATAGTCTGGGAAACACCATGGATGGCCATGGATACTATACAGTCAGGAAGGGTCCGAGAATCACTGCGAATGGCCCAACGCCTTCCTGAAGGTCAGATAACTGTCTGATGGTCACTGCGAACAAACCTTTTGTTACCCGTTCTGTACTAGGCTTTAGGATCACATTTCACATTTCTTCTCTCACATAGGGAGGAGGGGGTGTGAGAGAGAACACAGCTTATCATTAGCAAAACACCTATTAGGATGTGTCAATTTGTATGAAACCAGAAACTGTCTGGGGGGTTTGAATCTGAGACGATCAGAATCGAGAATATTGAACCGGAAAGGACAGAGTTGCAAGGAAAAAGTAAAGCTACTTAATACTGTAGTAAAATCACCTAGATGTTCCCATTTGAATGAAACTTGGGGTTGATCACATATGAATCGTAAATGGGCAATTTTTGTCAAATTTTATTTTAGGAAAAAAATATTCAGAACTCTAGGAAAAATTGTAGTTTGAAGCCCGTTGTTGAAAATAAGGAGGTATTTTTTAAACGGGGGTGAGTAAAAGTAAAAATGTGGCAAGAAATGACGTACCAGGTCTATTGACATCTAACTGGCTGTTGGCCCAAGGAGACGGAGCAAGGCAGCCTAGGCGAAGGTTCTCAATGCTGCCTACAACCGAAATTAGAAATGGCCAACCTTTCAGACAACCTTCAAGAACCTTTGCTGTGACTTTTTGTGAACCTTCCCTCCGTTAGATTTTAAGGACATGTTTTTAAAATTATATATAAATTCGCAGTTCTGTACATAGTTTAAAGTGATGCACTAGTGCTCTAAGTGGGATCTGAGTTGAACTACTCGGCGATTTAACTAATACTCAGAAATTTAAATTTCACACTTGTTTTCTGCCTAGACCTCCAGATGTAAACACCTCAATAAGTGTAAATTTCTGTTATTGAAAAGAATTTGGTCAAAAAAATTGAGAATTTGTAACCCATGAATATTGTCCATTATGGAACAACATGGGTAAGGACGGAAGGAGCGGACGATTGAAAGTCCAACTTATATTAATTTAATCCAACACCTAACTGATGGAAACCTACCGAGCAGAGCTGAGCCAGCGCCCAGCATGAAGCCACCAACGTGCCAAATTGGGAGTAGAAGCGTTGGACGGACCCTTCTCTCGTACAACAACTCCTCAAACTTGGCCCTGAAATGAAGTTTAATAATGGTTGGTAAATGGGTGAGTATTGCTCGAACTTACGTTGAAGATAAGACAGTACTTAGTAACTGCATTTCATTAAATACCTCGCCATAACACCCACTTGTAAAAGTACAAGAAACTTCTTAATTTTTTTATTCCGAATGATAAAAAATCGATTTTCCGAGAAAACCTGTGCATTTTTGGATACATCACCACCATCGTGTCACCATTCGACTCAGCGTGAAAAATTATGAGAAAAGAATATCTAACTTCTCGCGTCACGGTTTGGTGGTTAAAACGCTCAATTTTCTTAGGGAGGAAAAAAAACTTTTATTTTGCATTCTGTAGTGATTGGGAGTCGGATAGACGAGTCGATCGCTTGATTGAGAATGGTTGGTTTATTGGTGGCACCCTGGCTCTTTTATAGTCCCCTTGACAAGGTCAGAGGGGGGTCGGGGGGTCCCCACTCTGAGTAACAGCATGTTCAGACACAATTTGAGTTGTGGAGGAGCAGCCGATCACAACACTGCTCCCCCCCGAATTTAAGTAATTTTCAATTTTAATTAAATTTTCTTGATGTCGCTGTGGCTGTGGCCGGGCGTGGGAGGTGCGTGTGTTGGGTCCGTGTGGGCTGTCCGGGTGGCTGCTGTGTCGTTGTCGTGGGGTGGTGGCGTAGAGCGCGTAGCGTTGGCGGGCGAGGCTCGGGCTCCGGGCGTGGTTCCGCGGGAGCGGTTGTTGCCGTGGGTGCTGTGGTGGTGATGTTATGGCCATCGCTGTGTGGTTGGGGGCGATTTGCGGCGTCGTGGTGGGTCCCGTGTTGTGCGTAGGTGGGGGTGCCGGCTTGCATCTGTCGATGGAGACTGATGGTGTTTGTCGATCGTCCGTGAGGTAAGTTATCGTTTTTCCATCGTTTGTCAACACCTGATGGGGGCCGGTGTAAGGTGGCTCGAGTTTACCCCTTGGCGTGTCTACGCGCACGTACACATGGGTCGCTGTGCGCATAGTTGTTGGCATGTAGGACTGTGTGTAGTGGCGGTACGATTCGTTGGTGCGTAGGGGCACAGTTGATGGTGGCGGTTGAGTGAACAGATCCCCTGGGAGGCGTGGTGTGGCCGAGAAGAGGCGTTGGGCCGGTGAGTAGCCGTCGGGGCCCGGGCGGTTTCGTAGGCCGAGGAGGAGGCCGCTAAGTTGGGTGGCCCATGTGCGGGAAGTGGCTGTTGCGAGAATTGCGTCTTTTAGGACCCTATGTAGTCGTTCGACGAGGCCGTTGGCTTGAGGGTGGTAGGTATTTGTATGGTGTACCTCCGTACCCATGGACGTGCAGTATTTATGGAATTCGGCTGAGGTGAACTGGGTGCCCTGGTCAGTGGTTACGTGTGCCGGGGAGCCGTAGCGGGCGATCCAGTGGTTGTGTAGGGCCGTAATCACTGCGTCGGCGGAAATGGTCGAGAGGGGTGCGCATTCGAACCAGCCAGTAGCGCGGTCAATCATTGATAATATGTACTTTTTTGTAGCCGATGGTGGTAGCGGGCCGAATAGGTCGATATGTAGGTGTTCGAGTGGCGCTGCGTCGGGAAATTCGCCGAGGGGAGCCCTGATGTGTCGAGTTGTTTTGGCTCGGTTACAACTCGGGCAGGCGCGGGTGAACAACCGTATCGATGAGGTCATGACGGGCCAATAATATCGAGCGCGGATGAGGGCTGTGGTGGCCTTAATCCCCGGATGTGTCATCCCGTGTATGTGTTTAAAAACCGCGAGGCGTAGCGGCGTAGGGATGTAGGGGCGAGGCGAGGCGTCGGTATTTTCGCACATGATCTCGTGGCCTTGTATTCGGTGTGGTGTGAGATTCATAGTGGCGATGTGGTCATCGGCGGCCTGTGCGTCGGCTAGCTGTTGTAGCGTGAAGGGGGTGCCGTAGTCCGTGACTGCGTGGGCCATGTTGGCTGTCGGTGGGAGTCGCGAGAGGTAATCGGCGACGATGTTTGTTGGGCCCTCGGCGTACCTGATGTCAGTTGTGAATTCTGAGATAAATCGAAGGTGCCGGAGCCGTGTTGGCGGGGCCGTATTCGACTGTGTCGCTAGTGAGGTTGTGAGGGGCTTATGGTCCGTATATACGGTCAGTGGGCGCCCTTCGATTTGTTGGCGAAAATGTACGATGGCGAGGTAAATAGCCAGTAGTTCGCGGTCAAATGCGCTGTAGTTACGTTGAGCCGGGTTGAGGGTGCGTGAGAAGAAACCTAGCGGGCGTAAGTGCGTATTGTCGATGATATGCAGCGCTGCGCCGACGGCGAAATCCGACGAGTCCATGTGTAGGACGAGAGGTTGGGTCGGGGCCGGATGGGCGAGTGTGACGGAGGTTTCGAGTAAGCGTTTTGCGCGGTCGAATGCGTCAGCTGCGTCGGTGGTCCACGTGAGCGTGCGTTTGTCCTTTTTCTTCGCGTCGGGTGGAATCATTTCCACTAGGGGGCGGAGCGTAGGTGCGGCTCGTGGTATCGCTCGGTGATAGAAGTTAATGAGGCCGAGGAATGTTCGAAGCTCGTGCACGGTAGTGGGTCGCGGGAATTTCTTAATGAGGTCCGTGCGTTCCGTTAGGGGTGTTATCCCGTCGGCTGAAACGTTGTGGCCGAGAAATTTGACTGAGGGCCGTGCGAGCTGACATTTGGCTGTATTTATTTGTAGGCCGTATTTAGCGAGGGTCTCGAGGAGCGTGCGTACGTGGGTGTAGTGTTCAGACGGGGTGGCCGAGGCGACCAGTATGTCATCGAGGTAACAGTACACGAAAGGTAGGTTGCGTAGGACGTGGTCCATGTAGCGTTGCCACGTTTGCGCTGCGTTTCGTAAGCCGAAATTCATTCGCTTGAATTGGTAGGCGCCGAAGGGTGTTAGGATCGTTGTTTTTGGCACGTCGCGTTCGCTGATTTTGCAGTGAAAAAATGCACGGGCGAGGTCGAATGTGCTGTACACTGTAGTCCCGTACAGGGCCGTTGTGAAGTCGTGTAGGTGTGGGACGGTGTAGCGATCGGGCACAGTGAGTCGGTTCAGCGCTCTGTAGTCACCGACGGGGCGAATGTCACCGTCGGGTTTCGGAACGATGTGGAGCGGGCTGGACCACGGCGCCTCCGAAGGTTCGATGACCCCCGCCGCTAGTAATTCGCCGAAATGGGCCTTCGCTTTCGCGTATAGGTCCGGGGATAATCGGCGAAGTTTCGCGTGACACGGGGGTCCCTTCGTGACGATGTGATGTTCGACAGGAGCATCGCATGGTGTCTGTGAAGGTTTGTAGGCGTCGAGGAGGGCTTGAAATCGGGGCTCGTTCGCTGTCGTCGTACAGATGGACTGGCTCGGAGGTACGAGGTCTACTGTCCCGGTGATGTACCGCTGCGTGGCCGCGTTGATGAGTCGGGCGTTGGGTAGGTCAACGAGTAGGCCGTGGTACGTCAAGAAGTCGGAGCCGAGGATCGGGGTTGATACGTCGGCGACTGTGAAGGTCCACTCGTACGGAGGGAGATCTGGTAGGTGTACTGATGCGGAGTGTGTGCCATACATCTTGATCTCGGTGCCGATTGTGGCACGTAGAGCGCTTGGACGTGTTGTTTTTCGGTTGAGCAGGGTGTTCGGGACGATCGAGACGTCAGAGCCGGTGTCCACGAGGAAGTGTAGGGAGGTTTTCTTACAGCGGATGAAGAGCCGAGATGTTGGTGGGTTGCGCACGGCCGTTACGGCTGGTCGGGCCGTGCGTTGTCGTTTCCCGACGGTTTCTGGCGCCAGGTGCAGGGGCTGCGGCATTTCTGCGCTCGTGGGCCCCATGTGCGGTGGTAGAAACATAGGGTGTTCGTTGAGCGGCGTGTGTTCGTCGCCGGCTGCGTCGGGGATCGCTGTTGTCGTCTATCGTTGATCACTTCGACCTCTTCGGAGACGGTAGCCACCCGAGGAGGCAGGGCGAATGGTAGGAGGCGATCGGCGAGCGCAGCGAGTTTCACTATGTCGGGTTCGTCACGGGCCGCTATGTGTAGACGTATGCTCTCGGGTAGGGCGCGGAGGAAGAGCTGTCGGACAAGCGGTGCGGGTGTGTCAGCCGGAAGTGCTCGGGTGAGTCGGCGAGCGAGGATCGACGGTAGTTCGTCGTCGGATGTCGGCTGGAGGAGGGCGGTGAGCCGTGAACCATCGGAAGGTGCGTGTGTCGCTAGAAGGCGAGTTTTGAGCGTCTGGTAACTACTGGTGTGCGAGGGGTTGATGTCTGCGCATAGATCCGCTTGTCGAGGTTCGAGAGCGAGGAAGGCTCGGGCGAATTTCGCATGTGGCGTCGTGAGGCCTTCGTGTGCGAGGATGAGCTCGAGTTGGGCGAACCAGACGTGCGGGAATGCAGGGTCGAACGGCTGAAGCTTGAGAATCGAAGGAGCGTTCGCTTCGGGTGTCTTTTGCGGTTTCTGCTCCGTCATCTTCGGTTTTCTCTTCGGTGCCAGTCCGGTGAGGTGTCAGCTTGAAGTGTGCTCGGCGCCGGCGTCCGTTTCCTTATATAAGGATCGGTGATGGTGGGGCGAAGTAGCGGGAGGCGGTGCGATAGCCGTCGAGGCGGGCGTCGGAGTGGGGCGCCGCTGTGGCGTCGGTGGGGGCCGCGCGTGGTGGGGCTCGTTGAAGCGGAGGCGGGGCTGCGACGCTGTCAAACGGCGGGCGCTGGCGGTGTAGCTCACACGTCGGATGTCACCAGTGTAGTGATTGGGAGTCGGATAGACGAGTCGATCGCTTGATTGAGAATGGTTGGTTTATTGGTGGCACCCTGGCTCTTTTATAGTCCCCTTGACAAGGTCAGAGGGGGGTCCCCACTCTGAGTAACAGCATGTTCAGACACAATTTGAGTTGTGGAGGAGCAGCCGATCACAACAGATTCAAACGCTATTTTCACTCGATTATTACAGTAAAATTAAAAATGATCATACCGCTGGAAGCTGAGATTCCGATGAAGTTTTTCCTGTTGAGCGCAAGTGTAATTTGCGGTGCACTCTGAGCTAGAGCGCTCTGGTTTTTCTTATTTCCTGAGACTCGCCAAATTCTTATATTCAAGCGAGAATTTCAGGGGTAAAAAATTATTCAAATTATCACATCCAAAAGTAAATTTATCGAGCTTTTTAACGGTGGTCACCAATTGTTTTCTGTGATTTTACAAATGTGTGTTATGAAAAACAATTTTACAACATGATTGTTTTTACGTGGAAAAACGTCATTTACGGAAAAACTTAAAATGCCGAAAAACTCGAAATTTAATAGTTTAAAAGAAAACAGCCAGATGATACAATTTCGACAGGAAATGACCTGAAGAATCGATTCCTGGCTTCTTTCAGACCTGTTCTCGGGACATCCTGTATAATACAGCATTTCCAAGTCGAACTGGATATTTTCCAAACCAATTCGGACATTTTCTAAACCGACTTCAACATTTTCCTAATCAAATTGGACATTTTCCAAACTATACAAATTATATTAATATGTAGCACTCTTGTTGTAAATTTGCTGCCATTAAATCTACCTACCTAATATCTCTGTTCAATAATTGTTCCCTCAACGCAGTTATTCTTACTGGTTAAATAAAAATGGACTGAACAAAATTGTGTCCAATTTGGTTTGAAAATGTCTAATGCGGTTTGCAAAATGTACAGTTCGACTCGTAAATGCTATTAATACGAGTACATGCACTACAGCAGCTACTAGAGACGTTGAGTATACTTTAGATATATCCCATCAACAGACCTGTGCTCTTTCTCCTGCTCCCACATCTCCTTGATTTTGGGACCGGATGGTGAGCTCCCTAGGACAGCCATCTGACCAGCGTAAATTCTGTCTGCCCCAAACTCACCTGCGTGATCGACCCTGATCATTTCGGCGATCTCCGCGCAAGCGCGGTGTTTGCCTCTAGCTGACAGGAGGAACACCTTGGCCACTCCGTTTCGTAGCATTTTGAACAGATGATCCTGACGATAAACAAAGAATAAAATAATAATAAATAGGTACCAGGGTACAACCAATAGATCAATGCAAGATCTAGGATTGTTTTGATCATGGCATCACATAGCTGTTACCACGGTAAATACCATTACGTATTCAACCGACTAAACTACTTGCCAACCTTCACCACGAGTGACACCATAACCAGAGTGTCGAAAACCAACAGTGAATCAGTGGAATCTCATGAGATATGTACACCTACCTTCAAAATGGTTCCTCGCTTCAGAATTGGGAACTGGAATATTCTCTGTACTCCAGGGTCTATATATTGGGTAGATGCCTGCTAGTGACAAAGTGTTGGCATTGCTCAAATTTAGTTGGGAGATGCTTACCTGTCAGAAGAGTCAAGAACCGCTCAATGACATATTTCAAGAAACCTCACCAGTCAATCAATCAACACTTAAAAATATATTTGGCAGAAATAGTAGGCCCTAAGTTTAAGAATACTGTGCCCAAGTTTAAGAATACTGATAAGAATAAGATTATCTCTTATCACTTCTTCTTCTTGTTCTTCTTCCTCTTTGAATTTCACGCCGCAGTGGGTAGTTCTAGTTTAGTGTGTTTGGCACTTGACAAACTTATTTCTAATAATATTCATAAAAATAAAATAATTTATCTTCAATTGTTTGGCTGTATTAGTATTCGTGGTTACTGGCCGATGTAGCCACCACTTCATTTTTGTTTTTCATTTATTTGTATATTGTAAAAGCAAGTTGCTGTTCCTTTTTGTAAAAAATAGTTGGTAGTTGAGTTAGTTGAGTTATTTTTTATAGATTTGTACTGGTTTATTATTTTCCATAATGAAACTTCGGAATCGACGATGAAAAAATATAAAAAAAGGTACCTAACGAATATCGAATAAAAATATTTCCGTCCATATGAACTAAAATTTACGAAATGTTGTATTTATATCCCGTTTGCGCTCTAGTTGGCCCTCGAAGATCAGCGTTACTGTCACAACTCAGGTGAAAAATAGGGGTTGAACTGAGTATCCCTACCTCGGAAAATTTTATTTTGAGGTGTGGGTTTTCTCGCATTTTTAAATTGGTAGTTAGATTTTTTTCTGAATTTTTGAGACCATGTGGAGCATGGTCTCGAAAGTTATGCAATTGCAATCAAATGAATGGTGAATTTGCTTTAATTTATGGTGAATGGTGAATGCACAGGATTTATAGTCTTGAAAAAAATGATGGAATGATGTTGCTGCGTGCCTACACCTATGCAAATGATGTGTCAACGATAGTCTGGAGTTATGGCATTCCAAAGTTTTTCGCTAATAAGTACGGGTACCTAAATTACTAATACGGGTAGGTACTAAAAGACTTATGGTGGGGGGCTCAGTTTGGGTGCAAACGCTCTTCTTTCGGCAAAAATGCTCTTGCTTTCACGTAATAACTGTACTACCTACTCTTCAATATTCATAACACCCCTCGATATATTCCGATCGGGCTGCAAAGTTCCGAGACACAACTAGGGCCCAAATGGAGCCTGTGGGCGAAAGAACGAATTTTTTAGACCGAAAAGGAAGTAGTTATGCATGACAGGCGGACGGCGTACGGTCATTGCATTTTTGGAATCTACGCACCTTGAAACGTAAAATAGAAAATTTTTGCTGAGCGAATACATAGGTGTATTATTCACAGAATAATAAGCCAAAATCCGGCGTCCTCACCCATATCTATCTTAATTTTCAGTCTACAAAAATAATAGGTACATAATAAAATAAATTTTAAAAATGGTTCTTTCGTAGGCAGGCTCCATTTTAGGCCCTAGTTGCGTTCACTAGTATCTCGGCAGCCCGATCGAAAAACACCAAGGGGTGTTATGGGTGGAAAATGTGTGTCAAATTAGGTATTTTTGAGGTTTAATAAACTTGGGCTTGAGGTTTTTTGTTTTTGTGTTTTTTTAACTCTAAAAATTCAATATTTACTTATGGGTCAAAAAGCTGTGGAAATTGCTGTAATCACAAGAAATTTGTATAATACATCGAAAATCACTGATGGAAAATAATTTGTAAGAAATAGCAACATAATATTCGAGTTTAAAACTGTCAAATTAGCTTTGCGGGTCTCTTCACTGAGGTTCCACGCGTGACATATTCAGTCGAGAATAATCAACCCATGTGATAAGGACTTTGCAGCGCCAATGTAAAAATGGCATTCACATTTAACTGAAGACAGAAATATGTTATTGAAACCATATAGTAAGCAAGAACTGTGTTGTTGACTCTGCATTATATAAACTAAATATTATATATTATTATGTTTACATGTAGTCGGTTATATAATCGAACTTGGCTGTTAATTTCTATATTTTTGTTGTTGAGTGGCCACCACCCGGTATAAGTAGATATTTATAGAGCCAAACAAAATCTGAGGCACCTGTAACAGTACCCAACCATATATTATATACACGATTATAGTTCTATTTACTGCTCCGAAACGCCATGATAAAAATGTAGGTATTTTCATACTATGTACAACGAAGTCATTTTTATATCTACCTACTAGGTATATTTGATTAGGAAATAGTTTTTTTAAAGTATATTTCAGAGCAGAAAATGAAATGAAACTGGCCCTAATTGTTTGGCACGTAGGTACAATTACTTTGTCCCGCCATTCCCTATTGATGAAATGGGACCATTTTTCATGTGAACGATCCAGATTACAACCTGTTTTTCAAGAACACTGAACCAAATTTGATTACATCATCGCGGCACCTCTTCACCAACCACTTTCTTGGGGTATGATCCGCAGTAAACGGATTCTGATCGGCCTGGGAGACTAACTACGGAAAATCATGAATATCCCGTAACAGCAACTACCGTTCGATCATCTCACCACTCGAAAGATCTCTCTATCCAGATTACTTCTGCTAACAGCCCTGAAGATGCCATAACACCTCAAAGCCAAAGCCAAAGCCTAGGTATTCAAAACAACGACTTAGATCCCACTATTTCATAATTAAAATGGGCTATGAACCGAAAACGCAGATTTTCTATTCTTTCTATTGTATTAGAGAATCTGGGACAAATCAGTGACACGAACAAAGTATAACAATAAAATTAATAACTTTATTCATGGATACAGTTTACCGCTTAGGTACTTAATCATCACCAATCAAGGTCAACAAAAACATACAGAGGGTTCTGTGTGTTGAGGATGAAACAAGATGGTAGGTATAGTCGCAATATATTATAAATTAAATTATATACGAATCGTCGTTTACACAATATACATTCAGTTAGTGTACAAGAAAACAAGCTAATAAATCTAAACTTGTTCATATTTACAAATAAATTTATACAGGGTATGTACATAATGGGTTGTATTGTTTAAATCGCTAATACACGGTGGATATGTACAATAGAACGTGCTTTAATCAACAAATTCTCAGATGTATTCATTTTACAAAAATGTATCATCAATAACGTGGAGGCCTACACTATTCAATCAAGGTAGGTAAGTAATGAACTATATAAACAGCCTGAATACGGTCACTTTCAATAATCTATTACGGGCAAATCACACTGGGCAAATATTTAATACCAACCAGCGGCTTTGGACCATTTGGACCATGTTTGAACAAATCGTCCAATATGCATGAGGGATTTGAAGGTACATACATACATAACTAAGAATATAAATATACTCATAGCAACGCTGAAGCATTTTATTTTCTGGATACATGGTAGAAATTATAACAATGGCATGCCAGAAGTCCCTTACCAATAAAGGATTATCTCACAAACAATTGTGTAACGTTACCCAATTATTTATAATCGAAAATGAGCATTAGCGACTGAGAGGGAAGCGAAAAGTTGTCAGAAAACATAACCTATGCCCCCAAACCTATCATCGATCCATGTCAACTGATCACTGTTAAGACAGCAATTGTGTTTTTCATCGCAGTTCAACTATGACTATCCTCTCTCCAATAGCCAATGCAAACATTCAATTTGGCTAAACTCGTATAATAGCCGACGATCCAAGAAAATCAAAGGCTTCTCACCTTCAATACTCAACAAACCTTTGTTTCACCCAAAATAATCACGATACAACAAAAGAAGCTCCTTTACAAAAGGTCTTACTTATTCGAAAGCGACCAAAATTCTTCACTATTAAATGACTAGGTTAGAAATAGCAACAGTTAACTAAAACATAGGTACCACATACTATACTGTAGGGTAAAGATGATGTATTAATTCTTTACACAATCGATCACATTTATGGGCTTAAACTTAATAATGGGTAAGTACGAAGAGACTGTCAAACCGGAACACCTTGAGCCCTGTAACTCTAATGATACGTAGGTACCTACCGACTTTCTATGTGTAAAAGCCACTGCGACTCAGGATAATGGAAAATATTGGAAAGTTTTTTTGTATCTCTGAGGTTAGAGCACAAGGGATTCTAATTGAACAATCAACAATTTTTATTTTATTTTTTTAAAGGAAATAATGAAAATCATTGCCACATTATGCTTTGTTTATAACAAACGCGACCATTCATAAGGCGGCAGCTGGTGGTTTTACGTTGAGAAATGAAACCTCATGGCTGTTTTCAGTCAACCTTATTGCCTCTAAGCCTAATATTGGCAACTTTCAGCTAAGAGTAAAAAATCTGACGCACAGGGAATTCAGAACTACCCGTAAACATCGACGGTGAATCTAAAACCTCGTTAGAAAACCTGTAGTTTACAGCAACTCAGCTCCATACGCTGATATAACAGGGAATTTGCCTTCGAATTTGGAAGGTTACAAACTTGGCAGGTTGTTACAAATATCCACAGATCCATCTCTCATCGGCAGGCAAAAACCCTTAGAAATACTTTTAAAATGCTACAAAATACTATAGTAAGATCTGGGCTAAGCCACTCGGCCAAAAATGACAAGCAAGGCTCAGAACTTTCATTTTCGAGAAACAAATCAGTTAACGTGGTTATAAGGATCGCCAGTCGATTAGGTGCATAACCCAACAATGAAACATCGCTCATGACGTCATTTTTTTTTTGCTTCCCTTATTTTCAAAGCAGGGAAGGAATTACGCGGTTTGTTTATAGATTACCTACGAGAAGCCTGTAGAGGCCCTGGAAGACTAAATAGGAAGGATGCGCCTTTTGGTAAGTACCGAATCAAATACGACAATAATCACTATTAATAATGGACAAAGCTAAAGACCATGGAACCATGTTAACCCTGCGATTAGCGTCTGGAGAAGACGTTTGTAGGTGGACAGGTATAATAACCACACATCTGGTAAGAATTGCATTTAAAAACAAACGACACAACGATGAAACAACACGCATTCTCCCGGGAGAAGTTTGATATCTGTGCCAGACAAAACTAGTGACGTCACCAAATAGTAGATTCCATATTTTCCTTTTTTTTTAGATTCCATCCATAGATTCCATTTTTTTCTTAAAACTGCGTGCATATTTATAGATTACAAGGTATGACGTTCCTGGATGACTACACGCAATAAGGTGATCGGAGGAAAGTTTACAAAATTCCTATACAAACATTTTCTTATGTTATCTACCTCTACGAAACATTACCCCAAGTGCTACCTCGTTAAAAAATAATTTATACAATTTATTAATAAGGCCATTACGAATTTACAGACTTCTTTGTTCGTGTCCACTGAGGCGCTCGTTACAACGAAAAATATGTTCAACTATCATTTCCGCTGTTTTTCTTCAGTTGCAGAAAAAATTGCACTTTTTCAGACTAGATATTAAATTTTTGTGTCAAATTAACAAGGATTATCAACATTATTCAACAGGTTACACGAGTACAAAAAAGCTCTCTTATTATCATTATACATTTATATGACGATACGATATAAAATACTGTACAAAACTCGCAGTTTTTGTGAAGGAGGTCTGCCCAGATGGCAGGAAACGACAATTCCTCGTACAGACAACGAGAATTTTGAAGGCGAATTTTGAATATAATTCTTGTAATATATCCAATATGCGACTATGCGAGAAAACGACGACAGAACAAATAACCAACTGATACCAATACCGTGCTTTTGATGTGCAAAGAAAGTTGGGTAGATAACAGTAATATTGCTCGGTATATTTTCTCATTTATAAAACCAGATTTGGGTTAGAAACTACCGTTTGTAACTATTTAGTTCAGAAACGAAGAAGATTTTTTAGTTAAATTTGAAGTAGGATTTGTGAAGCAATTTTTCGGTTGTGATTTGTAATAAAATGTAACTCAGGAGTTACCAGGTCAATCTACCAGACACAAGCGACTTGCTGATAGCAGGATCAAGCGTCCCCTCGCTGGTAGCAACGCAACTTCTGATTACTTCTGAACTAGTTCGTTTCTGATTTGATCGACAACTGGAAGTTCGAAATAAAGAAAGCCGAAGTAAACTGCAGCTGCCACGATTACGAGTCAACATTATTGTTGTGAAATTAGATGAGTGAACGCACAGATATTAGTAATGAATCAGATTTGCCATTAAGATGTATTTGTATTTTTAAGAACGTAACCTTCCGAGTGGATCAGACGAAAACGGCGATGGAAGGAGATTCTATGAAAACGAAGCTGCGTTAGCACGAGTTAGCTGCTTGAAAGTATTGACGACTTGAGTGTTTTCCATGGAGAAGGTAACTGCGTTGCTATAAACGTGTGGCTCCTAACTCCACCACTGTTTCTCTTGACCTGCGGGTTACTGCTCTTTGGATGCGACGAGAGACCCTCCTCAGAGGGCGCCTCTGGGAGGCGGGGGTCTCGGCTTGGGCCGTCGCTAGCAATTCGAGGAGTTGTAGGTCCAGTTTCTTTGAGGTCCGAGATGAACACCACTTGGCATGGGTGGCGCTGGTGCTTGAGCTTTCGCAACTGTAAAAATATAGCGGAATGAAGTGAAATTGTTGCAGAGCTACCGGACAAACTAAAACGGCCACAGAAATGCATTAAACGATTTAGATCAGTGGAGAAATAATCACAGACGATTTTACTACTATACAACTTGAGAATTACAGATACTTTGAATCTCAAATATACCAGCATTTATAGCCGACTACACCCGAGTGATAGTGCGCCAAACGTGGTCCGTTCATATTCATATCCCAACCAAAAATTCAGGTCGCGGAAAAAACCCTATTCACGTTGAAAGAGGATGTTCCGGCGATTTCATCATAGCCTATGTCCTTCTCAGGAATTCACTGACCATGCTGGGACACCCCTCATTCAAATCTGTCAGGCGGTTTAGACATTTTTAAGCAACATACGAAAACACTAAGGGCGGGTTTCACCACCTAGAGTTAGAGGGCTAGTTACGTTAACTTGGAGTTAAAGAAAAAATTAATGCGTTTTGCATGCCTAATTTTCTGTAGCTCCCATTTAACATTTGAGTGCGAGTTACATTAACTGGGAGTTACAGAAAATTAGGCATGCAAAAGGCATTAATTTGTTCTGTAACTCCAAGTTAACGTAACTCGCACTTCAACTCTAGGTGGTGAAACCCGCCCTAAGAGTTTTATATTGAAGATTTACTGATTTAAAAACACAAGCAAAGTAAACAGCCATTCCAGGCTGGGACATTCCGTCCGACTGCCCTGCCAGCGTCGTGGATGTGATCAGCTGTCCTCCAATGAGAGGATCAGAACTCGATCTGATCATTTCGCTCTTTACTTGGCTACTCATCGCCTCACTCCCTTGAGTGGAGAGGGGTTCGCTCAACAGCTACATGGGACATACTTGGACAGGTCACAGCGGTCACCCATCCAAGTACTAACCACCCTCGAGGTATCTTAACTTCGGTGATCTCACGGGAACCGGTTTATTCCACCTGATAACGGCCGTTTAAAAATAAAAACTTACCAGTTTTGCTGTTGTAAATTTTTGGCACGTTAGTGAAGGCAGGCGGAGGAGGGAAGTCGTTTACTTTGCGGAATCTAGAAGCAAACCTTGATTCGAAATCGTCTGAAACAAACACACGTAAGAAGTTGAGTGGAAAACTAGAATTTAAATTGACATAAACATCATGAAGTTGTGCGAGACAGAAACAAGAATCAACTAGTTTTTAAGACGTCCCTCAGTAGTAAGAGACGTCATATGTTCTTGATCTATCAGAAGAGGACAACACTCAGCCGAGAATGAAAAGAACTACATTCAAATCCGTTTCAGGCCATCCTGAATCCAAATCCGTGAAAAACCCCATAGGTGTATGTCTGTGTGTTTGTATGTGCGTGACAAAATCTTGTGTGTGCTGCCCAGAACGCTATTCTCAACCGATTTACGTGGTTCTTTCTTTTGTTCGATGCAGAATACTGTTTAGTTGTGCCCTCCATCGCCGGAATTTCGAAATTCATTTCTAAATGGGGGGGGGGGGGGGGGGGAATTATAAATCGTTCATATCGCGTCACTAGTCACAAAATTAGGCAATTAAATCGCCTAAAGAATTCATCATCATCACAGATCAGTTACCATAAAATATATACTTCCAGACGATCTGCAATGAGTGAGCACCACCATAAGGACGTACACTGTAATGCATGCATTACTCTACGGGATTTTTTTCCCATTCTTAATTCGTTGTTCAGGTCGACAGGCCTGCGACCATCATGTCTCCTTTCGGGACAAAAGTTCGCAATTATTGTCATCAGTTCGACTCGGGCGTCACCAATACAAGTGACAAAGCTTGGGCTTGCATGGGCTCGCACGACCAACGTCCATCGCCCACCACCGCTGTCCTTAATATCGTGTGAAGCCTACTGGGACAAGGATCCACTGAATAAGGATAAGTATAAGTTTGATGCCAGTAGCTCTGTACGAATTTAATGATGACCCAGAGAAGGTTTACTGCCATTTGTTTCATCACCACCTGAATTCCTTCTTATTCGTCAAAATGGCCACCCTAGCGACGTCCGGGTTGATATGTTTATTTTGTGAAGTTTTTATGTTGCTAGCACGCTGCTAATATTGTTGGAAAAGTTCAGAATTTTATTTTGCAGTTGAGTTTTGTAAACTGAAGGTTTTTTTAGGTGCTAGGTGTGAAGACGCGAAGAAGCAGCTGCGAATACGACGTTCGACATTTTATTTTCCAAGGAAAACAGAGACGGTAGGTAGCGTTATACATAATATTATGTAAGGTTAAATTACGTTTCGTCATCTCAACACGACGACGAAAGCTGACACTGTGAGATCCCGGTATTTTTCGTCGTCACGGTTCGTCAAACTTTTTGGTGCCTTAACTGCACATGCGCAGCACTGTTTTCGTTTCGTTCGTTTCGGCGTGAGGGTGGTGCAAAAACTCTCTATTAATTTAAAAACCACTAATAGGGCTGAAACTCACTTGATATGCCGTTTCGAGCCATTCCATTGCTCGATGAACTGGTCCGAACGGGAGGAGGAGGCGGTTGACTCACTGGGAGCTGAAACAACGATCATCATTCTTTTATACAACAAATCACGATTATGAATTAGGGGATATTTATATCAACAGCCACAATCCAACTACAAATCAACGTATGGAGTCAGGGAATTATGATATATTATAATTTATAATAAGGGAATCTAGGGAACCTAGCTGAATTAATTAAAAATACATCTAGATACCCAAAAGCTTGGATTACCATCAATATCACAGTGATCCTCAAGCAAATTTGACCCTTAGTATAGCAAGTGAGTATACTCTTGGGCAAGTGGTATACTTTTTGCACTATGCACTTAGTACTATGGTGCCTAGGAGATCGATCATGTTATCCCACAGTCCTACCAGGCCTAATCAGAATCTGAATAGAAGCCCCTGTCGAGATGAATAACATGGAAACTCACGGGTGGCGCTGCCCTATGTGGAGGTGGAGGTGGCGGTGCCGGAGGAGGCGCACCAGGGGGAGGCGGCAACGCCTGCTTAGGTGGCGGCGGCGGGCGCGTGGCTGGCGCCCGAATCGGCGTTCGAGGTCTCATCCCACCACGGACAAGGGAGTCCGTCGACATGTGGAACGGAGCCCGACCCAGGAGATCCGAAGAGTTGGGAAACACAGGGCCGGTGCCTTTGGAAAAGATAAAGAAAATGAGTTGTTTTTTTTTTTCTTCTTGAGCAATCGCCCTTACAACAAAGATTAGCAGTAGCAAACTTGAGATAACAAAGACAGACCATTTCAAATCCCTTTAAATTACTGTCCCCACCAAAAACAACATCAAAAATTTCAAAAGGTCTGGTGACCTTCCCACACCACGAAATCTTTAGCTGGTGCTAATGAAGCATTTGAAACAAAATGATAATATCCATTCAGAGAGTTGATTTTCGAGGTTCGGTGAATGATATTTTTGGATAAGTATTGGATATAACCGGCGTCAAGAAACTGTGCTAACCTCCACTGCGCGATAAGTACCATATTATACATAATTATGTGAGAGAATGGTTGATATAATCAAGGCATGAACTTTATTACAAATCCACGCAACAAGTTTGGAAAACGTTAGAAAGAGGTGTTATAGTTCAATCTACTTTGAAAACATAAAATTATTACGTTAAACTTATTGCGAGCGTTGAGCTATATGGTTTTGTATTTACCTCATGGCAAAGCTAAATACAAGTTTCATCAAATTGTACTTCAACTATCTCTGGTAAGCCATAACACCGCCACTGTATAGTACTACCTATTATGCCACTGTGTACTACTTCAGTGTAGACGTATCTCTATTGAAGGGCCACTGAACTTGTGCTGAATTTGCAAATCAATATATATATATACTCGTAAGTCAATCGGTTGAGTCGTAGGTGACGATTTAAGATAATATTTTTGCCGGATGGGCTTATCAACCGGCTACCATCATAGCAGCTTGAAACCAGTCAGCGAAGATTCTAAATGCTGCTGTTCTTACGAATGCTCATCGCTATGAAGTCCTGATCAGAACTTGGTTTCAATCATGTTTTATTTATTTCAGCTAAAACGAGGCAACTCCTGGATTCGTCTAGGTGGTCAAGGTAGGTATCGGAGACCTACACGCCAACCCTCACGGCCACCTGGTGACGCTGGTAACAGTGGTTCATGGCGACAGTAGGTTTACCTTCTCCAATGGCTAACAAGGGCTCTGGAGTTGAGGAGGTTGCATTGCTTCACTATGTACCCATCCGTCCCTCTGTTCCCCGCACTATAGTTATGACAAGCAGGACAGCCTCATAACCCGCTACGGTCCTCTGGCTTTCAAGGTTCTAGGGGAGAACAGCGAGGGCCCCGGCAGGTGCACCGGGTTCCTACTACAATAAATATCCCGTACTCCTCAAGCTGGTGGTCGACAATTGTGTCTAGTATCGAGTGTAGCTAGTGTGACCGAAGCTTCACGAGAGGCAAAGCTAATGACTTCCATTCGACTCAACCTGAGGAGGCCAATGCAGCCATTAATGTTGCGTGGGAGAAGCGAAGTATAAGCCGGAGGAGGTGAGCATAGCATAACTGCTGCGGCTGAGGCGTGTGCGACCCATGACAGTGTGAGGTTCGTTAATCAGGTTTTGGTCGGTCGCTTCGCCTCATGGACGCTTGACAGTATAAGAGGGATGCGTTGACATTTGGACTGCAAGGGTCTTGTTGGTGACTTGGTTCTCTATCAAGCGCAGGATGTGTCCAACCCAACGTCGACGCCTCTACGCATAACCCAGTCTAACAAACTCCATTCAACTCGTCCAAATAAAAGTTCCAGAGTTAAACAGAATGATGTACTCATAGTTCAAATAATAATCACTCATAGTCCTTTACTACTGTTTACAAACATCAAGTACAGTATCAATTATGTTTAGTCGTTGGTTACCAGGTGTTTGGGGTAAGATAGGTGGCGAAGCAGGTGCCCTCATTGAGTGCGCTCTAGAGACACCACGTCCCGGGGGCGGTGGAGGAGCTGGGGCGTGTGGCTTTGGCATTAGCGTTGGTTTCCCTCCCCGCCCGACCCGACCGTTCTGGAGGGAGACGGTGCTCTGGGATCGCGTGTGAGTTCCAGGCGTGTTGTTGGTCAGCGTTGTGTCCGAAACGCTCTGAAAAAAAAGAACAATGGATTCAGCAAACTCGGAGCAAATCGCTGGTAAGGAGAAATCAGTTGACATATCGGACCAATTACCAGCTCTAGGCATTACTGCGAATGCCTACTGCAGAGCCGTGCCGTCAGTGGAAATCAAGGTACAGACAGGCACGCTAATATATACACCGGCAAGACCATAAACGATCAGCAACTCATGCAAACAAGAGCAAAAATGAGGCATATCAGACGTACTGACAAGGCATACTGGCTCAACAGATCATTGCTTTATTTGACTGCCAGTTGAATTGTGGGTGCAATCTGAATACTCCCTTGTAACTCTGATAGAATCAAGATTTAGGAGCACGTGGTGACATTATTTATAATGACAGATGATCATTATAAATGTCTTTCCACAAGGGTAAATAAAATGTGAGATGTCCGAGGTTTGTTACGACAGAAACCATAGAACATGTAGCATAGATAGCCATATACTTCTGACAGCTATTCGACGGAAGTCTATTTCTAGATATTTGCTGGATTCCAGCAGTCGACAACATGTACGCCTCGCATTTCCTTGTACATGTATTATCTACTATTAATAAATCATTAATAAATAAACGTCTGCCAAGGTGTTGCTCTGGCTACATAATATAATGGTCAAATTACAATCATACTATAGGTATAATTAAGTCGTGAGGCCTTCAAATAATGCATTCCCGCTTCTGCTACCTTGGTAGTCTCGGAAGCGAAACAGAATACAGAAAATATTACGAAAGGATTTTGGTTTTTTTAGCAAAAATGTTTGTTGAGACAGAAATACTATATGAAGGGAGAATATTATTCGGAGGTTAGGATTCCGTATTCCAATTCAGTGCCACATGAACGCCTCTGTGGCAAATTGATGTATTTCCAGAACACAGTGACGCAACGATTTACCGCTCCATGCGACCCAGTCTTATCACAGATATTCCTGGATAGTGAGTACTGAGGTATTCTTCACACCCAGTGGTAGAAGATCTAGATGACCCCCTCGGTAACAGAACAATACTGACCCTGTAACGCGCATCCACTAGTGTTGTTTCTACCACAACAAACTGTTATTCTCAACAGAAAACGAGATATGACACATAAATTCGACTTACGGTAGGAAGAGCGGGTTTCAAGGCTGTTGGCGGAGGTTGAGGCGGAGGCCCTCTGGCCCTCGTATCAACTGATTTTCTAATGATATCAGATTTCGTCTGAAAATTATACAAAATGCATAATATAATACAGTGTGTACTCACTCATGGCACCAACTTAATTCTTCCAAATGTCCAGAAAAATAATTTTTGTACAATAATGTACTAATAACATGAATAGGTATGTAGTATAAAGTAGGAATCTTTTATTAATGACGGCATGTAAGTTTCATTTTGCTTTATTTTCTGTAGACAATTACTTGAAAACGGCTCACCGTACTACCGCTGTGCAGGGACGACGCATTGGCTGTGGGGAGCGACGATAATGAGGAAGACTGCGAATGTTTTCCTACAAAACAGAAGGTCTTACGTGAACAGTAATAAGTAGATAACTGCTATGAGTTTAAAATGGAGATTTACGGCGCACAATACACAAGACACCTTACACATACAGAAGAAGATACATAGGCACCTTTAGCCCTCCAACCCTTACTTATAATATAATATACTGATTCCTTCAAATTGTATTTTCACGTTTCCACTGGAAGAAGATATGCCGGAGAAGAAGCAATGGCCGGGAAGATGGCCAATGACATCACTATTATCCCAGAGAGAATTGTTTAATAGTGAGTTTTAACTATATTACTGCCACCGTAGTTTCTAACTGATTTCAACTTGAAGGTGAAATTCAAAGAAAACCAGCGGAGGGAAGGGTGATATTTGAGAAGGTCGTGCCATGATGCTACGCCCCGTGAATGTTAATCGACAGCAGAAAATCGCGTCTGATAAGTTACGCAGAGGGAGAGTGAGGTCACTGTTCAGATCCGAACGACTAAAAAGTAAAACTGCTTTTAGAATGAACCCATTACTAATCCTGCCGTGAAGCCATATGCGCCTGAGTGGAAACACTAATTGGCATTTGGGGGTGAACAATGAAATAAGGGAACTGATAGCTAGAATTCGCAAGAGTACTTGGCAACAAGGCAGGTCGTTAACAACGCCAGATTGACAGTTTCGTTGCCTACAGTCGGCTGTCCGGCTACGAAACGGCATCTCTGTGGAATCATTATTAATACTTAGTTGTTTCACCCTAACTGCTACCTATTCATTGTGAACTGACTAAACAAAAATTATTATTACAAAGGGGCCGGTTCTGAATTCTACAGAGAGTAATTTCATCAGAGATGCGATAATAAGAAACAAGATGAAAATGATCACAACCGAACATAAGTGCTGCCTTTGGAGATGAAAAGAAAGTTACGGAAGGAGATGTTCCTTAAGAAATCCAGTTTCCATATCGCTAGGTTGTTGGGGCGTTCATAGACGATAAGCACGTGCAGAACTTGTTGTTGCCGTCGTAATAACGAGCTATCTATATAGGAACAAGACAAAGTGAGTTCTCAGTGCACCAGGGCACAGCACTTCCGACATGAGAAGCTTCCAAATCATCGGTTGTGAATGGGCATCTAATGGCCAAGGTAGAAAGTTCGAGATGATGACAGTATGGTCGGGGTCAGGGGATTCAAGGCTGCAGAACTCATAATTTTGAGTTCACAAGTGCTGATTTCCGACCTTGAGGCAAACATGTGACAAGTGTTTATTGAACGAATTGAGACAAAGAGTGCTACTGTCAATACGAACGCGTTTGCTGTGCGTATGGGATTCAAGTGCCACGTGAAACAAATTTCGCCTTACCTCACATGGCAGGACGTATATGAACAGCCAACACACTTTCAATTCACCCGACTCTGTGCAGCGTGCCAGCCAGTGGCGAGCTAAAGGGGGTTCAATCACTTGAACAGGTGGGAGAGAGGGCGGAGACGGGATGTTTTATTAAGAGAGAAAAAAAACTGTAGTTGGGCTAGTTCACAACTGAGAAGGTTCGTCAACTCGCACAGTTCAGCACTCGGTTCTCTAGACCATCCTTCTACAGAGGCGGCTAATGCCCGTAGAAGGGAAAACAATGGGGCCGGCAGAAAGGTTGGCGTTGTGGAGGGGCGACGGGAGATTCTCACGACCGAATTAGGTGAGAAAAACACGAGCAAATAACTCAGGAATCATGAGATGCTAATTAGAAAATGGTGGAAAGCTCAGGTATGCGGCGTCGTTTGCTCCGTCTGAGCGCATCCGCAGCTTAATTAAAACTCTTGAAGAGCCAATCGCTATATCAACCAACTCCATTGCAGTACACAATGCACGGTGCTAAAATGCCGTATATGAGTGTAATATACCTAAGTTGCAAATTTCAAGAGGGGCTAATACCGAACACAGCGACTGATCATGAGATCGTCCGCAGTACCTACTCACGCAATTTTCTTGCATCAGTACTGCGATCGATTTTCTTGCATGAGTACTTGACCGACACCGAGGCGAGGGCTGGGTGGCGATTCCAACATGAGTACGCTGAATCGAATGCTGTCAATTACAAGCCTCATAGACTGTGTAAAAACTGATTTTTCGATCCGTTGAGCGTATCACAAACGTGCACTTCAAACTTTGCGCAATCACCACTTTCCATTCGGTCGACCTCGATGACTAGGTGAAGTCCATACCTCATTTTAGCCAATTTTATCAACATTGACACCAGTGTTAAGGGTGTCTTAAGAACAGAGTTTTGAGGATTGAATATTAATTAAAACAATTTTACTGTTCCTATCTGTGGGATCTAATAAAATCAACAAATCTGATGAGATTTCACTGATTTAACATACTACGTCTAATAAATTATACGGAAACTGAGGGAAGCTTTTGTGCCACCTTCAGCCTCTTACGTACCTACTGATGTATCAGCGGATTACGTACCTATACTGAGGCCCGTAGGTTTCAGTTTGGGCATCCCATCCGCGAAGAGACCTGCAAGACCGTTGCTTCTCGCGATGGTCGCAGAACCGCTGAGGATCGTAGGCCGCCCCGGTCGCGCATCGCTTTCACCGGCCGCTCCTCCATTTGTCGATTTCCCTGGAAAACACAGGAATAGCCAGATCAACGAAAATGAGATGACAATCAATGATGATATTCGTTTAAAAAAATGCTTTGAAATGGAGCTCTTTGAAAAATAGTAGTTTGAAGCCCGCTTTTAAAAATAAGCGTCATTTTGGTTATTATTTTCAATAATGAACCTTTGGAATCGAGCATGAAAAAAAAAGTCTAAACCCCCCCTCAAAATTTGATGGTTTACGTTTCAAGGTACGTAGAATCCGAAAATGCAATAAAAAAATGTGTCTGTCCGCCGTACGACGTACTTAGCACTTTTCTTAGTTACCATGAACCAAAATTGATGAAATTCTGTTTATAGGTTCCGTTCTAGTTGGTCCTCGAAGCTCGACGTTACTGTCACTCATCTCTAAGGGGTGAAAAATAAGGGTTGCAATTTTTACGTTATAAATTTGTCTTGAACTAAAGAATTTTTTTAGACCACTCGGAGCATTGTACGAGCAGTCATTCGTGTGCACCGAAAAGCTTCATCAACACGATCGTGAATCAAACGGTATAAATCCGGCCGAGATATCATCACTAGGGAGCACCTGATTATAATCACGGATGGCTGTATGAAGTCGAGTTGGTTGTTCTGTGATATTATTTCATTTGAAAAATGAGATATCTTCTGGATTTTGTTGGCAGGTACTTTCGAAACTTGAACAAACGTTGAAGTATTATTTGGGAAATTATTACATAAAGGTAAATTATTAGACAACCATTAACTATTACACAACGGTTTGTTATACTATTTACGCAGAAGGGGCATACAGGTAAATTATTACACACCGGTTTATTATTTACCTTATGCTTCATGAATAACTACAAATAACTAATGATTCAATTATTGAATCCCGCCCGTTTGTATGAAACGCTAATTCCCGGCCGTCTCCAGTACTCCATTTAGGACTTTCCTGGAAGGAGCTCGAGGGTACTCACCACAGAAAACAGTGATCTACGCAGAAGGGACACCTATACAGGTAAATAATAAACCGTTGTGTAATAATCTGCAGCGTTTTAAAATTAGGATGATTGAAAGTAAAAATGCGGCAAGAAATAAATGATGTATCAGGTCTATTGATATCTGACTGGCTGTTGGCCCAAGGAGGCGGAGCGAAGCTTCGGAGACGAACTCAGAAATGGCAAACCTTCCTGGCAACCTTCAAGGACCTTTGCTGTGACCTTTCGTGAACCTCCCCTCGGTTTGATTTTGAGGACGTGGTTTTTTCATTTATTTATAAATTTACAGTTCCATCCATACATCCGTAGGGGTTCTGTATATCGGTTAAAGTGATGCACTAGCGCTCTAAGCGGGATCTGAGTTGAACTACTCGGCAATTTACCTGATACGTCTAGCGGGAACTCGTAAATTCAAATTTCCCGCTCGTTTTCTGCCTAGACTTTTCGACATGAACACCTCATTATGTAGTCAGTAAGTGTTAATTTGCGTTATTGAACAGAATTGGGGGGGGGGGGGATAAAAGAGAGAAGAGATGTTTTCCCGTATAATAATAAGGAATTTCAACACAGAACTCCTAGATCGAGAATAGAAACCCAAAGAATTTCAGTACGGAAAAACAGGTTCCCATACTTCTGGGAGATATCTACACAAACAACACTCAACACTTTCAATCATGAAATGTTTGAAATGATGTTTAAAGACCAAAAACTATTATTCATTTCACTTGAGAATGAGTAATTTAATAAGTTAGCAAAAGACTGTGGGATTAAGTTAGTAGTGTCTCAACATTAGGATGAAACTCATCACTCCAGTGCATGAATAATTTTCTCGTTCGTTTGGGGCAGGTAAATTTTGTAGATCCAGCATTAAAATAAGGTGTTATCCACTATTCTGGGTTATCTGTCAATTTGGTAGTAAACCGGACGAAATTGATATTTTTACTTTCCCCGCTAATATACAGGGTGTCCCACAGTTCCTTCTGGAGAAACTCAGGAAAACGATTCTACTCTTCATTTGGAACAAAATGTTCAGTAGAAATTGTTCGAAAAGTTCTTCGTTTTAAAGATATCCGACAATTTTTGTTTTTCCAACTTTTCATTACCTTACCACATAAAAACGCTAATAAATTCGAAAATATTGAGACTACAACAAATCCAATTACACCGTTTGAAAGAAAGTTCAATTTCTTGTAAGATTCTTCTGTTTTCAATGGTCAGACTTACTTAAAATGTTGGCCAATATCAATAGGAACATTTGAAAATTTCAAAATTTAAAATTGTGAAAAAGACTGTACTGAGGTTACAAAAAATACCTACAACTTGTCAAATTTCACAAAAACTTCTTCATCTAATAGGGTTTACAAGTACTGTACTGCTGCAGTTACAGTATCCATACACGCGCAGCATATCTCGGTACTCCTGATTTGAAAAATAAAGCGGCATAACAACTGCCTTTCCACGAGAGACATTGAATTGAACTGGTGGAAGAGAAGCGCTCTGTTGCAGTTTGATAAGATGGTTAACCGAGGTTCATAATTTATTATTAAGAATATAGTGACACCTCCCTGTCCATTCTCGTTGAATGTTAGAGCTAATCATTCGTTGCTGTCTGTTTTGCTAATTATTTGCTAACTATTCATTCGTTGCTCTGCTCATGTTTTTAAACGTTCAGTTATCATTTCTTAGCACTACTACAACGTATTTTCAAATCTAAGTAGGTACCTATATCAATGTAAAGCCTATGAAGAAGTTTTTGTGAAATTTGACAAGTTGTGGGTATTTTTGTGTGACCTCAGTAGAACGTACAATCTTTTTCACAATTTCAAATTTTGACATTTTCAAATGATCCAACTGATATTGACCAACATTTTAAGTAACTCTGACCATTGAAAACTGAAGAATCTTATAAGAAATTCAACGTTTTTTCAAACGGTGTAATTGGATTTGTTGTAGTCTCAATATTTTCGAATTTATTAGCGTTTCTATGTGGTAAGGTAATGAAAAGTGGAAAAACACAAATTGTCGGATATCTTTAAAACGAAGAACTTTTCGAAAAATTTCGACTGAGCATTTTTTGTTCCAAATGAAGAGTACAATCGATTCCCTGAGTTTCTCCAGAAGGAACTGGGACACCCTGTATAACAACGTATATGTATAAATATATATTGATAGTGGATGCAGTTGGAAGGTGTAGGTGGGAAGTAACCATATCTGCACTACCTGCCTCGAGGATACCCCCTAGCGCGACCATATTCATTAACGGATCTCCGCATAACCGCGATGCTCTTCTAACAAGGAAATTACTCAATAGCTCATTTCCCTTCTGTCGAGGTAACTGCACGTTTAAGGCGAGCGGCCATCTCCGGCGAAAAACTGCCGATAAACAACTTCTCCCAACATATTTTAAAAGAAAAGTAGTACACCAGTCCGTTACAAATTACACTACCAGTACCTGTCAGCAAGAACTACTAAACCAGATATATCATGTAGTGTACATATTTTGTGTGTTTTTTTTGGAGATTCGACGTTTTCTAATGGAATTTTTTATGTTTTCTTGCTATGGAACCACAAAAGATAGGTGAGCGGCAATGGAACAGATAGGTATAAAGATAACAAAACTGTCGTCAAAACAGAGTGAAGGTGTGACGTCTGGGTAGTGAGTAGATACCTACTCATTCATAAGTGAGTTTACTGCAGGTATTTCCGGAAGCCCAAGTACCGAGTATGTACCTCGTCACACTATGGTATGGTGTACCATCACTATCGTGTAACAGCATGAATCACTATGATGACCTGCCACAGCACGAATTACTGTGGTGATCTTTGATACCACCTGGTGCTGCATCTCCCAACAACCATCATCAGTTGATGTTTGGCAGCCTTTTCCAACAGACTACAAACAGAACTGCAGGAAGCCAACGCATTCGGTATCACAATACATAGTGCGTGCAGGAAACGGGAGATATAAACGAAGCTTCCGTTTACTATTTATAGACTATAGAAGCAGTAGAAGTGGAATAAGAATAACCCCCACGAGCCTTACCACGCCCATTGGTACATCTTTTTGCTGTTAGCAGCGATACGTCTGTCCAACATTGTGTCTAGCGTAGACGAAAAAGTAAATCGCATTACAGTCCTATAAGCCAGGATTACGATCATAACCCAAGGAGGTCGAAATGCTATTTTTTTCATGGTCATAGCAGTCGTGAAAAGACTAATGACATAAAAAAGAAACTTCAACCAACGGTAGTAAGATGTTAGACAATGTGTTTCTAGATAAATTCCTAGGTAACACATCCGAGTCTGACTTGAGTTCTACAAAGCATAATGTTCCCGAATTGAGGTTCGGGAGTATGCTGATACATTGGCGATCACGGTCCGACCGTTGCCCGAACAGGCAAAGGCTCGCTATTGTATCGCCAGCACACAGAACAACACTGTACACGTACTAATCAACAACAGGTAAGTAACACAAGCATTAGGAGCAACGTGAAGACAGAAATTTTTATTAATCAATCAGTCATTTTAAATTGAATCATAAAGCTGGTGAGACTAATCTTCAATCGTCGAATCAATTTAGAATTAGAAAGTATTATAACACATAAATATAGAAACAAACTATTTACAAGACAGTTATGAAAATACATGTAGGCAGACCTGTCGGGAACGGATACACTTTCAAGCTCTGTTGGGTATAGATTTAGGCGCATACCTACTTGAAACAGGTACTTTTCAAATTGAATTGATAATTATATTTAAATGATTATCCACTATTATAGGTACCTACTGGATAAGTTAACAACAGTACGAACAACAAAATCGCATGTTATGGTATAAGGGCACCTTCGGAAGTTATGTTATCAATGATAAAGAAAACCCAACAGGTTCTAAGAGAGATGGGAGTGATTGTGCCTAATTCGTAGGTGACCCAGTTGATTTGTGACAAAGGCGAGGAGGCGTAAGAGATACGAGTAGAGAAATGGGGTTAAGACGAGAACACCCAACTACCTACCCATTAAACAAGTGACGATCGCCCCCGTAACTAACCACAAAAGGAAACTGTTTTACAACATTTCCTTCGTCCATTTTTCCTTCGTCTCATCAAACTTGGCAATACGAAAAGGCCGTGGGTTACGCAAGGTCGGTAGCTTCCAGCTTTGAGCGCCAGGCGCATTCCGTGACACCCACTTCGTCCGTAGGCCGGTGATGCGATGACCGAAACCTACGTGATCAGGTCCAGTTCAATAACACCGGGACACCAGCTGCCGTTTGTTTGGATTGAACATACTTCAACAACCTGCACGGATAATTCATGCCCTCTCACCGATGACACGAAACATCTACAAATGCTAAATAACACCCATAAAACGTGGGAACAACTCAAGCTACGACCGGCTATGTGAATAAGCATGAACACTGGTGGCTATCAGTACCGCTAAGTATAAGCCATTCATTTCCCGATTGTGTATTACACAGTTCCTACATAGCTGATAGTACATAGCTCTGGGGCCATTCACGTACTCACTGGCACTGGCGTCTTTATGGTATGTCTCTCTACAGAAAATAATAGGCCTCACTTTATTTTGTTACTCTTGTTCTCTTCTGCGTACACATAACCAACAGAAAATGCCAACTACTCCCACACAGTGGCGTTGGTTTTGATTATCTACAGACTCACCATAGGTCGTTTAAACGAAACCTGCCTGCACCATCAAGACTATAAACAGAAATTAATTGTAGACGAAGGACAGGAGAGCTAAATAGGTGTGATTAAGGAAAAATGGAGCAGATTTGAGAAATCACCAGTAAAATCAGCAAGAGCGGGCGAGCATAATTTGATTGATCAGCTCTTATGTAAATCAGAACTCAATTAAACAAAATCAGGAATAAATTTGATTTGTTCTGATGATCATTGGTTCCAATTGAAATAAGGATAGCTAGGTACCTGAAGAATGCTAGTTACGCACAAAAAATGTTGGGCTGAGGTGTCAGGCAGGTAATCGAGACCGTTGGCATTTAAAAGGGAAATTCGAAATCTTGCAACCCGATATCACACTGCAAGATACGGTATAGAATCATCTCAAGGACGGGATTCCCTCTTAACTTGCGCTCAAAGCAGAATCCTTGACAAAAGCAAATTACGAATAGATGTTTCGATGGTGACTAGTCTGGAAAATTGGTGAAACTGAGATACGAGGGAAATGGCACAACTCCGAACTCTTTAGGAATGATAAGGGGTGTTGTTAGACCAGGAAGGGCGGGTTTAGTCATCTAACCCCTCTCATGACACTTGCGCTCTGAGACTCGGTTACGTAGGAGCTCGCTGATTCACTCTTCAGGTTGACAACAATAAAGGAACGTTTAGAGAGCATGGAGTCTCTCCTGACTATATTAGACATCCTAATTGAAATATGCATCAGTTAAGCAGGTACAAGGTAGGCGTCTAGTATGAACCAATAGATTAAATCATCGAAGCTAGGGACATTCCGGTAGGTACCACCGATATGGGTTGATATGGGTATTCTTTCATTCTTTTCTTGGGTATTCGTATAGGGGTATTCTTTCATTCGACATATTATCTTGGCTACAATATTCACCGGTTACTTCAGACGTTAGCTTGCAAGTGGCGGCATAAGCCAGAAAATGAGTGAGGTGGTGATCACGGAAATCAACTGCTCACTTTTGCTACGATCAAAACCACCTCGATAAAATTTTCTGACACCTCCAGAATAGGCTTCTTCAGGCGAATATATCAGATAATTCCTAGTGTGAGAAAAATATAGTCGGAAGAAGATTTGAGGAAGGTAGTGTGTTTCGGATTCCAATACTGAATTATGCATGAACAAGAATGAAGGCCGCAACTTCTACAGGCTTTGTCTGTGACTAATGCCCGCGCTTATTATGGTAAACAACTACACACTCCGCACGTACATGATATCAAAGTGACCATTCAAATGAATACTGAACTAGTGAGTCAGCAAACGTTGTCCACCGTGAGTGTCAGAGTTAAGAAGATAGGTGTGATCGGAGGGAAGAGGAAAAGAGGTTCAAACTAAAAAATGTTAGCACTGTAACTTTGACCCCAACATCGATTTAGTTTTCATCAAAGGTTAGACTGTAACGTACTTCATCAGCAAAGTAAACAAGATCCACAGGACTTCACTGTTCCATAGTGTTCCGACTACAACTACTCCAGCCCTTCGTCCATTTTACTGACGATCAAGATGTACGTCGGTACCTAATCGGGGATCTCAAGTATTTAGCGATACGGACTTGACATCTTCTTTAAGTAAACACCTCACTCAAGAGAAGCCATTCTTCCACAGAAAAACCACCAACCATCCACCGAATTTTCTCGATGCTTTGCTTGTTGCGAGAATTTTCCCGAACCTCACTCTTCTTTCCTCGACTCCCCTTCGCCATTCCATCAGACTCGTCCCTGCATTTTGAAGAGGCCACAAAGTTTCACTCGCATCCTTCAACTTCTGGGCTAGTAGAAAAACAAGATGGGGAACTCTGTAAACACGAGTTTTGTTGATAACAAGCCCTCCTGCTTCTGTGCAGTATTTTGTACAAGTACATATCTATATCTGGATATTTTTAACAGACTTCAAAAAATGGAGGAAGTTCGACCTGTTTCTATATTCTTTTTTTTAATGTTTTTCCGGCGATTATTCCTATACTACAGGACCGATTTCGATTAATGTTTTTTCAAATGAAAGAGATCATCTCTCGGTGGTCCCATACTAGTGTTTTAAGTTTGAAAAAAGTAGTAGTGGGCCTGTACTAGGCCAGTTATACTCTTCAATGCTTCGACTACAGAAAATAGTCTGCCAGACTGTGGATGCCCCAGTATTGATGGTATCAGTACTTGATATAATGAGGTAAGTACATTAAATTACTAAAAATATCGCACTAAAATGAAGAAAAATTAACAACAACAAAAATACTTCAAAAAAAGCGGTAGGTATAAAACTAAAAAGTAAAGATAAGTTCTATGCTGAACAAAAGTACATACTTTATTCGAAGTCAATCTTTTTTGAACAACTTTTTTGAAGTCGGCGCCAAATATAAAAGCCCCACTTACAGCCTTCATATTGTAATCCGTGGTTTTATACATTTTAGATGAAACTTTGTGCATAAAAATTATTCTTTACTTTTTAGTTTTATACCTCTTTTTAATGAATTTTCAAAGAAAATGACGCTACTGCAATGGATCAAAAATTTTCAGAACATGAATTGTTGAACATTATTTACAGGCAAATCCGTTTCACAGCATCCTGAATTCATCCCTAGATTTTAACAAAAATTTATATGTATATATTTATGGGTCACTCCACACGGTATATGCCCTTGGGTACTTGATAAAAATTCCAAATTTCGCCAAAATGTATTGGATGTGTTCGAGCAATTTTCAAAATTTTCAAGGGAGTCAAATTCGAATTTTTTGGGGGTCAAAAATGGGTAAAAACGGCTAAAATCGCGCACAAGTGATATAAAATCACTGAAAGTGGTATGGTAGGGTGAGTAAAGATAGAAAAATACCATTTAAGTCTAGATCTGAGACGTCACATCGTCGAGCCAAATTATTATGTAGCTACGTCAAAACCAATGAAACCTTGAAGGAAAGTAGAACAGTATTCCAGTAGAACAAGAGATCCGAAAAAATATTCAACGTGTTCAACTGGAAAACCAATCTGACATCAACAAGACTTCCAGAACCATCTGTTACCCTAATTACGTAGAGAAGTGAAAACATACGCAAGAAGGGGAAGTCAGAGGAGATCCCTGGACCCTTGCCTCATTTGACGCCATCCACAAACATCTGCGTTTTACAGCCGACTGACTGCCCAAACAAACCTCGGCAGACCTTCTACATACACACTTCCCTTCTGGCCATGGAAACTCAATCTATAACAATCCTATGAGGTATTTCAACTAACATCGTGCGCATTTTCATGTCATAGCGATGGTTAACCATATTACATCAGCCATTGTATGATTGAAAATTGAAGGAGACAAGAAACAAGAAAGCTCTTGCCTCATAACAATAATTTTACATAAGCAGTCGATGTGGATAATATTATACTAATTACTGTTAATTAAAATTTAACAAAGCTCATATTAATACCGGGGATTCAATTCTAATACGAAGTGTTTTATTATGAAAAATTGCAGTACCTTCATTCCATAATGGTTAATTTTCTTATTATTTTGAATATATTTGATTGGCTAATTGAAAACTGTACTGTTCTATAGAATTTTCTTTTCACGTTTTCGTATTTTATTTCACCCTAATTTCTCGCTCGGACGTTCTCTTCCAAGAAAACTGTCCATTAGTGCCTACACGGAATTGCGTAAACAAGTTGATGTAAGTTCCAACAGCGGCCTGCTCCAAATTTCCAAAACAGAAAGAACAATGTTGATTTTCCGGATAAGTAATCCACATTCTAACTAATTAGGAACGGAGAGATAGACCGGTAATCATCACGTAGAGTCTGCTAGAGGGATCTGATTCTCCTTGGCCTGTAAAACTACATACATTACAATCAGGAATGCGACCCCACGGCAGACATTACTTGATCGGTTCCCCAACAAACAACATTTTCAAAGGGAACATGTTCAAGTAACTATGTACATGAGATTTCCCAGTGATTACAGCTGTACCATAGAATCGTCAATGGCGATGTTCCAAGGGGACAACAATGATCCGAAACTGACCCAAAACTAACCGATTTGCCTTGAAATCCGTACAACGAAACCCACCCTAGAAAGTCATGCTCTGTAATATTGCTAAAGCAAGAGCAACAGAAAGCAGAGGTACAAAAGCAATATAACAGTAATCTATAATCTTCATATTTTCATCCAATAGGAGTGTGACGACGTTGTCCTGCCTCAAAGAGAAATTGCCTTCTAATTAAATTCTATTACTAGGTAACTAACCCGCGATAACAACCTAATCAGTCCAACAGCCGTTATAATACGACGATTAGTCTGCACATACTATCTCCACCACAACACTTCCTGTTATTCTGTACTCTACTTGTTTCCACCACTTCCCGTAGATCTACTGTCCAATTTCTTGTAATATTGCAAACTGCGTCAACAAGATGCCTAAGATTAATGATGCTTGGAGCAAAGAGTGATGTTCATCGAAAACATTGCAACTATCACCACCAAATCCTGCTAATTATTATCGAAGTGCCGCGGAAACACACAATAATCATATAAACTATAATGACGCGACTTATAGGAGTCATTCACCATCCGACAAGGCTAGGCTGGGGTCTAGGGAGGAAGGGGTCGTAGAGGGGTTATAGGTGGACCACGACTTTTTCCAGCTCTGAGATTAAGCGGTTCCGACAGTCAACAACCTACGGTTCGCATAAAAACAAAGCTAATCAAAACTAAGTAGGTAAGAAATCACCCAAAATAAACTCAACATTTAAAAACGCTGCAAATTATTACACAAAGGTTTATTATTTACCTGTATAGATGCCCCTTCTGCGTAGATCACTGTTTTCTGTAGCCAATACCCTCGAGCCCCCCCCCCCCCACCCCCTCCTAAATCGAGTACTGGAGCCGGTCCCGGAATTAAAGTTTCCTACAAATGCGCGGGATTCAATAATTCAATCATTAATTAATTTTTAGATATTCATGAAGCATAAGGCAAACAATAAACCGTTGTGTAATAATTTACCTGTATAGGTGCCCCTTCTACGTTGACAGTACAATGAACCGTTGTGCAATAATTCACCTTTGAGTAATAATTTATCGTTGTGTAATAATTTGCCCAACAAGGGGCTGGAGTAATAATTTTACTCCAGCCCCTTCTACGAACTATAATGAACTGTTGTGTAATAATTTATCGTTGTGTAATAATTTACCATGTATAATAATTTACCCATCAATAATATCTCAACGTTTGTTCAAGTTTCACTACCTATCAACAAATCCAAAAGAGCCATCATTTTTCAAATGAAAAAATATCACAGAACAACCAACTCGACTTCATACTCCGTGAATATAATCAGGTGCTCCCTAGCAATGATTATCTCGAGCCAATTCCCGATTGTTACCGCGTCCCTGGTGATGATATTTGGGCTGAATGTATACAATTTCATTCACCCTCCTTTAGAAAAAGCCTGTCGGTGCAAACTTCTGAGCCTTAATGTGAACGAACGGCTGGACGTACCTACAATACTCCGGGTGGTCTTGAAAAACCCCCAAGTTCGAGAACTATTTAAAACCGTTTAAAAAAAATCGAGATAACGGCGTCCTGGAGATTTCTACCCCTATTTTTCACCCCTTAGGGATGACTGACATTAACGCCGAGCTTCGAGGACCAACTAGACCCCAAATGGGACCTATAAACCGAATTTCGTCAATTTTGGTTCATGCTAACTAAGAAAAGTGCGAAGTAAGGCGTACGGACAGAATTTTTTATTGCATTTTCGGATTCTACATGCCTTGAAACGGAAACCACCAAATTTTAGGGGGGGGGGGGGGGGGGGCTTTTTTTTTTTTTTTTTTTTTTCATGCTCGATTCCAAAGGTTCATTATTGAAAATAATAAACCAAAACATGTTCACCAATTTCGGGCAAGAAAGTCGGTTTCATGCTTTGCGAACATCCGATCCACAGGAGCGTTTTCCAGGGGCGTAACTGCCGGAGTGAAATTAATTTTTCGTATCAGTGGGCCTCACCCAACAAAATCCGTTTTTATAAGATGTGCCCTCTCAATTAGTCGCGGTTGGAATAAACGCGTCATTTTCACCGAATATGTTAAAGAAAAAATTAGTTCTGACCACTCGTTAATAACTACGCTAAATCGACAGGGGTAGATCCCAATAATTTTGAGACGAGGAGATGTAAACAATCCAAGTCATCAGGTTTGTAGCACAGGAAGCATACACGGTCCATGTTCCCATTTAAAAAGTTATCCTCGAACTGTGAACCAATATAATGACAATTTCATTTCTGAAAACAGGAATGAGAACTCCTTGAAGTGAATTCTGAGTCCGGGGTCTCTCCTAGTATGCTTACGGCTCATCATCGCTATGCCCTGTCCCCTTCACACCAATCATGCACATAAAAACTAAAGTGCTGTAATTATGTTTTCATGGGATGAAAATTTATAAATAATATTTATTAAATTTTGAATGATAAAGTAATCATGAATAATTAGACCCCAGAGGACGGCAAATCCAACCAATAACTATTAATATTGAAACTAACCCTGGAAGGCACGTCAACTATAACAGCAATCAATGGAAACAGCATTAAACAAAACTTGTTCATAGACCAAACCCTTCTTCGTAGCAGCCAATACATAAGTTAGTGTTTCTGAGTGGACATCATCATACAGCAATTTGGTACCTCATCATCATACAGTAATTAGCTTGTAGAGTTTATAGATAATGGGTTTTTCAAGTCGAATGTGTAAGACACTGTAAACATCAACGTGACATCAAAGGTAAACCAAATCTAATCGGGAAAACCGCACAATTCCATCAAGAAAAAGACGGAACTCGTGGCCTTCAGATTCTTACTAAGCGGTGTCCAGTAGCAGGTTATGGTCAGCGATTCCCGCTGCTCCAAGTAAATCCAATGAAACCGCTATGTCCACCTGATACAGCGCCTCTTCACTTCTACGGAACTTTCCCCAGAGATGGGCTCGGCCGTTGCATAATGCTTTCTTTAAGGACTAAGGACCCTCTTTTCATTTGAATGGGCGTCGGTAGAAGAAAAATATGACAAACGCCATTAGCGCTCATTATTGCGACAAAGGATACGGAAACATCGTGGAACCAATACGATAATGACATTATTACCCAGGTGCTCATTAGAACACAGTAAATACAAGAGGAAGAGCGTAAATTCCATGAATACTGATTTCTTTGGTACAACACTCTTGAGCAATTTTATTTGTTATCCAATCACAATGTCCATTCTGCAATATTCCTGAAGAGCACACTATTTCTGAAACACTATTTGAATCACACACCCAGGATTGGCTGGTAATACTTTTAGGGAATTTTCAAGGAAAATTTTTAGAACATGGATTTTTGAAAAAATTTTACAGGCATCCTGAGTCAAATTTGAGTGTTTCAGTGTTCGAAAATTGGTAAAACGGCTAAAATTGCAAATAATTGATATAAAAACCACTGAAAAAGGTATGGAAGAGTGAGTAAAGACAGAAAATTACCATTTCAAATGTTCTCATACAGAATAGACAGAATTTGGATTTTTGGAGCTAAAAAATTGGCACTAAGGGCTAAAATCAATATTAATTCATCTGACTCTGTGTGGGATGGTGATTCACGACAAAAAGAGCGACTATTTCGATGACGAAACTATTTTTCTCAAAAAAGAGTGTGTCAAATTTGACTTTATAGGGGTCAAAAATCGGAAAAATTGCTAAAATCACGAAAAAATTATACAATTTTTTGAAAAGTGGCAAGATGCTTAGCAAGAATATTTCTTTGAAAACTGGCTATTATAGCCACGTTGCATGACTAACTTTTTAATGTGTGATACTTCAATGATATGCCACGTACAGTTGGCAGGGAATCATACTGCGTGATGGCCAGTCAATAAATCCCATCAGGGAGAGAACATCAACATTTCGACTCACTTTTAGTAAAACACTGCGAAGTTAATCAATCAGATGTAGGAGTGAGGATAAGGAGTATGCAGATAATATTTCTTTCAACGGTATGAGTAGTATCAAAATTAGCTCACCTCCAACTATAGGTGCGCTTCTATCCTTGGTGACAGTCTTTTTCAGTTTGGTCCCGCTCCTGATGGACTGGAGGAGGAGGTCTCTTCCTTTGGGGTCTACAGCCGGAGGGCCACTCGTTGGCGGCGGGGGCGGCCCAGGTGGTGGTGGAGGCGGTGGACCCACCATGTTTAACCCTGAAAATGACAAAACACATTCACTTAACACTTACATAAAATTGATGAACAGCAGGATATTGAAACAATGCAAATCCAGAACGAAGGGCATTCAGATGAATTACATCAGAATCTGACAAAAACGCAACAGAACAGCAACGTAACAGATTTCTCGATCTGCAATCTGAAGAAACATTATAACATCCGTTCAACCCTGGTTCTCAAGAACCGCGAATTTTATTAAATTTAGGAGATAATTTTGTTGGTAACTACTCGTAGACGGTTCCCATAATTCGACGGTGACGAGAGACAAGCCGTAACTCCATGTTTTGTCAAAATGAGGTTTTTCTACCGATGGACTCATCTGGGGAGGTTTCTAGCGATTCCTCCGCAACACTCATAGTGGAGAAAAGTACCTAAACTAACTTTTTTCCGAGTACTTATTTAGTTTCCACATATCTAACTGTGGAACAAAATGGTTGGATATCCCGAGCAAGTTACCTCTCATATTACTGACATAAACTCCAGTTCCAGAGACGGTATGTGGGGAATTTCCACGTTTTAACAAGAATTCGTGAGGGAAGTTGTTATTGTTTTTCAATTTATTCATTTATCCACTAATATTTGAGCATAATAGGCTCCCATATAAATAGAACAATTATTTCGGATATAATTCACTGTCTAGTAATTAGACCTGATCTAACCCTACCCCGAGGCAGGGTCTGTCTCACCAGAAGGCACAAACCCAGTGGTGAGAGGTGTGGTTTTTACATGGAGATACCGCATGTCACAGAGATTTACAGTGGAGGTTTCATGGCTCTTGAATAGCCCATTTTGGTTTATTATCCCTACTATATTATAAAAACGGATCTCTGTGAGTCTGTGAGTGAGTCTGTGTGTCTTTCTATGCACGGCCAAACGGCTCGACGGATATCGACCAAATTTGGCACGAATATCCAGTAGGCTCCCAAGTTGTGCAACGTCGCATTTTTAATTCCCTGACCATAGCGGAAATATGGTCGACCATGGTCAACTTCGTTAATTGAAATGGTAACCCCTATTTTTTATCGCGTATTCGTAATCTACGTGAAATTCTATCTACGATCGACCCTTCGGACTACCCCCGCGGTCGACCATAGCGCATCCATGGGCCCCTCCATGGTCGAATCCCGAATTGCTCAACGGATATCGACCAAATTTGACACAAATATCCAGTAGGCTCCCAAGTTGTGCAACGTCGCATTTTTAATTCCCTGACCATAGCGGAACTATGGTCGACCATGGTCAACTCCTGAATGGCTTGACGGATATCGACCAAATTTGGCACGAATATCCAGTAGGCTCCCAAGTTGTGCAACGTCGCATTTTTAATTCCCTGACCATAGCGGAACTATGGTCGACCATGGTCAACTCCTGAATGGCTTGACGGATATCGACCAAATTTGGCACGAATATCCAGTAGGCTCCCAAGTTGTGCAACGTCGCATTTTTAATTCCCTGACCATAGCGGAACTATGGTCGACCATGGTCAACTTCGTTAATTGAAATGGTAACCCCTATTTTTTATCGCGTATTCGTAATGTACGTGAAATTCTATCTACGATCGACCCTTCGGACTACCCCCGCGGTCGACCTTAGCGCATCCATGGGCCCCTCCATGGTCGAATCCCGAATCGCTCAACGGATATCGACCAAATTTGGCACCAATATCCGGTAGCCTCCCAAGTTGAACGTAGGCGCATTTTTAATTCCCTCACCATAGCGGAAATATGGTCGACCATGGTCAACTCCTGAATGGCTTGACGGATTTTGATAAAATTGGGCACAAATACCCGGTAGGGTATGGGATTTTTCCGTCGTTTGTTGGTTCCACGATACTGCGTACAGCGAATCTCGGATAGCGAGCGAAGCGAGCGGTCAGGCTAGTTTTCAATAAAACCTTTGGAAACGAGCATGAAGAGAACCTCCTTTTTAACCCCCCTCTCAAAGTTTGAAGGTTTCCGTTTCAACGTAGAATCCGAAAATGGAATAAAAATCTGCCGTACTTTGCACTTTCCTTAGTTACCATGAACTGAAATTCGGTTTGTAGGTCCAATTTGGGGTCTTGTTGGACCGCGAAGGTCGGCGTTACTTCAGTCATCTCTGAAGGGTGAAAAATAGGGGTTGCATTTTTCAGAACGCCGCAGCTCGACAACTTCCAACAGAAGGGTATGTGGTTTTTTTTACAATGTGGAATAAACAAAAATTAACCTTTAGCTTACCACAACTTTAACACAAAGCTTTTCGCTCAACTTCTGAGCATCATCAGGTAGGCACTCTCATAAACACATATAACAGTCTGTTATCTCTGTTTATGTGAGTACCTACCTGATGGTGCTCAGAAGTTGAGCGAAAAGCTTTGTATTAAATAAATTGGTGGTAAGCTAAAGGTTTTTTTTTGTTTATTCCAAATTGCAAGATGGCTTACCACATGAGGTGTGAAATTAAATTCGACGAACTGATGGTTTTTTTTTACGTTTTTACATCGATCTCGAACTAAAGAATTTTTTGAGACCACTCGGAGCGTTGTATGTCCAGCCGTTCGTTTGCAACGAAAAGGTTCGTCAACATGATCGTGAATGAAACGGTATAAGTACGGCCCAGATATCACAGCTGGGTCATTTCGCGAAAAGTGGCATTTTTAGGGTTTGAATTTTTCAGGGCTGTCAGCAATTTTTTATTTTTTTTTTATTTTTATTTTTTTTATTTTTTTTTTAACTATCCCCTTCCTGACCTGCTCAAAGGTTAGCAGCCAAAAAAAGTCATCATAGAAATGCAGTTTTCGAAATAGAGGCATTTAAAATAAGGTTTACTCCAAAGGAGTGATGTTGTGCTCACCGGAGTGAGAAATTTACAAGCACCAACGTTATTCAACATGAAAAATGCAGAAATAACACAATGCCACACTGGTTACAAGTTGTCACATTTACTGGTATGAAAAATTAGGTGCGATCATGTGAAAATAGCGAAATAATTCCTAAATTACGTAAAAATCCTTGTAGTGATTCATATAGTAATGGAGGTAGCAGGAGAATTTGGTGTGTTGACAGTCGGAAAACTTAAGTTCGATGAACTATTGCTGTGTGTTTTATTTCGGTTTTAGCCAATTTTTCAAAGAAAATGAAGCTACTGCAATGGGACCAACATTTTCAGAACATGAAGTTTTGAAATTTTTTCATAGGAAAATCCGTTTCAGAGCACCCAGATTCATCCCGATTTAAAAAAAAATTATATGACCTTAGGTACATAACAAAAATTCAAAATTACCCCAAAATTTTCGCACTGCTGAACAAAAGGATAGGTAAGTTGGAAGATGAGCAATTACAAAAATTCTAAGGGGGACAAAATTGAGTGTTTATGGGTCAAAATACGGCTAAAATCGCGAACAATTGATATAAAATCACTGAAAGTGGTATGGAAGGCTGAGTAAAGACTGAAAAATACCATTAGTCAGTTTTAATACAGAATGGGGGTTATATTTGGATTTTTTGGGGTCATAAATTGGCATTAAGGTCTAAAATTAATAATAATTCACCTGGCGTTGTGTGGGATGGTGATTCGCGACAGAAAGAGGGTTATTTCGATGATAAAATATTTTTCTCAAAAAAGGTCAAATTTGACTTTATAAGGGTCAAAAATCTGGAAAAATGGCTAAAACCACGAAACAAGATTATAGATTTTACGAAAAGTAAGATGGTTTCTCGCTATATCTTATTTTTACACAATAGCACGAATATTTATTAGAAAAATCGTTCTATTAGTCATGCTGCATCACTGGAACTTTCTTTATTGTGGTACGACTTTTTTGCATGAACCCTCCATTTCTTCTAGAGCACTGAATTCTATGCTCCCGTTCAGTCATGTCCTTTACTAGTTTAATGAGGAGTACCCGTGACTTCTGCTTATATTACTTTCCCATTTTTAAATGAAAGTAGGTTTACTCTCCCACGATGAATAATTCTTTTTTTTTATGAGCTTTCAACGTTTCGGCAACAAGTGACGTCACTGCATCCCTCCCGCCAGGGCGGGACCCCCTTGCCCAGTGTGACGTCACTTGTTGACGAAAAGTTGAAAGCTCATATAGAAAAAGCAATATTCATCGTAGGAGAGCGCGGTTGGTCTCAAACTGCTTAGAATGGAATCTAATTCTACTCAGAAATATAAACAGAAGTCATGGGTACTCTTCATTTGTTTCTTCGCTAGTTTTTTTTTCTTGTACCAATAATTTGAATTGTTTCCATAAGTCAACATGGAGATTGTTAATGAACTATGATTTATTGACGCACTCAGTTGGTCGTATTCGTTATTGCTCTCCTGTAAAGTAGCGTTTTTGGCGTTACGGGTTGCCTCTCGCCCACCACTGATATTATGATTTGCGCCTAAATAGGTAAGAGTGGTTCAAGCGTGCGCAAATTCTTGCTTGTTGCTACATGCAAACTACTCCGGTTCAATACACATATCCCCTTCAATACATACCCTTGGGATCAGGCTCTTAGTAGCCTCCGCGCATACGCCATCGTGGAACACCCCCCCCCCCCCCCCATCATATAAACTCGGATTCGTCGAAGCAAATTTTGATGGCATATCTCCGATGGTTACAGAGTTTTCCCGAGAGTCTCTGCGATCACGTATGGGCGAGGATGATGTAACACTTCATCGCATAAGTTTCCATTATTCATAGGAACCTCAATCCTAGGAAGATTACATTCGAGATGTTATTTTTAGATGTACGAGTATATAAATTATTATAGTACCCGCCCAATAATATAGAGAGAAGTAAAAATGAATAATGGGTAACAAGTACATCTTTTGACATGTGGAACTCACGATTGAAAATCTCTTCAATTTTTGAAAAGTACCATTCTTTCGACGAACCTGTCTGTACCCAAGTACTTAGTATTTCTAAACTACAACACCAACAACAGGGAAAGAAATAACGTTCGTGACTTTTGGTGTCTCAAGGAAATACGAAACTTTTTGAAAGAGAACTTCTCCCAAAGAAACCCTGCCACCTGGCATTCGACAAAGCAATACCTTCCTGACAACAATGAGGACCATCTGGCTCGAGAAAGATACAACGCCTACCGCTTGTTCCTCACGACAGTCGCCGGATGAAGAAACCTATTTTGGAAGATTCAGGTTTAAACCCATAAAACAATGGACACTACTGAAAGTCATGTCAATTAAAATTCCGAATGGTGAGTAGAAACCCAAGGGAGACGAATAAGAAATTATTATCATCATCAGCAGTTTATGAAAGTTTCCCCCAGGATTGGTATTTCACGCCCGTGTTCCATATCACATCACTATTACAATACGTATCCTTACGTACCGTACCATGCATTTTTATGATACATTTCAAATTCTACGTTTAATACTGATGTAAGATCAATAGAGTTACATAACCACTAAAAGTCTTTTACTGTGGAGAAAAAAGCACCTTCCCCCTCTCTGGCCATCACTAAACTATTATCGAAACACCCTATTTGTATACGTTACAATGGCCCATAATGGGGAATAAATAATAATATGCTACAAAGGTACCAACTTTTGATATAGTAAGCAGTTTTCACTCGAACTGAACCAGTAAGACACACATCATGAAAAACTCGTCCCTCCCACCACCATTCCCAACACATGTCACTCGCGGTTCGACTATCGCTGTTTGAATGGTTCAAATTTTTAGTTATACATGTTAATCATCATGATGAAAATAAACTTCACTAATGAAAGTACAATTTGTAAAATTCTAATGATTGGGAATTTCAAGATACCTACCACTTGCTTTACGAAATCTCAACCCCCACCATCGCGACAATCGTTCTATAGGTAATTCAAAACAGTTAAATTATCTTGCCAAGATCTGGTTGTATTGCCTCATTTTCCTATCTCACTAAACTTCCCCCTCTCACGGTCTGATATCTGAAATTCCAATGACGACTGATATCAAGTTCGACACTACTTGAACATGTTCACCAAATTCCATCTAATGAGAATGATGTGTCCAGCAGAGACATGCGAACAAATATAAAGATACGGTAAAATAAATACTTAATTTGCAACAACTTTTTTTTAAAACTATTTCTAGTTCTGTAAAGCAACGCTCTTATTTAACAATAATAATTACCTACACCTAAAAGTCATGTGATAGAAGTTCATCAACTTGTGAATGGGAGATGAAATTAATCCTCATGGCCAACCCGTCAAAAAACTTAATTCCAAGTAAAATCAATACCCTACCCGCCTCCATGTTCATTTTCACAAGTGTTTGTTGAATAGCGAACTTGAGAGTGAAAAATTTCAAGTTCTAAAAAGGCTGAAGGTTCATAAAACCTGAATAATCATTATTCATGAGTGTACCTACAGAAACGTTAGATGGAATTAATTTCCATCTTAATGTCCAACTTAATGTCTGTGTTAGCCACCCTTAATTGGGATGTGATTACACAAACTTGTTTAGGGGCATTTACCTAATTGCTAAACACACAAAATGACAACGTTCTAACGACAGGCCTACCTCCTTTCTTCAGCGTCCCAGCCTTGAACTTGATTTCTTCGGTTTTGAATTTCATGTTACGAGAAGGTAAAAGCACTAAAACGAAGGTTGCTGTCAATCAGATGAATTAATGAGCTTTCCGAATGGTTCCCCGAGTGTTGCCGGTCATTTGGTCGGAGTCTGTACAACGGGTGCGCGAATATTAGCAAGGTACGACCGTTCAAGAGGTAAACACAAGACAGCGTCGCGCCATGGGTTCAAGCGTTGACTGAAACTGAGTTGTTTGGTCGGGACCTCAGACAGGTGGGTAGGTAGGTAGGTGAGGTAGCCTACGCAAGTCCCAGGAGGGAGGGAGGGACCGTCGGGCTCCAAGACGAATGGAGGATTCGCCGATTATGACGTCAACTTGATAGGCTCACCGAGAAATGATTCACGCTTTGGGTCTCCCAACCCCTTTAATAGGACAAGGCCGCAATGGATGGTGACAGTGTTACAGATTGATTGAGTTTTCCAAATACCACCCAAAATCATTCAATCGGTGACGAAGGAAGCGACAGATAGGTGTTCCAGCCATTCCAGCTGAAAAGGTCCAGGACAAACCTGACAAAAGCACTTTAGTAAATCACAGGCGTCAGTTGTAGTCAAAGTCCTGTTCTGTTACACTCACACCCAAGAATTTCCAAAGGCCTCTCACAAGCTGTACAGGCCTCATAGCAGGTTTTGCCCAAGCAAGTCCTTTTCCCCATTAAACAGAAACATGAGAAGTAATATGCACAACAGTAAACAAAGTGTTACAAAAACCAAAGGAAAGTGAACAAGCAACGGACAGGTGTTTCGATTTTGGGATTCGTCATTCTACTTACGTACCTACCTTGAAACAAAACAATAAATGGAAATCAACTGAAGGACAAACACTTCTGGGACTACTTCAAAGGACAAAACAGTTGACTACCTACGGTACATAGTGAACCAGAAGGCAGGATAAATATATGAGAGAATTTGATTGAAGGAATTATACGTGCCCAGCGAGCAGCAAAAAGGTTTTATTTTCTAGACATCAATAAAGTAGTTAGATATCATGTGCATGATTTCCCGTGAAATGATTACTTCATAAAGGTATTGGCATAAGGACAGTGATATATGATTCTCCACTCAAGACGAGTCTGGTCGGTGGGTCAAATTAAAAAGCATCTATAATTCTAAGAGGAATACCGGAATGATCACCTATTGCTAAATGGTTACCTAAATATGAGCTTCATGGACCTTGGACTCGATGATGCATTATACCTGTCCCGGGAACAGGTCTGCAAGAACCCAGGAATTGATTCTTCAGGTCATTTCCGATCGAAAACGTCTCTTCGCAATTTTCTATTAAACCCTTAGTTTTCGACATTTCAAGTTTTTTCCGTATATCACGTTTTTTTCACATAAAACTCGCCATAATGCCTATCTGTAAAATTACAAAAAACAATTGATGAACTTGGCGAATCTCATAAAAAACGAAAAGCGCCTCTAGCTCAGAGAGAGCAACCCAAATTCCGATTACCCTCAACGGGAAAAACTTCCTCAGAGCCTCTAAGCTTTCTACCGGTAAGGTCATATTTAATTTTACTGTAATAATCGAGTGAAAATCGTGTCTGAATTCAAAGAAACGTGAGGCTCTTTGAGGAAATCGTGTTTCAGCGTGCCATATGACTCTGCTCAAACAAAACATGAGAAGTTAAGACATATATATAGTTATCCACATAATTTTTGACGCTGAGTAGAATGGTGACATTCCTAATTGATGACAAACTAATTTTACGTGAAAAATTGGGAATTTTTGGAAATATCAACACTGATATTTCCATTTGAAAATGATGTGAAAACGCTGCAAATTATTACACAACGGTTTATTATTCACCTGCGAAGATCACTGTTTTCTGTGGTCAATACCTGTCTAACCTCGTGCTCCACCCAGGAAAGCCCTAAATCGGGTACTGAAACCGGCCCGGGAATTATAGTTTGATAAAAATTCGGGGATTCAATAATTCAATAATTGATTATTAATTATTTGTTGTTATTCATGAAGCATTACGTTTGTTGAAGTTGCAAAAGTACCGACCAACAAAATCCAAAAGAGCCATCATTTTTCAAACGAAATAATAACACAGAACAACCAACTCGACCCCTCACAGCCACCATTATAATCAGGTGCTCCCTAGCGACGATATCAGGGCCGGATTTATACCTTTTGATTCACTATCATGTTGACGAAGCTTTTCGGTGCAAACGAACGGCTCGTCATACAATGCTCAGAGTGGTTTCAAAAAATTCTTTAATTCAAGATCAAAAGCCACTATTCTATTGAAAGTTTTTGAGCTACCCCATTCTAAAAATGTCAACCCCTATATTTCACCCCTTGAGATACTGACGAACGCCGAGCTTCCCAGATCAACTAGACCCCAAACGGGACGTACAGACCAAATTTCATTAATTTTGGTTCATGTTAACTAAGAAGTGTTGGTTCATGTTAACTAAGTACGGCGTACGACGGACGGACAGACATTTTTTTATTACATTTTCGGATTCTACATACCTTGAAACGGAAACCATCAAACTTTGAAGGGGGGTTACATTTTTTTTTTTCAAGCTCGATTCCAAAGGTTCATTATTAAAAATAATAAACCAAAAGGGTATCTAACTTCTCGCGTCATGGTTGGTCGAGCAAAGTCGTATGACACGCTAAAACACTCGATTTTCACCATTTAAAAAAAACGCTTTTTTTATTCAAACGCGATTTTTACTCTCGACTACTACAATAAAATTAAATGACCATACCACTAGAAAGCTGAGATCCTGAGAAGTTTTTCCCGCTGAGGGCAAGTGGAATTTGGGTTGCACTCTCTGAGCTAAAAGCGCTTCGCTTTTCTGTGTTTTTTTTTCGCGTTTTCTTTTGGTTTATTATTCTGTGAATAATACACCTATGTATTCGCTCAGCAAAAAATTTTTATAACACCCCCTCAAACTTTTTTCTTTTGCGTTTCAAGGTGCATAGATTCCAAAAATGCAATGTCCGTCCGCCGTACGCCGTCCGCCGTCCGCCGTATCACGTGTACAGGCTTCATTTTCGGTCTAAAAAAATCGTTCTTTCGCACACATGCTCCATTTGGGCCCTAGTTGTGTCCCGAAACTTTTCAGCCCGATCGGAATATACCCAGGGGGGTTATGAGTGAAAATGTGTGTAAAAATAGGTACTTTTTACGTTATAGCAACATATTGGTAACATGAGCTTCTGAGATATCGTTTTCTATGTTTTTGGGGACGAGAAGACCGAATATGAAGTCGATTTTGACCAAAGAGTGGAAAATTGAGTTCTACCAAATGTTCAGCTCCCATAATTGATTTTTTATGAGTGAAAAACCTGGGAAATCGTCTGAAATCACCATCAGTTTGTATAATAACACTGGAAAAACGCTGCAAAGTCCTTGTCACATGGGGTTTATTATTCTACAGAAATGTTGGCTGTACATTTATTGTTTGTATCATGTGAAATAATTGAAATAGCTATTTCTGATGGTTTCCACCAATTTTGGCCCCCAAAACACAAATTAGGTAGGTACGATCTTTTTTTTTTTTCAAATTATCTTTGATCATTGGTAGTGCCATTTAATCGTCTTGATCCACGTGTTGACACTTTTTCTAGTGTTATTCTACAAATTGATGGTGATTTCGCAGGTATTTGACTCATAAAAAATCAATTTTGGGAGCTGAACATCTGGTACAACCTCAATTTTCCACTCCTTGGCCAAAATCGACTTCATATTCGATCTTCTCGTCCCCAAAAACATGGAAAACGATACCTCAAAAGCTCATGTTACCAACATGGGCTGAAAAGTTTCGGGACACAACTAGGGCCCAAATGGAGCATGTGTGCGAAAGAACGACTTTTTTAGATCGAAAATGAAGCCTGTACACGTGATACGGCGGACGGCGTACGGCGTACGGCGGACGGACATTGCATTTTTTGAATCTACACATCTTGAAACGGAAAAGAAAAAAGTTTGAGGGGGTGTTGTAAAAATTTTTTGCTGAGCGATTACATAGGTGTATTATTCACAGAATAATAAACCAAAAGTGTGAAGACGTGGTTCAGGACGATTAAATGGCACTACCAATGATCAAAGATAGTTTTAAAAAAAAGAAAAAAAAGAGCGTACCTAATTTGTGTTTTGGGGGCCAAAATTAATGGAAACCATCAGAAGTAGCTATTTCGATTATTACGCATGAAAGAAACAATTAATGAACAGCCAACCTTTCTGTAGGTATGTCCAATAGAATAATAAACCCATGTGACAAGGACTTTGCAGCGTTTTTAGTGTGTGTATTTTCTGAGAGTTGCCAAATCCTGATTTTCAAGCGAGATTCTTGTTCAACAATTACGTAGGTATTTTATCATCAGTTTTAGGGGGGAACGTCTCAATAGGCATGACTGAATTACCTAGTGCAATTTACTACACAGATTTTCAGGTGTCCCAGTGGCAACGGGGTGTTGCCGCTGTCTTGTGCACTGAGTCAGGATGGAAGAGACTAGAGAGGTGGCGATGCTCAACCCAATAGGGTGGGTGCGCGACTGACTCATTCATATGTATATCGCGAGGGTGTGTGACCATTTCGTCTTTTATCATCGGACTTCAGGCGGCAAAACAAATTTGAATACAACAGGGAATTACCGAAATCGTGGCGTGAAGTATGAATAATAGCTTCACCTACAGTTTTTATATTGAAAATTCAATATATACAATAGTAATAGGGATATAAACTAAATATACCCAATAGCATTGCGTGAAACATCAATACCAAAGAACGGGTATGAAGATGATGGTATGGGGATGGCAGAGAGAGGCCATGCATAACATGACAGAATGGTGCAGCCCAAGGCGTCACTGATTTATTATTCACGCTGTACATAGTCCAGCGACCTCTGTTCCAAGCTCTAAACTCCCTTATTTATTTTTTATAAACCATAACATGAAGACTTTCCTGACGTCACAGTTAACACTAGGCAGATTTTGATCACTTTCTGGGAGATTACAGACGCAGTTGACCCCCTCCCCACCACCACCCCCTTAATACCCACTACTTCGTTGACATTTCCACAAAATGGACATATTTGTGTTTTACGAGTCTCCTTCCTCAATTAACTCACAACAAAACAGTAGCATACCCATAATTCAATCATTAATCGTGTTCTTCTTATGTTTGCCACAGCTCTAGGAATAGGGTACGTGTTCACAATTCAACCAGTACCTATACAGGTTTCATGGCACAGAAGAAGCAAATACATACCACAGTTTTCATTCAACAACTTGAAGCATTAACTCAGGCATGACGACACTGGAATTACAATAAAGATGACCACCTTTATCAGCTTGACATCAATCAGGGACTGAAGACAGAAGCTGAATAAACAGACTGCCAAGATGTAATACATCAATAAACGAGAAATAGTTTGAATGCATCAAAACCGAGCGGACGTGAACAATGACCAAAGCAAAATGTTCAGTAAAAAGACTTTAACCTGCTCGGATTATCGATGAAATTCGTCTAAAGTACAACACTATTACGAGAATGAGGAGAAAAATGAAAGTCATGTCCTCACTAATGAATGGGAGAGGTGGAGGTTCTACATTATTGCTTACAAGCAAAAGCCCAAGAATGACAGCACACGCCTCGGGAAGGAACTGGTGATGGCTTATTGCCGACTGGAGTAGTTAATTTTCGACCACTTAACCTGGAAGATAAGATAAAACATAATGCCCAAAAAGGTGAGAGAAACTCAATGAGATTTTGTTTGGCATTTTCCACGCGTGACAGAAATTTAAGGGAATGGTTTTCATTCGGTTCGCGTTTACACAACTACACAAGATGAGAGACATTCATTGCCCACTGCCTACCCAGGGTTCCCATATTCCGATCGGGCTGCGAAGTTTTGGGACACAACTAAGACCCAAATGGAGACTGTGGGCGAAATGACGAATTTTTTAAACAGAAAATAAAGTAGATTTAGATGATACGCGGACGGCCTACGGATATTGCAATTTTGGAATCTAAAATTTTTGAGGGGGCGTTCTAAAAATTGTTTGTTGAGCGAATACATAGGCGTATTATTTACAGAATAATAAACCAAAAAATGTCCGCCCGCCGTATCAACTATATCTACTTCATTTTCGGTCTAAAAAATCGCTTCTTTCGCACACAGGCTCCATTTAGGCCCTAGTTGTGTCTCGATCGGAATATACCCAAGGCTGTTATGAGTGAAAAACGCTGCTAAGTCCTTGCCACATGGGTTTATTATTCTATTCGACATACCTACAGAAATTCTGGAAATACATTTGTTTCTTTCATGAGCAATTATCAAAATAGCTATTGTTGATGGTTTCCACCAATTTTGGCCCCCAAAAACACGATATAAGCTCCTATTTTTGATAAATTATTTCTGATCATTGACAGTGCCATTCAATTGTCTTGATTAACCTGTTGAAACTACTTCTAGTGTTATTATACAAGCTGAACCTTCGTTACTACCTCAGTTGTGTCTCGATCGGAATATACCCAAGGCTGTTATGAGTGAAAATGTGTATAAAAATAGGTACTTTTGTGTTTTAGTAACATGAGCTTTTGAGGTATCATTTTCCATGTTTTGGGACGAGAAGACCGAATATGAAGTCGGTTATGACCAGAGTGGAAAATTGAGGTTCTACCAAACGTTCAGCTCCCAAAATTGATTTTTATGAGTCAAAAACCTGGGAAATCGTCTGAAATAACCATCAGTCTGCATGATAACACTAGAAAAAGTGTCAACACGTGGATCAAGACGTTTAAATGGCACTACCATGATCAAAGCTAATTTGAAGAAAAAAAATTCGTACCTAATTCGTGTTTTGGGGGCCAAAATTGGTGGAAACCATCAGAAATAGCTATTTCAATTATTTCACATGAAAGAAACAAAAATGAACAGCCAAAATTTCTGTACGTATGTCCAATAGAATAATAAACTCATGTGACAAGGTCTTTGCAGAGTTTTTTTTATTTATTAGTCAAACACGTGGGAAGTTGTCTGAAATCACCATAAACTTGTATAATAACACTAAAAGTAGTATTAGCGGGTGTCAAGACAATTAAAAAAATGGCACTATCAATGATCAAAGATAATACGGGAAAAAATGATTTTTGTTTTTAGGGTCCAAAATTGGTGGAAACCATCACAAACAGCTAAGTATTTAAATTACGGCACATGGAAGAAATAATAAATGAACAGCCAACATTTCTGTAGGTATGTCCAATAGAATAATAAACTCATGTGACAAGGACTTTGCAGCGTTTTTGGAATCTACACGCCTTGAAACGTAAAAGAAAAAATTTTGAGGGGGTGTTCTAAACTTTTTGCTGAGCGAATGCATAGGTTTTTTACGGAATAATAAACCAAAATGACCACACTTACCTTTTGGACCCCTCCCTGCTTGCTTGAAGCCCCGTAACAGGGAAAAGCCAACCCTGAACATTTTTCCGGGTTCACCTGTGAATCTAGGAACTGTTTTTCTACTAGATACTAACCTGCGATTCCCCTAGATGCATCCTGAATCTACGGATTTATTCAAGTTCTATCTTTGAGATTCAAAGTTTTCGCAATCTTGATGTGTATTATGTAAATTGTACTTACTTTCCAAGCCATCTTGCACATTTTTATTGCGATTTTTCTCTATAGAAACTAAGAGGAGTGGGTAAAACAATTATTTTTTAATTGATTTTGAATTAATCTGCATCTTCAAAAGGCGAAAATATTAATAATAATTGTGAGTTCAACAGACCAATGTACTGCAGCTAGATTCATTTGCTTCTCTGACTTAAACAACAGAAGTATCGACAACTGAATACAGCCGACCAAATTAAATTAACCTTGTTGGTCCGGTGCCAAAGATTAGTGGATATACCAGTTCTTGCGGAGGGAACCAGTTGGTTTTGTGTTGAGAGGTGCATAGCGTTCGGGTTTGAGAAACTGTGGAAGAAAACTTGGCCTTCTAGCTCCTCAGCTCATTTCAGGAATTGGTGAATCGGGTGCCAACCGTTCCGTTTCTAGCTCAACAGAGAGATTGCGAACGGGACGCCTGCTGTTTATATAGTAAAAATCTAAAGGATATTTCATCAGGATTCGTCGATGCATCAGATGTACAGTACTAACGTGTTGTACGTCAATAACTCATTGTCTCACGAATGGGATTATTTTGATTCCTCCTATGTACGTGTGGGTGTGTGTCAATCCTGCAGAAACTGGAGACAAGTTGAACGCCACAACTACATACAGCGGGGATATCCAAGTTGTCTAACCTATAAAGAAAAATATTTCTTAAGAGCGGATTCCACATGGAACTTGAATTTATCATTGAAGAGAGAAACACTGATTTAGAATCTGATATTGTTAAATAACGTATAAATGCAGAGAAATCTTCGTGTTTGCAGGGATGTTAAGGTTGGAGATTCAAAATGTCATGATGAACCATTGTTGTTGTTCCAGACTGCAACCTTACGAAGTTTTCAAGGGCACCAAGTACCTTCTCATCGATGAGGAGAAGATACTTATTCGTACGCGTTTCTTATTCAATACGTTTATTATATTTATTTTCCATTCGAAAGAACAGATTGATCCCTTGGTCCCTTTCGAGGTTCGCACGAGACATTCGCAGTTATTTTATTTATCAACGATAACGGTTCAAGTTTGTTACCACAGATAATTTTTTCGGATCTTTACAAAGGACGATTTAAAAAAAAAAAAGGTGAGAAATATAGCAGAAGCAATGTTTTGGCAAGTCTACAAACTGGGGCATGGAGAAAGAACTTCACAGTGTGATGTCACTAGTCGCCTGCAGGTGATTTTGAAAACGAAGTAATAATTATATTCGTCATTTTCTCCTGACTAATAAAGCGTTCTCATCCGCGCATCAACTATTAGAGGAACAAAAATAAGCCAACTTCAGACCTATGTGCACCCCTCATTTCCTTTTCAGTTAGTGTGGGGAGGACTTACATTTTTATAATGGTGCACACTGTGAAAGAACAGATAACACCATTCGATTTTTACTATAGATCCTGAGATCAATTCCACTACACCCTTTGGAGGTAGAAGATGAAGCGGCTAAGTAAGTAAGTAAGTCTGAGTTCAACTCTCAATGATGTATTCCTTGCTTTGTGAAATTGCCAAAGTTCAATTTGAAATCGAAAGGGAATCAACCAACATCACTACTTTAAGGTGAAAAACGTTATTTTGATTAGAACGTTTTGCGTTCCGTTGGCTGTTTTTTGTTGTGCTCGAATCTTGAAAAGCATTACAAGTGGCCATTTTACTTTACTCATAATCGTAAAACGAGAAGAAAATACATGAACTGGTTTTCCTACTATATAGTTCAATAATGATCATTTTACTGGAGCACAAGACAAGAGATCCCTCCTCGCATAACAAGGGAGAAATGTAACTTGGCAGGTATACAAAACAAGTTGAGATGGATCCGAGGGCACAACAACCTCTCACATCGTAATATTTTTAAAAACATTTATACGTCAGCTAATACAAGCTGTATGGGGGGGGGGGGGGCACTCGGAGTGATAGGGTGAATATTTCGGCACAATAGTAACTGTCATCCCTTATCACTCAGTCAGAACGAGAACTCGGAGGTATGATAACAGTTCGTCAACTCAGTCGGAAGATTTCCTCCCCCTTCAGCGTACTATTTATAGACCAACACCCACACGGGGTCCGCCGCTGCATCTCGTCAACCCACCCTCAACTGTTTGTGTGTGGTAGATGATACATATAAAGCGTGATAAAACGCAGTGCACACAAATAATAGATATCTGTACCGACCCAAGACGTCCTGCCTCCATTTACACGTCATAATCCAACACTACAAACTGAAATCTATAGAATAAAACACCCACCAGATCCTTTGAATGACATATAAAACCGCAGTTCGGTCGCAGTTTCTTCAAATTGTTAAAAAGTGAACCAAAATCCTTCAAGTAATAATAAGATTAGTAGATCAATTATTTTTAATAATAAACGTATAATAATAAAACTTTTCAAAATTTGTTGTTTCAAGCGTCAAAGTAAAATGGTACAAGATGAATCCGAAAATCGAATTTAAAAACCCTTTCGTCAGCTGTGTACACGGTTTTGCCCTTTAAAAATTTACCCAGAACTTCGAAATTCTGTGCAGGCCCTTTTGGGCCGAGTATATCTTGGAAACTTCTCATAACCTTTAGGTCAGTCAACTGGGACTATTGTTTTCTTTTTTCTCTTTTAATAATAGTTTCCTGATCTAAGACCAACTGACGAGACCCCTCCCCCGCCAGACTGTTCAAGAAGATACTTTTTCATAAGAAACTTAAGAACATTTTAAATGTATACACGTACCTACTATACACGGAACTTGAATGCTTATCTAGGATTCTTTCTTACTATAACAAGATAATTATGTGGTGCTGCAGTTTTCCCAACTTCGACCATTCTCGTAAATGTTGTCCTCAAATAAATGTTTTTGCTTCCTAACCACCGGAAGGTAGTGAAGCCTTACTGGATTCGTGAGAGTAAAAAAATTTATGTCTTCCAAAGTGAAAATTTTCACCACCATTTTGCGTTTCAGACATCAAGGAACATTTTTGGTTCCGCATCTGTTGTCAATTCGTTGTAACGCCCATAACTACATGAAATAATGGTCGAAATAGGTTGAAATTTGGAGGGTAGGTGCGGGTGGGGTCACAGATGGTTCCATACCAAAATCATTAAAAAAGTACTGTAGGTAATATCAAAATCATCATACCAAAATCATTGAAATCGTATCTTAACTTTCGTCTACGCATGCGCAAACATGAAATACCTCAAACTTCCATAACTACCTTAAATATCGTTGGAATGATTTCAAACTAGGAGGGTCGATCAGGAGTAATACTTTGATGGTTCCACACGAATTTCATTGGAATCGTACTGTAACTGTCGTCTGCGCATGCGCGAACATGAAATGTAGAAATGTTTGATCTTATTACGCATATTAGGTTATATTATTACTACTATATTTATTGGTATTCAATCATTTTGACACATCTTTTTTTACAAACTGATTCTATACGTCCAAGTTACAATAAAGTGAGGAAGCTAGATACTGACTGCCAAACCAACTTGGCACTTTTTTTTTTTTGAAGCGCCACCGTGCAAACTCAATGCGTATTGTATTGATTGAGTGAACCAAAAAGATGACCATGATACACACAGGTCATGTCAAGGAAGAGCTAGCTGCAGGCTTCAGTTGGAATAACACGAACATGACATCAGTAAAAGTCATTTGAGCATAATATTTTATAAAGGATGAATCAATAACACTTATGACGCCCAAGATGAGATTATTATTATGCTAAACTACGAAGTACTTACTAGAACCGCTTTTAGTAAGCCTCGCGATTTTGGACATGGTACTGGAGTCTGCTATATCTACAAATAAGTGGATAGGGACCAAGTAAGTAGATACGTATCCGACCTATCCCGAGGATATAGCTACAGCAAGGCTACATAGAAACCAGTACCTATGTGGGTTCTTAATATTGTGGTGACAGGTACTGATGAACCAACGTAATTTCCGACATAAGTCGAACAAGGTACATAGCTGTACACAATTCTGCATGTAGCCAATCAGTTGAATTACCACGTCCTAAATACGAAAGAAATCTCAGAGGGAAAACGGTATGAACTGCATGTTCTGCTGTTTCGTCCGCATCATCAGGTCAATAAATTAATATTAACATACGGTATGTTGATTAGACTACGGTAGTGAGATAAGTACCTACCTAACAATCATGCTCAATTACACGTCTCTGATGAACGGGTAAACCTGCTAATAAAGGATGTAGTGCCTAGAATGTGTGGATATAGAATCCAGCATCTACCCCACTAAATTGGTAGACTCCGCAACCAAAACCTGAGGGCTGACCCGTCAAACAGTTCGTTCACATTACGTCGGTATGTGGAGCACATTCCTGACATCCCCTGACATCAATACCTGGACCTGCTTAGGTTGTGACAAGCGGAGATGAATGCAGAAGGGCAACTTACTTGGTGGCTCAGATGAAACGAACTGCGCAGCACATCCCGTTGAAACCTTATCGGCGAATAAACACTTCACAGCAATGAATCAACAACCGAGAAAACGAATAACAGATACTGTAAAAACGTTGCACGACCGACTTGGAAAGAAATCAGCTTTCTATCAGACCAGTCTCCACCTAGTTTTCAAGATGGCTAAAGCTAATCATCCCAAGTCAAGTGACAATACGGATTACGGAAGAACCAACGCGGAGGTTGATGAAAACGTAGAGGGGTGAGAGGCCAACGGAAAGATGTTTCTATTTATACAAACGCCCGGAGTTGATTGTGAGTTATACGAAGTCTAAACATCCCAAATAAATGGGAAAGTCGCGATATAATTTATGTCGAACAAGGTCTACGCGAGAACAGCACTTGCCAACTTGTCCGCCATTTTGGTTTTACGTGCAAACTCAGTGTTGACTTTCGAAGAATGTAAAAATGTCCAAGGACTGGAAAGCCTAAAATTCACTGCAGGAAATACCTGGAACTAAAGCCAAGAACACTGAAATTAACAATTTAGTATTAATTTATTACCACAAAGAAGCATTTTTTTCAATGAATTTTCTCAGACAATGGTTGGCAATTCTGTTGATGATTCCATCCGCGATCCGCCATCGCCATCGCCAGTCATCCTCATCAACACAGAATACTGATAATCGTGATTCAACAAGTGGGAGTGTAGGTAGGCAAGTTACGAGGGTTGCAATGAGAGTATTGTTGGTGTATGAATTAATGGCTCCACACCTAAGGCTCAAGGTTATGGGACAATTCAAGGCAGTAGGCCACAATGCGCTGCAAAGTCCTTGTCACGTGGGTTTATTATTCTGCTGGACATACCTACAGAAATGTTGCTGTTCATTTATTGTTCCTTTCATGCGCAATAATTGGAATAGTTATTTTTTATGGTTTCCACCAATTTTTGCCCCCAAAAACATGAATATTTTTTTTATTTTTTACTCAGATTATCTATGATCACTGATAGTGCCATTTAATTGCCTTGATCCACCTTATAATACTACATCTAGCGTTATTATACACATTTATGGTGATTTCAGACAATTTCCCGGGTTTTTGACTTATAAAAAATGAGTTTTGGGAGCTTAACCTTCATTACAGCCTCAATTCTTCACTCTTTGGTCAAAATCAACTTCATATTCGGTCATCTAGCCCTAAAAAAAATGGACAACGATACCTCGAAAGGTAATGTTCACAAAAATCCCTCGAAAACCCCTATTTTTACACAGATTTTTCTCCCATAACACCCCTGGGTGTATTCCGATCGGGTTTCCGAGCACAAATAGGACCCATATTTGTTTCCAAATGGGGGCCCAAACTGTGTGCGGAAGAACAACGATTTTAGACCTAAATTTAAGGCTGAAACTTCGTAGAACCTCAATTTTCCACTCTGGTCAAATTGACTTCATATTCGGTCTTCTCGCCCTAAAAAACATGGAAAACGATACCTCAAAAGCACATTTTACTTGGTGTAGGGTGAGCTCTGAACACACGCTCGCTTGGAGCAGGGTGAGCCTAGAGCTTGTTCGGGGCATGGAAGGACTCAGAGCAGCTTGGAGGAAGCCTGTGGCCAGCACGAACACCGAATCATCTGCCCCAGGGCAGCATGAACACCGTACCACTTGGCTCGGAGCTCGCCCTGGGTCTACACGAACAGCGAATCTTTGCCTCACCCTTACTGCGCATGCCCAGGTTGCTCTGGACAAGCTACTGGCTTTGTTCGTGCAGTCCCCTTGGAGCTAGCTCCGAGCAAGTTCAGTTTTTGCTTAAACTGAACTGGCTTGGTGTAGGGTGAGCTCTGAAAACGCTCGCTCGGAGCAGGGTGAGCCTGGAGCTTGTCGGAGCACGGGCAGCTCGAACGGGTCGAGGGTGGCGGGGAAGAGCAGTGCTCAGCTGCCCCTGGTCTTCTCGTGGGGCACGGGAGGGCTTGCTCAGAGCAGCCCTGTGGCCAGCACAAACACCGAATCATCTGCCCCGGGACAGCACGAACACTGGACCACTTGGCTCGGAGCTCGCCCTGGGTCTGCAAGAACAGCAAATCTTTGCCTCACGCTTACTGCGCATGCCCCGGTTGCCCTGAACAAGCTCTGACGGACTGCACGAACAAAGCTACCGTATCCATGGCATTATCAGTTCGAACAGTTTTTTGCCGGGGAAGGAGGTAATTTTCAACGTCCTTGGTCAGAGGATGTGGAGTTGCCGCATTCACAGGACGAGTTGGAATCGCTGTAAACATGGCCTTCTCAGCTTTTCAGAATATTCATTCTCTGAGCTGTTCTTCAGTTGTTGCTCGGCCTACCCTTCCTTCCCCGTCGCAACCAACCTCCTCTCTATTTAGACTTCAGCTTTTTTCATTATTTTACCATTTACCATATTTTTCACATGGTTGGGCGACAATGGTTTGAGACAGTAAATAGGTAGGTAGGTATCAGTGGTTACAGTATTTGGAGAAGGGAGCGAAATATCCAGCACATTGAGGGGGCTATTTTGTATTTCTTAACCCCTATTTAACATCGTATTTTGCTATCCCAGAGGAGCAAACTACGTAGAATCTCATTACCTACCTATCTATACATACATACCTATCTGTACATATATTCCAACAGCAGTATTTAGCTGATATCTACTTAGGGCTCTGAAGGACTCACTAACCTACGCCACTATACCAGAAAAAACGCTGCAAATCCCTACACAAGGATTTATTATTTTGTTACAGAACACATACCTGTTACAGATCACAGCTCTATGTAGATAACCCTTCTATATAATATATGTACTATTCTATACATAATACATAGATCTTAGACTCTCCCTAGCTTAGTACCTAACCCCATACTTATTACTAGGTACCTACCTAAATCACGTGTTAAATGTTGCTAAAATAATTCTGACGATGACAGACAGTAGCTAAAATGGCAAAAAGAAACATAAATAATGAAGTTCTGAAGGGAAATTGTTGATGTGGAGTGAAAAAAACATTCAGTCCTGGTGGGGTTTCGATCTCGGGAACTTTAGTGTATCAGTCGGTCAGTTAGTCCACTGTGCTATATCGCCCAGCTAGCAGCAGACCAGTGATGTGTGCTCCCAACGCAACTCGATGCCTGCATACACCCTGTTCTTTACATCAAACTGTATAGCAAATTTTATCGCAACGTCGTAGAATGCTCCGGATGGTCTAAAAAATTCAGAAAAAATCTAACTTTTTAAAAATGCGAGAAAACCCACACCTAAAAATAAATTTTACGAGTTAGGGATACTCTGGACATTTCAACCCCTATTTTTCACCCCTTAAAGTTGAGTGACAGTAACGCCCAGCTTCGAGGACCAACAGAGCCCAAGCGGGACCCATATAACAAATTTTGTGCATGGGAACCAAGGAAAAAGCCGGGGACTGCGTACGGACGGAAATTTTCTTATTCGATATCCGTATTCTACGTCCCTTGAAACGTAAGCCATGCAATTTGGGGGGGGGGGGGGGGGGGCTAAAAAAATTTCACGTCGATTCCAAAGGTTTATTATATTGAAAATAATAGACCAAAACCTGTGGCAGTAGCTTCGTTCGCAGTGTACTTTTCTGACAGTCAAAAGACTGGCTGAAGCCACTTTTCTGATCGTACCAACACATATGCACAACCAATACCAACTTCCAAATGCACAGCGGACTGGATACACCGCGAACGCTTTTGTGATGGAATACCGCAACTGCTGTGCAACCTGAGGTACTTTTCCGTTATCCCCCCTCACCCCTCACTAGCAGTTGAACGGGGGGGGGGGGGGGGGGGTATTCCTGATAACAGAGAACAAAAATTACCCATTTTATTCGTCAGCATTTCCAATGTTACTGACGAAAAGTTACGATCCAGGTTTATATTATGCATGTGTCCATTATGAAAGTAACCTTTGAGAAGGGATTAGCAGCCCAAACCATTCATAGGGCAGACATCCAAATCAAAACAAGCGCGAAATGCGAAACAAGGTCACTAACTCCTTCTTTCCCCAAATTCTACCTTACGAGTGTGAAAGAAAATTTTTGAAATGGCTAAAGCCATCAGGCGGGTGTGGGGCGATCAAAATCGAGCGTGCCGGAGTGGGAGGGGAAGCTCAACGGAAAAGTGCCTGAGAAAATAAATCGTTACCTGGCCTTCACGTAGACCTCGATAGAAGTTAGGAATATGAATAAACGGCTACGTAACTTGATAACGTCTTTAGATTATTACGATATTGTACTCGCGAGTCGATGATATGTCACTTTCATTGGCTAGCATGTTTTTTGTACATTTGTTCTTCGCATCAGTAGCGACACAGCGGCGCCCTCATGAAGCTTGAGCCCGCCGCTTCCCTGCAGCGTCTAATTTAAACCTCAGTAAACCCTTAACTGAGGGAAGGTAAACATCAGTTCATCGAATTTAACCGCAGACACTCTGTGGTAAGCCATCATACGATGTAGAATAATAAAACAAGTAAACCTTTCGTTCACCACAAATTTATATTTGCACGAAGCTTTTCACTCAGGTTCTGAGCATCCTTTGTACATACAAAATAAAACCTACACAACTATAAAAACTCCTACAACTATAAAATTGAGTTTCCTCAAGAGTTACCTGAGGATGCTCAGAACCCGAGTGAAAAGCTTCGTGCTTAAATATAAATTTGAGGTTTATTGGTTTTATTATTCTACATCGTTAGATGAACACTCACATTGAACTGCCGTTTTGTTCTCACTGCTGGTTTAACTGCCTTAATGTACGCATGATGCGAACACATATTATACATAAATATCACTAGTGGTGAACAAAAGTAAACAATGTACGAAAAACGTCGTCCTATGAAGGAACTATGTACTTCCTCGAGATAATTTTCTTTTTTTTCTTTTTTTTAAAATCAGATGGCAGAGATCTAATTCATCATCCCATGATAATTCGAAAGGACTCTTCACTTGACCCACTCATGCGAATGGGGGAGAGATGAAAAAAAAGACGAAACAGAACCAAACATTCCACAGACACACAACGAAAAGACAGGACGATTTGATTGGCATACAGGGCCGGGGGGGGGGGGGGGGCAGTCCGAAAGGAGTAATTGTGAAAATCCATGGACTGAACTGATGGCCAGCTAACTGGTTTCGATCCGTCAGAAAAACACCAGAAACAGCATGGATATTATAGAGTCCGAGACCAGTCTGAAAGATCACCACAAATGCCAATGATAGATCTAGCGGTTCGAAACCGGTCAGGTGGCCGCCATGAACAAACCTAATGTCGCTGATGAGACACAAGGCAAGGCAAGGCTTTACCATCCAGTCGGTCCTAGGTCCAGTAGTCGGTCCTTTACCAGTCGTCAAACACTGTTCTTTATTGGACCTCAATTACAGCCACGTAATTGAGTACCCAAACCGAACCCGACACACCAACCCCATACCCCGCACTACCCAAATGATTGTCGAGGAATCGTCATTCGAGGTTTTAATCAGGAACATTACCTACTGGTTTTAGATGAAGGGGCGTGTAGTTTTTGGAGTTAGCGCAAAATAATAGACGATCGAATAATTTTGATCAGTAAGAATCGTATTTTTTCTCAATGGAGGGTAGTAGGTATCAGTATCTCCATACCAACTCGTAACACAACAAAGAAAGTTAGCCAATATAATATAAATTAAGTTATTATAAGAGAAGACTGATGAGTAAAGACGATTCAACGATTTCAATTTATTGGCCACCAAACAAAAACGACGTGCGACTCAATAATGCACTAGCTATGATACCAAAAAAAAAAATATATATATATAAAATATCAAGCACATGAAACAGAACATGAACTAGTATAGTATACATAGGTATGTACCTAAACGTAGGCACATGAGTAATATGAAGAAAAACAAATTGATAATGTATCACAAACACACAAAGCGTAAATTATTTGTTATTTCAATACAATACACTTACTAGTTCACCTACTTCGGAATTTACTGATCATAGGATAACAATACTTACTTCAACAGTTTCCAAGCACTAATAAGTATAATTTTTACTTTTTGGTTTATTATTTTTTACGTTTATGAATTCATTTAAAATAACCAACGAACCAGATAAACTAACTTATAAATACCAACGAACTGTTCAATAATAATTGATTCAAGGAAGGATTTAAAAAAGACTGAAAAATAAAATAGCATCACGACCCTGTAGCAGTAGTTGTTGTTTCTTGATTTACTGAAACATCATAATTATATCCCAATATGAATCGTTTTTTAAGACAAAGATTATTGAATCAATGAACAGAACGAAATTTTACTAATTTATGTGAAGTCGAACATATTGAAATGATAATCACCTTTATAAGCATACTCCAGGGCACAAGTGATGGTTTTCATGTCATTCTCAATGGTCTGTGCCCAGTTTTCCACGTCCCCCAGTTCTTTGAGAGCGTTGCTAAACCCCTCCACGAGGACGAGCCACTGCTGAGTGTTCTTAGCAAAATTCGCGGCGTTCTGATGGAGGTGCTTGGCTTCGGCGTCCAACCTCTTCTGGTTCAAGTATGCCTGGGCCACCCTGAAAAATGCCACAGAACATAATAACTACTGTTGAAAATGTAAGATGAAGGGCTCCAAAGCTACGGTCATATCTTCATGTATTTGTAAACAAAATCGCCATTTTAATGATTTGATATTCACATAACCTAGCAAATTGTTCGAGATCTACTAACTACCCAAAGGTTCCACTACATATTCTGGTAACATGAGATGAAAACCAACTATTATCAACGTACCCAACATTTAAATGATCCACAAGTGCTTGAGTAAGATTACTTGCCGCTGTTAGAGCTTCCTTCCGTTTTCCCTCTGGAAAATCCAAATGAACATTATCAATGGAAAAGAAGGCAGTAGGTAGATAGTCAGCACAGTTGTTTCTAGATAGGTAGGTGTAGGTACTCCAGTTGCAAAGCAGCAGTACCTACTTGTACTTCCAGTCCAGACAACAACTGCTGATGGTAGTCAGACGGAACACAGAAGTGGGTGAGGAGAAAAAATGTTACAAACACAAACCACATCAGACTTTGTTTTGAGCTAATAACTTCATTATTTTAGAGCCAACTTTTGCACAGATGATCTGGGATGATAATACTATTTAATCAGAACTAGGGATGTGTCGGTCAGGAGTGACCGTATCAAAAAGACCTTGTCTCTAAAATGAACTTGTCCCAACTGAACGTATGGAAAATTGAACCAGTTCCTTCACACGTTCAATTCGTTCGTCCGTAAGCCTAGCATGGAAGTTCACTCACTCAGAGAACAGTGACCTTTCTTATTATAGATAGAGATATTATTTTCACATTTCCTACATTTTGGAACAATGTTGACTTCAGTGACCCCTATTTTTATGGTTACCTACCTCAATGACTTTTTTTATGAGTACAATTTTTGTATGAGTACAATTTTTGTATGAGTACTTTTTTTTATGAGTACAATAATCTCTTATTTCTATTCCTCTCTTCTCTATTTCTTTCCTAATGAAAAAAAGTGTCAAAAAAGTAAGTAATATTTGGCTGCATTACAGAGTGTGAACGTGTATTGCACCACAACACAGCTCAAGTTTGTGCTCATAGAATGAACGTGACTGACTTGGAAGAGCGAGTCATCGAACGAGCGAGTCTTTGAACGAGGGAGTCATCAAATGAGTGAACGAGTGCAAAATACCTGTCTTTGAATGGACAATGGAGTAGGAGTGACCGCATGGAAAATTCTTCTTCCATGGAGTGACCGTTTGGTACTCGAGACCGACAAGTGAACGTGTCGGGAAAAGGAGTCAATGAACGTAATAAAGGAGTGAGTGAGTGAACCAGTTCAAAAGACCTTGTCATTCAACTGAGTGACCGTTTGGGACTCGAGTCCGACAAGTGACCTGGGCCCCGTTCAATAAAACTACAATTCACAATTTACAGGGATATTTTTTAACAAATGTTAAAAATGAGAGGTACAAGCGTTCATCGAAACTACAATTGTGGACTTGTAAGTGCAGGTGAATTTTAACAATTCTACAGGTAGATTTCGCCTGTTCTACAGGCGTTCATCAAATTTCTAACAAGTTTACAAATGTACAATTGTAAAAACGGACTACAATTTAACATAGCTCCATTCTCCTGTTAAAAGCTAACAAGTGAGCCTGCAATCGCGATTAGTCCGAGTTGCTGTTGTTTTTGTCCCCGTTTTATTCATTTATTTGTGTCATGATGTGGGATACTTCATCCGATGAGGAAACTGTAGTTGTGAGGAGGCGTCGACGTCGCATTTTCCGACCACGTATTAATACAAATTTTCAGCAACTCGACCTTACCTTCTCTCTTATTCATTTCAAAACGATGTATAAGTAAAAATTGAATAGGTAACAACACAAAACTTCGACTAGACTATACGTTCGAACGTTCGATGGACGACGGTCGCCGAATCCGAACATAACCTGTAACCTCCAAGGGAAGGATACATTGTAACTTTCGCCTGTACAATTGTACACTTGTTGAATTGTATAACAATGTTTTATAAAACGCCTGTACTTGTTTACTTGTTATTACAGGCCCGTAAAACTACAGGACTTGTTTAATTGTTTACTTGTAGTTGTAGTTTGATGAAAAACGCTTGTACTTGTACACTTGGCATTACAGGTCCCTGTACTTGTGAAATTGTTAAATTGTAGTTGTAGTTTTATTGAACGGGGCCCAGGTCTTACACATCTCTAATCAGAACGGACAGCTTTCTAAAGCAGGGTTCACATCCATCCGGAAAGCTATCCGGAACGTGCGTACGAGCAGCTGATTGGTTGGACATCAGCTGGGGAGGGGGGAATATTCTTTCCGGAGAAGCACTTTTGAAGCGAACTGTACGCATCTGATTTTTCAGATATTTTCCGCTCCGCATCTGCGCAGTTCACTACTGCGCATACAGAATGGCGTCGGCAACCGAAACAGCTGTGGGAGGAAGCGCGGGAAACGAGTTGTCAGCCAAAATTCCGGATGGTTATGAACGCCTTCCCAACTTCCGCGATTCCCCTCCATCCCTTCCACTGCTTTTCACTAGCTTCCCCTATCCGTATTTCCGGACGGCTCCGGATGGATGTGAACCCTGCTTAACTTTTTTTAAACATGTTCATCAACTTTGTTAAGTAGCTAGGTACCTACAAATCGAATATGGCGACAACGCCCAGGCTTAGGGTTTTCTGAAAATAAAATATTCAGGTTGGTAACCTGTGAAATACCTTCACGGGGGGGGGGGGGGGGGGGTGGAAAAGAATGGATTTAATGTTATGAGTTTGATTCGTAGAAAGGATATATTTCAGAATGGGTATTTGCTTGTCATGAGTTGTCATTGAGAGGACATTAGAATAGTTGGCAGCATGGGATGTTCTTTTAAAAATGTGATTGTGGCGAGTTAAGTAAGTAGGGATATGGAAACATATGTGGTCAAATGTGAATCAATCTGTGAGTTTATGAGTTTGAAAAGAAAGAGAAGGTCTAGTAGATATCCCTGCGATCGATTAGGGGCTGCAGATTATTTGCTGTATTATACAATTCCATTTTATATTGGGCCTCTTTTAATTTTGACTTTATAACTGTAAAATCGAAGAATTTTCTTCTGGATGTTTCATCTGTAGTAGATATTTTGTTATTATGATATGGTAACCAAACTATACTAATGGATTCTAATGAACCAAAAAAGTGAATAAAGTTTTAATTAAATTTTTATATGGTTTGCAATTTCTTATAATGAAGCCTGATGTTTAGGATGCTTTTTTGGCACAATTATGACATCAATATGGTTACTGAGTGTTGATTCATCATGTCAGATACCTAATAGATTTGTTCGCAGTGACCATGTGACCATCAGAAAGTCAGTTTGCAGTGATTCTCGGACTTTACGGACTGTTGAGTATCCATGACTGTGTTCGCAGTGTTTTCCTGACCATTCAACGCCAGTTTTCTGATCGTCATTCCAGTACACAGAAGATAGGGTGGACGAGAAACAGACCATGCACTGCTTTCTCGATTCCCAACCATTATCAAACTCAACCCCTTCTAAACCGCTCATCAAGACGGTACTGGATAAGGGATAGTTTCTAACGGTTTTCTAGCAGTCAGCTAATCATTAGAAAAGCATGTGCGAACAAAGCTTATGCATAAATCATTAACTTCTTTGGAATTACCTATAAAGGACAATTCCGTTTTAGTTGGATGGAATGAACAACAGAACTTGTTGACATGCGTGACTTTGAGGAAAGTTTCATTCAAAACATTCTCATGATTCCCCCCGGTCCATAACTATCACGATCATAAATGAAGTTCTGAAGGGAAATTTTTGATGTGATGTGGTGTTGAATTGAGTCCTGGTTGGGTTTCGATCTTGGGAACTTGGGTGTCCCAGTCCGTCACTTAGACCACTGTGCTACAGCACCAACCTGGCCGAGGTATCAGTGATATTACGCTCTCAACTCAGCTTGATGGCTGCATACACCCTGCTCTTTAGGGCAAATTGTATGGCAACATCGCAGAATGCTCCGGATGGTCTCAAAAATTTAGAAAGAAAATCAAACTATGTATTTAAAAATGCGAAAAAACTCACACCTCAAAATAAAATTTTCGGAGATAGGGATACTCTGGATATTTCAACCCCTATTTTTCACCCCTTGGAGTTGAGAGACAGTAACGCCGAGCTTCAAGGACCAACTGGAGCCCAAAGAGGTCCCCCCATATACCAAATTTTGTGAATTTGGTTCATGGGAACTAAGGAAAAAGCCGCGGACAGTGTATGACGGAAATGTTTGTATTTGATATTAGCATTCTACATCCCTTGAAACGTAAACCATAGAATTTGGGGGGGGGGGGGGTAAAAAATTGTCATGGTCGATTCCAAAGGTTCATTACTGAAATAATGAACAAAACAAAAAATAGCTAAAGGAAAAGACTCAGTCGACTTTGTTCATCCACAAAAAGCATTTGATAGAGCTAATTGGGGCACATTATTTTAAATGCTAAAAGAGGCGGATGTTATATACAAAGGGAGGAGAGTAATTCACAATTTGTAAAAGGCAGAATAGCAGTGGTGAGATGTGGAATCTTCCAAGAAGAGGCTGAAATAAAGAAAGGTGTTAGACAGGGCTGTTAATTGTCACCAACCCTTTTCAATGGATATATATTATTTAAAGCACTGGATGAGATGAGAGATTAGGAGGAAGTGGAGGAGTAAAAGTACATGACCATTTCATACGACATGATACATTTTGCTGACGATATACCTAGCTGTTCTTGCTGAGAGCAAAGATCAACTCGAGACATCAATGAGATGGAAAATACTCCCAAACATCGATACAACATGAAGATGAATAAGGAAAAAACGAAAATACTGACCATAAGAACAGCAACACCTGCGACTGCTCGGCTGGAAAGCGTTCAATCATTTTGTTGTTACCTGGGAAGCTGAATCACAAATGACGGTGGGTCAAACGGAAACAAGGGTCCGAATCCAACAGGCCAAATCTGCTTTCGACAACAAGTGGAAAATGTTCACCTCCAAAAGGATTTTAACATCCATCTTCAGAAGAACCTGGTCGAAACATTTGTCTGGAGTGTACTATTGCTTGGGAGCGAAGATCATTGGGAAAGCGGATTGGGAGACGAATAGAAGGCTTTGAATTATGGTGTTATCATCGAACGTTCACGATTTCCTGGGTGGACAAGATAACAAATGAAGAAGTGCTGGAAAGAATGGCAGAAAGCAGAAGACTATGGAAAATGCTGTAAGAAAAAACCCTGGGCTGGTTACCTGCTCCGCCACAACACCCTGATAAGAATGATCCTGGAGGGAATGGTCAAAGGGGAAACAGCAAGAGGGCGACGGCGTTTTCAATAAATACACCAAATTATGAATGACAATGTGTATCACAACTACGCCAAGAGACTGGCACAAGGTAGAGATGGAGGGCTGCTGCCAACCAATCTTTGAAGTGATAACCAAAGAAGAAGAACCTGCAGAGCAGAATGGGAAACTGCTCCCCAAACTCTGTTTAGATATTATAGAACATGATTAGGTTTATTTGGAAAGACAGTCCTGAACCAGTCCAGGATGGAACTGTGTTCTGAAAAAGAGGGGACAGAACTGTCCAGGATTGAGCTCACAACTTGTCCAAACACATGCTGATAGTGATGGGCGTTGAATAACGGAACTGCTTAGAATAACCGGTTATCGAACCGGTTATTGCGATAACCGGTTACGAGAAAACCTACGTTATTGGAATAACTACTTCGCTTCTCCTAGCAAGGGAGGTGGTTGCCTTCACTATCCGCACACAGATAACTGTCTCGCTCTCGCACCCTTTGATGTTGGGATGGTATTGAGCAACTACCTGCTGCCGATAACGCTTTACCTCGCAACCGGTTACCAACTTCCTGACAGTTATCCATCAGCTTAGGACCTTTCGCTTCCCTTTGACGTGAGATGGTATTTTATGCTATAGGACACAGCGTACCTGCAGCGATCACTCTTTACCCTTCACTCCGTAGGTAACAGTTACCTACCTATTTTGGGATGGTATCCTTCAGCTTAGTGCCCTTAAAACAATTAAGGGTTATTCCTCATTCCCTCAGTTCAAGTTATCGAGTAATAACGTTAAAAATGTTGAAGGGTTAAAAACTAGTCCCATAATGTTTCACATTCCAGTTTTTGTGATGTAGGAAGTTCAAAAACGTATTGCCGATAATTAATTCAAGATTTTATCTACCTATCACATTAAACTGTAGATAGGTACCTACTCATAGTTACCGACCTACTAAACTCAATTTTATGGGATCCCAGGGAGGACAGACGGATTTTTTTTTTTGAGATTAGGAAATTCCAATATTTTTATTTCTCTATCAACAATTTATTTCTATTACATTTATGGTCAGCATTTGTATGTAAGCCCCATTTTAGTGTAAGTGACAGATTCACAAAATGAAGCAATAGGTAGGTATCAGACTATAAAAAATTTATGTTCCTCCATAATAATAAATTTTACAAGTATAGGTAGGTATCATACGACGAACTTTTCTTCATCTCATGTGAACATTCATGTTTAGTCTAAAGCAGGGTTCACATCCATCCGGAGCCGTCCGGAAATACGGATAGGGGAAGCTAGTGAAAAGCAGAGGAAGGGATGGAGGGGAATCGCGGAAGTTGGGAAGGCGTTCATAACCATCCGGAATTTTGGCTGACAACTCGTTTCCCGCGCTTCCTCCCACAGCTGTTTCGGTTGCCGACGCCATTCTGTATGCGCAGTAGCGAACTGCGCAGATGCGGAGCGGAAAATATCTGAAAAATCAGATGCGTACAGTTCGCTTCAAAAGTGCTTCTCCGGAAAGAATATTCCCCCCTCCCCAGCTGATGTCCAACCAATCAGCTGCTCGTACGCACTTTCCGGATAGCTTTCCGGATGGATGTGAACCCTGCTTCACCCCATCCCTAAACTGGTAACCGGTTATTGGAACCGGTTACTGACCGATAACTGTTAGCGAATAACGCGTTATCAGAAAATAACGCTTTAGCCCATCACTACTCACTACATGCTGACAATTCTGAATGGATAACCTGAAGCATTGTAAATTGTAACCTTCCACATAGGCTGAAGGTAGAAGCATCGAGTGCGCATATGCAGGATCAGTAGTCCTAGAAAAAATCCAGGACTGCTAGAACGTCCCAAAAGCTCCTTGACTGTCTGTCCGAACGGCCTACTCGATCTAGGACCAGTTCTGGTGCTGTCCGAACGCACAAGAAGGGCCGTGGCTTGAATAGAACGGTCCAGGACTGTCTGCCCGATTGAACCTAGTGCCTCTCATAGTGAAAGCATTACTAGAGAGCCTCCCTGATTACGCTTGCCCCGGTCAAGGAGATGACGGAAGAAACTGTTTTTATAAGATGGCTCAAACCATTCCTCACGTCCCCAGAAATGAAAACTCAAGATTTGTGTGAAGTGACAGCTTGCCAAATGGCAGTGACTTAAATGCTTGGAATAAAGAGAAGAAAATATTAAGAGTTGAAGAAGATCCAGACACAGTTCTTCTCCACAGATCAGAGCTTCTCCCACCTGAATAGGCTGTAATGAGAGACCAGCCCTCAAGTCTCCTGTTCTGTGGACCAGTCCACCACAATGCGTATCCAACGTAGCTGAGCTTTTCACGGGATTTGAACAACCCCACGACACTAGCCAATCACCAGACATGTTACCTAATATTTATGAGTTCACACACGAACCTTGCGCCTCCTTTCTGGCCAACTGCTTCGCATGGTGTTCCTTAGCGAGTGATGACAACATTTCAGTTTGTTTGGTGAACAGCCGAACTTTTATCTAGTTATATTATGATTTTCTGGGGCTATCGATAATAAAAAGGACAGTAACAGCACAAAATTATATCGGTAAGACTTGAGAAGTAGAAATAGAAAATAATTAAAAACTAATAATGAAACAATGACAACATAGTCAAAACAGCCCTGTTCTGTGATGACAACCACGGAAAAAGTATAATTGACAACAAACCTTATCAGCGTATCATTCAAGCGTTATTACTTTTTGATGTAGACAACTTGAGGTTGTATGACGAATATTTTCTCATATCCTAACTATGATGAAACCTTCGCTGGGTAGTGTAAGGTTATAATGTTCTTTTCGATTTCACGTGAATTTCTCGTTCTTTCATTTTCCTATACCTATCTTGCATTCTTATGCGAAATTGTGCAAAAAGTTAGATAAATACTCAGGTTTTGGGTTTGGCTCAACCGAAGGGTCTGCTGCTTCCTCCAGACTTTAATTATATCCAGTGCTGTGTTTTATCGAAGCGTTTTTGCTTATTTGTTCAGTTTTGTGTTGACCGGTTCAAATTTACGGAAGTCAGCAGGTTTGTGAAGTGATCGATTTGATCTTTCGTGTTCGTTGGTATCATTCAAAGTGTATTTTGTCGCTCTGTTTCTCTTACACTTGCACAGTGAAAAGGTACCCTCAAGATAACAACGTGGGTGTACAAACCTCACGTAGCTCTCGTAACGTTTCATGAAATTGAGCAAAGCCTACATACCTACTTGTTTTCATTACTAGCCATTCAAACCTTCAAACAACGAATCCAAATTGCTAAAAAAGTAATTGGCATGCAGTGTGGGGAATTCAGCTGTTTATTCTATATTTATTGTTTTTTTTACTAGTTCTGGTAAGTGTTGATCAACTTGGTGGAACTGATGCTAGAGGAAATTAATATTGAAGAAATCTTCCGCATTTCCAGCAAATAGGCAGTCATGTTGGTTACTCGAATGTTGTATTGTAAATGGTATGGTAAGGTACGTAATAACACATGATCGAAAAGCAAGTAAGAGAGTAGGTATGTCGTTGATGATCCGTGAGTGGTTATAGTCATAAACAGACTATAATCATAGGAGGAGGGTGATTACAACGTACAGCTTACGTCCAAGAGGTTGTGAATTCCTTCTTATGAAAGAAAGTACCTACCATGAATATACAGTTTTATAATTTTGGACACTGGTAGCTCGTGCCGATGGCTAATTGGCTAATAGCTAAATCTACCTTGATTTACTACTTAGGAACGTAGAGTTGTATTATGTAAAAACTGTAAAATGACCAGAATGTATGGAGAAATAGCTTACAACCTGAGGGCGAAATGCTCGTTGATTGATTCTGCCAATATAAATTGACATGTAGACGCAAATTTGGGCTTCTGAAACTTTCCAATGTCAGATCTCGTCGACTGAAACTTTCCAATGTCAGATATCATGCTGTTAAGTCGCGGCCACACATGCGGAGTTCGCCAAGCAACGAATATTCGCCAAATACCGAACATTCGGCGTTCGCCGAATGCCAAATGTTCGCCAAGAAAAAGCACCCTGGCCACACAATCGGAGTTCGCCGAGCACCGAGCTCTCCGAGCATTGACGAATATTCGGCATTGACCATTGAGCATTGAGTGATGGACCCAGAGGCTTATTATAAAAAAGTTCCATTCATGCAGCATGATCATATGAGCGAATTTTTGAAGACAACACAATTTACAACGATTTTTAGCAATTTTTGAAACATAAATAAATAAATAAACACCTTTTTGCGCGCAAACATTTTTGGACTTAAAATGTATTACATCTCATGTAATCTAACCACTTCCCTCCATTTTCGGTAGTTTTGAGCAATTTTTCACAATTTTAGCAATTTTTGTCACTTAAAAACTCAAATTTGAACACCTTTTTGCGCGCAAACATTTTTGGGCTTAAAATGTATTACATCTCATGTAATCTAACCACTTCCCTCCATTTTCGGTAGTTTTGAGCAATTTTTCACAATTTTAGCAATTTTTGTCACTTAAAAACTCAAATTTGAACATTTTTTTGCTCACCAACATTTCTGGCCGATGGACTTGGAATGGAAAGTGATGTGAATCACAGGATACTTCACCCTTCAGTCAGTTGGATGCGTAGACTAAGCCCGCATAACTTCACAGTCGGATGGCGAATCTTCGTCCGCATGTGTGGCCGGGACAAATGTTCGCCACTTGGCGAACATTCGTCTCCTTTGAAGCGGGCAAAAAACCGCCTCCGAGGCGAGCACCCGAATATTCGGTGTTCGCCGAATAACGAACATTCGCCCTCCGGCTACACATGTAGGAAATCGGCGAACTTTTGCTCGGTGCTCGGCGAACTCCGTATGTGTGGCCGCGGCTTTATATAATTCGCGACCTGTATGCATATGGAAAATTGTTGAATTTCAGATAAGAACGGATTTTTATGGAAAAATCGTTAGACGAGCTTAAAAATCAGTGCTCGAAGGTTAGGCCGGTCAATATCGACACAGGAAAAGGCAAAGATCGCAAACTCGTATGTTGTTAGGACCCCTATGGGTAGTTTATACCCAAATTTGCAACCCTAAAAAACCTGTGCAAGCGATGTGCTCGAAAAACCGCGACGTTTTTGCACTTCAGTTTTTTCAAAAGAACTCCGTAACCATACGTGCTACGGATACTTTTAAGGTGCCTTTTTTAAATTAGATTAAATTTGCTACAATTTGAGCCCAACCCGAGCTCTGTATGCCCATCATTTGCGGAGATACAGTATTCAAAAATTGGTAACGTTTTCCAAGAAGTGACTTTTTTTGTTAGGGTAATTTTTCTGGGCACTACGGCAAAACTGCTGGTTCTAGAAAAAAGTCATGAAAGAGAAATTTGTAGTAAATTTAATTAGCTTCTATTTGAGAGCAGAATGGTGCCTTTAGGCCTCGTTGTTTTCTCGAAAACGAAAAAATGAAATGCAAAATTCAGATGTTTTTGGAGAACGTTTTGAGAACATTTTTACACAATCCAGGTATGTATTGCAAATTGTTTTGTCGCCCTTTTAGAAGGACGGGGTTCAATCAGTTCGAGGTGAGTTGCAGGAGGAGGAGGGACGCTGCTGCTCGGGCTGGTTGGTCGACATCTTGGGCTTTAAGGGGGGATTTCACGACCTGATTTCGGGATCCGAAATCGGGCCCGATCACCGGCGGCCCTGAAATCCGATGGTGAAAGTCTGTGCTGATGGTCACGTTTTGGGGAGGTGACCACGCAGGGAGGGTGGGAGAGATTTCGGGTGGAAGGGTGGGGAAAGACCAAGCCACCACTTCACGCATAACCGTACTTTTTTTCGATATGAGGCCTCACCATATTTAGTAAATTGGTGAAAACCTCGGGTGTCATATGCAAGAAATTCCTGAGATCTTCAGCATCCACTACGTCCATAAGTCTTGCATGACTCAGTACACGCCTTTCGCGGTACACCTGCTTCATCCACATCTTCTTTTTCTTCCTTTCTTTCTCACTCATGACCAAAGCAGTTAATGCCACACCAACAACTAACTGGTTTGAAAAATACGGAGCCATTTAATTAAATTTTTGAAACTTTTAAAAACTAACTTTAAAACTAACTGTAAAAAATGTTCCTGGACGAAGAAATGGCAACGAACTGAGCAGTAGGTCCGGCGCTTCAGAACGGGTCGTGAAAATACAACGCTCTGCTTTGACCGTGTGCGAGAAAGAAAGGAAGAAAAAGAAGATGTGGATGAAGCAGGTGTACCGTGAAAGGCGTGTACTGAGTCATGCAAGACTTATGGACGTATTGGATGCTGAAGATCTCCGGGATTTCTTGCGTATGACTTGAGTATATGGTGAGGCCTCATATCGAAAAAAAGTACGGTTATGCGTGAAGTGGTGGCGGCCTGTCTGTCCCCACCCTTCCACCCTAAATCGGTTGGAAATCTCTTCCGACCGCCCTGCCTGGTCACCTCCCCAAAACGTGACCAGCAGCACAGATCTTCACCATCGGGCCGAAGGTGATCGGGCCCGAAATCAGGTCGTGAAATCCCCCCTTTAGATGGTTCATCCTCGTCATCTACGGTGATTTGGGGAATGTTGCCACAGGTTCGCCCTTCCCAGAAGGTGGACAGTTTCCAGCAACTCCCCCCCCCCCCCCCCTTCACACAAGTGCTTGACCCTGTGCAACCTTTTTTACTTTCATCTTTCAGTTTATTATTTTCAATAATGAACCTTTAAAATCGAGCATGGGAAAAAAATTTGTAAACCCCCCCTCAAAATTTGATTGTTTCCTTTTCAAAGTAGGTACATAGAATCCGAAAATGGAATCAAGAAAAATTTCTGTACATACGCCGTATTTGCCACTTTTCTTAGTTACCATGAACCAGAATTAATGAAATTTGGTTTGTAGGTTCCGTTTGGGGTCTAGTTGGTCTGCGAAACTCGCCGTTACTGTCAGTAACCTCTAAGGGGTGAAAAATAAGGGTTGAAATTTTCAGAACGCCATAGGTCAAAAACTTTCAACAGAAGGGTACGGGTTTTTAACGTTTTTAAATTGATCTCATACTAAGGAATTTTTGAGACCATCCGGAGCATGTGTATAACCAGCCATTCGTTTGCACCGAAAAGCTTCATCAACGTGATCGTGAATGAAACGTATAAATCCGGCCCAGGGAACACCTGATTACGAGTATAATCACAGATGGCTGTATGAAGTCGAGTTGGTTGTTCTATGGTATTATTTCGTTTGAAGAATGATGGCTGTTCTGGATCTTGTTGATAGGTACTTTTGCAGCTAGAACAAACGTTATGCTTCATGAATAACAACAAATAATCATTAATGATTGAATTATGGAATCCCGTGCATTTTTATGAAACTAATTCCCGGGCCAGCTCCAGTACTCGATTTAGGGCTTTCCTGAGGGGAGCCAGAGGTTAAGTATTCCTCAGAAAACAGTGATTTACGCTGAAGGGGGGGGGGGGGGGGGGGGGGGTGAGGGGGATCTATACATGTAAATAATAAACCGTTGTGTAATAATTCGCTGCTTTTTTCTTTTAAAATTGCAATCATACTGTTTACAAATAATCTGAATCAGTCACCTTAACTGCTCTGGTTATACAGGTGATGAACTGTTGAGATGGGAGGCGTAGCCGCTTCAAGTCCTTTGCCTGAAGAAGACGTCCGACCTGCCACTCCAGACAACGTAAAACCAGCCACAGGAGCTACCGAGGGCGGACAGAACCCTATTGGAAATGCCCACCCGGATGGTATCAACGGAGAAGGCGGCGAAGACGAGGAGAGGCCCGGCCTTATAAAAGCTGATGGATCGATAAATTGGGATTGTCCGTGTTTGGGAGGGATGGCACATGGTAAACGATTGATCTCGAATTTGTCTATCAAATGTTTTACTTCTTCCTCGTTTCAAATAGCACTAATACGTTTTATACTCATTGTCACTTATCCCAAACCATCCGTATTCTAGGTCCATGCGGTGAGGAATTCAGAGCCGCTTTCTCGTGTTTCCACTACTCCACCGCTGAGCAAAAAGGCTCAGACTGTCTGGAGCCGTTCATGGCCATGCAGTCATGTTTCCAGAAATATCCCGAAATCTTTGGTCCCAAAGAAGGTGAAGAAGATGAGTTTGATGAAAACTCTATCCCCGAGCGTAGTGGTAAAGATGTCGAGGACAGCAAGACCGAACCTGGCAATGGGCAACTGCCGGATTCTCAAAAAACGAGTGTGCAGATAAACTGATAATTATTCTTGACATTCGTCTCTTTTTTAATTGCCGTTAGTTGTTATCTAGTCTGTAGAGTTAAGTCATATTCCGCAATAACCTCTACACAGGCTTCTTACCTACATATAGCTTTACTGTAAGATAATTGAATGGGGTTGACAAAAATTTATAGACGAAACATTAATGTGTACATCTTGAATTGCAAACCATTCATTCGTCTCCTCATCATTCTTCATTCGGTTTCTACCAATTAATCAGAGAGGTTTGAAAGAAGTCATTGACTAGCTTCTTGGACAATGGTTAGGCTAATAAAGGCTTGGTGGTGAAAGTTATGGAATGCGTGTACTTACGCCTTTCAGTAATCTGTGCGAACTGCTAGGGGACACTGAGGCTGATGGTGGACGTTCCGGCACTGTGGTCACCAGTGCTCCGACATCTCTACTTCCCTTTTCTAACCTCTACCGGCATGTGAGGTTGTTTTTTCCAGCTTCAAACCTTATCTTTAACAAATACCCTAATAACTGTTGTAAGCTGATTGTATTATTAGTAGCTGCAGCTTTTTGGTAACCATCACTAAGCCATGCCACTACTGGCAACAATATGCCATCTAACTGGCAAATAGATGTGGTAGCAATCTTTGTTGAATCCAGGATTCAATCCTGTGTATGTTTAGACACCTAGCTGAACAGTGTTTAAATTTGTTGTGTATATAATTATTATTATTAATTATTACAAACTAGTTTCAAAATCCAGACATGCTCTGATTGAAATGTTATTGCATAAAATAGGAAACGGATGAAATGTGTTTATTAAATGAGTACCCTACATACATGTAAGGAATAAATGAATATTTTCTGAAATGAGGGGAAAAAGTTATATCTTTCCTTATTTGTATTAATCCTATGTCACGGTGATAGGATGGAAATAAAGATGTGTAGTAGTACATCTCGTTGATTGCTTATATTTTTAAACCTGATAACCAAGAATAGTAACTTTGATGGAGTAGGTTCTTGTTTGAGCAATGAGGGTGATGCAAAAAGTGGCTATTGAAGCAGGCCTGGTGCATGGTGTTCGTGGTCTGCCGAATGCGCACCAGGCTTACCCTCCACCAAGCAAGAAGTGCTGTTAGCCCCGAAAGTGAAGTTCAGTTCAACCAAGTACTAAGCACTGGGGGATAGGGATACTATCAAAGCCGATCAGCAGCACTCGGGGTTGTGAAAGTGGCCTTTTTCTGCAGTGGCCGTATTTTAACACTTAACTGATGAGGGGATTCCAGTTAGTAAGTAGATAGCGATTTTACTTGGTTTGCAAAGTTACCTACTAGCGGCACCGAAGTACTTTCACATACTGCAGTTTGGACTGTGGCCGAAACTCAGCTAATTTTCACAGGATTTTCTTTTGTCAGTGTAGTTTATATCACCTAGTTCAAGGATAATCCTATCACAACTGAGTTGTGGGTTTAAAATATATACCAAGTATCCATAGGTGACATAAGCAAGGTCTACAAATTTCCAGCTCATTCGAAGAACACTGCACATTATCACACATAGATGCCCCTTCTGTGTAGATCACTGTTTTCTGTGGTCAATACCTACCGTCATGCTTCCCCCAGGAAACCAGCAGGACTCACACTGTGCGGTCGGTTCAAGAATTCTACTTTCTATTAATTTGTTCAAGTTGCACAAGTACCTGTCAACAAAATTCAAAATAAAACACCATTCTTCAAATGAAATAATATCGTGGAACAACCAACTCGACTTCATACAGCCATCCGTGATTATAATCAGCTGTTCCCTAGCAGATCTGGTCTGGATGTATACCGTATTATCATTATTTTCATTCAAACTCGTTGATTTGTACACAGTCCAGGATGGAACTGCATTCTGAAAATGACGGTATGGATCCTTCCAGGATTGTGTCCAGAAGTGTCCGTCCAAATGCGGGCTGATAATACCGAATGGATAACCTGAAGCATCGTAACCTTCCGCATAAGCTGAAGGTACAAGTATCAAGTGCACTTGTGCAGGACGAACAGTCCTCAAACTGGTCCTGGATCGAGAGTTGGCTGTTCGGACGCAGTCCAGGACCATTCGGAACTAGTTCTAACAGTCCTAGATTTTTTCGAGGACTGTTGATCCTGCACATGCACACTTGATGCTTCTACCTTTAGCTTATGTGGAAGGTTGCAGTGCTTCAGGTTATACATTTGGAATCATCAGTGCAATTTGGACAGACACAGTTCTGGACTCAATCCTGGATGGTTCTATCCCTCATTTTGAGAACAGAGTTCCATCCTGGACTAGACCAGGACTGTCTGTCCCAACGAACCTCATGTTAACAAAGCCAAACTTCAGGGCCTTACTGCGAACGAACAACTGAATGTACAAGGCTCGGGGTGTCTAAAAAACGTCCAAGTTCTGGATCAATTAGAAAACACCAAAAAAAATCAAGTTTTTGAGCTATGACGTTCTAAAAATGTCATCCCCTATTTGTCACCCATCAGAGATGACTCACTGTAACTCCGAGCTTCGCGGACGACCCTAAATGGGACCTACAAACCCCATTCATTCTAGTTTATTGTAAGTAATTCGGATTCTACGTAGGTAGGTACCTTGAAACGCAAACCTTCAAATTTTGAGTTGTTTTTCTCATGCTTGATCCGAAAGGTTCGTTAGGTAGGTATTGAAAATAATAAACAAAAACAAGTTGGTACCTAGTCCGTGTCAATACATTCAAAGGAAATAAAAGTTGCAAAGAATTCACGAAAAATTGCGTTTTATTCAAATAATGTGAAGAATACAGAAAAATATCCACCAACTTGTAACATCTTTATACAAAATCCATTTTCTATACATAATAAGATATGACCGAGACTCAAATTCATTTTCACACGTTCATTTCACGGGCAAAAATTTGTTCAATAGTCCAACATAGTTGAAGAATCTTGTCGATGTTTTTATACATTTTTGTTATCCGAATAATCTAGTCAAGTTCCCATTGAGCGTTCTAAACATTAAAAATTCGCCGAAGTAAATGGCTCACACGGGTTGGGGCAGCTACCTTTATCAAAATCATAGAAACAGCAAACAATGAAACTCTAGCTGAACGCCAAGCCTATGTATCTATGTGTTACATAAAAATAGGAAAATAATTTATTATGATGTACAGGCGGATATCCACTTGACCAGTATCCTCATTGCATGGGGGTGTAGAAAAAAAGAAATCGGCAAGCGGAAAACGAAGTAGGTATCAATATCTGCCATTGCAGATTGGTTTCCGCCGTAAGCATGATATGCCTTGAACAAATCTATACTGCTAAACACAGTTAATCGGTTAAAGTATTATACATTATCAATAGGTAACTGGGAAGGTCTCTCAGCTATTTTATCAATTTTTTTAAATAACATTGAAAAATTTCATGTTCTTGTCCATAATGAAAAGAATCATTTGTATGAAATACGGAAAAATCTTAATCGGTACCTATTCTATTTCTTCCATAAGGCAGGGAAATAACTACACATACAAATCATTATAGTCATGTCTAATTGTCTCATGTACTGCCAAGCTGTAGTAAAAGGGGTAGGCGGAAGAAATAGGTTCATCAGGGGTTAAAAAGTTTAAGATCAATAACGAGGTCGATAATGGAAGATGGGCTCGGTGGTTTCTCGAGAAAATGACAGATGATGTACTACAATAATTATACCTCTACTTCCCACAGGGCAGCTCCGGCTTTAGGAATAGGGAGTAGAGCTCAGGAGTTGTCATACTGCATTGGCTAAGGAACGCCAGTTACTGGTAATCACTGTTACTAACCTCCAGAATGTGAATGGTTAGAAAAGAGCAACAGGCACAGGCGGCAGAAAATTGTGGAGGGGCGGGTGAGGGCTACAGGTTGTGAAACACTATGCAGGAATAGGACAGGAAACGCCGTGGATAGGACACGGGACCCCGGACGGCTGCCTGTGTACCGACCTGGGCCTATGCAGGACATCCTCTCTTTCCCCAACCGGTCTCCATCTTCCCCTCATTTCAAGCTAGTTTTCAAAAACATTTTCGACTCTGTAGGTGCGCGAGAGGACGGGATCCAGTCCTGTGCCTGCCCCGTCCCACCTAGTGTGCTCATCCATTCAGATAAACAGGTACAACGTGTCCCACGGCTGTTTCCTGTCCTGTTCCCGCATAGTGTGCCAGAACCTTAATACCTGCCTCTCCTGCACATTGCCTTCGTGTGAGAAAGATCTATAGAATTACAGATAAAACGTGGCACACTTACAGTGGACATTCTAGCCCTTGTCAATAGCATTCTCTGTTACAAGCCCTTTGAGGTGAGTAGAACAAATTTATCGGGGACTTTTTTGTTCAAAATATTGAAATAATGAACTATTGTAAACTGACGGTAAAGGAAATGGTCGATTTAGTCCAACTGTACAGGACCATATCGACTGGTATTATAGGACCATGAGCTAGCCACAGGTGTACAAATCGAAAACGACCATCCCTACCCCCTACAGCACCAAAAAACTCAAATATCGAAATTCTCACAGTAGATGCCTACCAACTAAATACAGAGATATAATATATCCTTCCTCTTCCTAATCTTTTAAAATATTACAGTCTTATTTTATTTGTTATTCTTTGTAATGACTTTGATTCACTCATTTCCATAAAGTTCAATACAAAGTTATAATTTGTTTTATTTTTCTCCAATAAAAAAATAAAGCAATACATACGAACACTGAACGAAAATATGTTGCAGATCAAGGAGATTCCTGTAAGATCGTAACGTTAAAATTAACGTTGACTTGAATCTGGCCAAGGTAAATTAATAACATATTGAACAGAAAAACTACTCAGCTAATATTATTACCTACAGACTCTCTAACAATGACAGTGAAAATGTTCCCTACACGTACAAATCTAATTCCCTGTAATCTACATTATAATGGTTTCTGATAATTATACTCTTAACAATCATTTCTCAATTTATTGCACGGAGCATTACACCTTCAACCTTGTTCGTCCAACTGTCCCTTATAATTCTTCAGATTGAGACAAAAACAAGGAACTAAAATATCATTTTGACACTAAAAAATAAATTCAGGTAATTCACTGTTTGAAGACAAAGTCAGACGGTGTCCGAATATAGAGACGGTAAACCAATTTATTATAACTGGCAAAAACAAATACGAATCACGGTTAGACGGAAAATACTTTTGAAGAAGTATACCTAATGCAGTTTGACAAGTAAAATTGTTTACAATGAGTCCTACGATGAAGTATCAGAAGATGAAGTACATGGGTGGGTAACTATTCTAAATTATAACTGAATCATAAATTAAGAGTGATTAAATAATTATTATCGACTTACAAATGGAACCCCATCAACCAAAATATAAAACTTAATGGATACGAGTTCTCAGTTTCAAGGCGTGCTGACAGTAATGCAACAAGCGATGGATTGAGATGAGCAAGGTTGCTATGGTTTTTCAATTTATTTTTCCTCCAAATAATGAATGGTAGTCCACGAAGCAGTTCCGCAGACGTGCATCTTATTACCCTGTCCTATTAAAAAACGTAAGTACAGGCCAAGTATTGTAGGTACGTCAGTCAGAACAGCTGAAAGCGCTGAAGGGGCTCAAAACAAACCAATGGGGAATTTTCGTTAAAAAATTTGTTTAAAAAAAATATAACTATACATATAATATATATATTCAGAACGTTTGGAAAATGGTAGTTAGAAGCCCGTTTTCAGAAATATGAGTGTTTTTTTTTTAAATTAGAGTGATCAAAAATAAAAATGCAGCAAAAATGAAGTATCGGAGGCCCGTTCCTAAACACTCCACTCTGCACTCTTCAAATCCACATTCTGCACTTTGCGAACGATTTCCGTTCCTAAAGAACGCTCTTGATCGCGCTCTTGAAGACTGAAATGCAAATAGTAGAATTGCAGCCTTTCGCCCTGTTTTGAACAGTTCCGCTCCTAAAGGTTATCTTTCGCAAAGTGCAAAGAGTCTGCGTTTCAAATGAAGAGTTTACATTTTTGCTGAGTCCCAAATGACTCTGCGGTAGAACGACATACTTTTCAAATCGGTTTTTGGGTATTATTTCTTCGTTAAATTCAAAGACTGGTCGTGCCAATAAAAAGAAGAGCATTCAATCTTTTGATCAGGTGTAAAGGTGGTCCAGTTAGTGTGAGGGCAAGCATATAAAATACCACCGAAGTTAGCTCCAGTGAAGCCATAAAAATACTCTGCATTTGGGAGGAAGGAAAGGTTAGGAGGCGACAGGTTTCTGTTGTTTGTAGATAAACAGTTACTACCTACCTAATTTCAATGTACCCATTTTTTGTGTTAATAATGAAAATTTTCCGATACTGCTTATCAGAGGATGATGATGATGATGATGGTACTGAACATGCTCGCCACTTCGTCGGCCGCATTCTTAAAAGATGAACCGAAGCCAATCGTTGCTCCACATTTGTTTTCTACAGTACATCTCAGTGGTATTAAACTACTTATTTAGGCGGGTCCACAATGGGCGAACATTCGCAGCGAACATGTTCGGTGAATTCTAGCGAACATTCTATGCTCGCTGAACAATGTTCGATGTACTCGTATGGTAAGTGTGGAAGCGCGCGGCTTCAGTTTTTTAGCTGTGCAGATGTGTCAGACACAGAAACTTGTGTAAATACACACAACCACTTGTTACCAGTATTGAATTTCCAGGTGTGAGGAGCATGGGTTTTCTCAGTACTCTGAAGGTGGAACTCAAAATACCAAGCCCATTTTCTGAACAACGCCACGCCCTGGACAATCTGTAGTTGAATATTCTTTTCATACTGCCCTTTATCTGATGTTCAGGGTAAGGCTTCCTAACGTTCTCATGCAGCGCAAAAGCACTGTCTGCTACTATTACAAACGGCACAGCCAACGCTCTGCCCGGCAGTGCTTTGATTTCTGGTAGTTCTGGAGTGTTTCGATCCAACGACTTCCACAGGTCCCAGTTTTTGCATACCCCTCCATCTGAAATTCTACCTTGACATCCAATGTCCACATACAAAAACCGGTAGTTTGAATCTACATGGGCCATCAAAACAATACTGATGAGTCCCTTGTAACTGAAATACTCACTCCCACTATTCATTGGAGCTTTCAAAACAACGTGCTTACCACCAAGTGCACCAATACATTGCTCAAACTGCCGTCTACTTTTGAAACCATTGGAAACGGTCAACCATTCCCCAGCAGAGCTTGGTGTTTTCAGATGGTCAGACAAAGCTGTTATTAACGAGGAACAAACTTCAGGTACGATTTTAGAAATTGCCTGGAAATCTTGAATAAATACGTCAAAGACTGATAAGAATCACCTTTAGCTAAGAACCTCAACGTTACCGCTAACCGATCATTCATGCTTATCGGCTCTCGCCAGTTGATGTGCTTCTTCCCAATAACTGGGCCAGTCCTCAAAGTCACCGGTAGACATTCTCGTGAAATTTGTGAAGAGGCACCCATCAGTCAAATCAGATCGGAACTGTTCACCGGTGTATTCTACTCGGCGTTTCAGCATGCACCTCTGCCATCACCGACGACGGGAATCAGTATCATCCATTTTTGGAGCACTAGAAGTTTCTGGATCACTACACACAAGACTCGAAGACACAACTACACAGCAGAGAAAAAGAAAATAGGAAAATAAAATACCCGAAGCTACTCAATCAGCTGCCCATTTTTTTTCTGCATTTTTGTTTTTCTCGTCCATTTGATTTTGTACGTTGAAGGATGTCCGCCGAACATTTTCCAAAATTTAGCGAACACGACTTTTGTTTTTTGAAAACCCAAAATGGATGTTCAGCGAACTTTATTCTTGTGTTCAACGAAATTTCATTTCATTTTGACGAACAAAAATGTTCATCGAACACTGAATGCTGCGAACGTTCGCCCAGTGTGGACCCGCCTTTTCGGGAAATGTAATAGACTGAATGGGAGACTGAGGAAAGGACGGAAAACGGCCGAAAACTTGATGAAATCGGAAGAACACGATGGGAAACAACAACGATCAACTGCAACAGTTATTGGAGGTTACTCCACAAAACGAAGGTTACTCTTCAGGAATCATTCGGTAAAACGTTTCTTTCTATTGCCTTCATCAGATTTTCTCTCACCATCAGATAACTTTCGTTAACATCAACTGTTGGCGAATCATCTTCTACTATGATAGTGTTGGGTGAACGTTTCAGAACACTCTTCGTTTCATGCAGCACTGCAGAGTGGGAGAGAGCGAAGTCTTTAGGAACAAAGTTTTCCTACTTTTCATAATTCGCAAAGTGAAGAGTACAAAGAAAGACTTGCAAAGTGAAAAGTTGAAAGGTCTTTAGGAATGGGCCCCAGGTCAATTGACATCTGATTGGCTGTTGGTCCAAGGAGGTGGAGCAAAACCTTGGAGGCAAAGGTTCTCAATGCTGCCAACAACCCAACATTAGAAATGGCAACCATCAAGAACCTTTGTCGTCACCTTTCCCTTGTTTAGATTTTGATGACTTTAAAAAAATGTATTTATACATTTGCGGTTCCATCCATCCATACATTGCAGTTTTGTACATTAAAGTGATGCAGCGCTCTAAGCGGGATTTGAATTGAACAACTCGGTAATTTAACTGATAGGTCCCTCATTTCTAGCCGGAACTCGTAAATTCAAATTTCACACTCGCCTAGACTTTCACACATCAACACCTCATTATGTGGTCATAAGTAATTTCTGTTATTGAACAGAATTTGGCCAAAAAAAGGAGTATTTGTAACCAAGAAAACTGCCCATTCATACCGTGACATCAATGGTGTAACCCCCCCCCCCCCCCCCCCCCTCTCCGCCATGGAAGTTGGTTAACAGATGAACATAATAAAATACAAAAATTGCTATAAACCAAAATATTGTTAAGTACAGGTACCAACTGCGTCTGCTTGCACTCATCTAATGAAACTGAACAAAAATCAACACTGTCAGTCATTGTGAGGCTGGAGAAACATCTGAGGTCTTGCGTCGTTGTAAGACTTACCTGCAGTTATAGAACCACTACATCATCCATACAAATCAGACATCTTATACTGTAGAAACCTTTTGGCACAGTGGAATACATAGCAATGCTGTTAGCAAGATTCGTTTTACCGCGGGAAACAGAACATGGAATGAAATGAACAACCTTGCTCAAATCAATGATACCTATCTCTCTGTTTCTGAAACTCTTGAAACACAATGAACAAAGGATAAGTACTGCAACACAATGAAAATCCTCCACAAAAAGATCAAGGAGGTACAAATAAAGCAAAAATGAATCTTATAAAACATTCAACAGCTGAAAAAGTACGTGAATACATATGAATAAAGCTATCTTTGTCACTTCCTTTTTGACTTCCGTAAGTTGGATACGACGATTCAAAGATTTACTGAGTCGAGCGCAGGGGCTGGAATGCAGAGCCAAGGCTGGGCTTCAGCTGAAAGTTCACGCTTGCTGGTTTTAGGGGATAATCCATTTCAGATAAATCCACCATAGGTTTCCTGGTAAATAAACAATACGATATTTGATGGCCCTCAACAAAGTAAAGTTGCTAGTATAGAACTGACCTTTAGCAATCAAATGAGCAATAATCAGATAAAAGGATGAATTTACCTGTTTTCCTCTTGAAATTTTAGATTGACCCGTTCACAGCCATCTGGAGGTTCACGAGCTAAAAATCGATTGATTCGTGGAGACGTTCCCAAATGTTTACTTTCAGTTTCTGGAGAAGAGTCTTCGCTTATTCCTACAAACGAAATTTCCAACATCAGTTACCTACTGTATGAGCCTGTCATTACTGAATAAGGGCGGGCGCACACGGGCGACTTTTTGTTGCGCAACTGTTTCGTGTTTCCTACGAGGCCTATGCATTTGAACCAAGGCGCGCACACGAAGCGACGCGACAGCAACGCAACTTTTCAGTTGCTCTGGCCGCCGACAGTAGGGCGACGAAACTGTCTCGGTCTCTCGCTCCTCCCATAGTTTTGATCTACGCGCGCACACGGGCGACAGTTTTGTTGCCGTCTAGGATTATATCTAGAATTAATATCTAGTGCCTAGTGCAAAGTGGTACATATTTTCTCTATTGTTGGCAAAATGGCAGAGAGGGATGAAGATATCGAAAGTGATTTAGTTATAAGTGAAGTTGAAAAGAGGCCAGCGTTGTTCGATAAAACTTTAAAGGATTATTCGGACGCCAGTTTGAAAGGCTGATCTTTCAGACATCAGCGGGTGAACCCAATATATTCTTTTCCTTTTATTTTTCCTGCGTCACAAATCACTGCAGTCTGTACTAAATCCATGTTCACTGTAGGTACTACGAAATCAACGAAAATGAATCTGCTGTCAAGGCAACAGTTGCTCATCGTGTGCGCGCTCTCGAAAGCCGAAGCAACTCGAGAGCGACAAAGACAAAAACAGTTGCGCAACAAAAGTCGCCCGTGTGCGCCCGCCCTAACAGGATACAAGGACATTAATACAAAGCTGAGCATCGTTTCAACAAACTACTACAATTCAGGTATTATTATTACCATACCGGAAGGTATGGTAATACTACAAAATTCAGGTTACTAAATAAATCATCACCTCCTTGAAGATCGCTAGGAGGCCTCGAGTCAGCTGCACGGCTGCTAGATCTAGACCCAGCAGGAGACCCAGAAAACACGGAAGGAGGGCCTGAGCGAAAAGCAAAAATAATCAAAATTATTGAAAATATCAAATCAAGATTATTTAAATTTTCTGACGTTATTTGAGTGGTATTATGAGACCAGGATCACATGTGACCCATCAAGTGTGGGTTAGAATCCACTCTATCCAGCTTAGGACATATGAATACAGATATGTTGGGAGATGTACATATAGATACTGTAGCAACTTGGATTATAAATTTCATGGATGTACCTTAAAATACTGTAGCAACTTATATATAAATTTCCCACCCAAAGGTGCTGCCACTATTACCACTATGGGATGTTTTATTGGTTAATACTGGCTAGTTGCGAGAGTAATGCCACGCTAACAACATTTATGAAAGATAACTTTGAGCTCAAAGATGATTTCGTATGAAATGCGATGAATCCCTTCATCAACCATGAACCGACATCTCTTTGGTAGGTACATAAAGAAGTTATATTACGCCAGTTGGCTGCGCTGTCCATTGTAATTTATGAAAACCCCTACCACAGACATGGGCAAACTTTTTAAGAGTGCCAGATAAAATAAAAAATTATCTAGGCGGGCCCGGGGGAAAAAAATGAACAAAACTTTTTATGAGACCTTTTTATGAAAACTTCATTTTTGATTTTTAAAACATCAAAAGCAACTTATATGCTACAATGGTAAAAAACGTAGGAAAAAATATACAAAATTTATTATTCTTTAGAATTGTATGAAGGCGTATGTGACAGATGAAACTGTGACTGAGCTTCTAAGTGCTCATAATCTGGTAGAAACTGGCATGAGCTGATTCGCAGTAGTGAAGCTAAATGGTGGTCAGTCAATCGGTTTCTAACGCTGTTTTAGGGAAGCTTCACTCGGCACTGTGAAGACCATGTTAACACTGCCACACGCATTGTACTCCACACCACCATGCTACCGATCTACAGACATCTACTACGAGACTGCGGTTTTGTGCAAACTCAGTTATTATTAGATGCGATAATACTGTACTTAAAACGCAATGAGAAGGAAACCGTTATTATAGTTTAGCTACGCAGAAAATACATTTTGTCCTATGTCGCGGGCCGGAATGACTAGCCCGAAGGGCCGCACTTGGCCCGCGGGCCGTACTTTGTCCATGTCTGCCCTACCATGTAATCAGAGTATATAACCAGCCTTAGAAGAAGGACCTTTAACAACCTTGTAGTATAAAGAAGTTTTGCAACAATATTCAGACCCAATGAAGCTAAGGAGAATTATCTATAAAAATGAAAATGGTACCTGATGATTGTGCACTAGCGTCAGCATAAGCGGGTGTCTGGGTATTGACAGATCTGGTGTTCTGTCTCAACAGGTCAGCAACGGGAGCACGGTGACCCTCTGGAGTGCTTTGTACGCATCCCTACAAAATCATGATCACACAGCGAATCAGCATTGACCACATTCACTTATGATTGGCCTTTGAATACACCAAGTTCACTGTGAATCCCGAGATGGAAAACGCATAAGGACTTACTTTACTATCGTGAACATCTTGAGAAGACGAGCATCCTGGTTGGCAGCTCCCACGGAGAACGAGCCTCTCTATCTCCTGGTTTAAACCTTCTATCGAACTTCGGATCCTGTGTCGTTGAATGTGACTGTCAGGGCTGCCCATGCCGCTGACCATTGAGAATGGTGTGCCCCTTTGCACCTCCTTACTTCTCTGCATCCTGGACCATGAGAAGGAGACTTTGAGTGGGTTTATTATTTATTCAAATTAAATGTTTAGTCAACACACATAGATCTCTAAGATCCTCTCAACGTGCATACATAATTTAATTAGATTAATGTAAGGCATGAACCATGACTAATTTGTAAAGGATAAGATTATGTGCCTACACTATATGGATAAGAACAAGTAAAATTAAATTAAACATAATATACACTGCATCGTAAAAATAAACCTACTTGAAAAACCGCTGCAAAGTCCTTGTCACATGGGTTTATTATTCTACTGGACATATCTACAGAAATGATGGCTGTTCATTTATTGTTTCTTTCATGTACAATAACTGAAATGGCTATTTTTGATGGTTTCCACCGATTTTGGCCCCCAAAAACAAGAATTAGGCTCCTCTCTTTTTTTGCACACTGCAATTACCACTGATCATTGATAGTGCCATTTAACTGTCTTGATTCACCTTTTGATACTACTTCCAGTGTTGCAATACAAATTTATGGTGATTTCAGACAATTTCCCAGGTTTTTGACTCATAAAAAATGAATTTTGGGAGCTGAACGTTCGTTACAACCTCAATTCTTCACTCTTTGGTCGAAAACAACTTCATATTCGGTGTTCTCGCCCTTAAAAAAAACCATGGAAAACAATACCTCACAAGCTCATGTTCACTAAAACAAAAACAAAAACTCGAAAAACCCTACGTTTACACCCATAACAACAACCCTGGGTTTATTCTGATCGGGCTGCCGAGCTTCGCAGCACAACGGTGGCCCGAATGGAGCCTGTATACGGAAGAACGACGATTTTAGACCAAAATTTAACGTAAATTCAAGGCTGAAACTTTTTTAGAACCTCCATTCTTCGCTCGTTGGTCAAAAGCGACTTCATATTCGGTCTCCTCGCCCTAAAAAACATGGAAAACGATAACCTCACAAGCTCATGTTACTAAAACACCAAAAAACCCTTTTTTAAACCCATTTTACCGTGTGGTGGTAGGTATGCGATCTACCTACTACCAGCGGTGTTATATTACTTTATGATATCTACCAACTAAAAATCCTATCTTTCTGTTGTCGGCTAAGGCGAAGATCGTCGGGATCGGGGGTGGGTGTTCACAATGTGTGGGTACGTATGTGGGTGTTCTGTAATTCTTCATATTTTTGTAGGAGTTGGTTCCACAAGCACTCCATACTTTGTATGTGGGCTCCGGTTTTGGGGTCTACGGAATTCTCTGAGTTGTTCACCGTTTGTTGTTCGTAGCTCTGTATTCCCCTAATGTGCTGTAAGCTTGCCACATATCGGAAACAGTGGAGCTGCCAGTCGCGATTTCGTTTTGAATTACCGGAAGTAACGTTGTCCCATCCCTTCTATCCACTTCAACATATCTGAGTTCCAATATTCCGTCGGCTCTTTTACAGACAGTCTTCTACAGTTTTAATGCTTCAGGTTTTAAATGTCAACTGAGGAGCGAGAAGTGAAAGGTGAATATCGGTAGATATAGGGACCGACCGGAGAGGCAGATATCATATACCATCTGTACCGACATTGTCCATGAAATAATTGATAGACACGTATACAAACTACATGAGAAACTCTTCGATGGTGCACCAAACCAGACGACTTCAGAACACTGATATATGACCACACTTTCTATGGACAAAGACATACCTAGAAATCCCATTCCAACAGACCTGAAGTCTAAGCAAGTTGGAGGCATTCAGACTAGTGTACAATACTTCGCACGCATAAAGAAAATGAGGATAAGGAGTGATTTGGCAAGGACCATTTTTCAACTGTTGGGCGTAAATTTTGAGAGCCCTCCCACCCGTGAGAAATGGTCATTCCAATCCGGCTGCTGGTCAAGGAACAGCCCCAGATCTCTCACAAATGGTGAACAGGGGCGTTGCGCCCATAAGGCCACTTGGGCCACTGCCCCGGCAACCAAAACCACTAGCAGTAACAAAAAACTCCAACCATTGTTCAGTTGGCATTTGAATTTCCCTCCGTACGCTGTACCTAGCATTTTTCACGAAGTTCAACAGTGACTAGCCAGATTTCTCTGGCTATGGATATTAAATATGTCCAGTACAGCCAGCATCCAAGGTGGTTCCTTCATGTTAGCTCTGTTGTAGACCAAGCATGTTATCGGAATAAAGCGACAGTAATCGATGTCCTGCAATCGAAATCGAAACCTAGGCTCCTGAAACTGGCAGGTAGGTCCTGGGGCCTAGTGTTCCCATGGCAACTGAGAAAAGTGGCCCATCCGCGCATGCTCAGTCGAGTAAAAATGTCGCTCACCACGCCCACTTTGGCCCTAGTCCCCGGAACCTGATTTCCACACTAAAATCGTTCCTTTTCACAATCGACTCAATCCCTTTGATTCAATTTGTCATCTCGATACGAGATGCTTTTTCGTCCTCTGATTGTTTTTGTTGTCTCTGCACCACATTCGCTTTCTCTGTTGTCTGTTGTCAGTTTTGAATTTTATGCGTCAATTTTGTGCGTTTAGCGTTCCGCCCGGTTCTGTTGGCAGATTTTTATTTGTGGTATCTATGAGCGTTTTGTCCTGTACTTGCTGTCTGTGGTCTTGTGGGCGTCATAACACACAGATATAGTCAACAGCTTCTCCATTCAAGTAGGTACCGGCCGACGGGTCATTTGTTTTGTTGCATTTTGGTTAATTATTTTCAATAATGAACCTCTGGAATCGAGCATGGAAAAAAAAAAAAAAAAAAAAAAAAAGAAGCAGCTAACCCCCCTCACTCAACATTTGATGGTTTACGTTTCAAAGTATGAAGAATCCGAAAATGCAATAACAAAATTTCTGTCTGTCCATGTACGCCGTACTGAGCACTTTTCTTAGTTACCATGAAAAAAAATTAATGAAATTCGGGTTATAGGTTCCATTCGGGGCCTAGTTGGTCCTCGAAGCTCGGCGTTACTGTCAGTCATCTCTAAGGGGTTAAAAATAGGGGTTAAAATTTTCAAAACGCCGTAGCTCAAAAACTTTCGATAGAAGGTTATGGTTTTTTAATGTTATTAAATGTCTTGAGCTAAACAATTTTTTGAGACCCCCCGGAGCATTGTACGTCCAGCCGTTCATGTGCACCAAAAAGCTTTGTCAACACGATCGTGAATCAAACGGTATAAATCCGGCCAGGTAATCATCAATAGGGAGCACCTGATTATAATCAAGGATGGCTGTATGAAGTCGAGGTGGTTGTTCTGCGATATTATTTCATTTGATAAGTGATGGACTATTAGATTTTGTTGGTAGGTACTTCTGAAACTTGAACAAACGTTGAAGTATTATTGATGGGTAAATTATTACAAAACGGCAAATTATTACGCAACGGTAAATTATTACACAACGGTAAATTATTACACAACGGTAAATTATTACACAACGGTTCAACTACCAAGAAGGGGCTGGATTTTGTTGGTCGGTACTTTTGCAACTTGAACAACCGTTGAAGTATTATTTATGGGCAAGTTATTACACAACGGTTCATTATACTTTACCACGACAGTAAGTATTGCCCACAGGAAACAGTGATATACGCACAGCACAAGGGGCATATATTTCACTCCACATCAACAATTTTCCTTCAGAACTTCATTATTTGCGTTAATTTTTGCCATTTTAGTTACTGCTTGTCATCGACAGAATTATTTTAGCAACATTTAATTCGTGATTTAGGTACGTACCTGGTAATGAGTACGGGGTTAGGTACTAACCTACGGAGGGTCTGCGATCTACATAATATGTATAGAATAGTACATATTATATTATATAGACGGGTTATCTACACAGAGCTGTGATCTGTAACAGAAGGGTATTCTGTACAAAATAATAAACCGTTGTGCAGGGATTTGCAGCGTTTTATTTTTGTAAGACATTTTTATTTGGTGGCTAATTTGCAGTAGAAATTGTTGACGTTTTCGTACGAAGATAGTGTGTTGATTAAAATACATAAGCTTTGGTGAATATCAGTCAATAAGAGAAGGGTGTTGTTGCCTTGGGGTATTTTGTAGACAAATCTGTTGGTTTTGTGTTCTGGTTTGGTGCCCCACCGTTTTCAGAGCCCACGCACCGCTACTGATGGTGAAGGCTCTACCTCGTGACCACCAATACTGAGACTTGGTAGAGCGCTCACTTCATTAGTCCTAAATGAAGAAATCGGGTCTTCCCAGGGTTCAGCTCAAGTGCACTACTGTGAGACCAGTCTACAACAACCCTGATGTCGTCGCTCAACAATGACACCACCCGCTGAAGATTTGGTGCCTACAATGGATGAAGGATTGTACTTCATCAGCATACATGTGGCATTGGGAGCCACGAAAGGCAGATGGTACACCATTGATGAAGATGAGAAGAGCGACGACCACAGAACTGAACCCTTGGTCACCCCACAAGTGAGAGGTAGTCTAGTTGATTTGCCAGAGGAAGTGTGAACATATTGAGAGCAGCCATTCGAACTGGATTTCATCATTAGAGAGGCCGAAGTAATATTGCATTTTGAGAATCAAGAGATCATGACTGACCAATCCAAATGCATTCCAAAAGTCCAAGAGTAAGACACGTATAAACCATTAACAAAATCCGTTTCTGCTGGAGCAGCAAGACAATTTTAAAATTAGGAAAACTTGGCGACAAAACTCTTACCTGTGTCTGATAAACTTATCCAGTTTATCTTCATTGCTTGATTCTAAGCGCTTTCGGCCTTCGGCAAGCGATTCATCAGTCTGCAACAGACAAGCATATGAGAGAATCCGTCCATGACTGATGAAATACATCAACATCTACAGATCAAATGTATACAATCACTTCCGATCAAGTACCTAAGATATTACAGATGTTATGAAAGTAATGATAGTATGTTGCCAACTCACTTGCGTGGATCTGTCAACCTGAAGTCCCAATGATTCTCTAGGCCAGTGTCCGGTCAAATAGATAGTGTCGAGGGACGCAGTGCGTCTCATACAGGCACTTGAAAACTCACAGTTTCCACTATGAAGAGTTTTACTTTTACCTATAAAAACAGAAGAAAGTTGCAGTCATCCAGCACGACCAAATGAGATAATTTTCGAAATAACGTTACTAGGCAGATGCTAAAATTACGTTTCAACTAAAAAGCAATTAACGAACATTCTCCATTGTTTTAACCATGATGAACCAAATTTAAACAATGTTTTTCCTCCCCTCCTCAGTGATTAGACTGACATAATAATTTTAATTATGTTAAGTTACTAACTTCCTCAATTTTTTGATGGCCCGAATGAATTTTTTATAATAACTTTATTATATCAAAACGCTTTTTTTCTCCTCATAAGTAGACCTGTTGAGAGGGATGGGGGTAAACATAAAACAACCTACTTTGGTCTCGGTTTTTATACGATTTCCATTTTTTGTTTCTTTCTGCTACGAAATTAAACATTCAAGTTAAATAACAATCAAAGGAAGCACTCCATTGCCACCCCATTGACAGTAGATACCGACGTACCGTACATCTGGCACTCATAACTGCGTTACGGCCTTGTGTGACAAGACCAGGCTTCTTGCCTGCACTAGTCTCCTCCTCCATCGCAAGAAGTGCTTCAATGAAAGACAATAAGTGAACTGATACAGACCAAGATTGATCAGAAAAGAGCCAAGTGGCTATGTACCTATTTGTAATTTCTATGGTCATAACTGTTACCTCCATGGCTGCATAAAATTTAAATTTAACTTTAAAAATATACAAAATGAACTGCACCATGAGGTTTTTCATATCAAGAAACACTAATTCTTAAAATTGTTTTTGACTAATTCGATTTTTGCAAAACTGAGGAGGCCAAAAATCTTCTCAGGGTGTAACATGAGTGATGCAAAACCTCTCTCCCACGTGTTCCACATCTACTTTCCGACCAAAAGTGTCCTATAACATTTTTTTTACTCCGCTTAAAACCCCACTTTTTTCACTTTTAAGATTTTGTCCGAGTTTCCGACCTCGTCTCACTAAAGCAGCTATAATTTCCTTAATTTGAAAAATAAATTCAAATTTAGAGATACCGCTGGAAAGAGCGTTAAATTTCCTGTCTCTCTAATGCCTAACAAAAATTTTTTAGGAGGATTGAGGAGTGAAAATGTAGTGTGAAAAGTGAATTTGGTCAAAATCTTAAAATCGACTGTTTTTCAAACGCTTGGTGATCCTATTAATTCTTGTAGCAGAATGGTGAAGGTAAGCTAAAAAATGCGCCAAAACATCAGCTTTCCAAGGGACTAATCAAAACGTTTTTTGGAATTGATTTCAAGAGAGAAAATGAGGTTTGAATGCGAAAAAACGTGTTGTTTCAGGCTAAATGTGGATTTTTCATGAAAAATGTACCTTTTGTGAAGTAGTGAGTCAACTATAGGGTAATTTTCAAATCGAATGGTGACACCCTCACATCATCTCCCAGTATGTATTTGGTCGTTATTTTCATTTTAGTCCAAGCGTGTTGGCATTCGATTTGAAAATTACCCTTAGTTGACTCACTACTCCACAAAAGTTACATACATTTTTCATGAAAAACCCACGATTTAGCCGGAAACAACACATTTTTTCGTATTCAAACCTCATTTTCTCTCTTGAAATCAATTCCAAAAAACGTTTTGATTAGTCCCTTGGAAAGCTGACGTTTTGGCGCATTTTTTAGCTTACCTTCACCATTCTGCTACAATAATTAATAGGATCACCAAGCGTTTGAAAGAACATACGATTTTAAGATTTTGCCAAATCCACTTTTCAAACTCCATTTTCAATCCTCAAATCCTCCTAAAAAATTTTTGTTAGGCATTAGAGAGACAGGAAATTTAACGCTCTTTCCAGCGGTATCTCTAAATTTGAATTTACTTTTTAAATTAAGGAAATTATAGCTGCTTTAGTGAGACGAGGTCGGAAACTCGAAAAAAATCTTGAAAGTGAAAAAAGTGGGGTTTTAAGCGAAGTAAAAAAAAATGTTATAGGACACTTTTGGTCGGAAATTAAATTTCAATTTCCGACCAAGTGTCCTATAACATTTTTTTTTGTTTTACTTACTCGCTTAAAACCCCACTTTTTTCACTTTCAAGATCACTCATGTTACACCCTGTATATTTATTATGTCTACATAAAACTACTCATGATGAGAGATGACAGGGTGAAACCTAAATGATGACGAACGTAGGCCTACATCAAGTTAGTAAATCATAATTTATGTGGGCACATGACAACTATTCTTTTAGTTGATGTTCTGAACACTTGTGGAAATGTAGTTGGCAACATGAGCAGTAATAGCTACATAAGTAGGTACCTACTCCAAAATTAGCGCACTCTAGTGTTCGCAAAAAGGAATGAGAAGTGATAAGTGGGTACATAAGTACCTGCTAGGTACTTATTACCTTACGAAAATGGAAAAATTTACAATAACCTAATTATGAACATTAAAGAAAGAAAAAAAAATTAGCTTGCTAAAATGCCTGATTGCTTTAGCTATTAAAGTGAGCTTGTGAGGTATCATTTTCCATGTTTTTTAGGGCGAAAAGACCGAATATGAAGTTGATTTTGACCCAAAGAGTGAAGAATTGAGGGTGTAACGAAGGTTCAGCTCCCAAAATTCATTTTTTACGAGTCAAAAACCTGGGAAATTGTCTGAAATCACCATAAACTTTTATAATAACACTGGAAGTAGTTTCAAAAGGTGAATCAAGACAATTAAATGGCACTATGAATGATGAAAGACGATTTGTGAAAAATAGGGGCTTAAATCGTGTTTTTGGCGGCCAAAATTGGTGGAAACCATCAGCAATAGCTATTTCAATAATTGCACATGAAAGAAACAATGAAATATATTTCTGGCATTTCTGTAGGTATGTCCAATAGAATAATAAACCCATGTGACAAGGACTTTGCAGCGTTTTTTATTTTACCTAGTGTGTTATTTTTCTCCCTCTTATAAAAACAATGACAGTTCTAATAATTATTCAAAATCTGAACTCGGCAGTGGCTTTTATATTTTGTCATTTTATTATGTTGCAATCAAAGGGACACAGTCCATAGCTTCATGTAATGTTCATTACTTAAATAAATGAACATTCCACGAACTCCGAAGCAATGGACACAAATTAGTTTTTTTTAGGTTCCTGGTAGGTGTGATTCAAGTAGGTGCGGAGGTACGTCCAGGCAACAAGAATTTCAACGAGCACAAAAGCTAGGCGATTAAACAATGTTGAGCATAGCATTTATGTGCAGTAAGAATAGTACATTGAGTATGAATATCATATGGTAGTACCCAATATTATAGGTACACTATACCTTCAAACAGGCAAGTCAATTAATAGTAGGAAGCGGCAATCAGTAGGTAAAGGTAGATCACCTATTAGGTACGTACCTCTATAATTGACAGATCCCGGGCTACGAATCCCCGACAAAGCCGACTCTGGGGAAATGCTGGACTTCCAAGATCCCCCGGGACTGTCACAACGGACTTCCTTGCTGCTTACCTGCCTAGTAAGCGAGCTGACAGGTAAAGTTGCCTTCAGAGGCCCCTGCTGTCTGGAGCTGGGGGATTTCCGTATCCACTGACCGCTCGACATTTTTGTTTTGCTGTATGTAACTAATTTCACCGAGCAACTGACTGCCCCAGACAGACAAGTCTTTGACTCACGTCAAATGTGTTTATAATAGTAAACGATTAGTGTTGATGTGCGATAGCGCTTTCACATTTGTAGTAGAACACTCGGTGTTTTTTAAGAACGCTGCAAATTAAAGAGGGGGAGTGTTGGAGTAGGTACTGGTGAGTTGATGAGGGGTGGGTGAAGGATTCTATTGAATGGAGCCAACCGTGGTCATAGTACGCGACTCTTCACAGACTATTTTCACATTCACCGCACCGAAAATGGACCGGAATCGATTGGGAGACGGTCGAAAAGTTGAACAAACACACCAAGACGACTCCGAGTAAGGATTGACGGATTCCTGGTTTCGTGAAACCCGACATTACGAGTCGAAAATTCCACACTCATCCGAAAGAAGCTCGCAGGAGGCTGGACCTGCATAAGAACCTCTCAACATGAATCAGATCCCCGAGTTTCACTGCACTGGGCGAAGTTGGCATTTACGATTACGACGTTTTCTTCACTACGAAGAAGCGAGTCGTGAGAGAGCAGTGAGGCCAAAAAATAGGAACAGAAGTGGGTTTGGGGGACGCACTCTGCTGCTAAGCGAATGCAGCGCTGCGCTAATTCCTTCACGTAACAATTCAGAACGACGATGAAAAGTAAAAAGTATTTCTATCTAAATGTGTGTTTATTCTTGAGTGACATAAAGTATACCGAATGAACCTTTGGAAATATGAAAGTTCCGCAAAAAAAATCGAGCGCCAGCACTCGGAACATTTTGAGAAGAGTTTCGTAGAGTCGAAAAGTTTTGTTGACCTACTCCAGCGCGCCCCCGCGGCTTCACGGTGGACCGCCTGTTATCTCTCAAATGTCACTCGGTTATCAGTTATCTCTCCAGTTATCAGTTATTTTGTCCGCTGACAGGCATTGCCTTAGCGGATTCGGATTCCAATCCTTTGCGGATTCCAAGGCAGAATCCAATATTTAATAATATTTTACTTTTGTTTAGAACATGTTATTTTAGTGTAATTGTTTTGATCTCTTTATGAATACTGTATGTGCCTACCTTGAATAAGTCAATCGTCCTCTCTCTCTCTCTCTCTCTTGGTTTGTTTTTGTCCGTCCGAGTTTCCGGCCGATTAGCTAAAATTTTACTCCTTAGTACAATTATTTTGCCGTCTACCCTATACACCAGTGGTTTTCAAATTGTTTTGGGTCGCGCCCCCCTTCCGAGTATCGAGGCATCTTGGCGCCTCCCTTCCATCAGTCCTCCTCCAAAATTCCCAAACCAAGGTGGTGTGTTAACAAATAGGATAAAATATCGTTGCCTAGCAATTTATATAGTTTTTACTGAATTTCAACTTATGTATACAAACAAAATTATTAATAAACTTCTGAATTTATTTCACAAAATAAGAACGACAGACGTACGAAAACTAGTGTGATACCGGGTATTTGAGTTAACATCAGATTCTTGATATCGGGCAGCAATGTTGAGAGTGAACATCTTACATCAAATTCGACGTCCAGACGATTTCTGATTTTTGTCTTGATGGCCGCCAACATCAAACATCGATCGAAGGTCTGTCTTATACACAGACTATTGAAAACACTAGATATGTGTTTAAATTCGCGTCTCAATAAACTTCATCTGAACGGAGGTCTACACGCCCCTCCCTGAAAATCATGTGATGAGTAAGTTTTCCATTGCGGGCTGTGCCGTAAACGGTTCCTGACGTGCATCAGCGTCGGAATCACAGGGCATCCAAATTCGTTTTTCACCACTGCAGTCACAAAACTAATAGTACCTAACTTCAAGTATGCCTTGAAAAAAAAAAAAAAAGAAAATACATGCCCTGGGCACGGAGTACTGGGATTGAAGTTTCATATAAATGCGCGGGACTCAATAATTCAGTCATTAATTATTTGTAGTTATTCATGAATTTGTAGTTATTCATAATTTACCTGTATAGATGCCCCTTCTGAGTAGATATTATAATAAACCGTTGTGTAATAATTTACCCATGTACTTCAACGTTTGTTCAAGTTGCAAAATTACGTATCAACAAAGCCAAAAGATCCATCATTTTTCACATGAAATAATTATATCACAGAACAACCAACTCGACTTCATACAGCCATCCGTGATTATAATCAGGTTTTCGCTTGCAATGATATAATACTATTATAATAATATAATAATATATTATATATTACGTGGTCCGGATTTATACCGTTTAATTCACGATCATGTTGACGAAGCTTTTCGGTGCAAACGAACGGCTGGACGTACAATGCTCCGGGTGATCTCAAAAAATTCTTTAGTTCAAGAACAATTTAAAAACGTTAAAAAAAACCATACCCTTCTATTGAAAGTTTTCGAGCTACGGCGTTCTGAAAATTTCAACCCCTATTATTCACCCCTTAGAGATGACTGACACTAACGCCGAGCTTCGCTGACCAACTAAACCCCAAACAGGACATACAAACCAAATTTCATTAATTTTGTTTCATGGTAGGTAACTAAGAAAAGTGCGAAAAGTACGGCGGACGTACAGAATTTTTTTTATTGCATTTTCGGATTCTACATACCCTGAAATGGAATTGAAAAACGCTGCAAATTATTACACAACGGTTTATTATTTACCTGTATAGATGCCGCTTCTGTGTAGATCACTGTTTTCTGTAGTCAATCTACTGAAGCCGGCCGGGGAATGACAGTCACATAAATAAATATTCGCTGGATTCAACAATCGTTGATTATTTGTTGTCATGAAACATAACGTTTGTTCAAGTTACGAAAGTACCTATCAACAAAATCCATTTCTTATGGAAATCTGTTTTAGACCACCCTGAATCGAACACCGAATTTTTCGCAGTGCTCAAATTCCAAAAAATGTGCTTAAAAACAGCAAAAAATGACAAAAAAATCCCAAAATGCATTATTTAAGCTGATTGGCGTAGGTACTTCGAACGTTGGACTTTTTGGTATGCCAAAAATGTTCAAATTTGAATTTTTAGGGTTAAAAAGAAGTTAACACTTCATTAATAAAATCGATGTTTCCTACAAAAATTTGCTCATTTGCACGGCTGGAACTTTTCCATCATTGATTCCATAATTGATTGACCTTCTAAAACAGACACTGATGCGCATGAAGCCGTCTAATGAGCTTTCCGAATGAGTTATAAGTCGATGTCCACGGGACCCGTACACTTGTCCCACCGTGTGACGTGCAAATGAACGCTGCAATTCAACAGTTAAGTATGAAGACTTTCTGACATGGAAAAGAAATACGTTGTTAGGTGATTCTGGTCAGTTCATTTCCATTAGAGGAATTGAAAAAACTTTCCAGTGTCTGAGATGTTTCCGAGATGGCAAGAGGCAGGAAATTGAAGGGATCTCAAGATAGATGCTATCTGCCCAACCTCAAATTACAACAAAAACACTGCTACAAATTATTACACGACGGTTTATTATTTCCCTTTAGGTATAGATGCTCCTTATGCGTAGGTCACTGTTTTCTATGGACAATACCTACCCTCCGGCTCCTCCCCCCCAGGAAAGCCCTAAATCGAGTACCTACTGGAGCCGGCCAGGTATTATTCACAGAAGAATAAACCAAACCTTGAGGGGGTGTTATACAATTTTTTTGCTGAGCGAATACATAGGTGTATTATTCACAGAATAATAAACCAAAATACCTTAATGTATGTATTTATTGATATTGTACTATTTATGGTATTGTGTACTTACCCACTCGATTTTAAATAACACCAACCCAACTTTCCAGAGCTACGGAACCTACCTACTACAACTGCCATGTTGCTTAGCGCCTTTGTGAGCGCAACATGTACTAAATTCGTTGTTACAAAACCAGACTACAAACCTTCACGGTGGAACAGGAGCACCTGGTGATCAGCTGATTGGGGTCTGAGATTGATTGAAGATGGAAGTCGTGTTTATTTGTTGAAGATCATCGCGTTCACTCTTGTTATTTGAAGTTTCGAAGTCGGATTTCTTCTCGTCGACGCAGAATCCCATGTTTACTTGGCCCGGGCCCAGTATGACGTGAAATTATTTTTCGAATGCAGAACTCCTCGGGGTTACCTGTTTCACGGAGTGTCGTTCCTCGCAAGAAGTTTTATTATTTTCTTTTGTTTAAGGCAGTCTGAGAATTTCTCACGTAAAACCTAGGCCGTGCTTTCTACCACACGTCAACAGGTAAGTGCGTCGCATTTCACCATTAGTATCTATATAAAAGTAAGAAGTCTAAAAATGATTATCTTGACGTACCTACTTGAGTAGATCCCGTTAGAACTTGCAGTATTCTCATCAATAACCTCTGAAGAAAGGATGTATCTTTTGTTATTCTACTCGCATCCTCTTGAGCAACGCAAGAATCCACAATGAGATTTTATTATAAACAGCTCTTTTTTTATTTTTAGAAGTGATTTAAAAAATCTTGAACTCTTTGCTTTTTGCTAGGCATTCTTTTTGTTGATCATTCACGGTGAAGAAGGAACCTCTTTTTGTTCTTCTGTTATTTTTATTTTTTTGGTGTCAATTCGCTTCTAGTAAACTAGACCTTTATGTTGCTCGAATACCTAGGTACCTACACCTGCCCAGTACATTTGTTACATGATCTCAATCTTCTTCTTACAGGGTTCGAGTGCTCCAAGCGAGGCGATGGTTAGCATGAGTTCCACGCTTGTCGAAACTGTGTCCATAAACTATGAGGACTTCAATGAAAGTTTCCTCACTTGTGGAACCTGTCTTTGTAAGTACGTCTCCGTTGACGAATGCTTTCGAACCCTTCCCATTACCACAGACACTAGTTTTGCAGCAGCGAACGTGTGTTAACGATTTCGACGCAGAACCCACATATTTTAGTACTTATGTTGGATTTAAACTGCTATACTTACCAGCAAAGGGTACGTACTTACACCGTGCCTGCAGAAATGCTGGAAATACGTCTGTCACTCTCAAGTGTAATAATTGAAATAGCAATTGTTTATGGTTTCCACCCATTTCGGCTCCCCAAAACACGAATTAGGCTCTTATTTTTGACGAATTGTCTTTGATCATTGATAGTGCCATTCAATTGTCTTGATTCACCTGCTGATACTAATTCTGGTGTTATACAATGGTGATTCCAGACAATTTACCAGGTTTTTGATTAATAAAAAATGAATTTCGTTACAACCTCAATTTTTCACTCTTTGGTCAAAATCGACTTCATATTTGGTCTCTCATCTATAGCGAAAACTATAGCTCACAAGCTCATGCTACTAAAATACCAAAACCCCAATTTTTCACCCATGGTTATATTCCGATCGGGCTGCAAAGTTTCGGTACACAACTAGGGCCCAAATGGAGCTTGTGTTCGAAAGAACGAATTTTTTAGACCGAAATTAAAGTAGATATGGATGATACGGCGGACGGAGATTGCATTTTGGTATATTATTCTGTGAATAAATTACACCCCCTTAAAAATTTTTCTTTTGCGTTTCAAGGTGCGTAGATTCCAAAAATGCAATGTCCGTCCACCATATCGTGCATAACTACTTCATTTTCGGTCTAAAAAATTCATTCTTTCGCACACAGGCTCCATTTGGGCCCTAATTGTGTCGCGTGTTTAGGCTGAACAATTGTAGTAAAAATAGGGTTTTTTGGTGTTTTAGTAAAAGGAGCTTTTGAGGTATCTATTTCCATGATTTTTAGGGCGAAAAGACCGAATATGAAGTCGATTTTGACCAAACAGTGAAGAATTGAGGTTGTAACGAAGGTTCAGCTCCCAAAATTAATTTATTATTATTCAAAAACCTGGGAAATTGTCTGAAATCACCATCAATTTGTATAATAACACTAGAAGTAATGTCAAGACAGTGAATCAAGACAGTTAAATCGCACTATCAACGATCAATCAAGATAATATGAAAAAAAAACCACAGTCATGCAGCATGGCTATAAGAGCGAATTTTCGAAGTTTTCGGCATCTTCCTCCTCCGCCTAAAATTTTCTGAAAATTAATTTTCGGCCAATGTTTTCCCAACTTGATACCATACAAAATTAAAACAGGAGTAGTTTTACGCAAAGTAATATTTGGGGTGGAAGGAGGGGGAGGGGGAAATCAAAAATGTTTTGAATACCAGAAGAGTAGGTATTGGGTACGTAACAAATTGTTTGTTCCATTTTTTGCCGAGTAACACCTCGGTTTGTAGATTTTCCAACGCTGAACACGATGGTGAAGTCAGAATTGCGATATCCCATTCCGTTATCAGATTAGAGCAGACGAACCAGGAAGAACATCTCAAGAAATAACCACGTTCCTTCATCTTCAAAGTGCTCCAGTTTGAGAATGGAATGAGATATCGCAATTCTGATTTCACCATCGTGTTCAGCGTACAAAAACCTTTAAAATGAGGTGTCACTTGTCAGACTTTTTCATTTTGGGAATTTATGGGTAATTTTCCCCCCCTAAAACTCCCCAAAACTCCCCCTTAGGGTGACCCGATTCTGCCCATCTTCGAACTTAGCCTGTCGATTGCCAAGACAGATTTTTCGTGCAAATTTGAACTTTTTATCTCAATTCTTTCGAGAGTTATCGTCTGGAATGACACATACATATATAAATATATATATAAATATATAAATATATATATACATATAATTTTTGGTGTCTTTCGGCAGGGAATTCAGGATGGTCTGAAACGGATTTTGGTATACAAATCTTTCGGAAATTCGAGTTTTAAAAATTTTGGACCGAGAACAATAGCTTCCTTTTCTTCGAAAATTCGCTAAAAGGAGCGTAATTCGTGTTTTTGGGTGCCAAAATTGGTGGAAACCATCAGAAATAGCTATTTCAATTATTGCACGTGAAAGAAACAATAAATGAACTGCCCCCGGTGGGGGGGGGGGGGACCAATGTCCTTTATCGAAAATTCATATTTCCAATAGAATAATAAACCAGTGTGACAAGGACTTCGAAGCGTTTTTGTTATCTGCGCACCTTGAACTGTAAAAGACAATTTTTTGAGGGAGTGTTCGAAAATTTGTTTGCTGAGTGAATACATTGGTTTATTATTCACAGAATAATAAACCAAAATGCAGCAAGAACTGACATATCAGATCTATTGACGTATGCTTGGCTGTTGGCCCAAGGAGGCGGAGCGAAGTTTGAGAGGCGATGGTTCTCAATGCTGCCAACAACTCAACATTAGAAATGGCAAAGCTTCGGCCACCTTCAAGAACCTTTGCTGTGATCTTTTGTGACCTCCCCTCGATTTGATTCTGAGAACTTTTTTGTTTTTCAATTTATACATTTTTGGTTCCATCCATCCATCAGTTCCGGTTCTGTAAATCGTTCAAAGTGGTGCACCAGCACGTGAAGCGGGGTTTGAGTTGAACTACTCGGCAATTTGCCTCATAGGTCATTTCTAGCGAGAACTCGGAAATTAAAATTTTACGCTCGTTTTCTGCCTAGACTTTCCCGACACCAACACCTCATTATATGGTCAGTGTTCATTTCCGTTGTCGAACAATAAATGAAAAACTGTTTATTTATCCATTATCAACATTTCTATGAAACAACCTGTTTGGTGATTATTAGGTATGTACGACGGAGGAGAACACACTCCCAAACTCCTGCCATGCTCTCATACCGTCTGCCTCCATTGTCTGTCAAGGATTGCTGCTCAAGTAAGAAAGAAATGTTATGTACATTTTAGTTACATTGAAAATATCCCAGTATTTCTTAGGCTGAGTCTGTCAAGGTTTGTCTTTGTCACTTTCTGGTGCTAAGAGTAGAATCACTATGAAGATTATAACTATCTGTCCGTATGTAGGTGCCAAGTTCACCTACATTCAGGTGTCCCATTTGCCGAGAGAGCATCACTGTACCCCGTGGTGGTGTAGCTGCCCTCCCGCCATCTTTCCTCGTCAACCAACTTCTTGATCTCATGGCCAGCCAGCGCCGCGAAGTCGTGCCTAAATGTTCCGTACACATAACTCAAGTGAGGAATTTACATTAATGTTATCATGTGTGTCAACCAAAGGTGTATATAGTAATCATAAGTGAGATTTTAGCAGAGCAATCAAAACTGAAGACCAGAACTGCATCTATTATTTGGAGACATCAATACTTCAGTTTAACTCGAGTATTCCTTGCCATTAATTTAAAATTGCCCATATAAATGGTTCCCTGCAGGGAGTGGCCTAGAATTTCCCTGACGTATCCTCTGCGTGTCGTAAAAGGCGACTAAAAGGGGGCCCACCCCTCCGTGTTTCGGAGGGACCTTCCTGTATCCTGAAAGGGGCACCACGATGGGCCTGTCTCAGGTATGTAAGGGCCGCGACACCATCCCCGGCCCTGAAGCAAGAAGGGAGCTCTGCCTGCAGCTTGAAGGGGACTCGTCCCCAGCAGACCTGGTCCTCCAGGTTGGGGGTTAAGCGTAGGGCCGGTAACCCGACCTTGTAAAACAACAATCACTACGAATCCTGAAAAGAAAAAAGCCGGACTGATCTCACGGAAAAGACATAACGCCCGCCTAATTGATTTTCGACTTGGACAATGGAATGTATTGTCGCTATATAGACCAGGAGCACTTCATTTGCTCCTTCGACAATTGGACAACTTCGGGGTAGACATTGCTGCGATCCAGGAAATCCGATGGACTGGAAATGGAATGATGAAGAAAGCAAGCGACACAGTCTATATTACAGCTGCCACGAGAAGTTCCATAACTTTGGGACGGGTTTTGTAGTTGGAAAAAGGGCAGCACAGCTAATAATCGGATTTAAGCCAGTCGATCATCGAATATGCTATATCCGAATGAAGGGAAAGTTCTACAACTACAGCTTGTGGAGCGTTCATGCCCCGACAGAACCCTCAGAAGAGGAGGACAAGGATGCTTTCTACTGTGCCCTGGAGCAAAGTCTGGATCAAGCCCCACGGGCTGACATTAAAATAGTCATTGGGGACTTCAATGCACAGGTGGGGAAGGAGCAAGTCTATGCTCCAACCATTGGTGCCAACAGTCTACACAATGAAACTAATGACAATGGTAGACGGATGATTGGATTGGCTGCCTCTCGAGGTTTGGTTGTTGGCAGTACCTTGTTTCGACATAAAAGAATTCACCTGGCTACTTGGAAGTCGAACGATGGGATCACAACAAACCAAATCGACCACATCCTTATGAGTTCCAGGCACATCTCCGGTCTGCAAGATGTCAGAACCAATCGAGGGGCCAACATTGATTCAGACCACTATCTGGTTTTGGCAAAAGTAAAGGCCAGAATCTCCACCGTCCGTAACCTCAGGGGAAGAGCACAGCCGAAGCCAAATGTGGAGAAGCTCAAGGATCCTGAAATTAGGACTCAGTTCGCTGATACCATGGATCAGAAGCTCCGTAGCACTCCAGTAGAGGGAAAAATAGACGAGGGAAGCGTGTAAGGAGGTCATGAAGACGGTAGCTAGCGAAGTGCTAGGAAACCAGCCACCTCCCTCAAGAACTTCCTGGTTTGACGAAGAATGTGATGCTATAACAACCAGGAAAAATGCGGCATACAAGCGCAAGTTACAGCGGCGCGGAACCAGAAGCTCGGAGGAACTCTACAAAGCATTGAGGCGACGGGAGAAGAAGACTCACCGCAGAAAGCAAAGAAAGTGGGAGTCAGAACAGATGGAGAGTATTGAGCAACTCCGTGTTCAGAACAAAATAAGAGAGCTGTACCTGCAGGTGAATAGGAAAAGAAGGCCCTTCAAGCCCTTCACGACTGCTTGTAAGGATCTGGATGGGACCCTGCTGAACGACAAAAACGGGATCCTTCAAAGATGGAAGAACCATTTCAATGGTCTCCTAAATGGTGGACAGCTGGGAACTAGTCAACAAGATATTGACATCCAAGATGGAGACATGGAACCACCGGACTTTGAGGAGGTTCGGGAGGCCATCGAGAGCCTGAAAAATAATAAGGCTCCAGGCATTGATGGCTTGCCTGCGGAGCTCTTTAGGTACAGTGGCCAGGAGCTTGTTAAAGTCCTCCATAATATAATCATGGATATATGGGAAGGGGAGACGCTTCCAGAGGAGTGGTACGACACCATAATATGTCCTATCCACAAGAAGGGAGACGTACTGGACTGTGGTAACTATCGTGGAATTTCCCTCTTATCTTGCGCCTACAAAATCCTGTCAAGAATCCTATTTCTGAGGCTCCTCCCTTTTGCCGAAAAGGAAATAGGCCGTTATCAAGCAGGATTTATGAGAGGAAAGGGGACCACGGATCAAATCTTCTCCCTCAGAATAATGCTCCAAAAAGCACATGCGTACAATATCCCGACTCACCATCTTTTTGTTGATTTCCGGGCAGCGTACGACAGCATACTGAGGGAAGAATTGTACCAGGGAATGCTGACCATGGGAGTCCCAAGAAAGCTTGTCCGCCTCATTCAAGTCACAATGAGGTCTGTCCGTTGTTTTGTCCGTGTGGACGGAGATCTATCTCCTTCCTTTACAACCCGCAGGGGACTTTGTCAGGGGGATGGCCTGGCATGTCTATTATTCAACTTTGCCCTAGAGGCCGCCATGAGAACTACAGACATACAGGTTGGAGGGACCATCTTTAATTGCTCGGCGCAGCATCTGGGCTATGCTGACGATAGTGATATTGTGGGCCGAACGTTCGACTCAATGTGTGAAGCATTCACCAAGTTTCGGATGGCAGCATCACACTTTGGCCTCGAAGTAAATGAGCCAAAGACCAAGTACATGGCCGCGAACCCCTCCAGACCCGTCCCTGACACAGTCCAGGTGAATGACTGCACCTTTGAATCTGTTGCTGAATTTGTATATCTCGGCTCACTAGTGAATGCCGAGAATGATATGAGAGCCGAAGTAAATAGAAGAATCCAGTCAGCTAACCGATGCTATTTTGGACTCCTGCAACAGCTGAAAAGCAGGGTAATTTCACGGGCCACAAAACTTCCCCTCTATAAGACCCTTATAAGACCAGTCTTGACCTACGGCTCTGAAACCTGGACGCTAACAAGAGCAACTGAGGAAGAACTGCGCTGGTTTGAGAGAAAGGTTCTCCGTAGGATTCTGGGGGCCGTGTTTGACCCGGAGGAGCTCGCCTGGAGACGACGAACCAACACCGAAGTCATGAGCCTGTACGGTGATTCGGATGTCGTCAGGTTCGTAAAGGTCGGAAGACTCCGTTGGGCCGGACACGTAGCCAGAATGGGTCCAGAAGATCCCTCGTAAGCTTCTGGACGAAACGATCCACAAAAGAAGAAGATTGGGTCGACCGAAATTGCGCTGGGTGGACGGTGTGGCGGGAGATACGCGTTCCATCCTGGGAATTCGGAACTGGAGAGCAGCAGCAATTAACAGAGATGACTGGCGGACATCACTCCAGGAGGCCCTGATCCCTCGCGGATTGTAGTGCCATGAAATAATAATAATAACATATAAATGGTAGTTCTTTTTTTCGTGATTTATTTATTGTAACTGAAAAATGAATACATTTCATCTAGCAATATTTGCTTTCATAATAATTAGTCTCATTGTAAGGTTGGGGTTTCAGTAACAGCAGTTTATGTAGTGGGTTCAGTAACATTATTACTTTGCTCATATATTCATTTGCTCTACTATTGACACAGCACAATTAAATCCAGTGGTTTGTTGCGCTTGAAGCCCCGAAGTTCCCCTGTGTTGTCCAGGACGTTGAGCATCCCCAGGCAAGGGCGTTGCGTCCATAAGGTCACTTGGGCCACTGCCTCGGTACCCAAAACCACTAGGAGTAAAGAAAAATCCAATGATGTGTTCAATTGGCATTTGAATTTCCCTCCGTACAACTGTACCTAGCTTTTTCACAAAGTTTAACGGTGACCTGCTAGATTTCTCTGGCTATGGATATTCAATATTCTAGTAGAGCATCCATGGTGGTTTCTTCATGTTAGCTCTGTAGACCAAGAATGTTATTGGAATACATCCACTGTAATTGATGTCCTGGAATCGAAATCGAAACCTAGGCTGTTGAAACCGGCAGGCCCTGGGACCTAGTGTTCCCAAGGCAACTGAGAAAAGTGGCCTGTCGGCACATGCTCAGCCAAATAAAAATATAGTTCGCCACGGCTACTTTGAGTCCTGTCCCCGCAGTCTGATTTCATCCGAAAATCGTTCCTGTTCACAATCGATTCGCTCTCTTCAATTCAACTTGTCATCTCGATACGAGATGCTTGTGTCTTTCAATTTGTTTTTGTTGTCTTTTGATCTCGTGAATCACATTCGTGTTCTCTTCTGTGTCTGTTGTTTTCCCCCATTTTTTGTGATTGCGTTCTGTCCGGTTCCGATGACAGATTTGTATTTGTGGTAGAAACCTACATGCGTTTTGTCTGCTGTTTGTGGTCTTGTGTATTGGTGTATAAAGGGAAGGGTGTTGTTGCCTTCAGGTATTTTGTAGAAAATTTTGTTGGTTTTGTGTTCTGGTTTAGTGCTCTACCGTTTTCTGAGCCCACGCACCGTTACTGTCCCCAGGTTCTCATGTTTGTGGAGGTGTTGTTCATGCATCCTAGTGTATTTAACATTGGCGGTCCTTAAATCTCGATGAATATCGTAATTTCTCATGTACCGTAGGGCGCTGACTGCTCTTGTTAGCAGGGGCGTTGCGTCCATAAGGCCACTTGGGCCACTGCCCCGACACCCAGATACACTAAGAGCAAAAAAACTCAACCATGTGTTCAGTTGGCATTTGAATTTCCCTCCGTAAACTGTACCTAGCATTTTTCACAAAGTTCAACAGTGACTCAACAGACTTCTCCGGCTATGGATATTCAATATGTGGTTCCGTCATGTTGGCACCCTGTAGCTCCACAGCTATGTTATCAAAATATAGTGACAGTAATCGATGTCGTGCAATCGAAATCGAAACCTAGGCTCCTGAAACTGGCAGGTCCTGGGACCTGGTGTTGCCATGGCAACCGAGAAAAGTGGCCCGTCTGGGCAAGCTCAGTCGAGTAAAAATGTTGTTTGCCACGCCTACATTGGGCCACTGCCCCAGAATCTGACTTCAATCCCATAGTCGTTCATTTCACCATCGATTTGATCACTTCGATTCAATTTGTCATGTCGATACGAGATGCTTCTTCTGATTTGTTTTTATCTGTCAGTTATCTGTTTTCTGATTTGTTATCACATTCGCTTTCTGTGTCAGCTGTCAAATTTTGCGCGTTTTGTGTTCAGTCCGGTTCCGATGACAGATTTGTATTTGTGGTAGGTACCTACGTGCGTTTTGTCCTGTTTGCTGTTTGTGGATAGATCGGCGTCAACACACAGATAACTGTCTAGCTTCTAGTCAATAGCTCCTCCATTCAAGATTCAGGTAGGTACCAGCCGACTGGTCATTGTTTTGTTGTATTTTAGTTTACTATATTTTTGTAACATGAATTCGGTGGCTAATTTGCAGTAGAAATTGCCGACGTTTTCGTACGACGATAGTGTTGATTAAAAGATATAAGCTTTGCTGAATATCACTGCTATCCGTAAATAAGGGAATATCAGTAAATAGGGGAAGGGTGTTGTTGCCTTGGGGTATTTTGTAGACATATCTGTTGGTTTTGTGTTCTGGTCTGGTGCCCTACCGTTTTCAGACCCCACGCACTGCTACTGCTTCTTAGTATTTTGTTCTGAAAGGTTCGGATGATTTTTTTAAATATTTGTTTTCTTGATATAGCCGAGAGCTGTATCTTAGGCGTAGGTCCAGATAGGGCGAAGAAACTGGAATACATGAGCAGTTTGTTGTTAAGTGAAAGATGGGAATTCCTCCCCATCAACCAGTACATCCTTCTAAATTTGATTTTCATTTCCTCCTTCTTCTTTTTGGTGTGATTTTTCCAATTTAGTTTGGAGTCAAGGGTCATACTCAAGTATTTTACTGTATTGGCATATAGGTATTGTATTTTATTTGAATTGATCTCAACTTCTAAGTCTAAGGGCTGGTAACTAGAACACAGGTTAGCGGTTATCGTCTGACCAGATGCTTGTGAGGCGTAACAAGAATCAAGGTTATCGCCTGATCAGACGATAACCTCTAACCAGCCGTGCATGGGCGGTTAACCGGAGCAATAAGCAATCTGATTGGCTAACCGCGCCTTGCCGGGAAGCGGGGCTGCCAACTGAAGCAGCTTGTCTTTTTCAACGCTTTTTTCTTTGCGTTGAAAAGAAAGGAAACATGTCTGCTTCGTGTATCTCTACTTCGTGAGAGGAATGCTATGGTAGTGTTACCTATCTGAGTGGAGGTTGAGCGAGGTTTTCCGATTCGGTCGTGTTGCTGTTGATGTCACGTTACGGGACTGCTGTTGTTCGTGTTTGGTCTTTCTTGAAATTCAGTGCTTAGTAATATTCCGTCGGTATACTTTTCCGCGATGGATTATACCTTTTTATTTGACCAGTTTTCCGATGATGAAGAAGAGAGTGGCTCCCATTGAGCTCATCAGCTAGTTTTCTATTTCGGACAAATCTGCTTGAGCAGCCGCCGGACCGCCACCTAGCAGCATGAAATGAATTGTTGTAGAATCAAGCGAATATCATGGCGAAAAATGCAGATCAAAAATTGTTAAATTTGAGAGATTACATGGGTTCCAAGTGGGTTATCGTTTTCAATTTATTTTTCACGTTGAACTGATGCAACCAGTACCAGTGATCCCATGCGACCGAACGGCGCAAAATTGACCAAGAATGGTTGAAGTTAACATATTTTAAGCGTAACTTGCTTCACTTCTTTCAATTATTCGCACCATAATAACATCCATCATTTTGATGGTGGCTTTCGTTTTATCTCTGGACATTAATTTCGAAATTCGTGCTTCCAGCCATAGGTAGGCTGCATTTGTTACCGCCTGTTTAACCTGAGGTTGACTATCATGAGGTTATCGTCGGTTCTAGTTACTGGCCCTAAGGTTTCCTGTTGGTGAAGTTGACGTGTACTGAATTTGCTTCAGTCAGCTTCATTCTCCACATCTTTGTCCACTTAGCAGCCTTGTTTGTAAACGTCTGGAGTGTATGAGTTGCAGTTTCTTCGTCATTTCAAACAGTGAAGATAGCCGTGTCATCTGTAATTGCAGCAGCAATTGCATCTTCTTCTTGTTGGAGTAGGTAGGCCCCATGTGTATGTGTAGAGTACTGGTCCTAGAACGCTCCCTTGCGGGACGCCTGCTTTTGTAGGCTTCAAGCCGGAGTATTGGTCGTTTTGCTTTACCCTGATGTGTCTGCTCTCAAGGTAGGAATTTATAAATAAATAGTACTGTCTTGGGAGATACCTGTGCTGTTTATATTTGAGTTCTTCGTGCCATACCTTGACAAAGGCATGAGCACCAAGAAAATGATGGCACATATTTTTTTTACCTTCTAGGTGCCTTTTCTATCACGTTTGTCGTTCGTATCACGTCGATCTGTTGTAGAGTGACTATGTCTGAATCCAAGTTGGAGATTTGGAATCAAGTTTCCGTCTTCTGTAACTGGTTTAAGCAGCAACTTTTTGAACAGTTTCGACAACAGTGAGAAGAGATATTGGCCGATATCCCGTCTTCTCATTTAGTGACTTTCCTGGTTTGGAAATCATTATGACCTCCGCAACTTTCCATTGAGATGGTACATGTTTCAACCTAAACGTTGCATTGACAAGATGAAGTTTTTTCGACACAGCATTTTTGGAGAGCCCCTTCAAGTGGTAGTCATAAGTGCTAATCCCTCAGGAATGTGTATGAATAGTGCGACTTTCTTTCTATTCACAAGCTCGAGCTTTTAGTGCCCTTTCTTTGTTTCAAATGCGCTAGCAGTAACAGTGACAGTAAAATAACGGTAAATAATTCGAAGTTCACCGTTTTGCTCAAAAGCGCGAGGTGACCCACCTTCTCTCATGGTCAAGGACGAGCCTGTTTACACATGGTCCATTCTAGATAATAATCTCCAGTAGCCTGGATCCTTGTTTGTCGATCATTCTATAGTCCACAAGTGTTGAACATGTCAACGTGTCTGAAATAGTTCAATGCGTGACAGCTTTACAGGTGTTCCTTGCCTAACTATCCCGTAAGTTTGGGATGTGAAGGATGGTCTTGAGTGTTGGAGGTGTACACAGAAACTGTGTTCCAAAGTCATGTACACCAAGCTAGTTATCACTATAATTTATTGTTAGTGAGTTTCCTCCACACAACCACGAGGGCTTCAGTGCTCACTTGCTTGAACGACATCAGGTTAGGAACTGAAAGTACTGAAAGCTCGCGCATGTGAATAGAAAAAAGTGGTTAAATATTGCCATCTCGCGCTTTTGACTATCACCGGCTCCTTCACAGTTCGACCTGTTGTCAAGTCGTAGCCGGGCGTCTTTTTTGCATTGATGTTGCTCTTTGTTACCTTTTTTAAGTTCTTTCAGTGTAACAAGCAGCATTTCGAGTTCATCTGTTCTTTCTGTTCGAGTTCTGTTCTCTCTGATGTCTGTTCCGGGAATGTTGAAAGGTTTCACAGAGATGTTCTGCTAAAAGTTGTGATTTCTCTTGGTTAATGATAGTTCTGAAGTAAATGGTATTTATATGCTTTTACTCATTTTTTATGTCCACTGAACACTACTATCTATAACTTTCATGAATAAAGATCTTATGTTTCCAATAGGAACTGCTATTCTGTGAGACTTGTGACACTGTGTTCTGCGGTCAGTGCACAAGTGGATCCCACAGTTCCTCTGGTGCCACTTGTGAGCATACCGTCATCCCTTTTAGCATCGCCATCAAGCGAATGTCTGAAATACTTCTGTACAAGGCTAATGAGTGTATTTCCAAGGTACAGTTTACTATACATTTTCATTCCAACGCACTCTCCTGAATGGACCAAAACTACACCATCCACCTGTATTGGTTTTTTTTTGTCGTATAGCTCACCGAGGCAGAGGATGCTGTAAAAAGTGAAGTTAACCGTTTGGAATCAGCAACACGATCTTGCCTTGAACGAGTTGAATCACTGTTTACAGAAGCTCATGATCAGGTAATAATTATGCTGATTTGGTTATTTTAAGCTGATAAGTTTATGTGATTGTTTGGGGCTTTGACTGATTGGGGATAAAATGTCTGCCTGCGGCACGCTCATTAACGAGGATTGCAATTTTTTACCAACTAGGTCGAAGCTCGTCGTCTTGCGGTTGTAGATCAAATAAATCGAGTCACTGAAGCCAAAATGAAGCAGCTCAACAGCCAACTTGCTACAATACAAGCTGAAAAAGACAAGGTAATAACTGTGTGGTATATGCATTTGTAATACTTTTTAGTGCGATATAAGGCATTGCTAACTCTTTTAGCGAATTTTCGAAGAAAAGGAAGCTATTTAGTAGTTTTTCGTAAAGCTGACATTCATTTGTCGTGAAGGTGACGTCAGATTGTGACGGCCTGCAGTACCAAGTGGAAGTGAGAAATATAACGCAAAGGATACAGGCTCTTTCGGAAAAGCTTGAGTCTGTAACAGGTCTTTCGGAGCCCAGGGAGAATTGCTTTATTGCCTGCGAAGCCGGCACTTCCTCCCCCAAGACAGCCCTGGAGTCTGTCCTCAAGGGGATCGGCAGAGTCAAAACAACCACCACCTTCCCCAGTTTGTCTGGCGTCGAACTCGTTGGTAAGGAGGATTACAAACGGTATAACTGATCTAGAACATGAGCTAGCCACCTACCTAACTGATGTAAATTCAGGTGGTAAAACAATGCTACACATCCATAACTGTTTTTATCTGGCTTTATTCGTTCAGGTGATTGTATCGTCAATCTTGAAACGACGATTATACTGACCTCATACGACTACGAAGGCGTTCGGAGATGCGATGGAGGTGATCCAGTTCGTGTGAATGTTGCACTTATTGACGACACCGCTGACTCTTTGTATTCGGTGGAAGGCATACCTTCGACAATAGACGACCGATCTGATGGAACTTACCATATTAAGTTTCGCCCACCTAAAGAAGGGTAAGTTTCTTATAAACAGATCGGCACATTTTGCTCCACTAGGGTCTATCATTCATGGTTATGATGATAGTAGTCACTTGTAAGAACGTGGACATTTCTGTGGGAACAGCTGCTACTATTTCATAAAAGTTATTATTCATTTCTATCTAAATTAGCTAATTACCATGTTTTACAGGTAAATAAGTAAATAAATAAATAACTCTTTATTGGCGGATTAGTTTAACAACATTACACAAGTCAACATGATGTGTAATAGTAATTCAAAATGGTTCGGGCTAAACGTTCCTTGTTTCATACGCTGTCTTGGGTTTTCCTATCAAACTTTTTTTATATGGCATTTAAATGTTGTTTAGTCTAAGGTTTCAATGATGTTGGGAGGGCATTGATCAGTTTGGTACTGATATAGTTCACATCGGTACTTACCGTGCGTCGGACAGTGGGGCGAAAACGGGGTTTCCCAACTACAGTTATGTTCCTCTTCATTCCAGCTTTCCACTTAAAAAAAAAACGCAGATAACCTCGACAATTTGCTATTCTGTGACTTGGTTTTTGTAACGAAAGAAAATTTCTTTCATTATGAAACCAGTTAGAGAAACAGCTGGTAGTAATCACGCAGCGGTTTATGAAATTGAGTTCGTTGTTCCATGATATTGTTTCATTTGAAGAACAGTGGTATTTAGGATTTGGAGTAGCGACTGTACGTGCACAAACATGAAAACCGTTGAACCGCCATAACCCACAACCCAGTGGTCCAAACAAACCATCTTCCTTTAATCTGGTCCAGTATTCTGTAGTGTTCCATATAGTTTAGATCATTATTCTGACCTTGTTAATACTGAATGTCACTTCTTAATTTCCCCAATGGCCGGCATTGTTAATTGAAAAATCCTCTCTTTCGAACTATCCTAGAATATATCCTACAAAATACTAGGTACCTATTATGTAAACGGACAACTAATTCTACCCTTAGTACCAAGGCCGAGCCGTGTCGATGTAATCCATGGATTACTCTAGACTTTAGACCATGTTTTATGGTTTACCATATGTTTGTTGATAGGTAGGTACAAGTTTTGTTATTCACGGCCAAAACGAATCAGCCAAATAGGTGAAAACTGGAGAATATATCGAGGGTTTTACTTAGGTTTAGCGACCATCAGCGAGTTTCAAAAATGACCGGGTGTCAGGTTCGTGGGGCCGAAATAACTCGTCACTGGTGATGCCGGCGGTGGAGAAATTCATATTTATTGCCGAACGGTATAGAGCTTATACTTCGACTCTGTTGGGATGTTGTACGAGTATGTGTACAAAATCCCATCAGAGTGTGTACATACTCGTACAAAATCCACCGCAAAAAAACGACCCTACCTACTTATTCAGGGTCTTACGGTGATAGGAATTCAGTGATGTAAGTAGAAGGGGTGTCTATACAGAAAAATAGTCCACCGTTGTGTAATAATTTGCAGCTTTTTTAAAAGTGTTTTTGGCCGTTTTTGTGGTGAAATCGGAAGCCGTAAAAATAATGTATTAGTGGTAATAGACAACTTTTCAGCAACTCAGTTTTTCTTTGAAATGGTTTTCCACGATTTCTTCGTGAGTGATTTAGTTCTTATGGGAAGCTGTGTAACTGGAGAGCTGTAATTGGTCTCAGTGGACACAGAATTTGATCCTCTATACCATTTTTGTATTTTCCAATTGAATTTTTGAGGTGTATAGAATTTTTCGCAGTTAAACGGTTTTAGGCATAAAAACACGGAGTACCTTCAGAATAAGCACGAAAATTGCTTTCAGAATTGATAGGAAAACAACATTAGTCGGAAAATCTCCTTTTTGTCCCGCTGGCAGGAGGTTACGATCAGTCGCTATCTTCCCTAATGATCAGTGGTCGTGGCAATGTAATTCTAGATATTAGAGGCATAAGAAAAGAATTTCCATGCTCTGAAAGAGTCGTTAACCGTTAGATTGGTGGTGGCGCTGCCATTCACCTCAACCGAATTGAAAATGACGGGCCCCCAAATGTAATAAGATTCCTTTTAGAAGAGACGGAACAGTGTATTTCACAAGTTCGAACTCGACATAACAACAACATTTTCCGATCCCCACAACATAACAACAACTCCTAATCATGTGGTAGCAGTGGGGTTACTCCCTATTACATGTCTTGGTTGTCCCAATGTCAATAGGTATCCGAGGTTCTTCACCAGGACTGCAAGCCTCCAGTAAACGCCCTTTGTTTCCTCTTTTCAGGTCGTACAATGTTCAAGTAAGTGTTGTGGACCGGCCAGTCGGGAAAGGGCCTCTAATAATTACAGCTACTAAACACAACAATCCTATCGTGACATATGGAACAAGAGGATCAGATAAAGACCAATTGTTCCAGCCTGTTGCCGTTACTTATGACAAATCTTCAGACCTGGTAACATTTGACTGGTGGCATTTTAACAAGCATTTATCTCCTTTTTTTAAACTGTACTTGTATTTAACCAAGTATTGTTTGGTGCAGGTATACGTAGTAGACACTGGTAACTGTCGGATAAAAGTTCTGTCAGGTGAAGATTTGTCTCTCGTTCGACACATCGAGAACAGTTGCCTAGCTGGGAGATCGTGCACTGGAGTCGCATGTTGGTTTCCACCCACTGCAACATATAGCAACTGTGATACTCCTTTGAAGGGCGAAGAACAGAGTTCCCAGTCTTCTTGGCTCGTTGTGGTCAACTGGCGAACAAAAACCATCACTAGGTAAACTTGAATTCATCAGGGGGCTCTGTTTTCTGAGACTCCTCTCATGTGACAGAATCAACCTTAATATTATTATGATTGATTTTGTTGCAGACTGACTCCAGAAGGAATGAGTATTGATAGTTGGACTTATTCAGAATTCGTTGAGCCAATTGATGTGGCAGTTGATCCCGTTTTTGGTCATATCCTTGTGGCTGACAATGGACCTTCCTGCGTTTTTGTATTCGATGAATTAGGCAAATTCCTTTTCCAGGTATGTTTATTGCACTTGTTGGTTTATTATTTTCAGTAGGTTTAAGGAACCTTTGGGATCGACCGTTGTGACGGTATATGGGAATCCCGTCCATACTGGAACCAGGCGCTTCCCGATCTTTTTGGCGCGCGGCTTATGGGGCAGTCGCACTGCCTCCCTACCTTTCTTGAGTGGAGAGGGGGAAACTACGCCTCATCCATTACATGGTAGCAGAGCATGGTTGGTGGGTTCGTGCTGGATTTTATCCTCCGTACGCTCTCGACTTTACTTTTTTGAGAGCTTCTCCAGAAGGAAGAGCTCTGAGGGTTTCCAGAAGGAATCCTCTTCGGCCATTCAATTTTCTTTTATAGCTCTGTATTTTTCCCTTTTCTGTTCTTCATCAAATTGTGCTATTATTGTTAAGGCGCTCAGTGCCACCCGATTGTATTTCTTATCTCTTTTTATTTTTCCCTCTTTCCAATTCCAGTTGTTCCATCTTATGATGGAGGTTAGTCACCTAGTGGTTGTTCAGATGAATTTTCCTGAACCAGAACCTCTGACAACTGCTTTCCTCCTTCTTTTTATTTCCAAGTCCGCCAAGTGATATTTATAAGGAGCCAAGTTCTCAACCAGTAAATAATTATTAGCATTACGATGGAAGCTGTCAGCTTTGGAGTTTTTCACATGAACCATTCCTGAATCAGAACTCCATACTACTTTCAGTCCCGTGTCAGTATTAGCGTCACATACTTATTCTTCAAATAACTATGTTTTTAAGGGGAGGAGTGTGACATTATATGGGAAACCCGTCCATATTGGATCCGGGCTCTTCTTTTATTTTCTTGGCTGATGGGGCGGTCGATTCGCGAAAACGTATTATCAACTCCTGGAAGCATTGATTGCGTAATAATCAAACCATTGTCTCCGGGGGCAGCTGTTACACTGCCTTCCTACCTTTTTTGAGAATGGAGAGAGGGAAACTACGCTGTATGGGCGGCGAAGTTAAACCCCTCACCCATTGCACTACATACCCTCATTCATCAATATGTATGATTTTTGTTTATTATTTTCATTAATAAACCTTTGGAATCGAGCATGAAAAAAAATCCCCCCCCCCCCCTCAAAATTTGATGGTTTACGTTTCAAGGTAGGTACGTAGAATCCGAAAATGCAATAAAAAAAATTTCTGTCCCTATGCCGTACTTCGCACTTTTCTTAGTTACCACAAACAAAAATTAATGAAATTTGGTTTGTAGGTCCCGTTTGGGGTCTAGTTGGTCCTCGAAGCTCAGCGTTACTGTCAGTCATCTCTAAGGGGTGAAAATAGAGGTTGAAATTTTCAGAACGTCGTAGCTCGAAACTTTAAGTAGAAGGGTATGGTTTTTTTAAAGTGTTTAAATTGATCTTGAACTAAAGAATTTTTTGAAACCATCCGGAGCATTGTATGACCAGCCGTTCATTTGCACCGAAAAGCTCCGTCAACACGATCGTGAATCAAACGGTAAAAATCCGGCACAGATATCATCGCTAGGGAGGACCTGATTACAATATTCTTGATATTCTGAGATTACTTCATTTGAAAAATGATGGATCTTTTGGATTTTGCTGATAGGTACTTTTGCAACTTGAACAAACGTTGAAGTATTATTGGGTAAATTATTACACAACGGTAAATTATTACGCAACGGTTTATTATCTACCTTACCCCCCCCCCCCCACCCGTCTCCAAATTTTATGGTTTACTTTTCAAGGTACCTACCTACGTAGAATCCGAAAATGCAATAAAAAATTTCTGTCCGTACGCCGTACTTCGCACTCTTCTTAGTTACCACAAACAAAAATTAATGAAACTTGGTTTGTAGGTCCCGTTTGGGGTTTAGTTGGTCCGAAGCCCGGCGTTACTGTCAGTCATCTCTAAGGGGTGAAAATGGAGGTTGAAATTTTCAGAACGCCGTAGCTCGAAAACTTTCAATAGAAGGGTTTGGTTTTTTTTAAGTGTTTAAATTGATCTTTAACTAAAGAATTTTTTGAGACCATCCTGAGCATTGTACGACCGGCCGTTCATTTGCACCGAAAAGCTTCGTCAACACGATCGTGAATCAAATGGTAAAAATCCGGCCCAGATGTGATCGCTAGGGAGCACCTGATTATGATATTCTGTGATATTACTTCATTTGAAAAATTATGGATCTTTTGGATTTTGTTGTTAGGCACTTTTGCAACTTGAACAAGCGTTGAAATATTATGCTTCGATGCTGCTTATGCTTTGATTAATATGCTTCATGAATAACTAAAAATAAATTATTAATGATTGATTTATTGAATCCCGCGCATTTTTATGAAACTTTAATTCCCGGGCCGACACCAGTACTCCATTTAGAGCTTTCCTGGGGGGAGCTCGAGGGTACTGACCACAGAAAACAGTGATCTACGCAGAAGGGGCATCTATACAGGTAAATAATAAACCGCTGTGTAATAATTTTCAGCGTTTTCTATAAAACGACCCTGTCATGCTCATTGTTGTTAATTACAATTAAGCTTAAATGTATGATCACAGTTGTTTTAAGACACACCGGCTGAATCACGAACCAAACTGACTAGATATTTTGACCATCATTCCATCTATACTCCACCTTGGGACCTTGGACCTACATCGGGAGTTCAACGTAGATATCAACTTCCTATGTAGATGTAATGAAACACTGGAACACTAGGGTAGATCGACTTGGTGGCGGTAGGCTTCAGTTTTGACGTAGATAGCATACCAAATCGGTACCGCCCTTTCTACTGGGTCATGTATCCTATCTGTGAAGGGATAGGTGTTGTTATCGCTTACTTATTAAATTTCTCAATTACCAATTTGCTGTTTCAGGTGGGCTCGAAAGGGAACAGAAAAGGCTGTTTCAACCAGATATCATCCGTCGCAGTCGGTTCTGAAGGTCAGATCGTTGTTGCAGATTCTCGCATACAAGTTTTCTCTGCAAAGGGTGATTTTCTTCAAGAATTCTACCCAGATGCCAAAGGTTCTAGATTAATTTAAATTATGAGATTAGGTTTTAGGTTTGATTATTAGAGTTTCCTTTATTGCTTCTTCTAGTGTAAGACTGTATGAATTCGCCCTTGTCCCTAAATAACTCGCTATATTGCATTTTTCATGTTTTTATGATCTCGTAGTCATAAAACGTTCATAGAGACTAGACTTAGACCAGTTTTAGTGCTTGTATGGAAGGTGTGTAGCGTCACAAATGGTTTCTATTCCCTGCTTGCTCTGTTTCAACCTGTGGGCGTAAGAGGGCAACAGAAACGACATCAGAAACGTCATGCGCTTTTTCCTTCCTGCTTTTCGCTCATTTCTATTCATTTACAACCCATCGTAATAGTACGTGTCGTGAGTACCTCCCGGAACTACAACTCCCTAGCATTTAAGTCCTCGCCAAAAACAACATGTAAAATTAAGTTCCGGCGAATAAACAGTAAGAGTGGGGCAAGAGACGCAGGACCCGGTGCACAACCTGGAGCCCCACTACCCCGGTGGTGGCTTCAGGGTCTATATAACCCCGGATCCTGCGCCATTTTCGCCATTCTACACTTCCTCTAGCTGCTGGCTACTCTCTCTCTATCCTCACCTCCTCTCTCTAAATTCAACTCTCAAATAACCACAAAATCTCACATCTTTCATTCACACAGTAAATTCACACACACATATTTCATCAGAACATGGTGGAGGTTTCGCCCTTAACCAAAACTGATGAAATACACTAAACACCCGGTGGAGGTCCGCCCTTAACCGCTCACACACTCCTTACAAATTCACTACTATATTCACACACACACACACACATTTCATCAGAACATGGTGGAGGTTTCGCCCTTAACCAAAACTGATGAAATACACTAAACGCTCGGTGGAGGTCCGCCCTTAACCGCAACAACATCAAAACACACACGCCAAATTTACTCCAACATTTCACAACATTTAAATTCAACCTTATTCCAACATCCATCATCCAAACTACCTCCACCTCTCGTGGTGAATTTTAAACCAACACAAATTCACCATAGTACGGTTTTGGAAAACTACGCCGGACGTGCACAACGTAAATTGATACAACCAATGCTCTTTTGGTCACACCTGAAGAAGAAGAAGAGCACCGCAGCAAAAACTTTAAGAGTATCAAGTGTAATCAGATTCGAGTTTTCCCAAGACCTTTTTACGTGATGAACTTATCTGGTATACTTGCATAAAAAATATCAGATCAGTAAATTTATTTAGTTGGGTGCATTTTACTAACATGACAAAAGAGTGCGAGGTGAAATATGTAAAATTTGGCAAGCAAAGTAGTGCAAATTGAATTGGCATCTTAGGTGTTTGAACTCAGTCATAGACAATAATATTATCATTCAGGAATACAAATGAAACTAACGACCCTACAAAGTGGAATGAACGCTACCTAACCGCGATTACCTTACATTTTTTAAACTATATGCGACCTTATGTCAGATGTAGGGTGCAATGTGACTATAATATAATATGTAAATTCAGTTAACTCACTGAAACTAAAAGGCGCTGCAAATCACCACACAATGGTTTATTATTTGTCTGTATGGACAACTCTCCTGTACATATTACAGTTCCTCCATTGGCCAATACCGTAGTGGTGAATTGTTACCCTTATAGATACGCTTTCCCAGGTATTGAGATCAACAGTGCCGATCTTCAGCGAGCTTAGAAACCACTAACCCCACCCGGTAATTATTATTGAAATTCAGATGGTCGCTTAACTGTCGAGGGCCCAACCCTCGACATATTCCCAAATGTCCAAATGCTCCGGAATGTCTAGAAAAATCCTCGTTCTAAACCGTTTAAAAATTTCATTAAAACTTTTTCGAGCTACAGCGTTTTGAAAATTTCAGCCCCTGTTTTTCAATCCTTGGAGGTGATTGAGAGTAACACCGAACTTCTAAGACCAAATTTTACTTACTTTCCAATTTGACCAAACTTTCATTACCTAATTTTGGTTCATGAAAATTTGAGCAAAATGGCGGAAAGGCCAGGGTCGCCAAGCTCCTGGGAAGAGCAAGAGGGGGGCTGGGTGTATGGTTAGGCGGGGTGGTTCCCATGTGCGGGAGCGAGGAGGCAGTACATACCAGATGACGTCGCAAGGTCTTTGTTTATTATTTTTAGTAATAAACCTATGGAATCGACTATGAAAAAAAATTGTTTACCCCCCCCCCCTCAAAATTTGATGGCTTACATTTCAAGGGACGTAGAATACGAATATCAAGTTAAAAAAATTCCGTCCGTCCGCCGTACGCCGTCCGCGGCTTTTTCCCATGTTCCCATGAACAAAAATTCACGATATTGTATATGGGCCCCGTTTGAGCTCTAGTTGGTCCTCGAAGCTCGGCATTACCCCTTAAGCCGGGGTTACACTTGCGGTGTTGGGCCCAACACCGAATATTTGCCCATACTGGCCTATGCTCGGAGTTTGCCGAATCTTGACGCGCACCCCGCACACACATGCAGTGTTGGCTCTCAACCCCGAGCATCGACGCATATTCGGGCAAGCTACGATGAACGCAGTTTCGCTGTCAACTTGGAACAACATGGAAGTGGACGAACTCGTGGTGGCGGTAGCCAAATCGATTCCTTTAGGATAATCGGATCAACAACACAGCAATAACTCGGAGTGTGGGTCACAGGAAAATGTTTCCTGTGATTCACACTCCGGGTTCACTTATTAATGAATGCGAGCTCTGCGCCTTCAACATGCCTCGGGAAGCAAACCCGCCAAACTCTTGGCCGCATGTGTATGTGCTGCACGAATACACTAGTTGACCAATATTCGCCGCCTTTG